>OZ007594.1:127259522-127977022 GCA_963931845.1 Maratus michaelseni | reverse complement strand
TAAGTTATTTTTCGAAAAACGTTCACCACGCTCTAACAATTAAAACAACAAAATTTCATTTTGGTACGAATAAAACTTACCGAGTTATAATACTTTGAATTTTATGAACTTTCTGCTTTTTTCTGGTGCTAAAGGCGTGTTTATTTGTTTTAGATGTAAAAAAAAAATCAATATCTTAAGACTCGTATTTAATTATATAAATCTATATCACTTTTCTGAAAAATGCATGTTGCATATACAAGCTCTGATATAAGTCTGATAGTTTTCTGATATACGTATCATAGTTTTTCACATATGTATCATTTTTATAAATAAAAAATAAATAGCATTTACAATGAATTTATCTGAAATCAGCTGCAATGAATCGTAAAAAGTTTAGACTTTATTTCTTGCCATAAAATTAAAAATTCTCTGCAGGTATTTCCAAACGATTTCGCAGTTGCACAAAAAGATAAACATCGTTAAAAAAATCGTTTAGATAAACCTTTGCAAAATTTTCGAATCACGTACAAGAAAATTTCTCCAATCACTTCAGAGAATTTACGAATAGCTGAATGCTACTAACAATCTGGAATTCGGAAATGTGTTTGGTTTTGTTGAATTCCAAATAAATGAATAGTTGTACTTTGAAAAGACTTTCGTGATAAGTTTAGAAATTGATGATATAAGGAATTTCATTCAAGAATTACAAAACAGAAGAATTCTTCATATATTACAAAATCGCCTTAATAGCAAATGAATATTGAGCCAATTACTGGTAAATATTGGTACCTTAGCAAACTATTTGAATGACATATTGTCCAAACATTGAGGTGTTTACATTTTCCAATATTGCAGCAATATTAGCAAGAAATATTTCGACAACACAGTTAATACTTGCTCAATATTGACATTTTATTGCACACTAGTTTATCCGTCCGACGGCGTTGCCCGGTCCCCCGATAGTAAGTTTAAATATAACAAAAAAATGTGTTGAATTCAGACATTTTTCTCCGGGAGGGATTATGTCTTTTGGTGCCACTGCCCCACCGTACGCTCCGATCAGTGTCTGCAAACAACCCTCGAATTTGTATAACCTTACATTTTTAAATGAAAATCTTTCCAAACGAACGTAATGTTGGGGATCCCTCTGCCTTCGGCAACGTACATTTTCGTGTTTGTATAACTTTGGAATTTTAAACTAACTCTATCCCACAGGTTCCCAACGGGGGCAGTACCACCCCCCAGTGGGCGCTGGAGCCTTCCAGAGGGTCGGTAGCAGGTCCAGATGCAAATGTGGGGCGTTAAGAGGGTCAAAGGGGTTCCCGTGGCGTACCTACGAATTTAAGAAATTAATATAATGAAACTACACTGTAAAAAAATCACACTATTTTTACAGCAAAAAATGCTGGCAATATGGGTGCCAGCATATTTTGCTGTGAATTTACAGCAGTTTTGTTTTTCATGGATAAACAGCACTTTTGTAAATTCACAGCATTTTTTGCGGTTAATTTTACAGCAGTTCAGTTTTTTTTATTTTACAGCAGATTTGTTAGTTTTACAGTAGTTTTTGCTGTTAATTTTAACGCAATTTTAACAGCATAACTGTAAAACTTTTAGTATTTGTTTATTGATATTTTTATCACCCCCCCCCCCCTCCTCTCCGTGTATTTTTTTTTTCTTATCTTAACTTCAGACATATTTCAAAGACTTTGAGCACTAAGTATTACCTTTTTGTTTACTTATATCATTATTTTAATATCATTATTATATAATAGATTCTGTTATACATATATAAGATACAAATTTCGGTTTTTGGTCAAGTTTATAACCCACAAAAATTTTAGTCATTTGCCTATAGAGATAAAATGTTTTTTCAATAAATCATAACAAAGGAAGATTTTACTTTATCTAGCTTTTAATTAATTATTCAGTATTTCTTTACAGGACTTTGTTTATCCGTTTGTTTGTATTTGAAAATACCTACTAATTTAAATAATGTATATATACTTTTTTCCCTCCAACAAATTTAGGGTTATTTTTTGTATCTATTTAAATATTTTTGTTTATTCAATGTAGCCATTATTTCCTCCACCCCTCAACACGGATATACAAAACTTTCTGATATTTAAACTATCATACATATATAATTAATAACAAGACCTTATTGTACGCAACTTGCTGATATGGAAACTTTATATTGATAAAAAACTTATTTTATGCTAAGATAATTTTATAAGTCTACATTTAATTCCATAAATATCAGGTCTGATTGAAAAATGAACACGGGGAGAAAAAAAAATACTTATGAGTTCAAGAAACGTAGAATAAAATAATAATAAAAAGAATCTGTCCACATAAAAACTTTAAAATTAAGCTTAAAAAATAAATAGATAATGGACAAAAACATTAAATGAGTTGCTGCAAATTACTGATGCGACAGTAAACAAACAAGGAATATTTTAGGAATTGATAAAATAGTGCATCCAGATTACTCATAATAAATGATTTGAAAATGGAAAATAAATCACTGTTCGAAATATCGGCTAAATATGTTAAATAAATAAAAATATTTAAATTACCGTCAAAAGTGAACAGAAAACTGTAGCTGGTAAAATATTTATAGGATTTAGAAAGTATATTCGAATGACAACGTATGAACTGGAGTTGATATACACGTGGTTTAAAAACAAAATTAGTATCGTATAAATATATAACAGAATTTGTATGAAATTATTAAAACAATAATATAAGAAAACAAAACTTACTTTTACTCTTTAAAATATGTTTGTAATAATCCAATATCAGGTGTAATTGTTACAACTTTAGGCTCGCATCTAATGGCGGCCATTTCTCGTAGCATCTAAGCGTCACTTCATTACTGGACTGCACCTGCCACTGACCTAAATGTGTTTATTCCCCTCGCTTGAGATAATGATCAACAACGCCAACAGGTGTCGCTATCTATACAGCTGTAATCACTGTAAATTAACGAAAGTGCTGTGTTTGATTGCTAGGTGAAATATTAACAGCGTTTTTTGCAGTTTTTTCTTCCGTTTTTTTTTACAGTGTAGTTATTCCCCGGTATTACCCGGGCCCAAGATAAAAATCTTAAATATACCTTTAAATGAAAATTTAGACAAACGAACTTATAGCTGGGGGTCTCAAATCGAATTTATTTTACTAATGTCAAAAAATCGCTGTAGAACATAAATAAACGCTAAAACTCGCGGAGGACAAAAATTTATTACAGCTGGCTGAAACAATGTAATCGCAATTCTATCATAAATGTCAAAAAATAGCATTAAAAATCGTTAAAAATTAAAAAATCGTGGCTTGCAAAATTTTCTATATTTGGTTGGCTAAAAGTTTGAAACCGAATTCGTTTTAAAACAAGAACGAAAAATCATGCGTCAAGCATAGATTATGAAACACTTTCCAACACAGCCAGAAAACTGTTACGAAACTTCACCGTTAAATAAGGTGAAAGAAGATATGTAAGTAAACAGTTAAGAAAACATATAACACATTGAAAAATACTGTTTTCGAAATTATTTTCTAGCATCAAAAAGTACTCGAATTATTTTGTGCAGCCCTGTATATGTTCCTAAATTACTTAACCGAATGACATTTCGTTTATTATCCGAAGGTAAAATTTACCAAAGAATTCAAATATGGTGTCAAAATTAGATCTTCGTACTTAAAATTTTAAAGTTTATTAAACTTTCGATATGAAGACGGTCCTCTAAACTTGTTTTATTATTATTTTTTAAACATTGTAACATAATAAATCCAAAAGAACTGCTCAGGCACCTTTGAATTTAATTAGCTACGTCTCAGTACACGTAAAATTTACAAATACAAGAAGCGACACACATATAGCTTTAGTTCGTGAGTTCTAAAGTTCTTAATGTTTTTGTCAGGATGTCCATTTTGCCTTCCGAGCAAAAGTTTTTAGTTACCGGCGGCGCAAGGGCCGAACACATTTTTCTCTCGAGAGAGAGAAGCTAAGGGCCTCTTCGCTCGGCTAGGGACAGAATACAGAATCTTCCCTTGGCCACTCACGATTTTGAGTATGTCTAGTTGAAGAATTTCAAGTAGTTTCGAGGGCTTAACATCCCAGGTTGAGCAGGTGGCGGCTTTTGAAGTAGCTGATAGATTTTGAACTTATGGACTCAAGTAGCATGAATTTATCGTATAGTAACTGTCTGTATAACTTCAGATCAAAGGCAGTGATCTAAAATTTATATCTACTTGGCAAGTCTATTAAACTCTTGAGATTACTACCACGGGTGTATCTGGAACCAATCTGCGGCATCAATTGAAAGAAATAATTCTTAACATCTGGTACACAACTTAAGTCTTCCAATTAGTGAGTTAGACTTGTTTTAATTAAACTTCGTTACAGTTCTTTTAATGAGAATTTGTTACAACATAAATTGAAAGAAGACTTAATTCCTAATAGAACGGCAATTTTCGTTTGTATCTGCGACATTAAGTATGCATGGGATGTTCTCTTTTTTATATAGGGGTGGCGGGGTGCCTTTGTATCTCTTCTACTTCCCGAGAGTCACATTTCAACTCATGCTTTCAATTGTGAATGCGATTCATGTGATTGATCTCCACCATCTTTACATGAGGTTTTGAAATATACCACAAATATATTAAAAATATAGAACTTTAAAACTAATTATTAAAAACATTAAAATTATGGAAAATTTTTCTTTTAAAATCAGTTAGTAGTGGAAAGTTGAGTAAAACTGGGTACCTAACGGTTTTCCATTGTTGACAAAAGTCTAAAAGGCCACAAAAATCGGAAAACCCCCACAAAAGTGTTTGGGAACACCCAGGCTATTACAAAACCACACCTGTTGCCACAGGAAAATTCTTCTCTATTTAAGAAAAGGCATTTTCAGGGCCGTCTGAAACAGCTCCGAATTTTGGTAGTAGGGCAAAACCGAGTTCTAATCAAAAATTTCGTTTTTACACCTGTAGTATTAAAAAGCTTTATTGTTATAAATTTAGTATCAAACTTTAAAACGTATATACATTTTTAAAGGTCGCTAACTTTTTTTTTCTCAGGTTCTCAAACAATTTTTAATGTTGTCATGTAATAATGTCTTTCGCAGCTTTTACTTCTCGTATCCGATGCACCCCTCATGTTCCCACTCTTTGGAGAATGAACATTGTATCCATCCTTCACCACCTGTTTGTTTACTGTACTTAACAAAGTACCATCAAAATGTTCTATCTCCTACTCCTTCCTTCGAAAATTATCCCTCGCATCATATGTCACACAAATTCATCCTTGGCGACTTTCATATATATACAGTGGTGGCCAAAAGTGTGGACATTTTTTGAAAGTTTCATGTTTTTCAACTTTGTGTGCTTGTAGAATATATTACTTTTCACTTAAATACAAACGTTTATATATCAAATTGAAGGTCATGTAATGTAGAATTTAATAATAAAAACAGTATTACAATATTTGTATTACAAAAAAAGTTATGCTCATTTTAGTAGAACAAACAAACACAAATCGTTTTCAATAAGGACGTGTTTTGTAATAAAAGCGCAGTAGCCAATCACAAACACTGTTCTGAGGACCAATCAAATGTCTGTAACTATAGCTTAGGTTATTTGGATGGTAAAAGAGTTATTGTTGTGGAAATATTTTGCGGAATGATGCATACTAGTACAATTAAATAGAGTATTGCTGTTTTTGAATATTTAAAGTCCTTTTTTTTAAACTAATTTTAAACAATGTCATCAACAAGAAGAACTAATTGGACATTTACAAAAAGAAGCCGAATTGTCATATTGAGAGAAAATGGCCTATCTTATGCTGAAATTGCAAGACAAGTTGGTGGTTCAGTGACTTGTTCTGGTGTACGGAAGTTCTGTTTACGTTATGAAAAAACGAAATCAGTGGAAAATAAGGCCAAATCAGGTCGAAAACAATGCACAAGTACTACTGCCGATAGAAAAATTAAACGGCTATGCTTTCAAGATAGAAAAATTTCATCAGATGCCATTAGATGTGAAATAAATGCAGCGGGTATTGCAGTAAGTTCTAGAACAATAAGAAGAAGGTTATCAGGATTTGGACTACAAGCTAGAATTCCAAGGAAAAAACCATATTTAAATCAAAACAACGCAAAAAACGAGTTAAGTGGGCAAAAGAACATATTAAATGGTCAGAAAATCAATGGAAGCAAGTAATCTGGAGCGATGAGAGTTAAATATCGCTCTTTGGTATTGATGGTAGAAAATACGTGAGATGTAGAGTAGGAGAATCACTTCATCCTGATTGCATTGAAGCAACTACAAAAAACCCAACAAATGTCATGATTTGGGCATGTATGTCTGCAGATGGTGTGGGCCGAATTCAAGTGATTGATGGCATCCTGAATGCCAAAAAATACATCGAAACTGTCCTGGAACCAAAATTGATACCTTCCATCAGGGATCTCTTCCCCAACAACGCACCATTTATTTTTCAGCAGGATTCAGCTCCATGCCACACAGCAAAAGCATGCAAAGCATGGTTTCAAAATAAAGTCATAGATATATTACCATGGCCAAGAAACAGCCCTGATCTCAATCCAATTGAAAATTTGTGGCGACGTTTGAAAATTATTGTACGAAAAAAACATCCATCCAATAAAAGACAACTTATTGAAGCTATAATTGATTTTTGGCACCATGTGATTACGAAAGATTAACTCCAAACACTCGTTCACTTGATGAAAAGACGCTGTGAAGCTGTCTTAAAAAATAAGGGTTATCCTACTAAGTATTGATTGTGTAAGTATCACTTTAAAAAATGCAAATCTAAGATAGATCTTACTATTAGTTGCATAACTTTTTTTGTAATACAGATATTGTAATACTGTTTTTATTATTAAATTCTACATTAAATTTCATTCAATTTGATATATAAACCTTTGTATTTAAGTGAAAATTAATATATTCTACAAGTACACAAAGATGAAAAACATGAAACTTTCAAAAAATGTCCAAACTTTTGGCCACCACTGTATATATATATATATATATATATATATATATATATATTATATGAAAAATTTATTTCCTTCGCATTTATTTCGCATTAGTCCTTTAAATTAATCTAACTTCTGACATAGTCAGTATTTCCTTAATTCTTAATAATATTTATTCCTATTTAATGTCCTGTTAAAAGTAAATATCCGTATATTAATAATTATCTTATTCCAAATCTTAATCTAAAATTTTAAGTTCATTCGTAACTTTTATCAGCTCCCCAATCTATAAAATTCCAAGAGACGCTTTCTCATTTCGAATGTTTTTAAAAAGCCATTTTCTTTTTATTATTATTATTCCATGCTCGGTTTCGCGCGCTGGGTATTTTTCACTTCAAAATTGATGCGCGGCCAGTAGAGGAACTCTTTCGTGTTCGAGCTTCTCCCTCTCGCCTCATTCGATGGGCTGGAGCTCGCATCTCACTCATTGGTTTGTGCGCACGTGACGTCGTATTTCTCTATGTCTACGCCCAGTGAACAAAACTCGCTGGCATACTTCGGAGAGCAAGATTTTTGACGTGTTTGGAAGTGTGAACAAATGTGTATCTGGTGTTGTAGTCTCGTAGAATTTTCATACAGCTCTTTAACATCTATTAAACAATGTAGTAAGCCATCGTGAAGCCTGAGGGCTATAAGTTTATACCTGTGGGAACTGTTACTGCATCGCTCTTATTCTAAATAAACTATTTGTCTGGAAATTGGCTGGTATTTATTGAAGAAACTCTTGTGGAATTTCATTATTGCTTAACCTCTTCGCCATGATTATTGATATCGACTGCAACTTTCTATATTTTAACAAACTGCCATTTTCTCGTGGAATATTACATCTCGTGGTATCTCATCTTCGTCAGAACGCCATATATATATATATATATATATATATATATATATATATATATATATAAGGTCAGTAATTTCTTCAGGTTTTCAAGCAATTTGTAATGTTGTCATGTAATCGCTTTCTCAGCATTTACTTCTCGTATCCTCTGCACACCACATGTGCTCACTTTTTTGCAGATTGGACATTGTATCCATCCTTCACCACCTGTTGAGTGAAGAAACAATTCATTGCAGAATTCAAAGCTCCTGGATAGCTGGATGTACACAGCATCGGAATATCGTGTGAAAGCCATAGAAAACAGAGGTTTACCTACCTAAATCGATCCGTCAGGGTGGATGTATTGAAAGAGTGGAAAAGACGGCGAAAAATTAAAACTTTTGAGTTGAATTTCTTTTCAATAGCACTGCACGAACACAGATATTAACTTCCTTCACAAGCCGATATCACACTGTTAGGTGACCTTAAGGTGCCGCTTCACTGAAAATCCCCGATCACAAATCTGTGTTAACCTATGGGCAAACTTAGAAGCGCGATTACCCATTACCTAATATAATTATTAAAATACGGATTTCCCCACCAGAAAGTAGACATCAGATGCCAAAATTGTGCTTTTTTAAAAATTGTCTCTTTAAATTTTAAGTATTTCTAAGAAGATGATAAATTTTCATCAAGTGAAATTTTCAAAGTTTATTGGGAATTTTTAAACAGGTAAAAATTAAGGAGACAATTTTTAAAAACGCACAACTTTGGTATGTGATGTCTACTTTCTGATGGTGAAAACTATGTTTTAATAATTATATTAGGTAATGCGTAATCGCGCTTCTAAGTTTTCCCATAGGTTAACATGGGATTTCGCGATCAGGGATTTTCCATGAAGCGGCCCCTTTAGGGGTGTAGTTAAGGCGGGTTCTGTCCACAGGGCAGCACCCATAAGCGAGAAAACGGGGTACTCGGTTTTACGCTACTCTCCCTTATATATGCATGTAGTGAAAAAAAAAGGATTTAATCTGTGCGTTTTTCTTTTACTTGTTTAAAAACTATAGTGGAGTACATTTTTTTTATGCTTACTATGAAATCCAATAGCACTAACTGATAAAATGATAGTCAAATAAAAGATTTAATTTAATTTAAAAGTTATTTCAAATGTATTTGAATGTTTACTTAACTTTTGCTAAACATTTCTTAATGATAAAAAAAGGTCAAACCTCTACTCTAGCTAACAGTTTTTAAGGAGATAAAGTGAAAAAAAAATTGCAATTTTTTTTAAGACAAAGCTGCTTTAATTAATAATATTTATACAGGAATGCAGTATTAAAAGATAATCCCTTTTTTTAATTTACCAAAAAAACTATTTTATGACATAGCATAAAACAAAAAAGTGATGGAATTATTTTTTAATCGCGTATTTTTTTTATCGGTGAGAGCCAAATAATGTTTTTAAAAATTAATTATCAAAATATTGTTTTTTGTTTCTACTTTATTCTTTCTTTTAAACTCATACCTCATCATATTGTGTTGGGTTTTTTTATATAAGTATAAAAAATATATATAATGATAAAAATTATATTTGTTATACTTTTTCTCCAATAAAATTTTGAGTGTCTGTGTTTGCGTAAGAGATTTTTTTAACGTGTCAGTATAAAGTAATATCAATATAATTTCTTATTTATTTTTTGTGCATCACTTTGGTTGCCATAGAAAAATAATTAAATATATGATATATTTTTAACGCATTTACGTATATGTAATTCTCACGTTTTTCTAAAATAGCTGAAATAAAAAAGTCCTCCCAGCCTGTACCGATAAGAAAAGGTTGCTTCCATTTTCTCTGTTTTTAAAAATTCAACTAATTTTACTCAAACATCCGAAACTAAAATACTTTGAACCCGATTATAGAATATTCAATCCCGGTTTTCGTTGATACTGAATTTGAGTGAGAATTGCAACATGAGAGTTACAGCATAACAAAAATCAAATTGTTTCAGAATATCAGACACCCTATAATTTCAAACAGCTGTAGCTTACACTAGATTATTTTTAACACAATTATTTCAAATTGGTAAAGCAATCATACAAGTTGTAATTTTCCAACTGGACGAAAAATGTCCGGGCCAGGATTCGAACCTAGGATCTCTTGGCTGAAGCCGCCACGCTCTACCAACAGAGCCATCCCGGTCGAATCTGGAGGGCATAATTCATCCACTTAACCTTATTGATCATAGCATCGGTCTGATATTTTAATCAGCTCAACAGAATAGATCGCAGGAAATGGAACTCCAGTAAACGCTGGATACGTGATTACACTAGATTATTTTTAACACAATTATTTCAAATTGGTAAAGCAATCCAACTGGACGAAAAATGTCCGGGCCAGGATTCGAACCTGGGATCTCTTGGCCAAGAAATCCCAGGTTCGAATCCTGGCCCGGACATTTTTCGTCCAGTTGGAAAATTACAACTTGTATGATTGCTTTACCAATTTGAAATAATTGTGTTAAAAATAATCTAGTGTAATCACGTATCCATCGTTTACTGGAGTTCTATTTCCTGCGATCTATTCTGTTGAGCTGATTAAAGTAACAGACCAGATGCTATGATCAATAAGGTTAACTGGATGAATTATGCCCTTCAGATTCGACCGGGATAGCTCAGTTGGTAGAGCGTGGCGGCTTCAGCCAAGAGAACCCAGGTTCGAATCCTGGCCCGGACATTTTTCGTCCAGTTGGAAAATTACGACTTGTATGATAGCTGTATCTTAGTCATTTTTTAAAGATAAAGCCAAAACAATATCTGCTCCTGAATCCTTGAAACCAAGAATCAACACTTAACGCAAACATTTTTTTTAATTTATAATTTTTTTGTTACGCTGTTGATTTTTTTTTAATTTAAAAATTTTAACAGACCGTCATTTTGAAACAAGATGTCGCATGAAGCTGGCCAATGAAATCGGCCGAGACCTTGGTATGTCCTATACACATGATGAGTCACATACATACCGGTTCATAAATACGAGACTTACAGCATAACAAATATCAGATTGTTTCAAACTGTCAGCCACCATAGAAATTTAAACTACCCTATCTAAGCCATTTTTTAAAGTAAACTAAAAACAAAAAATACTCCTGAATCCTTGTATCAAGATCCAACACTTAACACAAATAATTTTTTTATTTATAATTTTTTTGTGCATCTTTTGGAATTTAAATATTTTTTTTTAATTTTAACTGACCGCCATTTTGAAACAAGATGGCAGAGGAAGCTCACCAAAAAATTCGGTGGAGACCTTGGTATGCTTTAGACATATGCTCCGTCATATCCAAATCGGTTCATAATTAAAAGAGTTACAGCATGACAAATGTCAGATATACAGGGTGTCCATAATTAAACGACCCTACTTTAAAGTCGTCTACAGACGTAACTATTGGTCAGAAAGTTCGGAAATTTTGTGAAGGACATAATGAAGGAACGGGAATTTGTTTAAGCGAAAAAAAAATTAGTTCAAAATTTCGCCACCAGATGGAGTTTTTAAAGAATTAATTACACATTTAGCATACGTTTACGACAGTTTACATATTTTATTGCAACAAAACATTTTCCACATGATGGCCATCATTTTCAGCTACCATCTGGAATCGTAAGGTAGCATGTCCCACAGTTGCCTGTAGTGTGTTCTAGAAAATGCTAGGAAGATGTCCTGAAAAAAGTTTTGTTGAACAATTTTCGTTGAAATAAAAATTTGTAAACTATCGTAAGTGAATGATAAATGCGTAATTCATTAAAGACGCCATCTGGTGGCGAAATTTTGAACTAAATTTTTTTTCGCTTAAACAAATTCCCATTCGTTCATTATGTCCGTCACAAAATTTCACAACTTTCTGACCAATAGTTTCGTCTATAGACAACTTTAAAGTAGGGTCGTTTAATTATAGACACCCTGTATATAAACAGGGTGGTTATAATATAAGTATCTCTATTTGGAGCTGTCTGTAGCTCGAAGGAATAACCCGAATGAAACCAAAATCGGTACACTTACTATTCGAGAAGGGGGAAGAAGGATGGAACGATAAAACAATAGTTGCATCATCAGTGTAATCATCGACAGATGGCGCTATTGAGTGTGAAATGTAAGGTATAATGCAAGAACAAAGAATTAAGGCGTCAAACCGGATGGCACACCTAATTTATTGGAAAATGTCACAGTGAATGTGGTTACGCTTTCGCATGGCGGTGCCGATCATGTTCAGGTTTCACATGACCATTGTGCTAGAGAACGCAATCCAGGCGGTGCACGACATGCTCAACTGGGGAATGTAACGTATCAGGAGTGATGTTTCGCACATGTTGTGATATGCGGTAAAGTCACTGACGTTTACGACACCTCCACGGTACACAATATTACGTATTACATTTCACACTCAAAAGCACCATCTGTCGGCGATTATCGCAATTAAATTTTTATGGTTTTTGGTTTCATTCCGGTAATTCTTCCAAGCCACAGGCAGCTCCAAATAGACATACTTACATTATAACCACCCGGTATATATATATCACTGTTGACTAATGGTTTATTTATTTTATTTAGTTATTTGATCGCTTGTGGGATTTTTTATTTTGTTTTGTTTCTTATATATGTTATAAGGAGCATTATATTGTCGTTTTTATGCATAATGATAACAATATTGGATTAAATTACATATAATTACTATGAATTATTCTTATGAAGCTCCTTTGAAGATTCCATAAGATATTCATAGTTATTAATTTTTTTATTTTTCATTTTATTAAGTTAATTCTTGCAGTATCCTTTCCATTGATTTTCATAATATCTCATCATCTCATCTTTTGTTTTTAACATGTGTTTTCATTTTGAATAATATATATATATATATATATATATATATATATATTATTATTATTATTATTATAATTATTATTATTATTATTATTATTATATACAGGGTGTTTCAAAAATGACCGGTATATTTGAAAAATCAATAAAAACTAAACGGGCAACGATAGAAATACACCGTTTGTTGCAATATGCTTGGGACAACAGTAAATTTTCAGGCAGACAAACTTTCAAAATTAGTTACAACTTTCGACAACAGATCGCGCTGCAGTCTGGAAAAATCTAAACCACGATATTTTCCACATATCCACCATGCGCAGCAATAATATGGCATAGTCTCTGAACGAAATTACCAGAAACCTTTGTAAACCTGTGACTTCTTTCTGTGGGGACACTTAAAAGACCAGGTGAACCGCCACAATCCAGAACCAATTGAACAACTGAAGCAGTACATCTCTTCTGCATGTGAAGCCCTCCCCCCTGACACGTTTACAAAGGTTTCTGGTAATTTCGTTCAGAGACTACGCCATATTATTGCTGAGCATGGTGGATATGTGGAAAATATCGTGGTTTAAATTTTTCCAGACTGTAGCGCCATCTGTTGTTGAAAATTGTAACTAATGTCGGAAGTTTGTCCGCCTGAAAATTTACTGTTGTCCAAGCATATTGCAACAAACGGTGTATTTCTATCGCTGCCCGTTTAGTTTTTATTGATTTTTCAAATATACCGGTCATTTTTTAAACACCCTGTAGATAGATAGATAGATAATGTTTTCGAAATAGATCGGTGAAAATATACCAAAAATTTCCGGAATTGCTTTTTTCCGGACGGCTGCCATAGGTAGCTTTTTACTTTTCGTATTGGAAGTTACCTAAAATACGTTGCGCTGTATGTACAGAATACATCCGACGTTTATGAAGCTATACCTTTTCAGTAAATTACAGAAAACCTAGATTTCGCGATAAAATTATATCAGTATAGAAATAGTAAATTAAATAAGTAAAATACCTGCACATTTACGTGCAGTGGTTTCTGTATTATGAACAAATAAACCGTAATTATTTACTTATGCGTCTTCTGCTGAAATAACCGAAGTAAAACAATATTTTTTAAGTTATTTAAATGAGCTAATTGAGTAATAAATAAATATACCTGAAGGTACCGCTACTAATGAAATAAAGTTTGAAATAATCAATCTTAAATTCAAAGTCCATACTTTATCTCAACTAAAAGATTTCAAGACTAAACTCCGCTCCTTATTATTTTTTTAATACCCTTTCCAGCGACAATTTCGCCCATATTTTTCGCCTCGAGATTTTCTTGGTTTTCTCGTGAAATTTAAAACATTTAACAAAACGTTTGTTACAAATTTAAAGGAATCCAGTAGTGCCACAACTGTCAACAACAATTAAACCAAGTGTCTTATTCATGTTTTTACAACACTGTTTTCGTAAAATGCGCCGGACAACATGCCACTAAAGACTGCAATATTATGGACTGCTTGAAATTTCTATGTGCAAACTGCGAAACCAACACACTGCAATTACGGTAGTTCCCCTAATCACTCCCCCTCCCCCCCCAATATATATATTTATATATATATATATATATAATAGCAAAGTGAATCGTAATATTAGAGATGTTTTCACCTCGAAAGAGGTTTCTAAAAATATATCCATATCTCCTACGTTTCAGTTGCAAAAGGTTCGGATAACCCCACCGCCTCTCGAAATCTTGAGAAGGATATTTCGGAAAATCCATCCACTAATACTGAAATTATCGTTGATCATACTTCTACTGCCGCCATTGCTCTTGGCTTCTCAAAAATTGATTTCCCGAATTTATTTAATAATATTTACCTCTTAACTTAAATCTGTGGTTGAGCTTATTGAGAAAATCTCTGACTTAATTAGCAAATTAGAAATTCCTGCAAACACTATCCTTAATATGGTTGATAGCTCTTGAGAAATTCAGGCTTTTTGAAAGTAATTAATTGTATCGTTTGTAAATAAATTTTTACTGACTTTATTAGATTCTTTTTTGATTCTTAATTGAAAATATTTTTTTTACTTTTTCAACTTTATCTTACACTTTTTTACTTTATTTTGAATAACGAAATCCGGATTGGTTAGCTTGCTGCAACCAGATAATGCTTGCTGAAATTGTTCGTCGGATTCACTCGCTTTTTTTTCTTGTAATGTATTTCGTAATTCCTTTACGTTTATACTGCTTCATTATTTTTATGTTTTACGATTTCTAAATTTAGCCTACTTACAGGGTGACAAGAAATAACTTGGAGGAAGTTTCAAACCAAAATTCTGTAACTAACACTAAAGTTATAAAGTTATTGTCATAGGGAATTGATTCTAGAAAGCTACTAAACAGGTGTAAGTAAGTTAGTTGTGATTAACCATTATGGTTAACAAACGATCTGCCATACTTGAATTACATAAGCAAGGAATGAAACAATGTGAAATTGTTCAACGATTGAAAGGGCCTAAGCAGACGATTTCATACACAATCAAAATGTTTAAAGAACTCAGACATGATGGTGACAGGCCAGGAAGAGAAAGAAAGCGCACAATTAACACATCAAGAAACCGGGTAGTTATCAAAAAGCGAGTTCAACGAAATCCTAGGATTTCAATGAGAAAGGTTGCTAGAGAGATGAAGATCAACAGAGAAACCGCACGTTTGATGGCAAGAGTAGAGCTTGCTCTTCACCCTTACAAAATGAACGAGGCTCAAAAACTAACAGCAGAGAACAAACGCACAAGGCTTCAAAGGTGTAAAGAACTGTTAAAGCGGGCCACAGGTGATCGATGACAAACATTTGTCTTCACAGATGAGAAACTCTTTTCGATTGAACAAGCTCACAATAGCCATAATGATAGAGTTTGGTCAGCAGAAGCACCTGGTCCTTCTTGCATTGTTGAACGGCGTCAACGACCCCAATCTGTAATGGTTTGGTGTGGGATATGTGCTAGTGGGAAAACACCACTTGTTTTTGTTGATCAAGGGATAAAAATTAATCAACAAACATATCGCAAACTCATTTTGTAAGATGTTGTCTTACCTTGGTCACAAAAGCTCTTTGGAAACAAAAGATGGACCTTCCAACAGGATTCCGCGCCTGCACACAGAGCTAAAGGCACTCAAGATTGGTGCAAGACACATTTTCCTGACTTCATTGGAGCTCAAGAATGGCCACCGTATTCCCCAGATATGAACTCAATGGATTATTTTGTTTGGTCCATCGTGGAGACAAGGGTGTGTGCTAAACCTCACAAAACTTTGGCATCCCTAAAGAAATTCTTATGCAAGGAATGGGATAAAATATCAGTAAGTGAGTTGCGGCCCATAGCTGAAAATTTTGTGACGCGTTTAAAGCTCTGTATTAAGGCTAAAGGTAGCCACTTTGAAAATTTGTAAATATATTAGACGAAATAATGTATTCATATTTATTTTAAAGTTTGGTCGCAATATTTTCATTAGCATTACAGTTATAATGTATCATGTGTGTCCAAGTTATTTGTTGTCACCCTGTACTGGATGAAACTTTTTCTTGGTGCTTTAATTTTGCATTTGGCCTTTAATTGTATTAATTTTTTGGATATTTTTATTGCATAGCATTTTCCACGCAAGTATTAATTCAGTTTTAATTAACACAGAAAAGTACTGTTTTAATTTGCATAAAGTTATTTGTAACTGTATGTGGTTTATTTTGAAATAAGGGAACATTTCCATTTTGGAAATTGAATTTTAATATTTAAAAGAACAATATAGTAACTCCAGTATTTTATTGCATATTTGAGTTCTCCATTACAAAAAAATGCGAAAAAGAAATTTTCATCAATTTGAATGATAAGTTAGTGAAATAGATAAAAATTATTGAAAAATGAATCAATCTAACATAAAGATAAACATACATTATTTAGACATAACTCAAACAATAGTTTATAAATTCCATTGCTTTTTGTTTTATATGATACTTTATAGAATTCCAAACGTAACACCCATGCATTTTTTCTATAGATATGTTTTTGTAACATTAATTATTCATTCATAATGCAATTATTTAAAATTCAGAAATAGAAACATATATATTTTTTTTCGTCATCATTGAAATCCCTATAGTCGAAAACTCCCCAATATAAATTCTTCTCATCATACGTTATGAAGTTATCAGTAGAGAAACATTTGGCAACTTTAGGGCCATACTTAAGATTATAATTAAAAATCTCTTCTTAGCTATTTCATGTATTCTAAATATAGCAAGTAAACCAAGTAAACGATATATTTATGGATTTTCTGATGCGTGTTGTTACTCTCGTCAACAATTTATTGTTGCATTATTTTGTAAATATATTTAGTCACAATATCACGCAATTTTAAATATTTGTCACTTTAAAAAACGAAAAATCTTTGAAACTTTTGCATTTCTCAATGTTGATACAGTCTCCGAACTCATATTTCACAAGTTTTTTTTTTTAAATAGAACAATGACAAGTTGCAGTTGGTTTAAATGCGGCATGACAAATTAAATTAAATTAAAGAAATACATGGAATCGTGTAGATATTTTAAAAGGTCTTATAAAAATAAATAAGTATATGGCCCCTAAAAAAAATTTCACAGTAACAGGATTGTAGAAAATCATGAACGAACAAGTAATTTTGATGCAAACTGGTTTATTCTGAACTTTTTAGAAGTGGAGTTATGCGTACTGATTAATCGTTCGATTTCTTTTTCTTTTTTTATTGTACATCATGCATCTTTATAAGAACAGCATTGCATGTTAACACAGTAAACGATAACAAGATGCACATTTCCAAAATTCATTACATGAAGTTTACAATTACGAAAAGCAATCAGGAATAAGCCCATCATTCATCATCATTGCACTGCACTGTAAAGAAGACAAATATTTCTTAATCTAAGAAAATATAATCTAACCGTAAACGAAAATATACAATAACCTCTTCCGACTTACCTATGAATCCTTCACGTTCAGAAACCTCAAAAACCAACATATTTTCGTGATTTAACGAAGAATTTATAAAAACAAAGTTTCTTTTGTTACTACAGATTTTCGGGAACGTTTCCAAGTCGAGATTCTAGTGCATTAATCAGTTTTCTCGAACCGGAATATAGGTTTGCAAGAAATTTTCAAGAAAACATTATCACGTGCAATAAACATGTTTTACAGGCAAACATTATAAATTAACAGCATTAACATTAAATTAAGAATGTTAATTTAATGTTAAGGTAATAGAGTGGAGTAGAGGATAGAGTAACAAACTATTATTAAAATTAATAATAGTCTGTTACTCTTGCATGTATAAATTCGATTACGCAGTTGAAGATGTTTAACTGAGAATTGATAGCATACTAAAAACCGCTGTTCCAGCTTGAGAATCTGATTAATACTCTATGTAAGAAACACTCGGAACCGTTTCAAAACATCGTCAGTGGCAGAAAAACAAAACCTTGTTTTTATAAATGCGGCTTTAAATCTCGAAAATATATTGGTTTCAGAATTTTCTAAAGATAAAGTACCCTTTTCGAAATCGTTAGTACCTTGGATGTGATTTTTGTACATTTTCGTCAGTGGTTATATTATAGTTTCGTGGATTAAGAAAAATTTGTCTTTTTCATAAAGGAAAAAAAATGTTTTAATTTTTAAACCGTAAATAACTTATCACGATTACCATGATAACAAGTATAAAAATTTTCTACTGATATTAAAACCTGTTAATCTTTGATATACCCTTGTACCTCTGTGAAGAGCGTTTTATCGGTGTTCGGAAATAAGATTTGAATGAAAAGGTAATAAACTTGTTTGTTTCAAAGGAAAAGAAAAGCATGTTTTTCTTTTTAATGTTTTTTTTTTCGTAATTTAACAATGAAAAACATTGTAGTTTTCTTGATATTGCTAGAAAGTTTGAGTTTTCAACGGTTTCCTCTTTCTAAAATTCAAAATATTTGAAGCTAAACAAAATTTCTTGTCTTTGAAAAAGGAAAAATCGTTGAAATCATGCAAAAAGAATCTTTATACAACATAATTTTCATAATTATTTCTGAACACGTAATAGAAAAAAGTTTAAGAGGTGGTAGTGAACATTACAACAATTTTTGTATAGGAAACTAGAATCGAAATTTATTACTTCAGTCAAAAATACAGGGTGTCTCACTTGAATCAGGATTCGAATTTTTTTGTTCATAATTTTAACAATAATGAAGATATTTTAATGAAATTTTAAACGGACTTACCTTTTTTTTGTTTGAAATGCAAGAGTATCATGAGAAGTGGTAGAAGTGGTTACCACCTTTATCCAAACAGCAATGAACTAGACGTTTCGCTTCATATTTCAAAATGTAAATGGCAGTTCATACATTTAACTTTCCGCAATGGTGTAAACTTTCAGAACTAATCATGATATTACTGCATTTCACATATAATAGGGCAAGTCTTCAGAAAGCTGCTTCAACTATTTTTATTTTAATTAAAGTTACGATTACTATTCGAATTAGAATTAGACAACCTGTATTTTTGAGTGTAAAAATGAATAGTTTCTATGCAAAAAATTTTCGTTTTGGCGTTCAGTACAACCTTCTAAAGTTTGCCCAATTTTTTTAAGCACTGTATTTTAACTCTTATTCGGCATTTATCACCGAAAGCTCCCATTAAGGTAAAGCTAGGAGAGTAAGCGCACAATTCAAAAGAATAACAATAACAAATCTAAATATTATTTTTTTGCTAAACTATCCATGAATAAGTTTTACTTCATTTGTTTTTTATTCATTTCCATTGCTATTTTGTTCTTATGTTGCAATTTAATAGAACAGTTGTAATAAAACCAAGAAAGTTATTTTGCGCAATCTATCCTTACAGGGTTGATGTGATTGCGCATATGGGTAGGAGAGATTGTTACTAATAATAACTACAATTAAATGGTTAACAATAATAATTACACTTAAATGACATTGTTGTAAGGTTTTTGTGAACAAATATTATCAACAGAAAAACATCGTCTGCGCGAGGCGCAAAATAGAAACGATTAAATTAAAACCATGGAAGTAGCGATAAAACGCAACAGCTATGAAAATTATAGCACTTACTTTTGGAAAACAAAACAAAATAGCAATGCTTTATCTTAGACGCTCAAAACAATCAACGTGCACTTTCAAGTAGACACTCCACTACTGCTGTTGTACAACTACCTGGAGTCACTGCTCGCTCATTCTACTCCTGCCCCTCTAACCTCTAAGTGCGCAATCTCTCCGACTACGGCATCTCTCATGGCTTTACCACATATGTCTTCCAAAATAACTTCTTTTGTATCCTAAGGTCAACAGAATCCCAGTTTTTTCAACTACCGTGTAAAATAATACGGAAAATCATTGTTATTCAAACATATCAATTATTCACTTTTCTTAAGTTAGAAAAGTTTATTTTTTAAGTAAAATACATTTCTAATAATAATTTTTTAAGTTTTTATTTTATTTTTGAATATTTCTAATTTATAATGCTTAATTATTTTTTATAAGAAAATTTAAAAGTTAAGTTCATTTTGAAACAGAGCAAAGAATATTTCATGCAGAGTAATTTCATCTTAGACACATGCAACAGTAGATTATCTTACAGAAGAAAAAAAAAACTTCAGTGCTTATAATACAATTTATTGTTCCTATAATAGTAGTCTCAATGAAAGCTCCTCAAGTATGACGATTGAAAAAATATTTAAAAGGAAGTGAAATAAGAATTTTTCTCTCGTTATCTTTGCTGAAAACACTTGAAAAGCATCATATACATGGTAATGAAAATATTGCAAAATATTTTATATTTATTAAAAATTCATATATTGGATTCAGGTTTTTAATAATTCCAGGGGCAACTCTGTTTTTCTTACTCGATCGAAAAGTATGTTTTTTTTTTTTTTTTTTTTTTTTTTTTTTTTTTTTTTTTTTTAATATATAAACAATCCAGTAACACTATTGTCTTTACCTCATGTGAAAGTTTTGCGTAATCCATTCGACACCGATGTTTTCCTTACTCGATCAGAGAGTTTGCACAATCTATGTTGCATTCTCGTTATCGTACTTGATAGGAAAGTTTTCTATAATCCATGCGCCTCGCTTGAATCCATCCAAATATTAGTGAATCTGTCATTCAATCAGTCTGAGAGTGATTCACTGTGTTTATATAATATAGTCTATTCAAAATTAAGATAGAAATCAAGTAAATAAAAATACGTGCAAATTGGTTCATTTGGTAATGCTTTAACTACAATCAATGCCAGCCGTTACCAAAACAACAATTATTGCTGTTCATAAAAAATAATACAATGGTTCAAAATAAATTTAATTCGTGGATCATTTTTTTGTGTATCAATTAACATAATTATTATTTTGGTTAGTTAAATTTTAAATATTAAATATTTGTCAACAAATTCTTCTAACAATTTTTTGGTACTTTTATGTGAGTCGGGTTCAGGTGATAAATCGACAAATATTGTTAGGATCGCCATCATTCATATTGGATTCATGTCATTTAAAATATAAACCTTTCACTAATTTCATTTAACATACATAACTTTAATTTAAAATACATATGTCGTATACATTTAAAATACATGTCTTTCTCTCATTTTATTTAAAATACCCCTTCCCAAGGGAAAAAACAGGTAAGAAATATTACCATAAACAAGAACATTTTAGTTCAATATCAAAGGATTGTTTTCTAATTTAAACACACGTAAAGTAGAAACTATTATTCGCCAGTAAAGAGTAAGTAGTTTCAAATGTCTATTCGCGGGATTTGCGCGCGGATAACATAAAAGTACCTATTTTTTATATATTTATTTATTAATTTATTTTTATAAATTCTCCAAATCAGCGAAAAAAGAGAAAAATTTAAACTCAGAGACATAAATAGGCAATTCTTACGTTTGTTTGTTTTTTAATTCTCTATTAATTTTGAATGAACTATAGCCATTGCCCGGTTTATTTCCGATTTCAGTTTTTAAATTTACTTTTTCCACTGCTACGCTTTATGAATCTTACCTTATAATTAACAAAACCCTGTAAAATAAAAGAAAGAAAAAAATCATCTCTTTATCTGAAACAATAAATATAATAGTTTTTGTAGCTTATTATAATATTAATCTTAAATAAGAAATGGCATGAGATAAAAAAGCATCATAAAATTGAAAAAAAAATTGCATACATCTGCAAGAAATATTTGATTGATACATCTAATAAGATCAAAACAATAAATGATCCGCTTTCTATTGAAAAATTATTCAAGTATAAAAATTATTTTAATTAACATAAGAGGATGAATTAAAATCTGAAGGAAGTAATATATTTATCTTCTTTAAGAATAGCCATTTAAAAAACTTACATAATGAGTTATTTAGGAATTTGAATACAATTAAACGTGAATGCTTATTAATATTGTGAGTATTTCAAATTACTGCATGAAGGAATTCAGTGCTGCATAAATATGAATCTGGAATATTTATTGAAAAAACATTTAATAAAGATTTTTTTGAGAAAATATTTTAATTAACTATTAGATTGTGTTTTAATGAAGTTAAGCTCTTTAGATATTTTACATACGTCATTTTAGATTTATTTCTTTTCAGTTTGAATAATAAATATTTTTCGATTGGTTGCATTTAATATTTGCTAATATATAAAATTTAAAAATTATATTTTTAACCCCCAATTCAATTTTTTTTGCAATAAAAGTTGAAATATTTTCCATTAAAGTACTTTTATGATGATTGAAATGAGAGTTTACATGCAACACTTGCTTTTCATTCCTTAAGTTTTTGTTTAGTTAAAAAAAATCTTAAATTTAATCAAAATAATAATTCATAAATTGATAAATGTGGCAAATCGATTGTTTACAGCTGATAGCAGAGACAGACTCGATTGTGCGGTACAGTCCACCAAACAAGAAGGAGAACATCTGATATGTTTTAATCACAAATTGTCGCAGATGACAACGAAAATATTCATTCGATTGTGTTTTAATTTATGTTAAAAAATAAGCTTAGCGGTCGTCTTTATATTGAAGTTGTACCAAACTTCGAAATTATCAGTACGAACAACCAATTTTCACATCATATTGGTATTTTTCGGAATTTTTTATTTATGGATACCAAACGGGAAGTCTTCGGTGAATTAATGATTATTAAAAAAATTTTAACTCCTAATGTTAAATTTATTTTTACTAGCTGCAAAATAAATTACAATGCGTGTAGTGTTACTACTTGGAGTAATGAGATAAAAGTTTGGATTCGCATAACTGAAGCTTCCAGAAATTTCTGTTATAAATTTATATATGTTATAATACTTCATTTTTTCGAATGTTGATTTTTTTACTATATAAATAATGCTTTCGTTCCTTTATTGATTTACCAATACGACATAGAAGCAATCTCAAGTATTTTCAAGCGCTCATGTATTTTCCATTTTTAGGTTCGTTCGTAATTATATAAATACGTAGCATCTATAGTCGTTGCCTGGTTCGTCCGTGTGTCCGCATATAACAGCGCAAAAACTACCGAACCGAATGATTGAAATTTAATGTACACTGGTGTCCAGACATTAAGGGGCAGTGACCAATTTCAGACGTTTCGTCGAATATCTTACTGAAACTCGTGAGGAAATGCCCGGAATGTCCATGAACTTTGAGAATGTAAAGAACATGTTTGACTTCATGTTTTTCAGTGAATATTTTGTCGCGAGGACAATTAGGAGGGGAAATAATAAATTTAATAATAAAATAATATTTTCGATCACCCAAAAAACTGGTAAAAATGGTCTGTCACTGTAGCGATATGGGGGCCAAGGCCCCCATATCGGGTGCGTATCGAGCCCATAGACATCTAATACAAAGAGTAGATGTCTATGTGTATTAGATGTCTATGATCGAATCAACCCTTACTATACTTCTACTTATCCCAGTGAGCAGCACAAGCCAGCGTCGGAAGCTGAAAGGATATCCTACCTGCTGCCTCATGGAGCAGGGCCCTAAGGGATACACTAATAACCCGTCCTTTCTAATATCGCTATCTTATCTAATACCGCAGCGCTAGAGCATAGAAGTGCCTCGTACAGCTTAGCAGTTTTTATTAGCAATTTTTAACTTAAATTAATCTTTTTAGCACCTTTCCATCTAAGTTAGTACTTGTTAAATCCAAACCAAACATCCACGAAATTAAATCCAAAATTAGAAACCTCCTACATAAAACTTAACACTCTTATTATCTATTTTGATAGGCATCGTTAGGTACAAATAATGTTTATTTTTCCAACCTTTTTCCAACATTCTCTAAATTATTTTGAGAAATAGTAAATTTACAGCTAAGCTTATTTCCGATAGTTATCGGAAAACATCCAATAGATAAATTTATACTCTCTTTTTTTTTTTTTTACCTTATGCATACTCAGATAAAAAGTATTTATCTGATAAAGAAAATTCCGATAGAAATGAAATAATGATATTTCCGATAATGTGCTCAAATGAAGCAATTGATAATATCATTAAATGTAGATAAAATTAAATATCTGTAGGATAAATGCGATAAAATATATTTTCTGATTTAAATATATGTATTTTCAATTATATATCCTTTTAATGCGAACTATCAAGTGATATTTTGCTGACATAATTTTTTTATTAATATTTTTGGACCAATATTTGTCTTAATTATTCTTTAAAAATATAATGTTGAGTTGCAATGAAAATGAATTCTTGTGAGAGAAAAAAATTGCTTATTCACTTTTTTACATAGTTTGTATTTATTTATATACACGAAGATGAATATATGTGGCTGTGCGTATGCGCGTGTGTAGTCGGTATCTTGGTGTTTATCGAACTTATATATTTAGCAATTTTACATTACATCAAAAGAATTAGGAGTTTGCAAAATTCATCGACATATGTTATGTAGAACTTAAGTTATAGACGAACAAAATGACAGACGTAACATAGACAGATCATATCATTTTCTTATTGAGATATTTATGAGGGTACAATTTTGTTCTCGGCTATTGATCTACACTGCTCAAAACAATTAAAGGATACTGCAGTTTTAGGTGGATTTTGTATCTGGGAAACTTTTTAGCTGATTGATACATGGTCGACAGACATAGTAGGTTATATGAGAATAAATTACACATGTTTGGCAGAAAAAAATTCATTTTATTGCGCATTTGTGTACAAAAGGAAAAAAACACAATTTGTGCATATGAGAAAAAAAGAATAAGAAAAGGTGTTTTCATCAAAGAAAATCATTTTCAGTAGGGAGTATGGTTTCCACGGGCCGCCAGCAACGTTGAACACCTTTGAGGCATGGACTCAATGAGGCTATTAATGACGAGTTGGGGTATTCTGCCCCACTCTTCCAGAAGAGTTCTTTCCAGTTCTTGGAGAGTTTGTGGGGGTTGTTGGCGGCCAGAAACTCGTCTTCCTAGAGCGTCCCAAACGTGCTCGATTGGATTCATGTCTGGAGAACACGCTGGCCATTCCATTCGAACGATTCCTTCCTCGAAAAGGAAATCCTCCACCAGGTTTGCACGATGTGGCCTGCAGTTATCGTCCATTAAAATGAAGTTATCTCCGATTGCTGCAGCGTAAGGGACTCTGAGGATCTCATCCCTATATCGGCGACCAGTCAGAGCTCCATCTCGAATGATGTAGAGGTCAGTGCGCCCGTCAATGGAGATGCCACCATACACCAACACTCCTCCACCGCCAAATCTGACACTTTCGTGCACGAACGCAGGATTATTCCTACTGCCACGGTCCCTCCAGATGAAAATACGCCTATTATCCGGATGCACAGAAAAACGGGACTCGTCAGAAAACAGAATATTGCTCCATTCATTTCTCCTCCAGTTGACATGCTCGGTTGCCCACTCCCTGCGGTCGCGACGATGCCTTGATGTTAATCTAACACATACCATCGGTCGGCGAGCATACAGACCTACAGCATGGAGCCGGTTTCGGGCAGTCTGAGTTGAAATCGTGGTGCCTGTAGCCGAGCAAAGGTGTTGTTGGAGAAGAGTAGCGTTCATGTTTCGGTGTCTCCGAGCTGTTAACGCTAAATACCGATCTTCATTGGGCGTTGTTGCACGTCTACGACCTTGCCCTGGTCTTCGGCCTGCACATCCACTCTCCAAAAAACGGTTCCAGATCCTGTAAATGACACTTTGTGACACTCCAATGGCTTGCGCTACTTCGGCTTGAGTTTGGCCCCCTTCTAACCTACCAACAATTCTCCAAGCTTCTGAATCTGTCAAATGACTTTGCTGAGACATCGTACTCATCGAAACAAAGCAATCACTGAATGCCGATCATCCTTGTCTTCATTCTCTTTTATCCAGTTGAAAGTCAAATTTCATTCGCTGCCGCTGAAGCGACGTTTTTGACGTCGAACTCAAAATTTGCATACTCCACAGTTTGAAAACCAGAAAAATTTGCATTTGTGATTCTCTTTTTCTATTTTCGGCAAAAAAAATTTCGTTTATATCTTTATTTTATATAAAACTTCAAATATCCTTTAATTGTTTTGAGCAGTGTAGAAACCATTTTTCTTTTCGGCAATCGTGTTAAACTAAACTCATGTAATTAGAATGTCATTTAGATTAACGACTAATTACAGTTTTCGCTTAATTTAATCTGAGAGAAGGTTTCACATTTTTACAACCAAGTGGATGATTTTATTATATATAGTAACTTAGGAGTGGTACAGATCACCGAGCTACAAGTCAGCTGGCATACCGGCCAGTGGAGACGTCATAGCAATTTTCTAAAGCACTCAGTAAAGTGAAATGAATAGTATACTGATTACAGATGGACTATACCGACTACACTGACATTCTCTGTAATCGGGATACCTTTCATTTCACTTTGCAGTGGGATATGCAATTGTTTTATGACAACATTCTCCACTTCCGCTGGTGCGCATTGTTTGTAATTAACATTAGCTTTTGCATATGTTTTGTACATGTTTACATGGTCAGCATCAACTTTTTATTAAAATTTTATTCTGTAGGCACTGATACATAATTATTAAGATTTTTTTTAAAGTCAGGTCTGTTACCGAACATTTTGTTTTTTTTGGAAATTATAGCATGAAATCACAATTATTTGCATGCTTCCACACAGATAACTCTTCCGTACTTTTGCCTATTGACAATAAGAAAGTAAGTAGTAGTAGTATTTTAAACATGTCAGGTCTGTTACTTTTAATGGGCAACAAACCTGACAAATTAACTTTTTTCCTTTTTTTTTTTTTTTTTGTTACTATGTGTAACATTTTTAGGTCTTAGGATAATATAGCTTAAATATACTTCCACTGATAACACACTTTTGGCTATTGACAGTAAGTAATATTATTATTTAAACATGTCAGAGCTTTCTTTTAATGGGTAATAAACCTGACAAATTAAGAGTTTTTTTTCTACCATGTGTAAACTTTTCATGCTTAGCATAAATATACTTCTCACAATGACTTTTGATGTGCTAAGCAGATAATAATGCTACACTCATTTAATTGAAGAAAGCTGGTAACAGGCATTACAAGATTTTAAAAAAAGTACTCCCATTGTGAAAAACCAAAACTGTTAATAGTATACTTTAGGCTCAGCATATGATTTCAAAATGGCTTTTACTACTTAGTGAATCATGAAAATAATTTTTACAGCTTGTGCTGCCATATACACAATATTTTTGACAACCATTTTTAGTGGTAACAGACCAGACAGGAAAAGATCTTGAAAGTTATTTTTAATTTGAAATAGGTTACATTTAATTAAGAAAATTTTACTTTGTGATTTCGAACAGCCCATTTCCTAGGTTTACTCCTTGATAAAATTATATTAAGAAAAATATGTCAGGAATAATCTTACAGTAATGAATAACTCTAATTAATAACAGTACATGAATAACTCTTAACAAATGTACTTATTGGGAAAACCAACATTGAATCCATCAGGATTATTTAATTTGAAAATAAAAAAGAAGTCCTTCTGGCCTGTACCGGGAGGAAAAGGTAGCTTTCATAGTCCATGTTTTTTTAAATTAAACTCATTTTACTCAAACACCCGAAGCTAAATTGCTTGAAACTCGACTATAGAAAATTCAATCTCGGTTTTCGTTAATA
The DNA here is from genome assembly GCA_963931845.1 of Maratus michaelseni. Lineage (NCBI taxonomy): Eukaryota > Metazoa > Arthropoda > Arachnida > Araneae > Salticidae > Maratus > Maratus michaelseni. The sequence continues at coordinate 127,949,105 of OZ007594.1, read as the reverse complement.
CCGAATTTGAATGCGAATTTCAGCCACAGAATTACAGCATAACAAAAATCAGATTTTTTCGAAATGTCATCCACTCTAGAATTTCAAACTGCCATATCTCTGCCATTTTTTAAGGTAAAGCCAAAACAAAAAATGTTCCGGAATCCTTTTATCACGATCTAACACTTAACGGAAACAACTTTTTCATTTTATAATTTTTATTGCATATTTTTTTATTTAAAAAAAATTAACTTGCCGACATTTTGAAACAAAATGGCGCACGAAGCTCACCAACGAACTCGGTCGAGAGCTTTGTATGTTCTATACACATGATCAGTCACATTCATATAGGTTCATAAATACGAGAGTTACAGCATAACAAATATCAGATTGTTTCAAAATCTCAGTCACCCTAGAATTTCAAACTGCCATATCTCAACCATTTTTTAAGATATAGCAAAAACAAAAAAAAATACAGAATCCTTGTATCACGTTCTAACATTTAACAGAAACAATCTTTTCAATTTATAAATTTTTGGAACCTCTTTTGGAATTTTTAAAAATTAAATTTTTTTAACTAGAAGCCATTTTGAAATAAGATGGCGGATGAAGCTGGCCACCGAACTTGGTATGTCCTATACACATACTCAGTCACATCCAAATCGGTTCATAAATAAAAGAGTTACAGCATGACATATGTCAGATATACAGTGGCGGTCAAAAGTTTCCGGCCAGTTAGTTTCTATGATTTGTTTGCCAGAACGGTTCAGCGAAGAAGAAGCGCAATTGCTCCAAAAGTTAGGACTATGCAAATGACCTCTGACCACGTGATCATTTTGATTGGATACTGGAGACACTTGATGCAAAGGGGAGGAATTCGAAATTCGCGTGTGCAAAAGTTTCCGGTCATTTGTCATTCATTAGCTTTTGCAATCGGTAAAGTGTTTTTTGAAATGTTTGTTAATTAATCAGCATAAATAACGTAGTTGAAATTAAAAATGAAAAGTTCAACAATTATTGTTCGTAAACAAGTGATTTGTTTGTCGCTAAAGGGCCAATCCTCTCGCGAGATTGCGGCAAAGTTATCGATCGGGAAAATCTACTGTGAACGGTATTTTAAAAATATATAAAGATTGTCATGGCCTTTAGGTTTTGCCACGGTTCGGGAGACCCCGGAAAACGACTTCATGTGAACAGAATTATCAAGAGAAAAGATGTTGATGGTCCGCATAAAAATGCCGCTGCAATATCTTGCGATTTACGGAGTGAAAATATTGCTGAAATAAGTCGGTATACCGTGTCAAAACGCTTACGTGACGTAGGACTTTATGAAAGAGTCGGTGTTGAAGAGAAATATGCATGGCTCAGTTATATTATTTATTTAAGATTTTTATCCTTTAATTTCCCTTCTAATTGCTGCCCATTCCAACATAACCCTTTTGTTGGGACAAGTTGATCAAAATTAAAGCTTATAATTAAATACATAAAGGTTTCTCTGGGGTTGGCTAATAGAATAAATTAATTTACCAAGAAAATAATAATAAAAGGAATCCTTAGAGATTAAATTTTGGATATGTTCCTCCATTGCATTGTGTAATTTCGAAGTAGCCCATTACCCTTTTTGAGAATGATCATTCTTGCCCTTAGCTGACTTTTAAAGTGGAAATCTAAATAAACAAACACATACTAGATAATTTAAATGAGAAGACTCCAAATAATTAACACTATTATTTATTTACAATATTTACAGTTATTTCAAGAAAAAAAAAGATTTATCAGAACACATCTGATTTAATTTCCTAACAAAATTTTTCCTATAATGTTGGCATTAACACTTTGATCCTTGCAAAGGATACTTATATTTGTTTTTTTTTTATATTTAAATTGATCTTTGACAACATTATTTGTTTACAATTAAAATTCTGACTTCCATTTGTGACTAAGGTCACACTACCAGCTTCTCTTATAATATTTTGATAAAATCAAATAAACTGGGGAATTACTTAGGTCAGAGTCATATTTACCTCCACACATTGATTGAAGAAGGTTTCTCTTTGTATCAGAACACTCTTTCCGCTAACTAAATAGCGCTGCACTTATTGAAAATGTTCATTTCACAAAACTTAGCTTAACTTCACCACTCTCCATATATGTTGTTCGGGTTCGTTGCTTTCTTACCATCAAAAATTGCCACTCACTCTATTTTCCTCTTTCGGACCGCACAAAACTCATCGCGTCATTTTATTTCACCTCTTACTTTCGCTTCTGAGATCGATGTGTGTTCTGTTCTCATTCTTTTTCACAACTCCTTTTTTCATCACCACGGTGGGCCGTCCTTCGTTCTGCCCAAAAATTTGCATGACAGTGCTTTAAGCCCATCCTTCATTTTTTTTCATTGGGTAGTTGATCTCCCGTCTTAACTGAAATTTGCATAACAGAGGGTCAGTTTCACCTCCTCTTTACCAACCCCAACCAATGGCTATGCATCAGTTGTTTCTGTAGCGTGTTGTTTTTTTTCTCGGAACTACGTGTGTGTTCTTTGATATTATCTCCCAGACCAATTTAAATCAAAGTCCTTCTTATTTGACTTTTATGGCTTAAAATTGTCGACAGCGAGTCTCTGGTCATAAATTTGCCATCCTAAATCTTTCAACTGAGGCGACTTATGGGAAAGACCTGATAATGTAATTTCCTTACATTATCTTTCCCCCCGTACTAAAAGAAAGAAAACGTCCAGTTTTCTTTAGCATTGCATTTCCAAGAAGTCCATCACCATTGGAGATAATCTATAGATCACATAGATGATATCAGTCCACGTTCATCTATACAGAGTCATATTGTAGACTAAAGTTCATGCAGAGGAAAATGTTCATTTGTAAATTACTTGTGTGACTTTAATAAAGAACGGTTCATATATGTCCACATTTCCTAAGTATTCCCAAACAATTTAGAGATAAAATATTATCATTAGTACAAAAAATTTAAATTTTGTGGTTAAATATAACCGGTGTGTCTAAGATAGAGCACTCACCAAATCCAAAATATCTAAATAGCCAAACAGACCATACAAAACAAAAAGATATAATACACTGTGATATGTAAGGATCAGTATTCAACTTTACAATGATTCTTGATAATTATTTTTAACACAATACATGCATCATACAATATATAAAACCCAATTCAGGCAAAATCTTACAATTACACATACATAACTGAATATGTAAGATACCTGAGAGAAAAATTATGATAATGAGTATACATTCAAAATATGTATATATATATACATATTTATATAGAGCAATAAAAAGTTTTTGTCTAGCTCTACCTCTCTATACTTTGTTGAGAAAAAAAAAATCCTATAGATACACGTGATTTGGATAAAATATACATATGAGTATATCAACAATATACCAATAGAGCAAAGAGTTTAATCCAATATAAAACTGTACATCCACATTCTCAGATTTTTTTTTTTTTTTTTTTTTTTTTTCAAATTATTTAATTATATCTAGTGCTACTAAAATTGAAACCAAAATTAGGCCAAAACAAACCAAAAGGAACAAATGTATATCTATACATATATATATATATATATATATAATAGCAATACTCTTCTGAGTTCGATGAAATGGCATTTCTTCAACTTTACAATATTTAAACATATTAATGAATGCATTCAGCACTATATCTAATTAATAAATGCAAACAGACAAAAAAAAAATATTTTAGATGGACACAAAAACAGTCCTAGCAATCTGAAAACATGACACATTCATGATGTTGTAACTTTATGATATTCATCTACTACTTGACCCAATTTTATGGATTAATTCAGTTACCATTTGTATTGTCCATTCATATGATTGTTGTAATTTTATTATATACATACAATTCTTTCGAATTATTAAACAACAAAGAATGAATAAAAAGAAAAAAAAATGAAATTTTTCTTTAATAATTTTCCCTTCTTTCCTATTTTATTTTTCTATTTATTTCTCTATTTCCTTTTCTTTTTCTTTTTTTTTTTTAAACGCCTAAGCGTAAAAATTCTCATGTTAATTCTAACATGTTGAAAATAATAACTCCCCGTTCTCTCACTGTTAATTTTTTCTGCCCGAGAGAAAGGAGAAAAAAAAACTTCTACTCAATGATAAGAATCGGAAAGCTGCGTGACCTCAGGTCATACTCTCACCCCGTTTCTGTCAATCATGTACCCCTACTGAACAGGTGATTCATTGCTTCCTCGTACACCTGAAAATGCTGGCCTAATCCCATACCACGACCGGTCCAACACCTAAATGCTTCCTTACCTGGGATAATGCGTTTCTAACACGCCCCCTGAACGCACCCTTTTTTTTTCCAACCCTGCAGGTGAATAGCGTTTGCGATCCTCCCCTATGTCCATAACACCTCAACTCATCTCAGATCTACCTTCCTGATTTGCCTCGTCACATGGAGTATGGCTGCGAATTATGATGTAAGTTTACGAGTTATTATTCTCATTATTTATTTATTTAATGATATTTATATCTATATATATAATTTTTTGATATATATTAAAAGCTTAATTATTGAAACTGACTATAAGCCAATTGTTTAAACTAACCCTTCGTCTTGACCCGTAAATTGAGATCACCAAATAACATGCACGTGGTCTTTCATGAAATTCAATATTAAGACAAAAATCCATTTCCCGTTAAATATGTTACCAAATTACCACCTTTATATAAAACAAATATCCTTTAAAGTTTATTATCATCTAATCACGGCCTTATAATTACAAACACTTAGCGAGAAGGAGGAAAAAAAATGACGTCAAGCCTACAAGATTCGACGTGTGAACTAAGTCATCTCCACGCTAAATGATTATTAAATGGTATATGTCCCCTACCGGAATGCCATACATTTATTTCATAAAATCAGTTATCTAATTAATTTCATAAATATGCATATTGGAATCTTATCAATTTCGGTTCCCCTTTAGATGAGCAGCCCACGTTGAAATGCATAGTACTTAAAAGCCTCTGAATCACTGAAAACTTTTACGATTATCTCCAAATGCTCATTTAAAAAAAAAAAGTTTAAATATTTTAAAACCGATAAAATTTATTTATTTATTTATTAATCATTATAATAATTATTAATATTATTATTATTATATATTTTTTTTATTAGTATTTCTTTTATTTATTTTTTTTTCTTTTTGTTTTACCACCTATCTACTTATTAAGAAATAATATCTTAGAACATTTAACCTAACTTAAATGAAAAAAAAAAACTTTTATTTATTTATTTATTTATTATTATTGTTTTTAATTACATATTAATTGCCCGCCACCAATTACTGCAGTTAAGAAAATTTTGCCCGCAAAAATTTCCAATTAGTGTTGGAACTTAATATGCAATTAGCATCCTAGTAATTAAAAAAATTTTACACAGCTGGAATTATATGTATATATACTTTATTATTTCTATTATTATTATTTAATTATTCATTATTATTAATTTTTATTTTTTTAAAACTCAGCTTAACGAATTAGTTAATGAGATTAAATGTTAAATCCAAATTGTTTAGTTAAACTAAAAAAAAAATAATGTAACTTAATTAATTAATTAATTAATTAATTTTTTTTTTCTTTTTTTTTTCAAACGGCTTGGCTTTACCATGCAAATGTGAATGAAATGATCTTTTGACCGATTCATTTCCCAATTTCATGCAGTCTTTTGAAAAGTGAGCCTTAATTTATAGAAACAAGAAAATAAATTCTGTCATTATTATCATTATCACTTAATTAATTAACTGAATTATTTCCTTTCGTCTTATTATTATTATTATTATTATTATTATTATTATTATTTTATCGTTCTCTAAAAGTTTAAAATCGTTATCTAAATTTTCCAAAAAAAAAACACGAAATTAAAACAAAATGATACCATGAAAAACGAATGTTCGATATTTGTTTATCTGTTTACTGATTTCGTTTTTTTTCCTTTTTATGATGTGGCCCCTGCCAACCTGACCAAGCGGACGAGCTAGGAACCAACTGCTACCGTTTCACGCCCCTGGAGGAAACAGAAATTAAAATCCAATTTTAGCGTTCTGAATGCATCAGTGTCAACAGGAAAAGACCGGGGGACGCATAAGGAAAACTCCCCCCCGGTGTGTGTGTGTGAAATTTTATTTTTTATTTTTTTTATTTTGGTGTATTATGTAAAAATTTGGTGTGTGTCAGGGACGCCTGGATTTTCCCCCAAGGAATAGACACACACCCAAAGAGTGCACCCTCGCGAAGAAAACATCAACCGAGTAAGTGATACCCTCATTTATCTATTTTTATTTATTTATTTTTATCTTTACTGACCCTTCCTTCCGCGAAGTTGTCAGCACTGCTTGTTGACATGGCAACTGGGGATGTTTGTTGATAAACAAATCCCCACTCCGCGCCTACCTGGTAGATCACCAAAATGTTTCACACCGCCTCAGAGATTTTATTGCCCTGCGTAACCTAGCCTATGGATTTATTATTACTTACTTGCTTATTTGTTTGTATCCAAATATTTATTCAATTCATTATGTGATTTTCTTTGTTTATTTATTATTGTTTGTGATACCTTGGGTCGCTCTTATCTAAATTTGAAAATGTGCCAGGGATATCTTATTTTATGTTATTTTATTTTACTTATTTATTTTTTTTTTTCAACCCTAGTTGAATATGCCATCGCTTTTTATTGAGAATATTTAAATTTGACAGTTAGTAGAATTCTGCAAACCGCAACTAAAATTTTTACATAAACTGTTTAAGCTATTAGTCTTTCTGTAACAGTAACATCTTACTACCCCTTTTTAATGGTATTTTATTCCCACTATTCTTCCTCCGATGAGCTTGACTCCTCTGTTTTGCACCTGTCAGCATGCTTTGGTGCCCAGAGTCTGTCAATGTGTCTTTTTATAGTTCCTTTACTTTCTTCCGTTACATCTTGTAAAATGTAATTGTTATTTCGCACTTTTCGAACCACCTTAAATGGGCCTTCAAATTTTTTTTGTAAAACAGTAGGGTTAATGGATTTAATGTACACTTGTTGTCCTAGTTCAAGTGTTTTTATTTTATCAAGGTCTTCCTCTTTCACATATTCAGCCATCATTTTCTCCTGCTGTGCCAACGCTTGCAGTCTAACCTCCTGCATGTGGTCCATTCGGTTTTTGACATATGTCTGAGTGTGAATTTGTTCTGTTGGCATGTGTGCAGTAAAAGGAGTACGTAAATTTCTTCCAAAAAAAAAGAAGGCGGGTGAAAATCCCGTCGCTCTGTGCTTCGCCATATTGTATTGGAGTTTGAAAAACTCTAGGCGAATGTCCCATTGTAAGGAACTTTGTGCCATGGCTGTCAGTGATCCTTTCAGTATTCGATTCACGACTTCTATCAGGCCATTTCCTTGGGCTCTGTAAACTGAACTGAAGCGAATTTCAATGTTTAGATCACGCATGTACTCTTTGAATACCGCTCCCCTAAAATATGGCCCATTATCTAATTTTAACTGTTTTGGCAATCCAAAATAACTGAAGTATTTATTAAAGACATTGAGAATAGTCTGGGACTCGACATTGCGAATAGGTATGGCTTCTAGGAATCTTGAAGTAGAATCCATAATCGTGAGAATAAATTTATTCTTGCGAAGTGTAAGTGGAAGCTTTCCGACGATATCCGCATGTAATACACTCCCTATCTCATGGTCCTTAACCATTTTTTGAATAGGAACTTTCATTTTTTTATGTGGCTTTGCGGTGTTACATGATACACAATTGGCACAATAAGTTCGAATATCTGAATACATTCTATACCAAAATATTCTACTTTTCATGGCTGCATAGGTTTTGTCAAAACCAAAATGCGGTTTGTGCACTTCTTCCATCAGAGCAATCTTTAAAGCATCCGGCGCTATAATTAGTTCTGTTTTCTGTTTCCCCGGTTTTAAAATTAGCATCTTCTCTTCATTTAAAGTATACCTTTTGGTATTTCTGTTTTCTTTACCTTGTTCTATTTTCTGAATTATTTTGCTTAATTTCTCGTCTGAATATTGATGTTGTTTAATATTCTCATTAGATAATGCGGGATTAACGGAAAATAAATTATTGTGTAAATTTGTATCCGTAATAATATTATTTATATTTCGCGAAATATAGTCCGCTGGGTTGGTGTCCCCTTTAATGTGATCGAATTCATAAGAGAAATCGCTGAGATTTATCACCCATCTTTTAACCAAATCGGACTGATTCTCTAGATGTAAATTTTCCGTGAGAGCCTTGGGATCGGTGAGAATCTTGATGTGTCTGCCTTCCAACATAGTTCTGAAGTGTAACACCGCTTCATGAACCGCTAATAATTCGAATTTCAAGCTCGGGTAATTCTTTTCCGGTTCCCGTAATTTTCTCCCAAAAAATTCAATAGGTTGTAATTTTCCTTCAATTTCCTGCGCCAGTACCGCTGAAATTGCAATTTTTGAGCCGTCTGTGATTAAAGTAAATTGTTTGGTGTAATCAGGAGGATGTAATGTTGGGTTGTTTATAATTTCATCTTGGATTTTCTTAAAGGCCATTTCAGTATTTTCATCCCATTTAAATTTAATTTTATCTTTAGTAAGATTAACTAATGGGTTTACTATTTCCGCATATTTTGGAATAAGTGTTCTAAAGTAGTTAGCCAAACCTAAGAGTGACCTTACTCCTTTTTTTGTTTTAGGTCTTACTAAACTTTTAATTTTATCTATATTCCTTGTGGATGGTGAATAGCCGTGCTTGTGAATTTGAAAACCAAGAAATTCTATTTTATCTTTACATATTTGCATCTTGGATGGCTCAATTGTTAGATTATGTTGGATTAGCGCCTGTAACACTTCTTCCAAAATTCTTAATAATTCTGATATAGTGTCAGCCCCTATTAAAACATCATCAATAAAGTAGGCTACCTGATGCTTGTTAAAATGACCCAATACCTTATTTATCAATTCAGCGAAATAGGCGCTCGAATTGCGAGTTCCGAACGCAAGTCTCAGAGGTCGAAATTTACCATTTTCTGTAATAAACGATAGTTTTTGGCTATCTTCAGGTCGTAAATTAATTTGGAAGAAAGCACTGTGTATGTCAAGTACTATATAGTACTTCTTCCCACTAATATTCTGTAAAATTTCTTTAATATCTGGAATCGGATAGGAATATGGCTCTAAAATCTGATTTAGCAGCCGGTAATCTACCGCCATTCGAAATTTAGGATTGTTTTTGTTATCAGCTTTTTTTCTTACAAAAATGACAGGAAATGCGTAATTAGAGTCCGATTCCTCGATGATCTTCGCTTCTAATAATTTTCTTATCTCTGTCTTTGCATATTGCTTCACTGCTTGTGGCACTTTATAGGGTTTTGTTTGAATGGGATAGTCGTGGTTAAGTGTAAACTTTGGTGTCACCAGTGAGCATTGACCTAAAGTTTGATAGGATTTCGAAAAAGCGTGTACATGCTTTAAAAGAATTTGTTTGAACGAATCCTGTACATCCGATGGTAAATGATTAAGATCAAAATCTTCCTCATTTATCTCTGCCTCTCTTAATTTATGTACATCTTCCAAATTTAATGCATTGACCTCAAAAATTCTCCCTTGCTCAATATTGTCTATAGATTTATCTTGTTTGTATTCCAAATTAGTGAAAATTTGCCCGATGTTCATACCTGTTTCTAAATGTATCTTGTTATTAGTAATATTTTTAATTAAAATATTTATTTTTCTGTTACTTGGGGTGTCATGGATAGATCTTTCATAGAAAATTTTATTTTTGTGCTGTATTGGTTCTAGGATAAATGTTTGATTTTCCTCTAATTTTATGGGGCATTCTAATTTTACAAATTTTTCCTCCCCTGGGTTTATAATATTATGGCCTACCGTTTTTGCAAACATTTTCCCCTTTGTAGGTTTTCTGTATTTTTTAGTCCTTGTGTTTTGTTCTGTAATTAATGTATTTACTTCCTCAGTGTCCTCCGAATCTTTGATGTTTAATGCCATTTTTCTTCCTTTGAATTTAAGATACTTCTCTTCAAAATCTAGAACCATTTGATTTTCTTTTAAGAAATCGTACACTAGTAATAATTGATATTTGCGTCCAAAATCTTTATTTGTAACATAAAAAGTTCCTTTTACAAAAGTGTCCTGTAATTTAAATGACATTCTAATGCACTGTTTGAATGTAATCAGTGAATTTGTAAGTGTTTGAATCTTAATTTGATTCCCCAAATATTTAAATTTTATATTTGCTTGTTTTAAATTTTCAAACAAAAGCGGTGAGATCAAGCTCACCTGTGCGCCTGAGTCACAAAGGCTGTTAATTACAATATCTTTAATTTTAAATTTAATTAGAGGAAGTTCATTTTTATCGTTCTGTACACTTGCAATAGTTTTATCCCTTAAAGTATGCCCGCTATCGTGAGACTTGCTCGGGTCTTCTTTATCTGTATTTACAAGTCTCGTATTTAGTTTTCCGCATCCTTATCTTTGTTCTGCTTGTATCTTTTATAATTGCCCCTCTGAAATTTACCCCTTTGATTACTATCCTTATTACTGTTCGTATGATTTTCTCTGTTTTCCCTAGAGTCCGTATATTTATTGCGATAGTTATTCCTCTGTGCACCTCTATAATTTCCTCTCTGTTGAGTGTAATACCCCTGTGCATCATAATTATTAAAGTCAGGTTGATAATAAGTATACGGCGTGTTGTAATGTTGTTGTGGTGGGGGTGGAAAAGGTTGAGCATTTGGCACATAATTATAGTAAATATTACCCTCCGGAAATGCATTGTGAGAATCGTGTCTTTCATACTGGTTATAATTCTTGTAATTTGCTCTGTAATTACCCCTATTGTTTACAAATCTATGCCTATAATTCTGGTTGTTGTTTTTATTAGCTTTATTATACCAACAACTATCCTCATTGTGTGACCCCTTGCAGATATTACAAAATTTTTCGACTTCCTCTCTTTTTTCGATTGTTCCCAATTTTATGTTATTTATTTCTTTTGATGAATTATTAATCTGCTCCGCCGTTTCTACATTTAATTTCAATAACTTCTCAAAGAGTTGCGATTCATTGTTAGCTGTTATAGTATTTACCTGTTCTGCCCCTATATTATTGTACGCCTCTTCTAATTTAATTGCTGTTTTGCAAGCATCCTCAAAATTATCGGGAAAGGTTTTCCTTAAATCCATACTTAAATCCGGTCTAATCGCATCCAAAAATCGTGTCAATCTTACTAAGTCCAAAAATTTCCCGTTTCCGTTCGGATCAACTTCTGTATGGCTTTTCTCTATATAAAGAGACGCTGCGTTTTTGAATTCGCTAATAAAACTTGTTAAGTCTTGTCCCGGTTTCTGTTTTAGATTGAAAAACGCAGTCTGTACCTGCGTAAATGATTTCTTGATTTTGAATAAATCTAACAATTTCTTTTTGAATTCGTTGTAGTTTTTCTCTTCTATAAGCGATTTATTTTGTGAGAGTTTCTCTCTCGCAGTACCCGACAATTTTGCTTTCAAAATTGTAAGCTTCGCATCGTCTTTTAATATTTGTTTAGTTAAGTCCTCAAATTGTCTAAGAAAATACTCGCAATCACTTAACTTTTTCCCATCGAAATTCGGGATTAGAGAAATTATTGTGTCCACTGATGGATCTGCCATCGTGTTACTCGAATCAATTTGCTTTTCTTTATTTAACTTTTTTATATGCCCTCGCGTTAATACGCCAGAAAAACTCGAGTTCAAGCTATTTCTATGATTTCTACGATTCTTTTTTGGCATTCAGCTTTTTGATAATTAAAATTTATTTAGATACTGAATTCTAAATCTAACTTTAAAAATGCATGGAAATTCTTACACCTAAAAATATTAAGCCAAGTGTAAACATTTGCAAAATTTCAAAGATATCAAAATATAAATGCATTATACAATAAAGTATACAGTATCAAAATATATATGCATTAACAATCTACTAATACACTATTTTATCTGCTACATAAATCCTTATCTTTTTTTTATTTTTTTTATTATTCATATCATTTTACGATATCATTTGATTTTTTTATGATTTACTTTCTTAGCACAATGTTTCAGTATACTGTTAAAGATCAAATGCAAAGTTCATATAAGAGTAACATAAAATATACATACAATTACGAATATACTGATTTTTCTAAGTTGAATACTGATATTTACGAAATCACCGACTTGCTGGTAGTGGAGCCTTTTAGAGGAAGTCAAACAAACCATCAAAATAAAAAAATCTCCATTTAATCTTCCAATAACTTAGCATTAAAATAAAAGAGTTGAAATTATTCTAATTAACAGTTTCATAATTATTATTTTGCAATATACTATATAGATTGTAAATTTCCACAATTTGAATATAAAATTTTAAATTGATTACTTTTAACATGAGCCTGTATTTTAGAATACATTAAAGGTATTTAACTTAATGTTTGACAATAACCCAGTTGCAATTTTTTAATCATTAAAATTGAAAACTCAATTAACAATAATTAAGAACTGGACGGCACCAGTGAATTATGATAGGAATGCAGATGTTGAAGAGAAATATGCATGGCTCAGTTATATTATTTATTTAAGATTTTTATCCTTTAATTTCCCTTCTAATTGCTGCCCATTCCAACATAACCCTTTTGTTGGGACAAGTTGATCAAAATTAAAGCTTATAATTAAATACATAAAGGTTTCTCTGGGGTTGGCTAATAGAATAAATTAATTTACCAAGAAAATAATAATAAAAGGAATCCTTAGAGATTAAATTTTGGATATGTTCCTCCATTGCATTGTGTAATTTCGAAGTAGCCCATTACCCTTTTTGAGAATGATCATTCTTGCCCTTAGCTGACTTTTAAAGTGGAAATCTAAATAAACAAACACATACTAGATAATTTAAATGAGAAGACTCCAAATAATTAACACTATTATTTATTTACAATATTTACAGTTATTTCAAGAAAAAAAAGATTTATCAGAACACATCTGATTTAATTTCCTAACAAAATTTCTCCTATAATGTTGGCATTAACACTTTGATCCTTGCAAAGGATACTTATATTTGTTTTTTTTTTATATTTAAATTGATCTTTGACAACATTATTTGTTTACAATTAAAATTCTGACTTCCATTTGTGACTAAGGTCACACTACCAGCTTCTCTTATAATATTTTGATAAAATCAAATAAACTGGGGAATTACTTAGGTCAGAGTCATATTTACCTCCACACATTGATTGAAGAAGGTTTCTCTTTGTATCAGAACACTCTTTCCGCTAACTAAATAGCGCTGCACTTATTGAAAATGTTCATTTCACAAAACTTAGCTTAACTTCACCACTCTCCATATATGTTGTTCGGGTTCGTTGCTTTCTTACCATCAAAAATTGCCACTCACTCTATTTTCCTCTTTCGGACCGCACAAAACTCATCGCATCATTTTATTTCACCTCTTACTTTCGCTTCTGAGATCGATGTGTGTTCTGTTCTCATTCTTTTTCACAACTCCTTTTTTCATCACCACGGTGGGCCGTCCTTCGTTCTGCCCAAAAATTTGCATGACAGTGCTTTAAGCCCATCCTTCTTTTTTTTTCATTGGGTAGTTGATCTCCCGTCTTAACTGAAATTTGCATAACAGAGGGTCAGTTTCACCTCCTCTTTACCAACCCCAACCAATGGCTATGCATCAGTTGTTTCTGTAGCGTGTTGTTTTTTTTTCTCGGAACTACGTGTGTGTTCTTTGATATTATCTCCCAGACCAATTTAAATCAAAGTCCTTCTTATTTGACTTTTATGACTTAAAATTGTCGACAGCGAGTCTCTGGTCATAAATTTGCCATCCTAAATCTTTCAACTGAGGCGACTTATGGGAAAGACTTAATATTAATTCAATAAATTAAGTAAACAAAAGGAAAACTGACTAAAATTAATTGAATATAAAATTGAGTTTATTTACAAGGTAATTATAAGCATATGATTAAAAACAAACATAAATGTTTAAAAAAAATAAAAATATTCAATCCTAGTTGAGAACTGTATTCTCAACATTTATTTTCTGAGAATTACAGTTTATCTTACTGAATTAAAAAATTCGATTTTGAAAGGCAGAGTTCCATACCCTAGAAGTATTATTTTGATTAGCCTTTTTATGTTTAGATCGGGGTAGGATCTTCATACACACTTAAATTCGTATTATTAAAAGAATATAGCTTAATTAAATAAAATGGAACAATGGTGAAGGAAGATTGTTTGTTACCTTATATTACTAGATAACGTTGACAGCAGGAGGTAATGGCTGACGCGTTTTCGCTTTTTCTTAGCGCGTACATTTCCATCTATTGGCACACACACTCAAAATCTGTTTTTTTAGTTAGAGAGCAGTCAACCTTCTACTTTTCCATCTTTTTTTAATCTGAACTCTCAAGAAAAATCACATTCTTTTCGTGGAGCAAAAAAAAAGGGATGGAACCATTTTTCCCTTTTCACATAAAATTAAGGCCTTATACGTTTTAACTTCTTGAAAATTTGCATGTTTCGGCCATACCTCTGATTTTAGAGAGATGACCATTGGCATGCGGGAGAAATTTGGTACTCCCCTTGAGTGTTTCATAGGTCCGTCGGTACAATAGCGATTCCTCTTGACGCCGTGCTGTGTCTGGGAGGTAAAGATGCTTTTACTTGTGAGGTCTTCGTGCCTATTTAAGCTCTCATAAATAAATGTGTCATATTATTGTTCTGACAATTTTCTCCATGACATTTTTATTAGGTGTAGTTAAATCATTCGTGGGAACGGAAAACCAAATATTTCCTTGACTGCCGTGGTTCACTTTGTTCCACAATTATCTATCTGTATGCGCTGATCCTAAAATGGATCATTAATTTGTATTGTTCACTGTTCACTGATTAAAATGATACCAAATACTCTGCTAATATGCAGAAAAAAAACCAAATACTTTTTTTTTTATAGTGTGTGCTAGTTTAGATCTAGATGGTGGTATTTCTCACCATCATCTCTTCCCCCGACATTAGAAAAAAAAAGGTCCACAGTATCTTTTTTTTTATATATATATATAGCCACAAAGTACTCGATGAAAGTCCATCGTCGTATTATATTGAAGATCAAAACTGAAAATGTTCACATGGAAAAGTCTAGGAACTTGGGATAAGCTGGGGTGTCACTAGGTTTGGAGTGTAAGTAGGTTTGCAACACCAGAAAAAAGTTTTACACATTGGTGAAATAAAGCGTAATCAAAAGTTCACTGTTGAAAAATCTGATGAAAGACATGACTTCTTCAGCAAGTTATCATGTGTAGTTGGTTTCAATTTCCATTGTTCCAAAAACATTTATTAAAATTTTGAGTTTTAATAGGTCCAAATCCAAATAAAGCAGGAAAATTTGAATAAGCCAAATAATAAAATAAAATGCCCGAGAGAAGAAAGAAAAAAAAATTAATTTTCTTTTCCACTCTTATATTTTTAGTTATTACATACATATAAATTGGCAAATCTTTTATTTTAATTATTACAGGCTAATTAGGTACCCATACGTTGAAACACAATATACAGAATCATTTAAAACAAATACTCAATATAATCAGTAAGCTGTATGCATTGATAATGAATACCATACAATTAAAAAAAAATTATATAATATATGAAAAACATTGAGAGAAAACACATCTATATAATCACATGTCTGTTGTACTACAATCTGTATTATAAACATTATAATCTAATTCTCACATGAATTATTTTCTCTTGAGCAGAAAGGAAAACTTCTTTATTTTTTTTTTATATATATATAAAGAAAATGTTATGTTAAAAAAAAAATCTTATCATTCTTACTAAAACAATTGTTTTGGAATATGTGAAAAGGCTACTTTTCTGAATGAAAGATATTCTCAATAATAATATATTTTCATAAAAGAAACAGATCGAAAAAATGAAAATTTGTTTTCTTCTTTCGATACCAAAAATTTAAATATCCATCTATAAAGTCAAACACAATACCCTTTTAAACTGCCTGCCTTGGAATGGACGGGGTTGGGAAAAAAAAAAAAAAACAAGGCAGAAGAAGAAAAAGAAAAAAAACAGTAATCTTTTCTCCCTCTAATCCATCACCGCTAAGCGGAAGGATAGAGAATGACAGCTAGATGACCCTACCTGTGGACAATGACTCATCTTCCTACCTTCGGATTCAGTTGTACCCAGGGGACGATTTGCGAAATGATAAGCCGTGTATTAGGTATCTTTCCTCACCTGTGGGTGACGTTTACTAAACTCCTGTATTACTGACAGTGGGGAAAAAAAAAATCAGTGAAACGATTTGATTGCACGTGTGTCTGTGCAGATTTTGGATTACTCGCCAAAATTCAGCTATCTGTATTTTATTGTTGAAATAAGATTACATGTGTGATAAAATAAAAAAAAAAGTCGTGTATACCCGGCTTGGATTTAAAAAAAAAAAAGGTATGTTTAAATCTGTATATCTGTTTAATATTTTCTATAAAAAAAAAAAATCGGTACACGTGTAACGTGGTCAAATCCGTTTGCATCGCACTATCTTCTCGTCAATTTATATATTTACTTATTTATTTATATTGTGTATAAAAACGTAATGTATTATAATATATATATATTTTTAATATAATATTGATTTTCTAGTTACAATTTAAGTTAGCGAGAACAAGCGAGCGTTGCTTTGCACAAACGAAAATGTGCATGCAATTGTAAAATATTTATTTAATTATTTATTCTTCTTATTATTATTATTTTAAAATATATTAACGTGTAAATATACATATTTAAGGAATCGAAAGCGAGCGTTCGCTTTTCTTTTCTCTTATTATTTTTTGTTTTATAAAATATTACATATAGTTAGAAAAAAAAAATTAAACAAATTCTTTTTTTTTGTAAAGTTTGGAAATTTAGTTAATTATAAATATCTCAGCTAAATGCATTATTAGATGCTCTGCGCAGATAGTCTCAATTTCGCCTGCAAAAACGAGACTTTAACATCCAATAAATTGCTGAAATGATCATTGACATGTATCCAACACCTTTTTATTATTATTATTTTTTAAGTATGAAATAATTTACCTAAATATTTAAGGTATAAATTAAACATCCAATTTATGTTTTGTAATAATTGAAACGTTCAATGGTATTTTTTTTTATTTATTATTTTTTTTTGTAATTAAATTATCTGAAATGTTAATCCTTAGGGACAACTAAAAAAAATTTTTTTTTTACTTGTTTGTTTTATAATATGAAATCGTACGATTATTCTAAAATTAAAATTGAAACGCGTTGTTCTAACCCAGTTATAGATTATATCAAATATTAAACTAAAATAATTTTGTAAAATCTGACCGATTTTTTTTTTGTTATAATAATTCAAGTGGATTCGTCAATCCGTGGCTTTAAGCAAAGGATGAATTATTATAAATATTGGTCAATATAAAATGTTGTATTATTATTATTTATATTTGTGTCGCCGAGTGAATAGATGTTGACTTGTAATTTTAAATCGATTAGTTATATGTTTTGTGCTACATATCAAGACTTTTATTTTCACTTTTAGTAGAGGGGGTTAGGTTATATATTAAAAATTTTTTTTGTTTTGTTATATAAATTAGTATAAAATGGGTTTGAAAGGGTGATACCCTGGCAAGGCTGCCTCTGTTTTTATTTTTACCGTAATTATTATTATTTTTTATTTAACGTGCATGTTTGTTCATAACTCCCTCTGACGAGCCAAATCCCTCAGTAGTACACTGTGTAGCAAAGAAAAAAAACTTGCAGTATCCTCCCTAAATGATCTTTTTTTTTTTTTTTTTTTTTTTTTTTACATAGTAACCTGTCCTCAATGTACTGTAAATAAACAATAATGGAAAATTATAAAATGTGTACTACCTGCTTCGTTACTTCTTGACCCTCAGTGTCAACTGATTTTATTTCAAAATGTTTAGAAATTTTGCCAATGTTCATTCCCTCTGTTAAGATTAATTTTTGTTGTGATTTGTTAGTGATTATTATATGAATTTTATTATCCTTGGCAATTTCGTGAATTGATGTTTTATAATAAATTTTCATATTATGTTTAATCGGTTCCAAGAGTATTGTATTTGTAGTTGCGAATTTATCTGGATCTAATAGTAATGCAACAATTTTTTTTTCGCCTGGTAGTAACTCCGTTGTCTGTGTTAGTTTTGCTGTAACAAAATTTTTGTGCGAGATACGTTTTTTTTTCTTTTTGCGTATTGTTTCTTTATTTTGATTCTCATTAGAGTTAGCAGTTAAGTTACTTATCAGACTTTGAGGTTCATTTTCTAGAAATTGAAGTGCAATGTTTTTGTTTTTTAATTTCATGGTTTTATCTTCAAAATCTAGGATAATATTATTTGTTTTGAGGAAATCGAATCCCAATAGCATATTGTAGTTCCGACCAAAATCTTGAGTTGTAACATAGAATGCCCCCGATACAAAAACGTTTTCCAATTTGAAAGTTAATTTAATGCATTGCTTAAAAGAGATTGTCGAATTTGTTAATGTTTGAATTTTTACCTGGTTACAGAGATTTTTATATTTTACGTGTGCATTCTTTAATTGTTCGAACAATATAGGTGATGCCAAAGTTACTGCCGCCCCACTGTCTGTCAAAGCATTAATCTTAACACCATTAATTTCAAAAGTAATAATCGGAAGTTGAGAATTGTCATTACTTTTGACACTAGCAATAATTTTGTTATTTTTTTTAGACCCGCAGTGAGACTTACGCGGGTGCCTTGTATTTGAGAATGTAAGTCCCGACTTTAGTTTCCCTTATTGTTACTAGAATTCTGATCATGATCTTTATCTTGTTTATTGTTTTCAAATGTCTGCTGTGAATTATTTTTTTTTGTATAATCATGTTTTTTATAATTATTTTGCTTGTAGCCCCCTCTATGCCCTCTATAATTTCTTCGCTGGTCATATGATCTCTGTTCGTTGAAATTGCCTCCATAATTTCCGAAACTGGGATATGATATCGGCATAAATTGTTGGTGGGGTGGGGGTGGTGCATAGTACATGTACTGAGGAGCAGAATATTGCATAGGGTTGAAGTTTTGGTGCGTGTAATTTGGGGTTTGCTGAAAGTTTCCCTGAGCTTGTTGGTTTCCCCCTTGATAAAAATTTGGTTTTTCGATTTGAATATTCTCAGGAATTTTTTTATTTTCGTCCACGTAATTACTGCTGTTTTGTTCGTTGCCCTTGTAAAACCAACAATGTGGGTTCGTATGGGATGTGGATTTACAGTACTTGCAAAACCTAGTTGTATCATTGTTAGTGGCATTTACCTTTAATTTTATGTTATTTAATTCCGCGGTTAATAATTTTATATTCTCTGCACTTTCTACATTGAGTTTAAGCAGTTCATTTAACAAATCAGAATCTTTAGTTTTGGAAATGTTGTTGATGTCCTTTAAATTGACATGTGAATAAGCCTCCTCTAATTTTAAGGCTATGTTGCACGCTGTTTTAAAGTCCGGCGGAGAGTTTTTTCTTACTTCCAGACTTAAATCACTACGAATTGATTCCAAAAACTGAGATAATTTGATCATTTCCATGAATGTAGAGCTGTTGTTAGCTCCTATATCTTGCCCACTTTTTTTTAGATAAAGGTCTGCTGCCGCATTAAACTCTAATATAAATTCGTTCATGTTTTGTTCCGGTTTTTGTTTGAGATTGCAAAATTTCTTTTGCGCTTCTAGAAATGTGGTTTTGGGTTCGAATAATTGTTTTAACTTTGTTTTAAAGGTTTCTAAGTTCTGTTCCACGAACAAATTTTGATCCCTCATCAATTTATCTTTAGCAGGTCCTACAATTTTCGCCTTTAATATAGTTAATTTAGAATCATTATTCAATTCAGTTTTATTGATGAGATTGTCAAATTGTAAGAAAAAATGGTTAATATTTGCTTCCTTTTTTCCATCATAGTATGGAATCAGATTAATTAGGCTATCTGCATTTGGGGTGTCCATTGTAGTAATTTTAGGAGTAGCTTTTTCAGAATTTATAATTTTCTTCTCTTTCTTTTTTTTCTTATTATTATTATTACTATTATTACAAATAATATTAGTGTCTATAGTTTGATTATTTAATTCGCGTAATTGTTGTCTAGTTTTGACACCAGTATCTATTCTACTAATTCTTTGACTTTTACGCTTATTCATCCAATTAAAGTACAAAAATCATAAAATAGAGAGAGAGCAAAAAAAAAAATTGTTTAACATAAAATAAAAGATACCCAATGGTGAATTGTTATGCACTGTTCGAGAAATTAATTATATATAATATATATCATTTCAATATTTGAGCATTATTATGTATTTATTTTATATTTGCTGCTGTTGCAGTATATGTAACACAAGTCATATTTTCAATTCTTTGTTAATACAAATCAATCCAATAACACTTATTATTATTTAATATATCATTATATATTTAGTGAGGTACCCAAAAAGAATTGCCAGGTATATGCATGTTACAGAGTGTATGAAGATTCCCCAATGAATGCTTAAAATTTTTTTTTTTTTTTTTTTTTTTTTTTTTTAATTAGTTGTTGAAAAGAGGAAAAAAAAAATTTTTCAAAAGAATTAGAATTAAGAACATTTATGTTAGCAAAAAAATTTTTTTTTTTTTTTTTTTTTTTTTTTTTAGTCTTAATATTGCATATATATTTTTATATTTAAAAAATTATACAATAACCTAAAGTTCTATTTCTAAAATTAAATTAATATATTAAAATAATTTAGAAAGAGGTAACGGTACCACTTCTAATTCGGTAAACCCTATGATGGAATGCTACAGAGTGATCAATTAAATTATTTGAATTTAAGTCTGACTGCATAGGATTTACCACTATATTGCTATTAATTGATTAATATGAGTATTTTAAATTATCCGAGACGTATAGTATTTATTTTGCACCTATGACTCTAAGGATCTGATATGATAATTTATACTTAGAAAATTTTATTAGACAAATTATCAATTAATTATAGAAAAGAAAAAGTTGCGTTGTGAATTATTTTTGAAGTTCGGATCCTCTTTGAGCCAATTACAATCATCAAAGGTTACCTGCAGAGAGTTATGTAACATTAAATATATAATGGCTTATTTTAAAACCTAGATTGTAATATTAAAGAAAACATTTCCTAAAATAAAAGACTTAATATTAATTCAATAAATTAAGTAAACAAAAGGAAAACTGACTAAAATTAATTGAATATAAAATTGAGTTTATTTACAAGGTAATTATAAGCATATGATTAAAAACAAACATAAATGTTTAAAAAAAATAAAAATATTCAATCCTAGTTGAGAACTGTATTCTCAACATTTATTTTCTGAGAATTACAGTTTATCTTACTGAATTAAAAAATTCGATTTTGAAAGGCAGAGTTCCATACCCTAGAAGTATTATTTTGATTAGCCTTTTTATGTTTAGATCGGGGTAGGATCTTCATACACACTTAAATTCGTATTATTAAAAGAATATAGCTTAATTAAATAAAATGGAACAATGGTGAAGGAAGATTGTTTGTTACCTTATATTACTAGATAACGTTGACAGCAGGAGGTAATGGCTGACGCGTTTTCGCTTTTTCTTAGCGCGTACATTTCCATCTATTGGCACACACACTCAAAATCTGTTTTTTTAGTTAGAGAGCAGTCAACCTTCTACTTTTCCATCTTTTTTGAATCTGAACTCTCAAGAAAAATCACATTCTTTTCGTGGAGCAAAAAAAAAGGGATGGAACCATTTTTCCCTTTTCACATAAAATTAAGGCCTTATACGTTTTAACTTCTTGAAAATTTGCATGTTTCGGCCATACCTCTGATTTTAGAGAGATGACCATTGGCATGCGGGAGAAATTTGGTACTCCCCTTGAGTGTTTCATAGGTCCGTCGGTACAATAGCGATTCCTCTTGACGCCGTGCTGTGTCTGGGAGGTAAAGATGCTTTTACTTGTGAGGTCTTCGTGCCTATTTAAGCTCTCATAAATAAATGTGTCATATTATTGTTCTGACAATTTTCTCCATGACATTTTTATTAGGTGTAGTTAAATCATTCGTGGGAACGGAAAACCAAATATTTCCTTGACTGCCGTGGTTCACTTTGTTCCACAATTATCTATCTGTATGCGCTGATCCTAAAATGGATCATTAATTTGTATTGTTCACTGTTCACTGATTAAAATGATACCAAATACTCTGCTAATATGCAGAAAAAAAACCAAATACTTTTTTTTTTATAGTGTGTGCTAGTTTAGATCTAGATGGTGGTATTTCTCACCATCAACTGGTCAAGTGAAAACTGAAAAAAGTACTATTTTCCGATGAATCGAAGTTCAACCTTTTTGGGAGTGATGGCAGACACTACGTCCGACGATCTAAAAACAAAAAATATGATTCGAGGTATGTTATTCCTACAATGAAACATGGCGGAGGACACGTTAAGCTGTGAGGATCATTTACTGGAAAAGATGTCGGTCCGTTAGTTGAAATCCACGGCAAGATGAATGGTGTAATGTATAAGGATATCTTGCAAAATCATTTGCTGTCTTATTGGAGGAGAAATTGTGGTCGCAACTATTTATTTGAGCATGATAACGACCCAAAGCATACATGCTAGCTCGTCAAGCAGTGGCTTTCGCACAAAAAAAATCCGCTTTTGAAATGGCCAGCACAATCACCAGATCTGAATCCAATAGAAAATCTTTGGAACGAACTTGACAAACGTGTGCGGAATTATAAATATGCCAATTAAGCAGAATTTTCCAAAAAATTGCAAGGAGATTGGAAAAAACTTACCCTAGATATAATCTTCAACCGTTCATTGAATCAATACCCCGCAGTACTTATTGCTAAAGGTATGATGACAAAATACTAAATGTAAATGCTGTTGATCACTGTTATTTTCTATTATAACACCATTTTTTTCCATAATTGCCAAGATGGCCGGAAACTTTTGAGAACATGCGTTTTGCTTTGCAATTAATTTTGTCAATTAAATTTATTGATATTTATTTTTTATTTCATAAATAAGTTACTAACTATTATGACAATAAAATGCATAGGTATCATTTTGAGAGTCCTCTTCATATGGGTATACTTACAAATTAACCAAAAATTGTATGCTGGCCGGAAACTTTTGACCGCCACTGTATATATATATATATATATGGATATATATATATATATATATATATATATATATATGAACATTTGAACGGAGGGTGGTTTGAGGATCTAGGGATCATAATCGGTGAAAATATACCAAAGTTTTTTGGAATTGCTTTCCTCCGAACGGCTGCAATAGGTAGTTTTTTATAATGAAAGCT
Organism: Maratus michaelseni; assembly: GCA_963931845.1. Classification (NCBI taxonomy): domain Eukaryota; kingdom Metazoa; phylum Arthropoda; class Arachnida; order Araneae; family Salticidae; genus Maratus; species Maratus michaelseni. The sequence continues at coordinate 127,925,665 of OZ007594.1, read as the reverse complement.
ACCTAATAGTCTTTTGTAGGACATAAAAATGCCTCAAAGAAAATCACCCATATACGTATAAATTTTATTTACTTTTTTCCAGTTACTTTGCATAAAATCTTCAGAAATGTGACAGTAATTTTATCAAATTTCCCTGGCAAATTTGATATTCAGTTTCTAAATAGTTATCTACATATATTTTCATTATCTTTTAGAATTTTTTGAAACTTTTCGTTTGAGATTTTGATTATTCATTATTTATATAATATCAAATGTATTTTTTAAGGGATAAAAAGGTGGAACCAAACAAAATAAACTTTTGTTAATACTATTAATTGTATGGTTAATATCGTTAATAAATATGATCTACAAAAATTTAAAATAATATATAAAAAGTTATTTAAACACATGGTACATGGTTGAAATTACACGCACAATTTAAATTATCTGTGCTATAACACGAATTTAAGTCATATTTTGCTGCCGCTATTTTCTATTTATACTTTTTTTTTCTTCTAACATATTTATATACTAGAATTCAGTAAAGGATTCTTATATTTTCAATATTATCAATGTTTGAAATGTTTTAATTTCATTTACTTTTAATATTTGTATATTTTCTATTTATAATGAAATAATATACTGTGTTGGACTTAATAAACATTTTTATTAAAAGAAACTTATTAGTTGTAAAAAATTAAGCATTCGTCAGTGCAAATATTTTTATTACTAAAATATTGTAATTACGAGATTATATTTTTTCCATTTAATTTATTTTTTATACAACTAACAACAATTACTTGTACAAATGAAAGTTATTTTAACTTTCACAAATTCACTTCTGTTTAATTTTTATTCCTGCAGTATTATCTATCTTGTTTTAACTATCGTTTTAATATTTTTTACAATTATAAATATGTGTTTTTTTATGTAATTAAAAAAAATTCAAAAGAACACCCCGATAGTCTTCTCTTACCCCCCTCTCCGCCCCGCCTCCAGAAAAAAGAGAAACTTTTGTTAAAACTATCATTAGGGAAATATGATCAATTCCAAGAGCGAACAGGGTGCATGCCTGCTTTTTTAATTAGATATACAATTTAAATTATTCATACTAAACTACGATGTCAAAGCAGAATTTGATGCCCCATTTTTATATAAAAAAAATCTTATTAACATTTTCTTTTATTTTTATATTTATATTGAAATAAAATATTGTATTGCAATCAATAAACTTTTTTTGTAAGAGAATATTTTTTCTATATTTTTCACTACGCCATAAAAAATATTTTTTAAACATCACTTAGGTTATAATTTTTTTTTTTACCTGAAAGAATACTATTACTAATATTTTTTCATCAGTTTTCTTTTCATAAAACTTACATCATTTCCTTTTTTTTCTGTGTCATTTGACATTTTCAAATTTATTTTCGATTAATTTTTATTTTGACAAAAATATCAAGTTACTATAGAAGAAAAAAAGAAATTTTTTTCTAGCAATATAATGAAGTCTTTTTTTATTATTATTATTAGCAACAATAAATGAAGTATTGTAACATTTTCGGTGGGGAAAAAAATTATGATTTTTTTAAGGTGATAAAAACAGTTATTAAAAGAAATTCCTTATTAAACGTAGCTCTTTAAGATTTTTTTTTTCCTCATGTCATAACATGATTTTTTTTATTTTTTTTTCTATTAAAATTTTTTAGTTGTATATTTCGATAAAATATAGAATATTTTAGCACACACATAAAATTATTTCTAAAGATTTAAAATTTCGTGTCTATCGAGGAACAAAAATCCCATATATTATTACATTTAACATGGTTTAGACACCTGTAATACATAAATTTATTTGATAATTTATTTTAGCACAGTTTTAGTAATTTTGTTTGTTTGTTTGTTCAAGTTTTAGTAGGTTTTTAAGGTTTGACATTTTAGAACGTTAAACTTGTCCAGTAAGCACCGAGATAAATACATATTTGCTGAGTGCATACAGACGTTTATTCATGTTGCAGCATTTTTATAAGAAAGTAGTGACTTACGACGGGCAGTAAAATTTTATCGGTCCAGATGACTTTGTGCAAAACCTGACTTGGTGATAGCATGAGACAGTCAATATCGCTAATCTAGTGTTTGTTTACATGGTTTCTACATTCAACGGCTTAAATTTGGAAAGTTTTTTTCATTTAATAGATCGGTTTCCAGTTATCGTTTTTTTTTTTTTCTGATCCGTTAACCCTTTATGTTCCAATGGTACTTTTAAGTACCATTAAAGAAAACATACTATAAAATTTATTTAAGCATTCCATTTATAAAAGTAGATTTTGCTTTTCATACAAAACACTTACTCGATCACACGGAGAAAGTACGGCGAAGCAGTCGAAGCTATATATATTGTAATGGTTATTTTCTCAGCTATTTATACTCGTGTACAGTTTCTTTTATTTGAAAAAAAATGCATGAAAAATTTAAAACTACAAAAACTTTTCCATTTACAAGCAGTTTCTCGATACATTTATTTACATTGTTTTATAAGAACTGCGAGATTTCCATAACAGTCTTTTTTGTCATTTAATCTAATTATTCGTGTAATTTTTTTTTTTTTTTACAAAAAAGTACTATAACTACCGATGTATTAAATCGGTTTCAATAAAAATACATCTAAATTTCATATTATTATTATTATATAAATTTTCTTATATATCTTACAACATTAAGAAAGATAATTCTTGAGGTTCAGCAATTTCTTGATTCATAATTTGGGGCATAAAACAGCGTTTCTCAAAACGAAGTTTACATCCTTTTGTGGGATACATGAAGTGGTTTTAGGGCGTATGTGACGTAAGTGTCCGACAGCTATTTTACGGCACGGCACAGTGCAACTAAATGCGTTTCGGTGGAAAAAAAAGGAATTATTTCTCATTATTTTAAAAGTTAAAATAAAAACATGCTAAATGTTCATGAGTATTTTAGACTCGTCTTCATCAAACTAACGCCAAAATTCAAAATAACTAAAACGAATTTAACAATAAACTTATTCAAACTTATCTAAACTTCAAACTTATTAAACAAACTAACTTATTCAAACTAATTCAAACTTAAACAAATGCACCCTTCACAATAAAGAACTCGCTATCTGTAAAGCTTACATTAAATGTAAACTCTTTACCTGTTAAGTTTACATTAAATATAAAAGTAATGTTATATTTGTTTGTATAATTCGTTGTTCTCCTTGTTTCCATTTTTCTAATCATCACTGTTACAAGTAACAAAGTAGGAAGTGCGCCAAGTATATGTATTTTTAAAGTTGTACGGTAAGAAGAAAAGTTTGGGAACCATTGATTTAGATTATTAAAAGAACATGTATTGTGATTTTAAAACGTTGGTTCCAAAATCTAAAAAAAAATTATCTAATCAAAACAGCCGACATATTAGCAAACTTTATTTTCTACCCAAAATGGTAACGAAGAAAAAAATACTTTTTAAATTTTCAATTCTCATTATGTTGAATACTGCATTCTTAATACATTATATTTACATAATCCTTTTCTTACATGTATGCTCATATACATCTTATGCACTTACACTCATATTACATCCATCTTACAAAAAACATATTTACGTAGATCTCTCTCTGCGTACCATATTTATAGCAATTTTTTTTTCTCCAACATATGAAAATTACAGGAATATTAATCACCAATATAATATCACTACAATTATGGCTTTTCAATGATCGCAGCAAACTTGGCAACTCTAACTTACTTAACTGCCATACGCTGGAAATGTCTATGCTATACCTGAAAGTGATTCATGCAGTAGATGACTTTGGCCAGTTTTCTATCATTGGATCATAGCCAATTTCAATTTGAATAATGTTTCGTAATTATTTTTATAACGCATAATGTAAAACTATGCAAGAAAGTTTAATTAAAATGTGAATTAAAGGAAACTCACGAGATTAATTTTTTTATCACAATTATTCAAATTGCTAAAGAAATCATATGAGCTATAATTTCCCAACTGGGCGAAAAATGTCCGAGACAGGATTCGAACTTGTGATCTCTTGTCTCAAGCTGCTAATGCTCTACCAACAAAGCTATACCGGTCGAATCTGGAGGACTTAATTCGCATACTTAACTTATTGATCATAGCATCTGGTCTGATATCTGAATCAGCTCATACAGAATAAATCGCAGGTAATGGAACTCCAGTAAATGCTGGATCTGTCGGAGCTGATTCAGATATCAGGCCATATGCTATGATCAATAATGTTAAATGGGTGGATTAGGTCCTCCAGTTTCAACTGTAATGGCTCAGTTAATAGAGCATTGACAGCTTCAGCCAAGAGATAACAGGTTCGAATCCTGGACCGGACATATTTCGCCTTGTTGGGCAATTACAACTCATATAAAGGAAACTATCAAATATTTGTTACTAATGATACAGCCACACTACTGATGCTACACATAAAAAGGCAATCTTTGTTTTTTAAAATCTGATTTAACCTAATAGGGGTAATCATCACCAAGCAAAAAAAATAAATAAATAAATGGACGTTCATTGGCTGAAATATTTCTAATAAACGGAAACATTGACAGTTATGGAAAAGAATAATGTGATTCTACACATAAATGAACTCGCTACGGAAAAAGGTTAAAGGATATATACCAGAAAATATATAACAGAAAATGTTAAAAATCGTAATAATAATAATAATAATTACATAAATTTGACTTATTTGCAGTCAAATCAAGCTATCTATCTGTGCCTTTTGTGCCAGTTAGAAATCAGGAACCGATGCAGTATTTGCCCAGAGTCCGCTATCTTTTAGGTAGCTTTCAATACAAAAAAGTATAAAGCTACCTATTGCAGCCGTTCGGAGGAAAGCAGTTCCGGAAAATTTCGATATATTTTCACCGATCATGACCCCCAGACCCCAAAACCACCCTCCGTTCAAATGTTGATTTATATATATATATATATCCATATATATATATATATATATATATATATCTGACCTATGTCATACGATAACGCCCGTATTTATGAATCGATTTTGATGAAACTAATTGTGTGTATTAAGGTAACTAATGTTTCGACCGAGTTCGTTGGCCAGCTTGGTCCGCCATTTTGTTTCAAGATGGCGGCCATTTAAAGATTTAAAACTGAAATAAATATACAAAAAAAATAAAAATTCAAATTTATTTTTTAATTACGTGTTAGGCCTTAATACAAGGATTACAGAGCATTTTTTGGTTTACGATCTTAAAAAATCGCTGAGATAGAGCAGTTTGAAATTCTAGGGTGGCTGACATTTTGAAACAAAACAGCACATTAACGCGATTTCTCGCAAATTATTTTCTTTCATTGTTGTAATAATTTTCCCAATCATACGCATAAAACTATATATTCATATCCGTTAGCGCCAAATTCTCGCCAAAATTTGCGACATTTGGCGAAATATGCCAAATTTGGCGACCAAAATAAGTCTTCATAAATGAAGCCAATTTGGCTATTGCTCAATAATTTGGCGAATTTCTTATTCAAATTCAGTATTAACGAATCTTTTGTAAACGTTTCTTTGCATTTTAGCTTGCTGTTTTCGTGTAACTTTAGCTAAAATTTTTAAAACGAAGATATAGGAAAGCTACCTTTTCCTCCCGGTACAGGCCGGAAGGACTTTTTTTTTAACATTTTCCAACCTAGTTGAGAAGTGTTTATGACTTCGGTTTGTCTGCCGTCTGGCCGTGCTCTAACTCGCGTAAATATACTGGGATTGCCCAGAAATTTTTGTTTGTTATTGTCGTTTACTATAGCATGTTCCCTATTTCAACTGAAGTGTGTATCGTTTATAGTTCATTTACAGGGACAGTCAAAAGTATTCCACTACATTACAATCAATGGGAAATAATCGTTTCAAGCGCAATTTGGTAATGCTACGTCATTTAAAACATGATGAAATTGATATATAATTATGAAGCAAATTAAAACATGCCTTTTGTGGAATATGGGGAGCAAAGCATTTATTATTCATTTACAGGGTTAAACAAAATAATTCTGTTACTCATTGTTCTATGTTGAAAAATCCTTTGCAGCGTAATTTAGTAATATTTCACTATTTCAAACATAACGAAAATTATATGCATTACTGGGACTGCGGTTCACTATAAATTGCTCTCTTGAAAGTGTGGTGTGTATTGAGTTTATTTACAGAGACACACAAAAGATATCGGTTACAGTACATGTGCGATATTTACAGTATATGTGTGATAAGTGCGTTTTCAACTTTGGTTTGCGTTTTTAAGTTTAACTAAATTTTTTCATAGTACGTGTATGTTAGGGTGGTCCTTATTTTTGAAGTTTTAAAATTTATTGTTCTCACCCTCTAAATTTGTTCCATTATGTCTAAAAACAATACTTGCAAAATTTAATCAATAAAAACTAATATTTATAGGTAACTCAAGGAAGCATAAAAGTTTCGTAATTTGGGGTCATTTTGTTGTTTTCTTCTCCTTTTACTTGAAAAAATATATCTAATCCCAGTGTTAATAAAATCATTTGAATGTATTAAAAAGTCACTTATGTGCAATATCAAATATCCATAAAAGCATTTGTAAATGTAATTATTAAGTTAATTATCTAAAGTTAATTTCATTAATGTAACAATAATAAATGTCTGGAATTATTTGGAGAATGAAGACTGTTAAAGAAGAACAAAAAAGGAAGCCAAAGAGCATGCATTTTCTTCAAAATTAGATAACTTGGTTAATCTTGCTCATGCCAATGCATTAAACATAATCAAAATAGCTGAAGACAGATATTTCTTGCTAGCACAACGAGAAGATGGCAGACGAGACGAGGATCAATGATTAGTGTTGATATAAATAAATATCTTGCGGAAGGAATTGATATAAATAAATATCTTGCGGAAGGAATTGATATAAATAAATCTCTTTCAGAAGGAATTGATTGCTTATAAAAAGAAGAATCTTCTGAAGAAAATAGTAGAAACAATGAAATGTTCAGAGGAGAAAGAAACAAAATTACCAGTACTTGAATCTTCTACAGATAGCCCAAATGCAGAAGATAGAAATGAATGAAAATGAACAATGCGATCAGGAAATAAAACTGTTAGAGGATGCAGCATCAGATCCTTGTCCATACAAAGCTAAGAGAGGGGAGGGTGTATGGATATTATAACTCCATATTTAGAAAGACAGGACAAAAGTATCAGGCAGTATTTGTAGTTGCCGAAACTGCAGAGTTTAGGATATGTATTAAAGAAGTCAGTCTCATTGAAAAAGAATTGTTCATAGAATTAAACAATCATAAAAATTAAAAGAACGGCTACAAGGAAATGTTCCTCTCAATGTCCATAGAAATGGGAAACTTTTACCAGAATTAACTGGTAAAGAAAAAATAGATAACTACCAATTATAATTTCCGGCAAATGAGTTTCTCAGATGCTCTCAGTTGCTAAGATTCTTTCTGCCACTGTCGAAGCACAAACTCATGAAATTTTTAAAGTTTTGATTGAATGAGATATTGCAGATAAAGTGATTGGAATGAGCTTTGACCCCACATAACCAAGTACTGAAAATGATAAATGTGCTTATGTTGCTTAGAAGAAAAGCTTGGTAAGAAACTTTTTTTTGCCCGCCATCATCATATTATGGAAATTATCATTGGAAAAGTATTTCATAATTCTTTGTGAACTTTGTCATCAAGTCCAGAAGTAGCTTTATTTAAACATTTCCAAGGGTACTTGGGGATTTCTAGGTAGAGAAAAATTTGAAACAGGTTTGAAAGATAATATTCAAGTTCTTGTACAAAATGTAAAAGATGAAATTTTTGAGTTTGCCACTAGAAATTAATCATGATCAACACCATCAGTACCTGGACCAAGAGATAATTATCAAGAATTTGCAGAACTTGTTATTGTTTTCCTTACCTGTCAGAGAAATTCGTTTCATGCTTCCCAGGGCAATGCATCGTGCTCCTTGGAGGACTCAGATGATATAATCTTTGAAGATATTCATCTTTAAGGTCCAATTCAAGTTTACCAGAAAGGAAGAAAGAGGTCTTCATGATGTTTGTGTTTTTATAGTGAGAGTGAATTATAAAGCTTGGAGTACTGCTTCAATAACAGAAACAATAGTTTATCAGAGTATTCAAGAATACGTGAAGAAATTGCAAAAGCTGCATCAGATAAATTTTCAAAGCATAAGTAGTATTTGTTAGATCTTTTTGGACTGCCCCTTTTCGATAGCCATGTACCTGTTTCAACACAAAGAAATGTGGTTGAAATCCTTCAAAATGAAAAAGGTACAAAGAATCCTGAGAAGAAGATAACTGTTTCCCTTAAATATTTTCATGAGGAACAGTTTGAAGATTTTATTACCAAAGAATCTTTCAATCTGTTCAAAGAAATGAAATTACCTCAAGGATTCTTTCAAATAGACACTGGATATCGGAACACTAATTCTGATTATAGGATTGCATTAGAAATGGTGCAATCTATTAAAGTGGTAAATGATCATGCTGAGAAAGGTAGTGCCTTGATCAAAGAATACACTCGAATCCTTGCTCGAAATGAACCTCAGTTTCAGCTATTGGCAAATGTTGTGGAGGAACACCAGGAAGCTTATCCTTACTGCAGAAAAATGGGCTTAACAAATTAAACTAATTACTAATACTTTCATACTTTAAACTTTTTATATGCTTAATATTGTGCTTTTATGTTACATATAATATGAAAATAATTTAAAATTGCAATAAAAATTATCATTTTGGCTTAGTTTTCTTTCGCCAATATCACAATGTTTTTATGTGTAATCGTCAAACTTCAGCAGTCTTGAGCTACCTCTAAATATATTTAATTTTCATTCAAACTTTTTCTGCTTTGTTTTTTACTGTATTGGAATAAATTTTGAGGGTGAGACAAAAGAAAATTAAAAAAAAGTTAAAATCGATCATATAAGGACCACCCTAGTGTATGTTTATAAATTCGGTTGATTATATAGAGGGCTACGTAAGGGAATTCGTAAGTATTGCAGACTATGGGAGTGAATTGCTTAAGGGTAGTTTTTAATTGCGTTTACGCATTTTCCTGCTGAACTATATTTAGTAGACTAATAGAAGTTTGTGGAATATAAATAAATTCATATACAGGGCTAAGAAAAAAAAAGATACATTAAAAAACGCAATGCATTGATATGGGAAGTTAGGATAGTTTTTTTTTCATGATAGTAAAAGACAAAATTTGATAATTGTGTTATGTAATAAGTAATCCTGTATTTAAATTTCCCATAGCTCAAAGTGGTATTTCGTCATTTTTTTTAAGGAAAAATCTTTTTCATTAGAGTGTCCCATTAATTAAGTCCTGGTATGTTTCCTTAGTTTATCGCAAGACTAGAAAAATCCCTATCTCCAAATCACCACATTGACTAGAAATACAAGTGTGGAACACAGCTATTTTATATATAGTATTCCCAATTTTTATCCGCCATTATGTTGTGCTTGGATAGATTTAATATAAATTAACATAAATTTGTTTATAAAGTTCAGTTATAAAATTTTATTAAATCTTAAATGATTTCAATCTCGTTGAGTTACGAGAGTTGGCTTAAGCTGTCATTTTATATACATTGTATATCTAAATGCCAACCAGAGAGATGAGAAATCCAATTCAAAAATTCTACCCACGGCAATTTGCCAAGGGGAAAACGAAATTGTTTGGCAGCAGATAGTAGCATTTGTCCTCATTTCCGTGCGCTATTCTTTGTACGGTGCGAAAACGTCCATACTACAAAATGGACTTTTATGGACGTCCAACACACTAGTCTATGTAGGTAAAAAGTTTGGAGGTATTCTGTGTTACAAATGGCTAATTTGTAAAGCTGTATACTTTTTGGTGTTGAGCATCGTCCAGGATTTAAGTGGATGTTTCAGAGACCCTCACCAATCGATAATTAATAATTTATTCGGTAAATAATTTATTCTGTGACGTATGTGTTTGAGTTTTAATTTTATAAATAGCAGAATTTTGTTGTTTTCATATTACTATGAAACGTAAACTGCGTCAAATATTCAATCATAGGATATGAAGTAATCTCGATTGACGAATTATTATAGCGCACTGGTTGGAATGAATGAGTTTTGAGTCTGAAGCACCTAAAGCGAGGAATGAAGTTTTAGAATTAAACAATTTTACTGTTTTATTGACAGCAACGAAACAACGTTAAGAAAGAAAGTGTATGACTGGTGTAAAGAACTGAAGTTTCTTACACTTGACTTAAATAGACTTACTTTTGATTGAGATTGTTGAAAGACATGAAATATGGTTCCTAAGAGTGAGCATATCTCTGAAATGCGCATGATGATAAATATATTTCCCTGGCCTCGAGGAAAGAAGTTCGAATCATTAACGTAGACTTACCAGAGTCATTTCGTGGATTCAGTCATTGTCTGTGAAAGAGTAAGGCAAATCATTCTTCATGAATTGTATGAATTAGAAGTGCTTGAAAAGTGGATGAAGTTAAGCGATCTTTTGCGTAAATTTGTGTCAAGCAAATATATATTTCCGATTTTCTTGTGTTAGCGTTACCTATGCCAATTTTTTTTCTTGTGACAGAAGATTTAATTTAATGAACCTAATCAAAACAAGCTATTCATGGGCTCAAGCATGATTAATAATTTAAAACTTATTAACGTGAATGGTCCAATATTGGAATATTTTGTCCCATCCAAAGCACTGGACAATTGTTTTTTTCAGTTCTAAAACAGCAATACGTGTCTATACATAAACGCAAACTGTTGCTTTGTAAAATTTATTGACTTTAATAAAATTCTTGCTCCCTTCGATCACTGTAATATTCGAGGGGTAGCTGTTATTGTAATATACTAAGGTAAGATGTACATTTTATGCCAGTGATTATTATTTAAAAGCAAGGTACGTAAGCCTGTTCAAAAAATTTATTTTTAATAATGTTGCATCTGGTCACCAGAACCGGCGCTAATGTAGTAGAAAATGCTTCGAACCCTGGTTTATCAATGGGCATAATAATAATAATCAATGGGCATAATTGTCATGGGCATAAAAAGGCTTGTTTTTGCATTTTATTTTGATTTATTCAAAGCAAAGGCAATACACATTAAACCAACTGAATAAACCGAGATTCTAAATTTTTATTATTGAATCTTTTATTTCAAAAACCGTATGACAAAAATTTGAAAATGAGTTAACATTGGTTTTTTGAAGTTAACTGATGAATCCTTCGACTGGTGCAGAAGCCAAAAACAAAATTCTAAAAATATACATCCAATTTTCTGAGATAAGCAGAAAAGACTTCAGACTTTTAGAAATCTTATATAAATTATTTACTTCACAGTTGTTATTTTTCCTGTTACTGATATCCAGAATCTTTTTTTTCTATTGGAAAGCCAACCAATGCTCCCCACTTTTTAAGTGGTTAGCTTTTGCATACGATGTTATTTCAGATTTGTCAATACTCTCCTAATGGAAACCTGAACCACATCATCATTTACAATTACGAAGGTAGTTGCCGATTATGCGATTTACTCTGTTATTTAAAAAGTTGTTCTGATAATAACAATATTTCGAACCAAGCCTGAAGTTTCTAAAGTTGTTTCTATGTTTCATAAGTATGTTTTAGGAGTTTCTAGTGACTATTTAATTTTCTTGTTTCAAAGTTTGAAAAAATGTCCCGTGAATTTTTCGACGTAGTAACTCCGACGTAGAAACTCCAAAGAAAAAGAGTAAAAGGGTTGTTAATGGTGAAACTTGCAAACATAATGTAATAAAGACAGCACAAATCCGGAATAAAGAACATGGGAACTATAAAAGTAAGACGGTCTTGCAGAAAACTTTTCTAGGCAAAATCAAATGCAAATACTCCGTCAAGTGCTTCAAAATTTTCATCAAGGGAATGCTAAAATTTGGAAATAATTCTTAAACGATGTATAGGAAAAACTAACATGATTCGAATCTTTAAATCTTAATTTAAATAAAAGATATTCATCGTGAGATAAAATCTAGTTCTACTTTATCGATTGAAAATCATTTTAGGTGAATCTAGCTATGGTGAGGACAATCTTTCTACCATTCAAGACAAGCATCAGAAACACTTCAAACGTAATCACTCCTACTTTTATCGACATCCGATTTCTGGTGTTTTTCGACGTGTTTGTAAGAAGTTTTTTGTGATATATATGTTGTATCAGCACATTGAGTAAATATACTTTGCTCCCTCCCCTTGCAGAATCAAACCTCAGACGACTGAAGAGGAAGAAATCAGAATGGCAATGTAATCTTTTCTGACATTTATGCACAAATTAATGAATACATCCACTGTTCTAAAATAAAGGAGACTTGCCATGGGAAAAAAATGAGGAAATTTTTAAATGCACTACTGATTTTTTAAAAATTGCATCATATGCTTGTTAGTGATCATTTTGATATAAAGAGTGAAGTGAAATACAACTTCTACTACACCTATTTCAAAGAACATTTTGATTATGCCTTCTGACGATCCCAAGTAGATGTATGCAACAAGTACAAAATGCTTACTCACTAAAATAAGAGATACAGCATTATACCACGATATTAAACGGCATGCAACTACAGAACTGGTAGCGCAAAAAGAAGGGGCAATGCCTTTTACAATGAACTGCAAAATGCCAAGGACAACAAACACAAAAACACAGTTCCATTGTGGTTTTGATTACATACAAAGTTTACCCTTGCCACATATAACAGTTCAAGAAATACATTACATGGGTCAATTTTGGGTAAATGTTTTTTTTTTCTATACACGACATCAAAACAAGCAAAGCTAAAATGTGTGCCACAAACAAGAAAGAAGGAGAGGCCAACAAGCCACTACATGAAGTATGTTCATTCTTCCTCCACTACATTCATAACTACGTCCCTAGAATAACAAATAAGCTTCTGCTCTTTAAAGATGCAGAGCAGGGCAAAGGTTAAGTAAGTATTTGGATAACATAGGAAGCATGAAGTTTGATGGTAATTTAAATAAAAGTAAAATTAGCTATTTTAATAAACACTCTTTGATAAGAATTCAATGTTTATGTTGAAAATTACGCTTCATTTCATTACTGAAATGCATGCAGTTCCAAAACAATTCTTTTAAAATACGTTAATCTGACGTGAGCCCCGATTAGTTTAAATTCACAGCTTTGATTTACCTTAATAAAAAGCGCGAACTAGCGCATTCATTTTTTTAATTATACATTTTGCTCTGTTTCTTTTTTATGATATAGCAACAGGAAAGAAAAAACAGCATTATTTTAACTATCTATTCTAAATTGTTTTCTCAAGGTATACTCATAATTTAAATAATATTAAACTTGTGGCAGTGCCCAGATGCTCTCTTATGAGAGCAGTCTAGTTTTTGTCACAATATGTGAGTTAATGTTCCTGAATGTTATCGCTGCGTTTATTTTGTGCGATAATAAGCTAATTTGTTCGCTGTAGTCGGCTGGCGAGTATATATACACTGGTGAAGGTTGGATCAAGCAGATTTGGTAGTATCTCTCCTTTCAAGATATCTTAGACCGGTGCTTCAGCGCTTCCAGCTTGGAGTGTGTGTTTGGTCACGTGCTATCAGCCATTCACGTTCGGCGTAATCTGAGAGTGGAAACAATGACTTCAGCTAAGCAGTTAGGCTCTTGGTAAGGCGTTAAACCTACATAATTCAATAAAATAATTTTAAGACCCACGGGATTCTTTTCAAGTTAACGGCATTTTCATATTTCTAGAAATACGATTTCCTACCGTCGTAGCCAACTTGTACACAGTTAGTGAGAGAATCCATTGAAGCCTTGGTATTAGATCATCCCCATCCACTTTAGTTAACTTAACGTCCAAGTTTAAAATACATCATCGTAAACAATTTTAGACCACTCCACTGCAAACCTCATCACTTATTGATATTAAATTAATAAAATATACTATTACTTACACTGTCATTTGTTTAATTGATATTGTACAGGTGAGTATAGACGATTTCTAGAATGTGGGTAGCCGAAGCAGTTTGGAAAAAAATATCCAATCGAAGCATGCGCCCTGAGAAAGTATTGCCTCTCTATAATTTATGAATGTACTCCGCTTACAACAAAGTAAAAGGTGAACAATTCACAAAAATACACTATTGTGCCAAACCACTCTCGCTAAAATACGCCAGCTCGCGCACAATATATAAATTAAAACATATGCAATGAATTCTGAGATGCATGAGTAATGTTTCACAATTACAAGCATGTTTCGGATTTTCAAACATTCACTGGATTGGGACGTTTTTATTTTTTGTTTAAAAATTCCTTGTTATATTTTCTATTATTTTAAATATTAAGTGTGAAATCTTAATGAAAATTAAATTATCATGCTGAAAAATTTAGAACATGAATTTTTAAAAGACTAGAAAAGTTTTAGGATACATTAAATAATTAAATTTGTATTTTATTAAAGGCCTTTTTAGGTTACCAAAGAAAAACAATTTTCATAAAAATGCTACATTATCAATATATATGCTATATTATATTTATAAAACCTTTTGAAGGAAAAGCATTTTAGTTGATACCAGGAAAATTCTGAAATTCAATATTTTAGATAAAAACATGTAATATGCCCGATGCTTTATTTTTTTTTTAAGATTTTGAAGTTCAAGCAATAAGCTATCACTTAAGATGGCTTGAGAAGAATCAAATAAAATTAATGCTAAATCAGCGGTTCCCAAACTATGCTTCGCGACCCATTGGTGGGTCCCGAATTTTATCTACTGCAGAAATATAACGAGCACAATATGCAGAAGTGGAAAATATACGCAGAGCTATCAAAGTTCCTACTTATGGATACCATTATTTTCGAAAAGCCTCATCACCTCATTTAATAACAGAAATTCTGTTATTAAATAAAAGGAAGAATACTAGAAATATTGGAAAAATACACTATTGTGCTACCGAACCTGTTATATTTTCATTTTTTTTTTCAGATTAGCGGTTCACGAACTATGTCTGAACCCGCTGAAAATAATGTTTTATTAAACTTTGTGTAGCTTTGTATAAGCTTTGTTTGAGGCAAAAATTAACAAGTTTCATATTTGTTATAGACTCATTCATTGAAGCAGAACAATGCCATGAACTGCTTTGACTTTTAAACTATTTTTTATGTATAATACATTCATTAATAAACATTATTTCTGACATAGTAAAAAACGATTGTTGTACCATTTTTTCACTGTGGCATTAAGATTACCTATTACTGAGCTTTTGTGTATACTTTATACAAAAGTTTGCTTTTTTCGAAAGATAGATTGTGTAAAAGGCTTTATATACCTATACATTAGATGGGTGGTGCAGAAAATTTAAACTTTATGGTATGTTGAGTAACCATAAAGTTTGGGATATATCTTAAAAATCTCTGTAAACTCTTAATTTTACTGTAAAATTTAGGAAGTGTTCCCGCTAATTCAAGAATAATTGAAAAAGCATATACACATATAATGAATTCTATGCGCTTTTCTTATATACGTCCTTAAGTCAATATAGAAGTTTTGTTGGACTGCAATACTGAGAAAGTATTCTAGAGCAGAGGTTCCCAAACTTTGAGTCGCGATCTCTGTACATCGCACGTGGGCGATGATTTTTGTGGGTCACGAAACAGACGAATGGGTTTTCCAAAACATACACTGGCGGAAAAAAATTAAAGGCTCATGTAACCTTGAATGATTTGGCTTTCATGATTGTAAAAACATGAAACTTGCACACAAGATCTTTATTTTGTCATGCCTGACTTAGCTTCAAAATGCAGAATATCTATTTTTTGTAAAGCATAAATTTAAATAAGAATATAGAAATTGAGATGTCAAGTGGGGAAAGGAAAAGATTGTATAAATTTTTACAACTTTTTAGACATATGTAGAAAAATATTACAAGGTATGTGGACACCCCTGACAGAAATGCAAGCTTTACAAGCTTACTGTCCTTCCATCCACTGAATTATACGCAATTTCCTCCAATCCGTCAAATGACTTCTCAGTGACAAATTCCACTTTCCACAGGCAAAATTTTTTTTCGAATTTGCATATTTCTGTGTAGCAAATGTGACTACCATTGGACTGCGTGCTAACGGTACAAACCCATTGACATCTCATACAAATAGACACCGGATCAGCAACCCTTTTTTGAAGAAAACATGTCTCTTCCCACCAGCAGGTGCTGGTGGGAGAATATTATGCCAAACAGGTTTTTTTCCCGCCAAACTGTCACTAGAATTCCACCGTCTGTTTCTTTTATTGCGAGAACGGAAACAGAAAGTTGTCAAGAAAGGGATTACCGCCAGAAAGCGGCACCCTTTCGCCGTGTTTTGGCGATGAAAGGTGAAAGATGTTTTCTTCAACTCTCTCAGGAGAGAAGAAAGGGATCCGGTGTCCATTTATATTAGAAGTCAATGTACAAACCTACTGAAGATTTAAAAAACAGTTAAAATTTGTATTACTGACTTTACAGCAACATTTGTTTTTCTAAGATTCAAATAAACATTTATAAAGATTCCTCTGGGACATTAAACTGTTCACTGGACAGAGCCTGAAGACAACGCAAGTAAAGTAAAACAAACAAATTAGTTGCACGCTACCCAGATGATTCACAAAATTTGCTCACTTCTAAATAATATAACAAAAGTTCTACTTTTCTTCTTAAACTGCTTTTAAAACTAAGCAAAGTACTTTTACCTAATAACTATAAACCCCGAACACCGTACACTTGAAACAAATTTTTATTCAAAAGATTATTTCAAATTATCCTACCACTTTGTAAAGTAAACTTAAAGCAAATCATAAATCCCCATCAGAATACGGAAGTCCCGAAAAGCACATGAGACACACGTGCATTTATACAGAAATCAAGCTAGTTAGACGACTAATACTTGCATGAGTACAGGTAGTTAAAAGTATCTTCTTCGGCGAGCATTCATACGTTGAAAATTAGAAGAAGTTTAGAGAATCAAAGCTATAAACTAAATATATGTCAGATAAAGTAAAATTTAATACAACTCATTCATACCACTCAAAAATCACTATTTCCACAAAAATACAACTATTTACTAAAACATTTGCTTTGGAAATGTTTTCTAAATTCTTTTTGCGCACCAGTGGCTGAGATGTTCTGCTGACAAAGCTGGTAAACGGAAGGTGCTGCTTTCGTACCGAATCGTGACCGTCGGCCTAATCGTTCGGAGTTTTCTGTGGTTTTCTTCGAACCTTCAGTTACGTTGCGTAAATATGGATTAGGTCCTTAGAATTACCCCCACAGAGGTCACACACCCCTCGGCCTATATCTCTTGTGTAGATAATCAACCATAATAAACAGCACCAAACAAAAACACCAAATTCCTTTTGACTTTGCAATTTTCGAACAAAACTCACTAACGAATCGAAACTCACTATCAATAAATTCATAATTCGCCATTTCGTGAACAAAAGCTCGTAGACTATCAGAATGCTTTGATACATAAATAGTTCAAAAAATTCTACTATTGCTTAAGAACGATGTCGAAGCTAACTTTCGATAAATCCACCGACTCACAGCACACATATCTAACCCATTTTCAGTAATCTATACTAATATTATAAAGGAGTAAAGATTGTTTATTTGTTCGTTTGTAGGGGGTAATCTCTGGAACTACCGAACCGATTTCAAAAGTGATGGTGGCAAATTGATGGTGACAACCCCTGCTCCAACATAGGCTATATTTTATGTCGGTGCCACTAACCCCAGGGGGTGCAGGAGCAAAAAACGTTCTAAAATTGCGATTTTTTAGCTATCAAACTGGCTATCAAGCCCTGAGAGCTTGCCAGCCGGTTCTGTATGTATGTATGTACGCACGTAATGCGATAACTCTTCATAGAAATATCCGTTTACCTTCAAATTTTGTTTATAGGTTCACTGTGTTAAGGTGCTTCCCTGATTAGTTTTCGGGATTGATTGGTTAAGTATAAAGGGGGGGAACGGGGGCGGGGGCTAATTCCCGCCCCCTTAATTTATATAAATGGATTTTTCATGTAGAATTATTCCGTTTTCCTTCAAATTTTGTTTATAGGTTCACTGAGTTAAGGCGCTTCCCTGATTAGTTTTCGGGATTGATTAGTTAAGTATAAAGGGGGGGGATCGGGGGGCTAATCCCCCCTTAATTTATATAAATGGGTTTTTCATGCAGAATTATTCCGTTTTCCTTCAAATTTTTTTTTATAGGTTCATTGGGTTAGGACGCTTCCCTGATTAGTTTTCGGGATTGACTGGTTAAGTATAAAGGGGGGGGGAACGGGGGCGGGGGCTAATCCCCCCCCCCTTAATTTATATAAATGGGTTTTTCATGTAGAATTATTCCGTTTTCCTTCAAATTTTGTTTATAGGTTCACTGTGTTAAGGCGCTTCCCTGATTAGTTTTCGGGATTGATTGGTTAAGTATAAAGTGGGGGAACGGGGGAATAATCCCCCCCTTAATTTATATAAATGGGTTTTTCATGCAGAATTATTCTATTTGCTTCAAAATTTGTTTATAGGTTCATTGGGTAAAGACGCTTCCCTGATTAGTTTTCGGGATTGATTGATTAAGTATAAAGGGGTTGAACGGGGGGCTAATACCCCCTTAATTTATATAAATGGGTTTTTCATGCAGAATTATCCCATTTCCTTCAAATTTTATTTATAGATTCACTGTGTTAAGGCGCATCCCTGATTAGTTTTCGGGATTGATTGGTTAAGTATAAAGGGGGGAACGGAGGGCTAATACCCCCTTATTTTATATAAATGGCTTTTCATGCAGAATTATTCCGTTTTCCTTCAAATTTTGTTTATAGGTTCACTGTGTTAAGGCGCTTCCCTGATTAGTTTTTCGGGATTGATTGGTTAAGTATAAATAGGGGGAACGGGGGATAATCCCCCCTTAATTTATATAAATGGGTTTTTCATGCAGAATTATCCGATTTTCTTCAAATTTTGTATATATATTCATTGTAATTAGAGATTTACCTGATTAGTTTAACGGGTTCATTAGTTAACTATGGGGGGGGTAACGGGGGGATGACCCCCCCCCTTAATATATTGTTTATTTCTTTATTTTTCGATGGGCTTATTTCAAATTCTTTGAAATAAGAGTATAATATACAATTAGTGTGAATAGCCTGTGAACTCAATGCACTCAGTTTAACTGGGCATTTTTATTTTTATTTTTTATACTGAAGGAGCTAGAAATTTGAAATTTGTCATTGTAGTTACTTATAAGATGTAATTGCTCTCTAAGAACAAAATAAAAAAGAAATTGAAATTTAAAAGGGTGAAATGAGCGAAAAGCCTTCTAAAAACAGTCTAAATTACAATTTCTATGAAATCTCTGGAACTACAGAACCGATTTCAAAAGTAATGGTGGCAAATTGATGGGGACAATCCCTACTCCAACATAGGCTATATTTTATGTCGGTGCCACTAACATCAATGGGGTGCAGGTTCGAAAAATGTTCGAAAATTGCGACTTTTTTATACTGAAGGGGCAAGAAATTTGAAATTTAGCATTGTAGTTACTTATAAGATGTAAATGCTCTCTAAGAATAAATTTTAAAAAAATCGAAATTTAAATTTGTGAAATGAGCGAAAAGCGTTCTGAAGTCATTCTAAACTACAATTTCTATGGAATCTCTGGAACCACGGAACCGATTTCAAAAGTGATGGTGGCAAATTGGTGGTGACAATCCCTGCTCCAACAGCCTCTTTAATAAAAAACTATGCGTTGCTGACGACTGGGTTTTTCGCTAATTGTTGCACCAGATTAATCTCGGAAAATGAAACATTTGAAGTTACTGAAAAAAATGATAGCTCAAAAAGTATTTGTCAGAAAATTGTTAGACAAACTGCGTTTGAAAGGTAAAAAATTGTGTTTTTCTTTATATAAATTTCAAATCTAATGATTATGCCGTTTTTCAAATATTGAATTTCAAAATTTACAAAATTTTCCAATGGAGTACCATAGCGAAACCTTCATGCGTAAAAAGATAATGATAAGGGTGACGTGTCCTGACGTGTATATTGGCTATAGCACGAGTCACAAATTATAGTAGCCTTATTATTCTGTTAAAATATAAAAGTTATTTATGAAATGTCAATATTTTGTTTGATTAAAGGTTCGTTAAAAGAAATTGACCAGCGTAGCGGGCGTAGCTTGCTAGTAATTATATAAAATCAAATCTCTACTTGCAAACCATATTTATAATATGATTTTTATTTATATTTTCCAATGAAAGCGTTTCCAGAAAAATAAATATTCGTTCTTTTATTTATTTATTTATTTATTTATTTATTGTTTATTTATTTATTTATTACTGAATATCTAAATACTTTGGTGCATGTTTTCAAAATTTCAGATGGTTAGAAACTTAAAATATTCCATAAATTTCTCGTGTGATTAGGGATATTTTCCTGGTACGTGAATAGAAAATTCTGCAATTATTCGGCTATTTTTTCTCCTTTTTTTCTGCATGGATTTTTTTTTTTTTTCGTTAAAGGAAATACAACTATTTTTTTTTCTTTTTCATAATTTCCATGTTCAACAGAGAAATAAAATTTAGTTCATTCATCGATAGAAGCTAAATGTAGAATACAAACACAGAAACGGAGTTTTCAAGACACATTTTTTTTTTTTTTTTTTTTTTGTGTTTTTGTTTTGCTTTTTTCATAATAGAAACTAAACAAAAGTCTATATATTTCTTTCAAAGCATTCGCAATATTAAACATTCTTATATTATAACATTCTTATAACAACTAAAATAACCAGTAAATTTAAAATTTTATTTTTAAAATATAGATTTTGTTTTTTTAACACTTTTTAACATAGTTGAATAGTGTTCACGACTTCGATTTGTCTGGCAGTCTAACTCTGCGCGTATCCTAACTCTCGTAAATATACTCGGATTGCCATGTATATTTACGATATACATTCGTATATGTCATTTAGGTTTAGTATTGCATGCTCGCTATTGAAAATTAAGTTGTAACATGAATAGTTCGTTTACACAGAAAATAATTCCATTACATTATTGTCTATATTAAAAAAATATTTTTCGGTGCATTTTAATGATGTTACAATACTTCATGCATGGTGGTATTGATACGCTTCACTCAAATGAAACACAGCCTGTTTTCTATAGAATAAAGTAACATTTATAGCTCGTTTACTGCGACGTACAAAAGAATTCCGTTGTTACATTATGATGGGGGAAATGTTTGCAGAGTATTTCAATGATGTAATACTGCTTCAATCATAATAAAATTGATATGCATCACTGAGATACATTACAATATGTTTATATATATAGATAGATAGATTATGGAGTGCATAGCATTTATTATTTTTTGTACAGTGCGTTTTCAGCTGGCGTATGCATTTTAAAGCTCAACTAAGTTTTAGTTTAAGAGGGGGGAAAGCAAAAAAAGGGGAATTTATTTATAAAAACCTGTATTTAATTTAATTTTACAAAACAACCTTAACATCTTTAATATACTCTCCATTTAACTTTATATACTTGTCTAATCGATGATTTCATTGTTGAAAACATTGTTCAAATTCGTCTGTCTGTATGGCTGCAAGGTTTGGTCTCGTTTTTTTTCTTCACCTCTTCCACGTCGTTAAAAGGGTTGCCTTTAATGTCACTCTCCATTCGTGGAAAAAAAACAAAGTCGTACGGAGCAAAGTCAGGTGAGTAGGGGGCATGAACAAAAGAGTCATACCGTTTTTAGCCAAGAACTAGCGAACTGATAACACTGAGTGACCAGGTGCATTGTCTTTCGACAAAATTAGCTGCACTGAGCTCTACGTTATCCCAGTTAACTGCACAATTACTTCAATGGTTCGTCGTCGGTCTTCAAGCACAATTGCACGATCTTTCTTGACATTTTCGTCCGTTCTGGAAGTTGAAGGACGTCCATAACAACTTTTGTCATCGATCGACATTTCACCTTTTTTAAAACGAGAAAACCACTCGTACACTTAAATTTTTACCGTAGCGTCATCTTTGTAAATTGTTTGCAACATCAAAACTGTTTATGCAGCATTTTTCTCGTATTACGTCATATACATATATTCTATAGATCACATACAGGGCTGCATGAAAGAATTCACACACATTAAAGACTATGGATAACAATTGCGGAAAATGTATTTTTAAGTGGAAACAAAATGTGCTATGTATGTTTTAAATTGTTTAATTAGATATCTCATTTCATTGTAGGAAAAAATGAAATTTCTTAGCGATATTTTGACAGTGTTTGAAAGTGTTTCGTAATATTAAACGCCGGATGCATGAATTTTAGTTGTTGTGGCATGATATGGCATTTGATTGACAAATTTCTGCGATCTCCAAACTTTAATTTGACACGAAAGTTCAGAAACTAAATACTAATACTAATTATTATTCTATTTAACTAACTATTATCTATTACTATTTAACTATTTATTATATTATATGTATACTAACTATTAATTCTAATTATTATTCTACTACATTTAAACTCTAAATTTCAACACAAAAATTAATTTAAAAAAATTTCAAACTTTATATCGAACTAAAAATTATATACATATATTTTTTTCAATTTTCTAGATAGTTAAAACATAAAATATTTCTCCGATATTCCGATGTGATTAGGAATATTTTTTGGTACGTGAATATAATATTTTTACTTTATTTTTTTTCTAACAGGATATAAAATTAAAATATCACAATCAATACGACGAATCTCTCTGATGAAATAAATTAATCTGTTTCTACTGTTTCGTGGTTTTCGTCATTAATATAAAAATAATTAAGAGAGACAAGAAATAAAGTTTGCATTGCTGAGTTTGGAGAAACAATTTATTTTTGTAAAATTTAAGCAAGCATTTTTAACAATAATTATATAAAATCCAATTTTTACTTGCAAACTATATTTGTAATATGATTTTTATGTAATTTTTTCATTTAATCTTGTTTGACAACTTGCATTTCTTCATTTATCACGACAATGTTTCCAGAAAGTACATTATCATGTTTCTAATATTCTACTAAATTTAAACTTTAAATTGCAACACAAAATTTAACTAAAGAAATAATTTTTCAAACACTATATCTAGGTAAAAAAACATACATATAAGTTTTAAAATGTTCAGATTGTTTATAAAAGCATCACATATATTACCCAAATTTTACAATGTGATTAGGGATATTTTTTGGTACGTGACTGGGAAATACTACGACGATTCGTGTGAACGATTTTTTTTTTCAATTTGTTTATCTTTTTATAAAACTAGAAAATATGTTTAATTTATTTTTTAATTTTCTAACTGGTTATAAAATTTAAATATTACAATTAAAATGACGAATCTCTCTGATGAAATCAATAACATTAATTTATTTCAACTGTCTAAGTGGTTTTCTTCATTAATATAACAATCATTAAAGGAGAAAAAGACAAAATTTGTATTACTGACTTTAGAGAAATCCTTAATTTTTGTATAATTTAAGTAACTTATTTTTACAATAATTTTACAAAATCAAATTTTTACTTGTAAACTATATTTATAATGATTTTTATGTACTCTTTTCCGTTTAGAGTTGCTTGAAATATCGCTAATTCTTTACTTAACACGAAAGTGTTTCCAGAAAACAGATTATCATACTTTTAATGTGCTACTACACACAAATATTTCCAAAATATATTCCATTAATTTCCATATTTCCGCTTCCGAAATTCCAGATAGTTAGAAATTTCCTATGTGATTTAGGGATATTTTTCTGGTACGTGACAAAGAAGTTCTAGGATGATTCGATTGAACGATTTTTTTGCATAATGTTTATAATTTTGTGAAACTGCAATGTTCACAAATGTGTGCAAAATGTTCAGAAATATCCATGCAGGGATTTCATCTTTTTATAAAACAAAATGAATCAAAAATTTCTCTTCTTAGTATTTGTCATGTTTTCATTTCGAAAACAGGATTTAGATCCAACTTATATAAAAACTAAATGAAGATTATAAACAAAGAATGAAACCTTTCGGGATGCAGCATTTTATTCATATATTTTTTAAGGAAAAGTCACAAGTCCACACTCTACGTTCTTAGCATTCTCAAAAATAATAATACAAACATATTTATGTTTAATATATACATATATATATCATCATCAACAACCGTTTTCAATCCACTGCTGGATGTATGTCTCCCCCCGATTTTCCCATTGTTTCCTGTCTAGTGCTTTAGTGAACAATTAACACCGGCCACTTTTCTGATTTCGTCACTCCATCTTACTTGGGATCGTTTTACATCTCTGGGATACCACTGTAGGGTGACTGTGCTTCATCTATTGTCTTGTCTTTTTGCAATGTTACCAGCCCATTTCCATTTTAGCCGTTTTATTATCTCAATGATATCAAAAACTTTTGTCTGACTTCTTATCCAAATTATTCTCTTTCTGTCTCTTCTGGTTATGCTTAGCATACATCTTTCCATACTTCGCTGTGTTGTTTGTAATCTTTGTACCCTCCGTTTTGTTAGCGTCCATGTTACTGCTCCATAAGTTAGTGCAGGCAAAACACATTGGTTAAACATTTTTTTTTTCAAACAAAGAGGCATGTTACTCTTCAGAATAAAATTGTTGTTCCCAAAAGAACTCTATCCATTTCTTATTCTTTTATTGATTTCATTCATGATACTGTGTACATGATAACTCTGCACTTCTTTAATCTCAGTGTTGTTGTAGACGATTTTCTTTTTTGATACAAATGAATTGAGCATCACCTTAGTATTTTCCAAATTAAACATAATTATGCTTGTATTATTATTATTATTATGAGAAATATATATATATATATATATATATACTAGCTAACCCGCCCGGCGTTGCCCGGGCCCAAAATATTAATAATCTGTTCTATTCGAATATGACTGAAATCTGTAAGGTAATCGAAATCAAGTCGAATGAGGCCAACCCCATCGTAATCGGGCTCATAAAACCCAAGATCGGAAAGCGCATCCTGGCGGTCGAAAGTGCAACTAAAATATTTAAGGCTATAGATATCAAGTCGAATGAGCCAAACCCCGTCGTAATCGGGCTCATAAACCCAAGATCGGAAAGCGCATCCTGGCGGTCGAAAGCGCAACTAAAATATTTAAGGCTATAGATATCAAGTCGAATGAGCCAAAACCCGTCGTAATCGGGTCCATAGAACCAGATATACTCCTATAGTTCCACCTTCCACCGCCAGGGGGCGCAGTCTGTTCTGAAAGGGGCCTTTTCAGAACACTCGACCAAACAAAATGTCCTTGTAGAATTGAAATTTAACCACGGGTAAACATTGCCAAAATAGCGGAAATCGCGAAAGTGGGTTACGTAATCGATCGGTTTCTAAACGGTTAATGTAGATATTTTTTAAAACCCAACCGTGCGGTTTGAAGAAAATGAACGTGTCTATGATCTGGAGTCTACTGTTTGTCCGTACTCACATTTCCCGAGTCGTGCTGATTTTTAAACCTGGACCGAAAAACGAAAATCGCGTAAGTGAGTTTTGGAAAGGATTTTTTTGGAGGGTTAAAATTAAAATTTTTCAAAACGGATGCCAGATTTTAAAAAACAAAAGGATATAAATTAGGCGCGGTATTTTTAGTTTATCGTATCTTGTTTATAAACGCCAATTCGGATTTTTAGGAGAAATAGTTAAAAAAGCGAAATTAACTTACGGTAAAAAACGTTTTCGAAAGGGTTAACGTGATTTTTTTTTAAAGGTTTCTGCCTAAACGCGATCGAACGTAGATGTCTTTAGGTGTCTTTGTTTTTTGTTCGGTTATTTTAGAGAGCCGATGCCAGATTTTATATATCGCAGAAAATCGGAATTTGCAAAAGAGAGACCTGAGCACGAATTTTTTTTAAGGGTTAATATTCGTATTTTTCAAAAACAAATACAGATGTCGAAAAAAAGTAAATGTAGATATTGTCTGGTATTTTTAGTTTTTCGTACCTTTCTCTGAATCGCCGATGCAAATTTTTAAAAATTGCCAAACTCGCAAAAATTGCAAAACGGCATAGAGAAAATATACTTTTTCTAAGAGTTAATTTTCATATTTTTAAAAACCAATAGTGGTTTTGAAAAGGGCAAACTCAGATCTTTAATTTGATGACCTTCGTTTTTCGTATCTTTTGTATTCCGGTGGATGCAAGGTTCGGAAAACAGAAGAAAATAAAAAACATGAATTCGATGCTTTTTGATTATTTTTTTTTTGAAAGGGTTAAATGTAAATTTTTTTCAAACCAACCAGATCGTTCGAGACGTAAAAGTGTGTTCTTTTAGAATATGTAGACGGTTTTTCCGTATTTTTGGCCTTTCACCCATGGCGAATTTAGGAAAACTTAAAAAGAAATGGAATGACCCACGCTTTGTTTCATCTTTTAACGAAGGAACGAATAAATGGCTTCTGGGCATGCGCAAGCTGTTTTCTTAAAACAATTTTTTTTATTTGCGATCTTTGATCAGTTTTTAACTAATAACTACTCTAATTTTCAAAATATTAAAAATCTGAGGTTCAGGTGCACCAGGAGAGGGTTTGGACTACCTAAATCTAAATTTGCAGGATTCTAGGTGGCTAGATTTTGCTAACCATCACCAACAGACAAACACACACACACAGAGCGAAACTTTCTTTTTTTTTTTTAGTATAGATATACAGTGGAATTTCGTTACAACGAATATCGCTTTAACGAATTTTTCCGTTTAACGTATATTTCTTGGATTATTAAAAAACGTCCTATGCTTTCACATTATAAAAATATTCACTTTAACGAATTTTTCAAATTAACGAATTTATTGTAAGCTTATAAAGAATAGTTATTTCACTTTTACGAATTTTGAGGTGACAAGAAAGGAATATCGCTATTGAAAAACTAGAATTTGGAAGAAAACTTTCGTCGGAAACTCAATGTAATTGCTGTCGATGACAGTGAAAATGAAGCTGAGGATGATTTTCCATCAAGTACCGAATGTTGTGTTGTACAATCAGAAGGGGCCTTATAGAACATTCAAACTTTTAAAAGTAATTTACTCAGGAAAATAGCGTTCCGAAAATATTTTATACAATTAGTTTTGAAAAATGCATTGTCAACTTCTGAGCAGAAAAAAAAAAATCTTATGATTTCTTTTTGTAAAGAAATAAAGTTACATTAACGGCAGATGTCAGAGGGTTTTTTTTAATCCTCCAGGTATGTAAGGTAAAGTATAATTCTTTTATAACAGTTAAGATTCAACTATTGAAACTTAATGAACTTAATAATTAACTTATTTCTAACTAGTAAGTTAACAATAGTAATATACTGTATATTTATTATTTGATGACATGTTTGCATATTAACCGAAATTTAATATAAGTGTTGTAATAATATATTTTTTTATTTAATGGGGATGCAAATTTCCTTTTTTGTTAAAGGCCGTATTGGAATTTCACATTAACGAATTTTTCAGTATAACGAATTTTATCGTCGGTCTCCAGAAATTCGTTATAGCGAGATTTTACTGTATATATATATAAAAAACAACAAAATATCTGGTAAATTTGAAGTTCTATTTTTAAAATATAGATTTTTACAATTTTTTCTGTTCAACTTGCTGGAAAAATCTCAAAAATCTTCAATTTTTAACTGATTATAGAAGCAGTTTTAGAAAGTAAATACTAATTGTATTAGTATTCCCTGTGCTCAAACACCGTTATACACGTTTCCAACATCGCAGATGTTTAGAAATATAAAATATTCCTGAAACTTTCTGATGTGGTTAGGGCTATTTTTCTAGTACTTACGTGGAAATTCTGTGATGATTCGATAAGATGAATTTCTTTCACGTTGTTTTTCTTCTTGCGAAACTGCAAAATGTTTTGAAATATTTCTGCAAGAAATTTTTCATTTTCAAAAAAGAAATAATCAAATATCTTCTCTTCTTAATAATTGTCATGTATTCATGTCAAAAACAAGATTAAGTTCGTACTTGAATAGAAACTAAATGGAGAATAAAATCACAGAATATGCCGTTTCAGGATGCAGCTTTCTTTCATGTATTTCTTAAGTAATTATAGTTCCACAATATTCATTATAAACATGCCCGATAATAAGAGTTCAAACTTAATTATGTTTAACATGAACAAGGACAAACTAGTCAGATGTGCCAATACCAAAACTTTTTTCTATCTCATACATGTTAATAATACTTCAAAATTCGCTTTCACAGCGACAATAAAATCATTATTTTTCGTCCTTCTGATGAGCGTCAGCTGCTTGCGAACCGCCGAGTTGCATGGATGCGAAAGACTCTTCGCTGCACAACTATGAAAAATCGAAAAAATCACACGAAAATCGCTATCAAAGCTCCCTCTTCCGGCGGAATAGCCCCAAACTCAATTGAGACCTGCAGGCAATAACCAAAAACATATACATAAAATTTGATTCAATTCTATACATAACTTCATACACTTTTTGATGATACAAATAATGAAAATGACACAAAAATCTCGATTATACTGCCCCTTCCTCTCTGCCTCCAAATTCAAGAAGGATCATCAATCACAAATCTATCAAAAAAATTTGCTTCAATTCTATGCATAACTTCATACACTTTTTGATAATACAATGAGGATAGACACGCAGACGTACCGACAGACATTTTGTATAAACATGCTTTTCGGGATCTCTGGCTCCTGAAACGTGTAAATCCGCCGAAAACCAGAAGTCGAAAAAAATTTCGATTACAATACTTAACAATACTTAATTACTTCTATTATAGATAAAAGAAAGAAAAAATATCTTATAAATTCAAAGTTCGATTTTTAAGATATAAATTTTTTGCATTTTTACTTTCTTCTATCTATTACAGAAGAAAGTATTCTCATCGAATTTTTTTTCAACTTCCGGTTTTCGATGGATTTACACATTTTGGGGGTCAGAGATCCCAAAAAAAAACACGCTTTTACAAAATTCCTGTGTCTGTGTGTGTCTCGAAAAGTGTATGAAATTGTGCATAAAACCGAATGTGTTTTGGCTATCGTCAGCAGTCCCAGTTTAAATTGGAGATATTCCGCCGAAAGGGGACTCTATGATAGCCATTTTTGTACCATTTTCCTTATTGTATCATTGGAAAGTGTACGAAGCATAATGCATAGAATTGAACCAAACTTCATATATATGAGTTTGACAATGGCTCTTCAGGTTCCTGTTGATATTCGTAATATTCACCTGCTAGGGGACACTGTAAAAGCGATTTTGTGCGATTTTTCTGATGTATCATTGGAAAGTGTGTGAAGTGATCCATAGAAGTGAACCAAACTTCATATAATACGTTTTTGACTATAGGCGTCAGCTCGCAGTTGAAAATGGGGATATTCTTCACGATGAGGACGCTGTGGTAACGATTTTTGTGCGATACTCTCGATATTTCATAATTGTGCTGTACATTGGCTGCTCGTGCAGGGAAAGGTGCATCAGATCCAGGTATCCCGGCTATTCTCAATTAACTGACGCATATCACGAAAAATATTGATTTTATTGAAAATATGATAGAGATTAACTCGTATTTACTCTCATTTATAAAATCAAGCAGAAAATTAAAATGAAAATCAAAGTCAGTTTAGTTGTGTTTTTCACCGGATGCTCGTGCAGCGACGCACACTTCGGCATATTTTTTGTTTCTAAAATGCATAATTTAAAAAATTACGCATTTTAGGGTTTCATTCATCTGACGAAAGCCTATTCTTCTCACTCCTCTGTATGCCTGTCACAGAGTTCTTTCTCCGAAACTGTATAAGTTAGAGACTTGAAATTTCAAATACTTATAGCTGAATACCTCCTACCACACGGTAAATCATAAAATTTTGAAAAAGTTTTACATTATTTTAATTAAATGAATTAATTTAATGACACCCGGCCATTTTTATGATTTAGATTTTAAAACAGAACCGGAATTTTAGTATTTTTCGCGTAGGCTAGGTGGCTCAGTAGTAGTGCATTTACCTGCTATTCAAAATGTTCCTGGTTCGAAGCTGGATGTCCGAGTTTGAAATTTTTTCCACGGAATATATTTCATTGTTTATTACAGGGCTTTCTAACCTGGCACCCACTAAACACCGAATTCTTATAGAAGTAGTTACCGTAATTAATTTGCAAATGCTACTGTTAAAGAAGGCAGAGATTTCTGTAAGATTTTACTGGTATTCCGCAGGCGCCAGGTTGGACAGCCCTAGTCTATTAGATTCCATTTTACTGAATTTTTGAATTATTATTATTATTATTATTATTTGCCATTTCAAAGCCAAAAGTTGCTGAAAAATATTTTACCAATTATTTTTTTATTCAAAAATTCTTTCTTTGAGAAATTGCAAAAAAATAAATTTTAATTTAACTCTCGCTAAATTTTTAAAATTTTGGAATTTTAAATTTCGTTTAAGCAATTTGTTTTGTTTTGAGAAAATTCGAAATTTTAAATTTTGTTCGAACATCCACTAAATTTTTGAGAATTTTCAGCATTTTAAATTTCGTTTAAACATTTCTTTTTCTTTTTAGAATTTTTAAATTTTATTTAAAGCTCCGGTAAATTTTTGAAATTTCGGATTTTATTTAAATATATATATACTATATTTCCAATGATGACCGGTCACTTGCGATTTTAGACGTTTTGTTAAATATCTGGAAAGATACATGAGGAATTATCCTGAAACTTCAGGAGTGTAAACAACATGATAGACGTCATATATTTTCGCGAAGATTTTTTCCCGAAACCCCATAAAGGACCGTCAACAAATTGATGAAAAACGAATATATTTTGGATAACCCTGTAAAAATAATCATCAAGACACTTCATTCTTATTATGTCAACTTTGATAAGCTAGTATATTTGGATACAACCCCTCATCTTTTTGCTTCCTTTTGGGAACAGCGAAATTCGAGCTTATTCTATCGACGATTACTATCAGAATTTTCAAGCTATGTTTTTGAGACTTTCATAAAAGTTGGTCTATACATTTAGCTAATATATTATGGACAGTATATTTTGATTGAATTCGCGCATGCGCAGTGAAACAATATTTAGTAAACCTGCTCATTTTTCATGCAATTTTTATTATTTTTTAATTCTGATTGCAGGGTATTGTGTATAATTTTGTTTGTCATATTTTCTAAAAAAAACTTGTTTTTATATTAAAATCTCTGCAAATTATAAGCAAAAAACTTGGTAAAATTTGGGACTGTTTTTATAAAAACCTGAATTTCTCTTCCAGTATACATGCTATCTTCATAAAAATGACCCCAAATTATTACAATAAGCCACTTAATCATAATCTACAGTTTGAATGCTTTTTCAATATCAGTATTTACAGGGTTATCCAAAAGATATTAGTTTTTCTTCAATTTGTTGACGGCCCCTTGTGGGTTTTCGGGAAAAAATCATCGCGTAAATATATGACGTTTATCATGTTGTTTACACTCCTGAAGTTTCAGGATATTTCCTCATGTATCTTTCCAGATATTTAACAAAACGTCTAAAATCGCAAGTGACCGGTCATCATTGGAAATATAGTGTATATATATATATAACAGCTCTTATTTTTAAATATTAAGTTTCCTCTTTAAATCATTAATTCTTGATAATGCCTATTGCTGGCATCTCACTTTTAATTTACTAGTAAATCTGTAGATCAAGAGCCTCAACGTCAGCTCTGAAAGTAATTCTTTTTTATTCTCACTTTTCATATTATTTAGCATCTTACAATTCGCAATTTAATTTTTTATGTTACATACATATTTAATATAAGTATATAAAGTACTTCGGAGGTTTCAGAAATTAGAAGCGTTAAATTAAACACGATTTATGCAATAATATTCTGAAATTCTTATGAACTTCTTATTCTTGTATTTTTTTAGATAAAAAAAATGCATTTCTTATTTTGATATTCTTTGAAATATGGTTGCTAAGCAACTAATAAAATAAAGAGGAAAGAAAAAGAAATGCATTTTAAAATTTGTAAAAAACATAGGAAAATAAAATATTTTATATTTCCGGAACAGTTGCAAAAAAAATTTCCAATTATTTAAACAATTAATTTCTAAATTCTAATAGTTGTGTCAGCAGATTTTCAAAGCTATTGCATATATTTAAGACCTCCATATCGAAAATTTAGTATGTGTAATTTTACGTTTAAATCCATTATTCACATATGAAATTTTCATTTCAGTTAAAAATGAAATTTGACAATCGTCTGCATTCCCATAGGAAATCATTATGACCTGAAAATAAATGTTCTATATTTTCCAAACGAATGAACTTCACCAACATACTCACCAAAAATCAACTTAATAGGAGGATTTTTACGGCAGTTATCGCGGAACAGACAGACAGATAAACAGACAGACAAACAAACGGAAAACAAAAACTTTTCGCGTCTCCTCAGTGAGCCTTGACTGACGTTTCAGCAATTAAACTGTCTAACTTGTCATCTATGTTCTTATTAATAAAGTGTATTGATAAAAGATAAGGATTTAATAATTATAAATTAATGATTTGGATTTATTAATTAAAGGATAACGTGTTTTGAAAGGAATATTAAACGAAACGTTTTGTGTCATCTTCGATCACACTAACCCATTCGTTGAAGTATTAACATGTATGCAATAGAAGAGAGTTTTGGGATTCGCGCATCCGATTAGTTTAATATTCAATTTGCTAAAAAAATCTCATCTATCTCCAATTTGTAACTTATCACACGTTTCCAGAAAGCAAATTTTAATTCTATTAGCACTCTGCTAAACTCAAACACTTTTATAAACGTTTCCAAAATTCCAGATGTTAAGAACATAAAATATTCCTCAAACTTTCTGATGTGGTTAGGGATATATTTTTGAACGGTGTAAGTGGAAAATTCTGTATTGATTGAATTGAACGAAATAACTTTCATGATGTTTATATTTTTATGAAAGTGCAAAATTCTTTCAACTATCTTGGAAGTGAATGTTTCATTTCCTGAAAGGAAATACAAAAAATTTACTTATCTTAGTAATTGTCATGTTTTCGTTTAAAAAACAAGATTAACTTGTAAGTCAAGTCGTTAATTTTTTTGTCCATCATGAAGTATATGTATGGAAATACCTGGGACATAACGAGGGGTTACGGGTAAAGAACATATTTGAATGGCAGCCAAATGCAAAATAGAAGAAAAATGAATTTGGCATTTCAGGATATCACATTTTCTTTATGTTTCTTTAATGGATAGAAATAACAAGTTCACAGTCTTTATTCGAAAAATTTCCAATAATAATCATTCAAGCAGTATCTTGAATACGAACACACAATAACGAAAAGAAAAAAAATCCGGTTTATTTAAAATTTGAATTTAAAAATAGGTTCGATTATATTTATGATATCGAATTATATATAATTCCATGTATCTTTTTGATACTTTTCAAAATAGTTGAAAAGTGTTCATGACTTCGTTTTGTCTATCTGTCGTCTTTCTTAGCCGAACTCCCGTAAATACACGCTTATTGTTATTGATATATGGTACTACGTATTACTGTGCCACGTCCCCATGTTCTCTATTCAAAATAAAGCGTTTATCATTTATAGATCGTTTACAGAGACACTCAAAAGAATTGCGTAACATTGTGGTCAATGGGGAAAATCGTTTCAATGTATTTTAATGACATTACAAAATGCAAATTATATACATTACTGAGGTTTACTACAAGATGTTTTTGTAGAGTATGGCAGGCATAGATTTTATCGTTTATTTACACGGACGCACAAACATTTCGGTTACAGTACTGTAAATTAGCGATAATCGCTGGAAATGCGTTTTTAATTGTGGTATGTGATTTTAAGTTTTACTAATTTTTCGCATACTTCGTGGTGTGTATAAATTCTATAGAGGATATACAGGACTACACAAAAGAATTCGTAAGCATTACTGTGTATGATCTTGGACTGCTTTAAAGTGATTTTCAATCGAGCTTTACATTTTCTAGCTGACCTACATTTCGTATACAAAGAGATGTTTGTAGAATATAAATAAATTCATATACAGGGGCTACGTAGGACACAATGCCGTCTATGGATGGTAACTTCTTGAAATATGTTTTTAGTAGTGTCTTACGTTTTTTGCCTGAATTAAATTTCAGTTTAATTTATTTCAGTTAATTTATGGAATGTATATGTTACGGTCAAAGCCCGAAGTTCGGCCAGTTCGCGATTTTGCAAAGATTCCTGGCCAAAGCCCGAAGTACATGAAATGAAAAGTGTATTTCGGGTTTGGGCCGGCCAATTCACGAAGTGGCCAGAAATCCTTGGCCAATATACGAAGTGGGGATCTAAGGCTGTCTGGTAGGTGGCATTTGGGTGATAGGAAAGAAAATTTCATGATATGACGATTATACTCTGAATTTTCCGTCTCTGTGACCTATTCTGATACAGCGAATTCATTGATTTATATTCTGATCTGCTGCAGAAATAATTTATAGAAAACGAATAATAAATTTATAGAAATAATTAATAATTAATTGATATAATATTAATTATAGAAAACGGTTACATACCCATAATTAATGTATTCTGACCAATGAAAACGCTTCATAGTATGGTCAAGTAACCGTTATCTATAAAAAAAATCTGAGTAACTGGATACTTTGCTGCTGATTTTTAACAATTTAGATAACGTCAACATAAACATAACGCCATTTTCAACAAAACGTCATTTCAAATTGTTAATACGAAAATCACTATAATAACAGGTCTTTCTTAAAACGAGGTCCTATGCCCTTCGCGCTTTTAGTTCATTAATTGATGTAGTGTTTTCTAGCAAAGAATTTTGCATACAAGGTAATATTTGCTCACCATTAGCAACATGGCTTTTATATCCGAATTTCAGTACAAGCAGTATTAAAAACCAGAAACTTATTCTACTTAGACTTATTTGTTGTGAAATATTTCAGTTTTATTTATGAAAATATTCTCCTTTTCTTAAATATGATGCCATTTTTACACAGTAGAGCACTTTGATCTTTTACAAAATAAATGTAGAATAAAATGTAGAACGGCGAAAAATTTTTGCCAATGTAATATGCATGAATATGCATTTTTATTTATACAGCTAAAAAAACAATTGCTATAATATTGTCAAAATATCTCACGTTTTCACTGCCTTTTAATTTCAGCAGTATAGGTTTAAGGTCCTACGGCCTCAAACTCAATACTAGATGAATGATTTTTTTTTTTTTTTTTTTTTTTTTTTTTTTTTTGTAAAACATTTCGACACACCGTACTGAAATGTAAGAGTTTTCTGAAAAAAAAAGTGTGATTTCTCTTAAACATGATTTCTTTTTAGAAAGATATAGCTTTATATACTTCCTAGAAAGATATATACTTCTTGATAGAAAGATATTGCAAGACTTTTGGGTCCAATGTCGGAATCAGAGGAATGAAAAAACAATGTAAACTTTGTCATTTGGACATAGTCGTAGTAAAGTATTGCCATTTTATGAATGAAAATGTACATTTTCAGTCTAATTTCTTTAAAAAAGACCTCATTATCACAAGTGAAAGTAATTTCTTCTGTTGAAATTTTGGTCCGAATGGACGTGAAGAAAAAAATCTGAAAATAATGTCATTTTCATGCAATTATAAGAAAATGCTACAGTTTCGTTTTTTTTTTTTAAATGAATGTTTTATTACTTTCTTCTATCTATAATAGAAAAAAGTATTGTAATCGAAATTTTTTTCAACGTCCAGTTTTTGACGGATTTACACGTTTTAGGGGTCAGAGATTCCGAAAAACATGTTTTTACAAAATGTCTGTCTGTCCGTCTGTCCGTCCGTCCGTCTGTCCGTCTGTGTGTCTTTTCATTGTACCATCTAAAAGTGTATGAAGTTATGCTTCAAATTGAACCACATTTTTTTTCTAGGTTTTTGGCTATGGCAAGCAGGTTCTATTAGAATTTGTGGATACTTCGACGAAAGGGGGCGCTGTGATAGCCATTTAAAGATATCAAATTAAAAAAAATGTGCAAATTCAATAAAATTAAAAATCCTAAAAATTTTTTTCGTTAAATGTTCGGCCTTGATCCGGAGAATCCGGAGCAATTTTTGTTTTGCCTCTAACTTAAAAAATTGCTGAGATATAGCGGTTTGAAATTTTAGGGTGGCTGACATTTTCAAACAAGACAGCGGAATTTCATCCATAAACTGGTTTAATTTATGAGTTTTAGTTAACATGATTTCGGCAAATTTTCTTTCATTGTTGTAACCATTCATCCTATTGCATGCTTATCACTATATATTTATATTCGCCAACGTCGAATTCTCGCCAAACTTGGCGACAGTGGGCGGAATATCGCCAAATTTGGCGACCAAAATAAGTTGCCATAAATGAAGCCAACTTGGCTGTAGAGGACTAATTTGGCGATATTCTCATTCAAATTCAATGTTGACGAAAACTGGGATTGAATCTTCTTTATTTAGGTTCCACGCATTTTACCTTCGTGTTTTCCAGTAAAATTAGCTAAAATCGTAAAACCAAGGAACAGGGAGGCTATCTGTTCCTGTCGGTTCAGGCCAGAAAGACTTTTCCTAGTTTAGTATACATCGGTTGTTCGCATCCCTGTAGCACGACGATTCGCAAGCAGCTGAAGTACAACAGAATGACGAAAAATATTGATTTTATTGGCGATGTGATAGCGAATTTTGAAGTATTAACATGACTGAGATAGAAGAAAGTTTTGGGATTGGCACATCCGACTAGTTTTGATAAATGATGTCAGTTCTATTTTAATGCCTTTGACACCTTCATTGT
The DNA here is from genome assembly GCA_963931845.1 of Maratus michaelseni. Taxonomy (NCBI): domain Eukaryota; kingdom Metazoa; phylum Arthropoda; class Arachnida; order Araneae; family Salticidae; genus Maratus; species Maratus michaelseni. The sequence goes on along the minus strand of OZ007594.1, from coordinate 127,888,752 downwards.
TTTAAACATAATTTTTACAAATTTAAATTTTATTTTATTTTTATTGTTATAATAAAATGTAGTCAATGAAGATAAAAGATAGAAATATTATGCGTCAAGCATACATTATAAAATACTTTGCAACACTTACAGAATACTTTAACAAAACGTCACCGTTTAATAAGGTAAAAACGATACTCAACTGATATTTTAGAAAACGTATAACACATTTGAAAACCAGATTTCAGCCATTACTGCACATAGCCGGAAAGAAACTCCAATTACTTTATGAAACCTTGTTGTTGTTGTTGGCGGCGTGTCAGAGAAAGTGCCAGGGCACTTCTCTGAAAAAAGGGGTGCCAGAGCCTCAAGAGAGGTTGGACTTCTAGAGCTGGTCTCCTTATTTTGAACTAATTCCAGATGAGAGACCTGCACCTGGATTGGCACCCCCAGAGGTAACGCTTATACAAAACTTGGTATGAAACTCTATATATGATCTATTGATTTGTCTATATTCTATATAATATTCTAAAATTTAGTTTAGTAAGAAAAAGAATTATACAATTGAAAATTCACCTTAAAAAATTCTAGAATATGCAGAAACGTACTTGCAAGCTTTTGTAAAGCCCTGTATATTACCTACAAATTTTTATACACGCCATATATTAATCTACAATTTAATTCAATCAAACATGAGCATAAAACTAGTGAAGTCACACTTCCAAGAATTATGTTTCATAAGCAGCCAAGTATCAAGTTCTTTGCATGTCCCTGTATATGATTTCATTTACATTCCAGAAACATCTCTTAGTATTCTAAATGTATTTGAGCTTGAAAATGCATAATTCAAATTTAAAAGCATCTTAAATGTAAAGTTTTAAAAACACCTTCTTAAAAGCACCTGCATAATGTTTACGAATTATTTTGTTTAGCCCTGTACATGGTTAATAGAATTTATACACACCATGTAGTATCCAAAAATTTAGTTAAACTTAAAAACACATAACTAAAAACGTACTTCCAGCAATCATCCCTAATAGATAATATTCCAGATACTGTATTCGATATCTATTATGTGTCCCTGTAAATGAACAATAATTGCTATGCACACCATATCCTACAGCAAGCATCTTGTAGTAAAAAACAGTAATGTGTAACAATTTCATCATATTTGAAATATTGAAACATAATTAAAATATGCTGCAAATATTTTCCCACGTAGACCATTATATATCAGAGTTCTTTTGTGTGAACCTGTAAATCAATGATAAAACTTTGTACTCCTTATTCAACAGAAAACGTATTTTAGTGTGCACCTCAGAACTTCATATCAATTTTATTATGTTTTTAACAGTGCATCAACATTAAGATACACCGCAATTGATTTTCCCAGTAGACCATTATGTCACAGATTACTTTTGAGTACTCCTGTACATGAATTATAAATGCTACATACATAATTTTCAATACCGAACTTGCCAAGCACGTAAATTAAAACTGGCCGACCACCCGCAGCTATTTCGGGAACTGTCCGACAGCCTTTGGCCATTTCGCGAACTGGCCAACTGCCTCTAGCCATTTCGCGATTTGGCCAATCAATTTAAAACGAAGCTGGCCAATTTCGGGTTTTGGCCGTAACATATATAAATCTCATCTGTAGATAATATACAGGGCTGTATGAAATAATTCCAGTACATTTCCTTATATTAGCAGAAAATGCGGAAGATGTATTTTCAACTGTGATATGCGTTTTCTAAGTTAACTTAATTTTAGCATAATTTGTAGAACATCTACAAATATATACATCACTAGCAAGCTACGCCCGCTACGCTGGTCAATTTCTCTTAACGAACCTTTAATCAAACAAAATATTGACATTTCATAATTCACTTTTATATTTTAACAGAATAATAAGGATACTATAATTTGTGACTCGTGCTATAGCCAATATACACGTCAGGACACGTCGCCCTTATCATTATCTTTTTACGCGTGAAGGTTTCGCTATGGTACTCTATGGTGAAATTTGGTAATTTTAGAAATTCAATAGTTGAAAAATCGCAGAATCATTAGATCATTTTTCTTTAGAATTTGTTCTTAGAGCGCATTTAGATCTTATAAATAACAATCATGCCGAACTTCAAGTTTCTAGCTCCTTCAGCATCGCAAAAATCGCAATTTTAGAACGTTTTTCGCTTCTGCACCCCCCTCGGGGTAGTGGCACCGACATAAAATATAGCCTATGTTGGAGCAGGGATTGTCACCATCCATTTGCCACCATCACTTTTGAAATTGCTTTAGTAGTTCCAGAGATTCCATAGAAATTGTAATTTAGAATGTTTTTAGAAAATTTTTTGCTTATTTCAGCCTTTTAAATTTCGAATTTTTTTAGACTTTGTTCTTATAGAGCATTTAAATCTTGTAAGTAACGACCATACAAAATGTCAAGTTCTTAACTCCTTCGGTACTGAAAATATCATAATTTTGGAACGTTTTTCCCTCCTGCACCCTCTGCGGGTAGTAGCACTGACATAAAATTTAGCATATGTTGGAGCAGGGACTGTCACCATCCATTTGCCACCATCACTTTTGAAATCGGTTCTGTAGTTTCAGAGATTCCATAGAAATTGTAATTTAGAATGTTTTTAGAACGCTTCTTCCGCATCTCACCCTTTTAAATTTCGAATGTTTTTATAATTTGTTCTTAGAGAGCGTTTACATGTTATAAGTAACTACCATACCAAATTTGATGCTTCTATCTCCTTCAGTATACAAAAACTCGAAATTTTAGAACGTTTTTCGCTCCTGCACCCCCCTGGGGGTGCTGGCACCGACATAAAATATAGCCTATGTTGGAGCAGGGATTGTCACCATTAATTTGCCACCATCACTTTTAAAATCGCTTCAGTGGTTCCAGAGATTACCCTCTACAAACAAACAAACAAACAATCTTTACTACTTTATATATTAGTATAGATAAGGGGGAATTAGCCCCCCGTTCCCCCCTTTATACTTAACCAATCAATCCCGAAAAGTAATCAGGGAAGCGTCTTAACCCAATAAACCTATAAACAAAATTTGAAGGAAAACGGAATAATTCTGCATGATAAACCCATTTATATAAATTAAGGGGGGTATTAGCCCCCGTTCCCACCCTTTATACTTAATCAATCAATCCCGAAAACTAATCAGGGAAGCGTCTTAACCCAATGAACCTATAAACAAATTTTTAAGCAAAAAGAATAATTCTGCATGAAAAACCCATTTATATTAATTAAGGGGGGATTATCCCCCCGTTTCCCCCCCCCCTTTATACTTAACCAATCAATCCCGAAAACTAATCAGGGAAGCGCCTTAACACAGTGAACCTATAAACAAAATTTGAAGGAAAACGGAATAATTCTGCATGAAAAACCCATTTATATAAATTAAGGGGGGGGAATTAGCCCCCGATCCCCCCTTTATACTTAACCAATCAATCCCGAAAAGTAATCAGGGAAGCGTCTTAACCCAATGAACCTATAAACAAAATTTGAAGGAAAACGGAATAATTCTGCATGAAAAACCCATTAATATAAATTAAGGGGGATTAGCCTCCCCCTCGTTCCTCCCTTTATACTCAGCCAATCAATCCCGAAAATTATCATGCAAGCGCCTTAACACAGTGAACCTATAAACAAAATTTGAAGGAAAACGGAATAATTCTGCATGAAAAACCCATTTATATAAATTAAGGGGGGGGGATTAGCCCCCCGTTCCCCCCTTTATACTTAACCAATCAATCCCGAAAAGTAATCAGGGAAGCGTCTTAACCCAATGAACCTATAAACAAAATTTGAAGGAAAACGGAATAATTCTGCATGAAAAACCCATTTATATAAATTAAGGGGGGTATTAGCCCCCGTTCCCCCCCCCCTTTATACTTAATCAATCAATCCCGAAAACTAATTAGGGAAGCGTCTTAACCCAATGAACCTATAAACAAATTTTGAAGCAAATAGAATAATTCTGCATGAAAAACCCATTTATATAAATTAAGGGGGGATTATCCCCCCGTTCCCCCCCTTTATACTTAACCTATCAATCTCGAAAACTAATCAGGGAAGCGCCTTAACTCAGTGAACCTATAAACAAAATTTGAAAGGAAACGGAATAATTCTGCATGAAAAACCCATTTATATAAATTAAGGGGGGGGGGGGGAATTAGACCCTTGTTCCCCCCCTTTATACTTGACCAATCAATCCCGAAAACTAATCAGGGAAGCGCCTTAACCCAATGAACCTATAAACAAAATTTGAAGGAAAACGGAATAATTCTGCATGAAAAACCCATTTATATAAATTAAGGGGGGATTAGCCCCCCCCGATCCCCCCCCCTTTATACTTAACTAATCAAACCCGTAAACTAATCAGGGAAGCGCCTTAACTCAGTGAACCTATAAACAAATTTGAAAGGAAACGGAATAATTCTGCATGAAAAACCCATTTATATAAATTAAGGGGGGGGGGAATTAGACCCTTGTTCCCCCCTTTATACTTGACCAATCAATCCCGAAAACTAATCAGGGAAGCGCCTTAACTCAGTGAACCTTTAAACAAAATTTGAAGGAAAACGGAATAATTCTGCATGAAAAACCCATTTATATAAATTAAGGGGGGGGGGGAATTAGCCCCTTGTTCCCCCCCCCCTTTGTACTTAACCAATCAATCCCGAAAACTAATCAGGGAAGCGCCTTAACACAGTGAACCTATAAACAAAATTTGAAGGAAAACGGATATTTCTATGAAGAGTTATCGCATTACGTACGTACATACATACATACAGAACCGGCTGCCAAGCTCTCAGGGCTTGACAGCCAGTGTGATAACTGAAAAATCGCAATTTTAGAACGTTTTTTGCTCCTGCACCCCCTGGGGTTAGTGGCACCGACATAAAATATAGCCTATGTTGGAGCAGGGATTGTCACCATTAATTTGCCACCATCACTTTTAAAATCGCTTCAGTGGTAATATTAGTATAGAAATGCTCTTTCTTTTGCTACGTAATGCGTGCAGGCCTTTGGAGAGGGGGGGGGGGAGTGCAGCCGGTACATATACTTTAAATATTTTACGGTACATATACCGTCCAGTTAAATTACGGTACATTTACTGGTCACAAAGTTGCCAGTATATGTACCGTAATTGTTGACCAACATTTTTTACAGTGTGGAAAGTGTTTAATAATCTTTGACCGGATGAGTGGATTGTGAAACCAGTTTCCTATTCAAAAATTATTTGTCATATCAATTTTTAGCAAAATTTTTAGCAAAAATTATTTGTCATATCAATTTTTAGGAAAATTTTTAGCAAAAATTATTTGTCCTATCAATTTTAGCAAAATTTTTAGCAAAAATTATTTGTTATATCAATTTTTAGGAAAATTTTTAGCAAAAATTATTTGTCATATCAATTTTAGCAAAATTTTTAGCAAACATTATTTGTCATATCAATTTTAGCAAAATGTTTAGCAAAAATTATTTGTCATATCAAATTATTTGTATTATCACAGCCTAAAATTGTGAAAAAAAAAAATTGTTACAGCTTGTATCCAATATCCAATATATAACTTAAAACCACCATAACTATATTGCGAAAACGTTTCAATCCCCAACACCTAAATTTGACTCTGAATAGCGGACAAATTCCGTACTCCCGAGGTGTACACTATTCAGAGGTTTTATTAAATTTAAAATTCAATATATTCTATATATTGCTTGAGTTAGTTATTGAAATAAATTGAAGCACTAAATGATATTTTTCATATTGGCTACTGTTTGAAATGTCGGAATGCAATAATTTATGCTTAGATGTTAATTGATTAGCACAAAGGAGTTAGTTTTAGATAAACTGAGTGGGAGAAATGAACTTACCAATAGTTTTCATTAAACTTACATATCTGATTGAAAAATATTCTGTAATCATAAGCGCTGCAAAAAAGAAAACTTTCTCTGAAGCCCAATCTGCTTTAATTAATTATACTTCCTCAGAAGTACAAAATGTAAGATTAGTCATTTTTTTTCTAAAAGAAAGAAAAAAAGGGGAAATGCTGCATAACAAAATGGGAAAAAATAAGGAATTTTTTTTTAATCTTAACTTTTTTTTTATCTCACAGAAACAGGGATAATTGCGTTTTCTGAGATTAAACATTCAAATGCGGTTTCTTTTTTTTCGCATCTTTTTAATAAGTATTTTCACAATGATAAAAAATTATGCCTCTGCGTTATTTTTTGATATTTTATTTATAATTTTTTGCCCTTTCATATGTTCTTTCATCTTAGAAGGGCATATTATTACTTTTTTCAATTTTTATTTTGGTTAACTTATTAAAAGAATAAAATTTGACAAATAAAATTTAAAATGTGTTTAGTTCGGTAGACATCAGTGCTAAATTTTGATGACTCTAGTTCATTACTAGATCTGTCCGTTTAAAACCGAACCTTTGGAAGAATCCACAGACATAATCTTTAGAGAATGCTAATAAAAAATGAATTATTCTAATTATTCCTAAGAATGGTTGTAGCTGGTAAAAAAATTATTTCTACATTTAATAGATTTAACTGCCTGGTCCCAGACGATTGGTTGATTTTCTTTTACTATCTTGTTTATTACATACAATAATTTCGTAAAAGTTCTCTTGTGGAAACATACCACAATGATTTCTGATGGCAAGTAGTGGTAGGAAAAATTATACAAAATAGTCGCCTTTGGTTAGCATGAGTGGTACAGTCTGACAAAAAAATTTGAGAACAAACACTGTCTATATTTATTCACCAAGTTGTCTCACCAAGTGTCAAATGCAGAAATAGCCATTTGATTGGAAATTATATCTTCTTTCAATTTATGTTTTAAAAAGCAAGCTTAGGCGGTCGTCTTTATACTGACACGGTACCATTTTCTAAAATTTTCAAGAAGTACACCAAATTTTGACATCATATTTGGCTTTTTCAGCAAATTTTACCGCGAGATACCAAACAGGAAGTCATCTGGTAAAGTAGTCTTGGAATTACGATGAAGGTTTAAAGTTTGGAACTCCTTAAGTTAAATACGTTTGTAATCGTTGCAAAATCGATTTTAATGCGGGTAGTTTTTTAATAATAACTCGTGAACTACTACACCAAATGAGCAGCGATTTTGGATTCGCGTATTAGAAATCGATTTTTGTTTAAAAAACTGCATTTCCGGGAAACGCTCATTAGACCTTATTTTGTGTTTTACTAGAATTCGAGTGACTGAGGTGAGAGATGTTTTTCGACGCGTTAAAAAAAAAAAGTTATAATTTAATAACTCTACAGTTCATCGACCAATTTCGGTGGGTTTTTCCCCATTTTTTTTAAATTTAAAGTGTGGAAAATAACAAGATAAGTTACATGAAGGTCAATAACACTAGGGAGCTCTTTTTTTATTATTATTTATGTTTTTCCGCAGAACTTCTGATCAGAAATGAAAGTGTAATAAATCTAAATGACAAGAATTAAATCAGCAATCACTATAACGGAGGTCCCTTAGTTTGTTTGGAAAGATTTTCGTTTAAAAATGTAAAATCATAGAAATTTCAGGCGTGTTTGTAAGAAACATACCGGAGCGTGCGTAGCACACCCGGGTGTACATTGCCGGAGGCAGCGTGTTCCCCAACTCTAGTTTAGAGGGATTTTCCTTTAAAAATATAAAATAATACAAATTCGATAATGTACGCTGCCGAAGTCAGTTTGGCCGCAAACACTAAATCCCTCCCAGAGGAGAATATCTGGATTCAATACTGATTTCAGATATATTTAAGGTTATTATCCCAGGTTTGGCCAAAGCCGGACGGGTTGTTTGCTAGTATCAAATAAATGACATTACACTTTAAAGGTACCGTTAAAATATTTTGTATAACTTTTAGAAAACCTATTGTTTTTTATTATGTTCTATCATTCTTTAAAATAATTTATAATTCATTTTCTACAATAATTGAAAAGTACTTAGAAACTGAGCTTGCCTACCACTTTTTTTCTTTGAAAACAAATTCGTTGAAGTTCGTTCTGCTAATAAACAAAAATTACATAAGGTAAAGCTAGGGGAGTCTGCGCACAATTCAAAAGAATAACAATAAAAAATCTAAATATTAATTTTTTGCATTCTATCCATATCTTTTTGCAACTATCCATGAATAATTTTTACTTCATTTGTTTTTTATGCAATTTCATTGCTATTTTGTTGCTATGTTGTAATTTAATAGAACAGTTGTAATAAAACCAAGAAAGTTATTTTGCGCAATCTGTCCTTACAGGGTTGGTGTGATTGCGTACATGGTAGGCGAGATTGTTACTAATAATAACTGCAATTAAATTGTTAACAATAATAATTACACTTAAATAACATTGTTGTAAGTTTTTTGGGAACAAATATTATTGTATTAGGAGTGAATATTTCAACCTAATGATTAAAGAATCAGAAAAAGGAAATAATTTTAAGAACGATTAAAAAAAATTAAATAAAGGAAAAAATAAAGAATCAGAAAAGGGAAGTCCAGATAAGATTACAAAATAACATTAAGTTACTTGATAACACGTTTAACTTAAAATTAGTCCATTTTCATTTTTCATTTTTTATGCAAATTTACCAATAAGCTGCGTAATCTCTCCTAGCATAGAAACTAATGGAAACGATCTCTCCTAAGTAGCAGATGCGCAAACTCTCCAATTTTGGTAGAAGACATTGCGTGGCCTTTTATATAAACATGGCCGCTACTAAAACGAACCGCTGATGTTTACACTGTTAGTCTAGATTAGTAGCTTATGAGAAATCGTTTAAGTTTAAAATATTTTGTACTACTGACATTGTATAGAAATGCTGACGAATAGCTATGAAAATTCAAGTAATTACTTTGGGAAAACAAAACAAAATAGCAATGCTTTATCTTAGACGCTCAAAACAATCAACGTGCACTTTCAAGTAGACACTCCACTACTGCTGTTGTACAACTACCTAGAGTCGCTGCGCGCTCACTGCAATCCTTCCCTTCGAACCTCTATGTGCGCAATCTCTCCTACCGCGCCATCTCTCCTAGCTTTACCTTATCATCGCTACAAGACAGAACTATCACTTTTGACAATCTCCGCTTTTCAGAACCAAAAAAATTTGTTCAAAGTAGAAACCAAAAACAATTTTGGATACTTTACAAAAGTTGATTAGAGGCTTATCCATAAGACATCAAATGCTATCAAAAGAAAAAAAGATGGGTTTTTTGCGTTCGATAGTGTAATCTGCATCAGAGTGTATAATCCAAAGTAAATTTCGCAAGCAATCAGCAAAAACTGCAGTTCAAGAGATCAGATGCCGCCCCCTCCCGGGGTTACACCAAAACTATAATTATAAAGCTAAATTGTTTGGGGTAATTATCCATTTATCCATTTAAACAATCAACGTAAAACGATTTTCACATTTGGGTCCTTTAAAAATAGTGCCAGATCTGTAGGTATATCAGTTAGAATATGCAGCGCATACTGATTAGATAGCGCTGTGTGCTCTTTTTACTGGGTGTGATGCAAGTATTAAAGACGTCAAAAATGAGATCCCGTCCGGTCAATATATCCCAGCAGAAGGATTTAATAAAGAGAGATGTTTTGAATTTCCTCTCGTATAATTTGTCATTACATAAATTATAATAGTAAATTTCATAATCGTAAAATAAAAATAGTTAATTAATTTGTGTTAAAAAAGAAAATTAAAAGTTTTAAATATAAAATAATGGTAAGATTAATAGCTTTGATTGAACACATTGACTTACCTTTTCCTAAAAACATTATTTTTACAATAAATATACTTACAATTATATTATTACAGAAATAAAACTTTAAAACAGGAAATAATTGATCAATGTATCTACTTGTTACAGCGTAGGAAACAAATTGATCAAAGATGCACAAAAATGCATTGAAAGTTATACAAACCGCGGTTGTAATCCGAAGGTAAAAGTCCAATTGAGGAATAATAATAATGACCTACAGACAGTTTCAATACCGTATTTAAGAACGGCTTAAGAAATATCACTTTGTCATAAAATTTGTGCACGCGAGCTTGTCGCAAAATTAATCAGATAGTAATTTTATCGAATTTACGGTTGGTATAGCGATATCTCTGTATTCGTTAAACAGTAAATATTAAACTATAGTTTCTAAAGCCATAAACAATTATAATCATTATCCCTCTAAATTAAAGGCGGAGTTCAGTGCGGCGCGTAATCTTATTATATGAATTAAAATAGAAAAATGTTCACTTTGAAGAAAGATGATAAGAAAGAAAGATAAGAAAAGTTTTCTTTCCTTTTCGGATGTTGCAATCTCCTTTCATTAATCCATTAGAACGAATTGGTATCCAGTCACTTTCAGATTTATTTATTCCTGGTTTAACTGGATTGAAAGCATTTTGAGCGGTTTCACACTTTGTGCTGCTGAAATACGAGGGCCGTTTTTTTTTGTTTTTGTTTTTCAATCTCCGATTCCGATGGACCATAAAACAAAAGACAAAAGTAAAGAACAAAAAGAATGTATTACCAAAAGTTACATACAAGCATGGTATTATTATTATTGTTGTTATTATTATAATACCATGCTTGTACACGTATTAATGCATTCAAAATGTACGACTGTAAATAACTGTCATTATAATGTTAATCTCAAAATGCTATATAAATAACTATAACTAAAGTTTATGTAAAATATCAATTATTGTAATAATTTTAACGTTCGCCCAGCCTTGTGGTAAAATTGGGTAACGTTTATACTTTGTAAAATTGTAGTTTAACTTGTAATTATTGTAGCTAGCGCCGGATAGTAATATTTTTCCCTCCCTAGGCTTAGGGGTTCATCCTGGCCATTAGCCAAAAGCTGGTCCCTAGGGTGGGCGCTGTCTGTCTGTCTGTACAAGCATGGTTACTTTTCTACATAATCGCCGTGAAGATTGAGGCATTTGTCATACCGATGGGCGAGCTTTCCGATCCCCTCTTCGAAGAACGTTGCCGCCAGTGATGGGAGATGAGCCTGAACGGTGGCTTCAGGGGGCTCATTCAAAAATTCGAACTCAGATATGCAGCCAGCGACCTGTGCCTCTCAAACAGTGAAACACTATGGCTGACGATAATTTACGACTCTACAGAATTCCCCCAATCCTAGGTCAGCTACATGAAAGAGAGTAACTGACCCGAACATACGTGACATTTTTGGCGCGTTATCGCTTAAATTTTGCCCTATTTCAGAAGAAGAGATCTTCACGGGCTGGAATTTCTAGGCCCGATCCGTACAAAAAAATGATTGGCCCGGCCCCAGGGCCGTAGCTAGAAGGGTCCCAGGGCGGCTCAGCACCCCCTGAAAATTTTTGAGCCCCCCTGGGAAAGTTGCCATGGCCACCAAATGAAATTCTGTTTCAAAAATCGAAATGAATCATTTGTCTGGAAGTTTTTGCCTCCTAGCCATTTCTTTAATTCAGGGAAGAGATGTAAATCACTCGGGGCTCAGTTGAAGCTATACGGCACGTGATCAAACATGTCCCATTTAAAGGTCGGTTTGCCCGTCATTAAATTTCCGACACCATTCACGTACAACACCATCACTCAGACAGTTTTTCCCATGCACTTGGGTCATTCTTCGGTGATTTTCTGCTGCACTATTCCCTTCTGCTTGAAGAAAGAGGATAACACTACGCAACTCGCACATAGCGGGAGCATCAATCGTACCAGCCATGTTTACGTGTCTACAGCTCCGTTTAAAATGACAAGCTGGCGTCGGTAGTAGCAGAAATTATAGATGGGCAGTCGCTCACCACGCATCTTTGCCTCTTATCACTCATCCGGTTGTTTAGCGGCTCGATCGGAGGTTGAAAACAAGTTGTAAATTGTACGTCAAACGTGACAAATGAGGTGCGTTCGTACTATAGCTAGTTATATAAATATTCAGATCTTGATGATATTTAATTCTGTGAAAAGAATTATATCGTCTGCAGATTAATTTCTGTCATAAAATAAGTATCTCGGTCGCTTGACGATTCAACCTCGGAAGCTCCTATAACAAAAAAGCACCGATTATAAAAAAAAAAAAAAAAAAAAAAAAAAAAAAATCTTAATAAATATTTTTATTAATATCTTCTAAAGTTTTGATTCGATTTTCATAAAATTTGAAATGACTCAACAAAATTCTGCAAAAATATGTTTTTAAATTTCAAACCATTTGGTTGGGTAGTTTTTGCGCTATTATATGCAGACGGATGGACCAGGCAACGACAATAGGTGCTACGTTTATATATAATTACGAACGCACCTAAGAAACGGCCCTCATGCTAAACTATCATATTAGATAATTCTGAGTAAATATACAGGTAGGTTGATCTATTTAAATTCTTATAATTTAACATTACGTTTACATTACGATTTACTTTTAATAAACTATAGTGTTTGGTAAAGCATGTTTGTGGAACTTACATTCGTTCGTATTAACGCGGTTACATTTTAGAGCAGTTCTAATCTAATTTAGAGTTCTATAATTATCAGTCTTTGAATTCTCATTTTCCGATGACGTATCTTGGGGTTTACACTACTTCTGGATTTTCTTACATTGATTGCAACAGTCATTTATCCATAGTATTAAAAAGATAAAGTTTGTAATGAATGTTCTTTAGCATATATCACAAACAGTCAGTAAGCTTTAAATGTTATTTGATGAAAACTGTAGTTAAAATAATAGTTAATTAGTAATAGTTAAAACTGTATTTATATGATACAAAACATGTATTAATTTATATTTTTCGTAAATTTCTATGATTTTAATTGTAGTTCAAAAGTAATTAATAAAAAATTTCCACTGCGAAAAATGAGTCTAGCTGGGGATTCGAACCCAAACATCTGGAATCCAAAGTGCTACCGACCAGACCACGAAGCAGCTTGCCAGAGAAGTAATTTATCCGATTATAAACTGTGACGTAAACTTTGGGGCCATTTTTCTCACGACCCCTTGGGTATTGCGCTTTGTGGCTTTCATGTATTTATATAATGACTATACACTATCGATACCCAAACGTTCATCGCATTCTGTGACACCACCGACCTCGGAACCTCTCCTTGTTAGATTACGGACAGACGACGGAAATTCATAAACACTCTTTAACTATGATGGAACGTATTAACATAAAAATAATAATAATAATAATAATAATAATAATAATAATAATAATGATAATTTCATCATTCCCTTAATTTATTTCACTCTGATCAAAGCTCTATAATTACTAACGTTAGAAAAACTTGTTTCTGAAGCTAATTTCGGAATTCCTATTTTAAATCTAAAAAAATATGCAACTCTACCAAGTTTTGCATAAGTCTAACAAATTGTTGAAGTTTTTGTTGAATCGAGATTATAAAAGTTTCCTCATTGCTTTCATTTGTTTAAAAAAAAAAGTGTTGTTAATATCTATTATATGTATTGAAAATCGGTTGTATATAATTAGGTATGTAAATATATAAGATAGATGTAAGAATGCAAGATGTCTATTATTAACATACGCAAAAACTTTGTACGATGGTGTTGTGAGAGCTTCATATTGAAAATAAAGCAAATCTATATTTATACATTCTAGGGCATCAACCCGGGCTTCCCGGGATACAGAATATATGTAAAACAATTTATTTTTTTTATTCAAAACTCTAATAAATTTGTTACATTTAATATGTTTTTTAGATTCCCCCCAAACAACACCAAAGAGCATTTTTATAGGAAATATGTCAATTATATATTCAAGAATTTTTTTTTAATTTATTAAAAGCGGTAATTCCGTATTGACATCGTGCCAGAAGATAATAGCTGAAGAAATCGCTAAAAATTTCATTATCTACAGCCATTTTTTTTAATTCTGATAATTTCAGCGATTTTAAGCGCTTATTTCGAAATTCGCTTATTATTGTTAAATTTGTGTTTTATTTACAATATTTTATTTATTGCTTAATGATGTTTTAATTTCGTTATGGCATATTAGCTGGAAACAAATGCTGAACTTTTTATATCGTTTAAAGTGCAAAAGTATTAATATTTTATAATCGTCTGCAAGCGATAGAGATAGATTTATAGAAAAATTATGCTTGAAATTTAATTTAAATGAGTAAATTGTGATACAGTTTGCAAAAAATTGCATTTGAAAGTAGATTTTTTTCCCCTATATAACGATGTAAAAATTTTAAACGTGCGATGTTTAGAAATTACAAAAATTCCAGTAGCAAAAAACACAAAACCGAAATTTCATCGTCAAGTGTTGCCATTCGCAAAATGACGGCAGCGCTACGCATGGACACGTTTGTCCTTTAGTTACGGTAGCAACACTTGACCAATGAATTTCACTTTTACTGCAATTGTTTTTAACTTCTAAATATCGCACAATTTCAATATTTACACCGTCTAATAGTAAAAACTATATTCTTTCATGTGCAATTTATTTAAAACCTTTATCTCAATTTACTGATATTATTTAAATCTATCTGTATCGCGTACAGCCCGATTACAAAAGATTAACCAGTTTGCACTTAAAACAATCTAAATAGTTCAGCATTTATTTGTGGATAATACACTATATTTCCAATGATGATTGGTCACTTGCGATTTTTGACGTTTTGTTAAATATCTAGAAAGATACATGAGGAATTATCCTGAAACTTCCGGAGTGTAAACAACATGATTGACGTCATATATTTCCGCGAAGATTTTTTCCCGAAACCCCATAAGGGGCCGTCAACAAATTGAAGAAAAACGAATATATTTTGGATAACCCTGTAAAAACTAATATCGCAAAAAGCATTCAAACTGTAGATTATGATTAAGTGGCTTATTGTAATAGTTTGGGTTCATTTTTATGAAGATAGCATGTATACTCGAAGAGAAATTCAGGTTTTTATAAAAACGGTCCCAAATTTTATCAAGTTTTTTGCTTATAATTTGCAGAGTTTTTAATATAAAAACAAGTTATTTTCAGAAAATATGACAAACAAAATTGTACATAACACCATGCAATCAGAATTAAAAAATAATAAAAATTGTATGGAAAATGAGCAGGTTTACTAAATATTGTTTCACTCGCATGCGCGAAATCAATCAAAATATACTGTGCATAATATATTAGCTAAATATATAGACCAACTTTTATGAAAGTCTCAAAAACATACCTTGAAAATTCTGATAGTAATCGTCGATAGAATAAGCTCGAAATTCGCTGTTCCCAAAAGGAAGCAAAAAGATGAGGGGTTGTATCAAATATAGAAAAGAGAGACACTTCATTCTTATTATATCAACTTTGATAAGCTAGTATATTTGGATACAACCCCTCATCTTTTTGCTTCCTTTTGGGAACAGCGAATTTCGAGCTTATTCTATCGACGATTACTATCAGAATTTTCAAGCTATGTTTTTGAGATTTTCATAAAAGTTGGTCTATTCATTTAGCTAATATATTATGCACAGTATATTTTGATTGAATTCGCGCATGCGTAGTGAAACAATATTTAGTAAACCTGCTCATTTTTCATACAATTTTTATTATTTTTTAATTCTGATTGCAAGGTGTTATGTACAATTGTGTTTGTCATATTTTCTGAAAATAACTTGTTTTTATATTAAAAACTCTGCAAATTATAAGCAAAAAACTTGGTAAAATTTGGGACTGTTTTTATAAAAACGTGAATTTCTCTTCGAGTATACATGCTATCTTCATAAAATTGAACCCAAACTATTACAATAAGCCACTTAATCATAATCTACAGTTTGAATGCTTTTTTCGATATTAGTTTTTACAGGGTTATCCAAAAGATATTCGTTTTTCTTCAATTTGTTGACGGCCCCTTATGGGGTTTCGGGAAAAAATCTTCATGGAAATATATGACGTCAATCATGTTGTTTACACTCCGGAAGTTTCAGGATAATTCCTCATGTATCTTTCCAGATATTTAACAAAACGTCTAAAATCGCAAGTGACCAATCATCATTGGAAATATAGTGTATTTCATAACGAAGTTAAAACTTCATTAATGAATTAATAAAATAATATAAATAAAACAAATCAATTTAACAGACATGTAATCGAACTAGGCGCTTAATCCACTAAAATTACCATAATGAAAAGGTCTACTGTAAGTACCGAAATCTTTGACGATTTATTCGGCTATTAACTCGGCTATTGTTTAATACAAAAATATATCTTCTAATGAATTTCAAACTTTTTTTCAATACATAATTGATATTTTTCATATAAAGATTCTTCTTGGTATTGTTACTGGTCAATCTAAATATATATGTATATATTAAATGTAAAAAAAATAAACGAGGATTTTCAATTAAATTAAATGGTTTTCCCATATTTTTGGGAATCCTGGATTGAATCCCCTAGTTATATTAATTATGTTTCAGCAAGAAAAGATTTTTATACGAAACATTTTTTTTTATTTTTTTATTTATTTACTTTTTACAGACACCGGAAATTTTAAAATAAATTGTTATATACATATAATAATTTGTCTGAGTAAATTTAATTTATGGCATTCGTTTAGAATCGTTTTTGTTCAAGCGATCGAGTTTTCAAAGACGGCTTGAGAAAATACAAGCGGGAAAAATTTTACCTAACGGCAGAATATAAATTGGAAACCCCCCAAAAAAACGCGCTTCTACGCTCGCTACGCTGGTCAATTTCTCTTAACGCACCTTTAATCAAACGAAATATTTACCTTGAATTTGACCTCGTGTTTTAAAACCATATGGACCTTTACTTGGAATGTCCTTCTGCATTTCTGAAAACGATACGAACGTCATTGCGTTATTACATTTTTAAAGTGTCAGACAAAATTTGGGCTGTTAAGGACAATCTCTTTTAAGTGATAATTTACAATAGGATTTGGTAAAGAACGATAAAACCATATGCTATATACTATAACCATCCTTGAAAACTCATCTAACTAACAGTGAAGGTCCGTCAAAATCCATTCGGCAGAATATTTTAAAACAGCTAATCTTTCATAACCGGGTTCATATGATTATAAAACTTTCCCCCATAATTCTATAACTAAGCAAAGTAGAACACTATGCGAGATACTAAAACCATCTCTGATAAATTATATAACTAACGGTGCAAGTCATGCCAAAATCCATTCCGCAGGGTTAGTAAAAATTTCCTTTTTAAATCAGCAAAAAATGTAAGTTATAACTTAATAAAAAGTATTTACGATTCAAATAGTAAATTAAAATGTTTTGCATGCTTAAGATTAAATAATAATTTTAAAAAAAAAGATTCGCGTTAAATAAATAGCGAGTCACAGCGCTTGTCACGGTTTGAAATAAAAATTATTTGTACATTCAGAGTTGAAATAAATGGCGCATTAGCATACATTTTGGCATGATGTTCGTATAACGGAAAAGTACCGAAAGATATCCAAAAAAAAACTTCGTTCCAAATTAGGCCAAATCTCTGTAGACTCTATAATAGAACAGGTCAGCTTTTAAAAAAATGTATAATTGCGTTACATTATGGTGTCTATGGGGTTTACATTATGGAGTCTATGGAGAAAAATCATTTCCGTTGGATTTTAATGAAGAAACAATACTTCAAATATAATAACATTGATATGCCTCACTGAGGTGGACTAAAATATGCTATTTCTCGAGAATTAAATAAAAATCATGCACTCGTGAGATCATAATTCACTTTTATATTTTAACAGAATATTAAGTCTACTATAATTTGTTACTCATGCTACAGCCAGTATACACGATACACGTCGGGACACATTACCGTTATCATTATCTTTTTATGCGTGAAGGTTTCGCTATGGTACTTCATTGTGAAGTATGCTAATTTTTGAAATTCAATATTTGAAAAACGCATAATCATTAGATTTGAAATTTATATCAAGAACAATACAACTTTTTACCTTTCTAACGCAGTTTGTCTAACAATTTTGTGACAAATACTTTTCGAGCTATTAATTTTTTCAGTAACTTCAAATGTTTCATTTTCCGAGATTAACCTGTGGCAACAATTAACGAAAAACCCAGACGTCAGCAACGCGTAGCTTTTTATTAAAGAGGATGACTGTGACTTTTCATAAACATGAATTTTACCGTAGACTGAAAGAATTAGCTGTGTATGGCTAAAAAGAAAATATTTTAGCGAAGAAGTGGGTTAGAAGCAAACGGTCATGTTAATAATTACGCCCATAATAAAAATAATTGTATTTAAATAATTAGCAACAAGGTTGCTTAAATTTCGTTTATGGTTTTCAACTTTATTCTGTATCTCGGGAAGTCTAGATTGGATCACTTACAAGGAAGCTCTCCATAAGCGCATACTCAGATATTTTTTTTAAATACAGAATATTCTTCTTCTGAGGATATATACGTTTATAAAACAAATTGCTGCAGAACTTCGATATAACGTCTGTAAACAATTGTGAAAATTTCGAGTAATTGGCGATTTATCGCTCGTTGGCGACAAAATGAAAATTTTAAAAAATACGCTTTTATGATAAATGCTCATTTAGGAAAAAGTTTTTCTAATGTTCATACTGAAATAGTTTAAGTAAGTTTAACTTAAATGAATACACATTATAACTACGGTTTTGCCATATACATATATGTATATATAAAGAAAATTAACAATTGTATTCTACGGTTTAGAACAAAATTTAAATTGATTAAAATGCTTCAAACTAAAAACTAATATCCGATTCTGAGCACTGTTAATGTGACTCCGATGTTGTTAGTGTGGGAGACAACAAGAGAAAAGTATTGTTGCTATGGAAACAACGACTTATTCAATATCGAAATGTATCATGAGAGCGTTCTTAATCGGGCAGTTACTGTTAAAATACACGTAAAACTTATCCAACTGGCAAAACCGTGTAAAAATAAATAACTTCAGCAATACGCAATGTGTGTATATATATATATATATATATATATATATATATATATATATATATATATATATATATATATATATATAAGCTTATAGAAAAAAATAATAAACTATTTAATCGTTTAAGTTTCAATTCCTCGAGTACTACGCATTTAAACACTCACTTAAAAAGGCGATTTCCCAATGGATTAAAATCGCTTGCATTTGGCGAGGAAAAAGTGTTGCTAGCCAAATCGCTTGTTCTTGGATTCAAAGCAGATTTTCTTCTTGGATTGAGCTAAATTTAACTTATCCTTTATTACATACATGAGTAGTTCCATTAGCATTTTTTTTTTCAAAATATTATGAGTATGCGCTTTAAGGAGACCTTTCTTTTTAGTTGATATAATTGACATACATTAGACTTTGTTGAATAAACCTATGTTTATGTTCTTGTATAACGCTCTGTAAACAACAGGAGAAATATTTCTGGATCAACTAAAATTTGACAAAAATATAGCACAATCTCTTCCGAGACATCCGCGATTCAGAAAAAACACGAATAACTTGAGGATTCATTTATCTTCAGAAACCAATAGATTTCCGAGATTTAAAGACGTAATTCTGAAACAAAAGTTTCTTTAGCTGCCGTTTCAAAAACAAAGAAACCGCGAAATTTTTCCGAGTACTTTTTACAGTGTGTTAATCAGTTTTCTGAACACGAAATATCGGTTTTTCAGACCTTTTTATCTGATCTGGTTAAATCAGATTTTACACATACAAGAGTAACAAAATATTATTAATTTTAATATTCATGTTAATGCTGTTAATTTAGCATGTTTGTCTGTTAAACATGTTTGTTGAGCATGAAAATATTTACTTGTAAATTGATAGCAACCGAAAAACTGATACTCCGTGTTGAGAAAACTGATTAACACGTTCACTACCACGTTAAAATTAACAGAATTTTATTTTATTTAGAAATTTCGAATTCCTACCAATAAATACTAATAGCAATATTTGCTTTATTTTAGGACAGACATTTCGTCATTACATAAAATACAAGTATCTGTTTCGGAATTTCCGGTGCGAATTCGTAATTTTAGATTAAACATGAAATGTGAAATGAGTGACCAAGCGACGACGCCACGTATGCGTCCTCGGCAGCGGACGTGCTAATCTCTATCTCTATAAAAGAGTAAGTGTCTGTCTGCCTGCCCGCGGATTTCTCCGTAATTATAACACCTAGGACTCAGAAATTTTTGTCATGTGTAGATGTTGTCACCAGATAGTATACCTCGCGGCCGGATTTTTAAATTTTAATTTAGATTTTTAAAAAAAATTAAAACGTGTATATGGAATTTTGGGTTCGAGGCTATTTCAAGCTCCTCCCATGAAATAGCTTCGGCAACAAAGCAGCCAGCCAATGAGAGCAGTGTAACGACCGAAGAAATCTATGGCCTAGCCTGATTCGTGAGTTGCTGGCCTAGAGTTGTCCAGTTTTTGTCCATGGTTTTGTCGCCTAGCTTCGGAGGTTGACTGCCGTGTAATCGAATCGAAAGGACAGTTTTCGATATGCAAAGAGACTGCAAGAGATGTTAGTTGGCAGGTCAAAAAGAAGTGAGCCGAGCTAAGCTAAGAGAGATGCAGAGAGAGTTGAACAGACGATGGTGAGCGGAAAATGATGTGTGCGCGTGAACAGTATATGATGGTTGTGTACTCTGGGGTTTTGATGGCAGAGTGTAATGTTTTTTAATTGTTCATCTTATTTTAACTTGTGTATCAACGATGCCTAATAAAAAGTGCTGGATGTTAATCATCACCTTGGATCACTGGAGTTCGTTAAGTCATTACTGTATGGCTCTTTCCACCCGACATCAATAGAGCTTACTGATTTTAGTTCGGATTTTCACCACAGGGGGGCGCTTTCGTATCTTTGGTTCTATGGGCTGGATCATGACGGGGTATGCCTCATTCGACTCGACATCGATAACCTTAATGAATTCAGTTATGTTCGTATAGAACATATTGTGCCCCCTGGCGGTGGAAGGTGTAACTAAAGGATTTTGCAGCTAACTCGGGTTCTCTGGGTCACATCACGACACGGTTTGGCTCATTCGACACAACACCAATAGAGCTTACCTATTTTAGTTCTGAATTTCACCACTAAGGGGTGCTTTCCTATCTCTGTTTCTATGGGCTGGATCACAATGGGGTATGGCACTTTCCACTTGACTCGATAGAGCTGACTGATTTTAGTTCGGATTTTCACCACAAGGGGTGCTTTCCTATATCTGGTTCTATAGGCTGGATCACGACGGGGTATGGCTCATTCGACTCTACATAGATAGAGCTTTTCGATTTTCACCACCAGGGGTGCTTTTCTATCTCTGGTTCTATGGGCTGGATTATGAAGGGGTATGGCTCTTTCGACTCGACTTACGTTAATATATGGGAGTGTGTATGGCACGCCCAGTGTTTGCTGTCTAAGGTAGTGGGGCCCCCAACATTAGATTTGTTTAAAAATAAAAAAAATGTTCAACACTGATTTCAGGTACATGTAAGGTTGTTGGCACGGGCAACGCCGGCCGGGTAAGCTAGTGCACTATAAAAACTACTCGGAAATGTTTCGGTTTTTAACACTTTTCAACATAGTTGAAAAGTGTTTATGAATTTGGTTTGTCTGTCCGAGCTCTAACTCACGTAAATATATTCGGATTTTCATGCAATTGATATATGTTATTAAGATTTACTATGGTATGTTTGGTATTGAAAATGAAGTGTGTAGTGCTTACAGATTTTTTACAGGGACACTCAAAAGAATTCGGTTACTTTATGGTCTATGCTGAAAAATCCTGTGCCGTTAATTTTAATAATGTTTCACAATTCCAAACATATTGAAATTGATATATATCACTAAAGTGCATTACAAGAGGCTTATTATAGAATATTGTGTGTATGGCATTCATCGTTCATTTACAGGAACACACAAAATAATTCAGTAGTGTCTGTTAACAATAATTACTGGAAGTGCGTTTTCAGTTCCTGAATGTGTTTTTAAATTTAACTCATTTTTTGTCTATCACTTGGTGTGTATAAATTCTTTAGATCATATACATAGCAGCACAAGAATTCTAGAGTACATTTCCGTATATTGACGAAAATTCCAAAAGGGGAATTTTAAACTGTGCTACGCGATTCCTAACTGAACTAAAATTTAGCATTCTACGTAGTATATATGTAACTCTTTGGATCATATACAGGGCTGCACAAAATAATTCGGATAATTAATCGAATATTGTTAGTAAATCCTGAAATTGGGTTTTTAAATATGTTATGCCTTTTATTTTCCAAATTCCTTACTTAGATATCAGCTTACCTTATTAAACAGTAACAAGTGTTGGAAAGTGCTACATAATCTATGCTTGACGTATTATTTTTTGTTCTTGTTCACTTTTGAAACGGATTACAAAAGAAGCTTTTGTTTTAGAAATGCCAATTTAGATGTCGGTCTTCTGGTCTCTGAGGTTTCTGGAGATAAAGGAAAGATTTTTCGAAATCATGGATAACTCGTAAGAAGTTATGTAATATTTTCGTAAAAGTTTTGTTAGATACAAAAACATTTCTTTTTTTCTACAGTGCACATTTAAACAATCTTCGAAAAAAAAACAATCCGACAGTCAGTAAATATAAATCCTAAATTATATTAAAACAATCAAAACACCTTCAAAAAAGAATATAAATCATCAAAAAGGCTCTATATGGTGGCCAAAAAAGTAAATACTTATTTACCCAAGTCCTTTTTCAGGTTTATTTTAAAATATAACCAAAACATAACATTTTATCTGTAAACTTTTTCCTGCAGTTTTCTAAAGATAAAATCCTATTACAGACTAAAGTTAATTTTAAGTATTTTATGCGCTTTTTTTGCAGACGTTTTCTTTGGGATTAAAGGAATTATGAATTAATCTTTTAAATATTCCCGTTATTAAAGTTTCGAAATTGGAATCACAATTTAATATATATAACTCAGTATTAACTATAATACATTGCGATATACTATCTTCGCTTCTCCACATAATTAATATTCAAAATTTCTTTCCCAAATAGTTTACGTGTTTTAAAAATAGTTTTAAAAAACATAGTGGTTAAAGACTCTTATCTCACAGTTAAAATGTTGCATATTGAAAATGTTTTAATTTTAATACTAATTTTATAATAGTTAGAAAACGTACTTATCTATGAAATTAAATTTAAATTATTTTTTATCAGTCGTATTATTTTTTTTTCTTTTGAAAGACTTGCACTAAACTTTAAAAGCATTAGAATTTTTATAATGTGTGTAGACAGAAGGATGTAAAACTAAAGATAAATATATTTTTAAAAACCACATCGTTGAAGTAATGATAATTTTTTACGTGAAAATACCATGTTGTTTGTTTGCATTTTTAGAATAGCTCGTATACAGATTTATACTTACGGCACGTTATCGTATGTATACAGGACAAAGTATCGTGTAACCAGACGACACGTGTATACAGGACACATTTTAATTTAATTTTAATGCCTGAGGAAGACCACTCGGCTGAGGGCGAACCCACCGTTGACCGTTTAATGCCTCCCCCGGCTAGCCCCCCGGCACGCAGGGATTAAACGTGGCAGTACAAGCTTCGCCAATGGCTGGTCCTGCCGGGCAAAGCTCCACGCGACAGGTGACAGGAACTGAAGACATACAAAAAAAAGAAAAAAAATTAATACATGGTCTGTGGCTGGAACCAGCGTTCCTACGCGACAAGGAGCGACAGACAGGGTAGACGAGGCCCACAGGTGCGCCTGCACCAGTTGTACAGTCCGCTAATTTAGTAGAAGGGTGCAGTTCTTAGGTAAGACTGTACCAATTGTACAGTTAGTAAATGACGGCACTTGAGATGTGGAGGTGCCAGTGTGAGATTCCCACGCGACAAGGAGCGCCACACAAATGCGCTGAAACCCTCACACTGGATGGAGGCTGGATGCACTTCGTGTTAGAGGTGACGATACGATGCTTGCTGACCAAACTTGCGGTTCCCGATAAGAATAAATTAATTAATGGGGACTCAGCCCCTGCTAGGACGAGAACATTACTTTCGGATGAGAGAAACAATTAAGCTGCAAAATAGCTAAATGGAGAAAGCTAAGCAGATAAAAAATGATGGAATGATTACGTTAATGACTAAAATAAGCGAGTTATTAGTATTAATTTATGGAGAAAGAAAACTGCATTGAATGATTAAGTTATGTTAGATAGGTGTGTTAGTAATTTGTAAATTTCTGAAAGTTTATGAGTTAAGATGGGACGCGTAATTATGTTCAGCAGCCAAGAATGAGGTGGGTTAGAAGGAGCAGGCCTAAGATGCCAAGCAACAGTCAGTGGGCAGGAAATTGTAATTAACCCTTTGTATCACCGCGTTGCATATATGCAACATACCAAAATGTCAATGGCACGTATACAGTGGGCTTTTAGAAGACGCTTTTATTTATTACTATTATCTTCCAACACAGCATAAATTGTCCATAGAATTTTCAACAGTCGGTGATACTGAGATAATGTTTTATGCTAAAGTTTTATTTATCATTTGAGCCATTTCACATCGTTATACCTAAAATAAACTTCATAAGTTTTGCTAATTTAAATAAAAACTGACGGCTCAGTCTAGAGGCACGGGTAGATTTCGAAGATGCCGACCGTGGGGCGCCTATTTATTGGTAAATGATGAAGAAATGACCTTTTTGCTACAATGTGGCAGTTAAGACCGCCCGCTTCGAAATCTACCTGTGTTTGTAGGCTGAGCCGGAAAGAATTTTTTGTTTTTAATTTTTTCTTCTTTTTCTTTTTCTGTAAGATATCCTATAAAAAACTTGTCAATATAAAAGTTGTAGATAATATTAAGACGATTTATAATACATTTAAGCGGATTTGATATCTTGTGAATTCATGAAGTTGTGAATTTTTTTCTTCTTAAACCCCTATTTGCCCCCTCTTGAGGCTATTTTTAATTATATTAAAAATCTGTCATACATAAATTTTCGGCCCTTTTCCTAGAAGTAATAATAACTTTAAATAGATTAGATATGGATCATAATTAAGTAGTTACGTGTTTTTTCTGTTTTCACAAAAAGCCCCCCCCCCACACACACACACCCAATTTCCTCCCCTTGGCCGATTTTGCCCATTAACGAACTTGACCGAGATTTTATGCCCCTTGATTTTATGTATCAGTTTGGACGAGATTTGTGCAGAATTATGGAAGTTATCGTGTCCATAAAAAAGTGATATAGATAGATAGATAGATAAAGTTTTGAACTGAAGGTTTTGGGGTTCTAGGAGTCATGATCTGCGTAAATCTGGGAAAAGTTTTCTGAAATTCCAACATAGCGGAGAATGTAATAAGTAGTATTTCTTACGAAATCTACCTAAAAGGCTGGAGACGTCCAAAAAAAGATTTTTTTTACAAAGGAAATTTCGTGTGCTTCCTTTGTGTGAAAAAATCCTTTTAGTCAATAATTTCTTTTTTTATGTTCTAATTTTTTTTAATTATTTTTTACATGCTTAAAATAATGTATTGTAACATTTAAATAAATATTTTTCAAATCGAATTTTTTGAGTCACAAAGGGTTAAACTGATATGATATCGTTTGTATTGTATACACACTGGCAGAAAAAATTAAAGATACAACTATAAAAACGCACTTTATGTTAACTCTATTAAATGAAGCATGATGAAAAGAATTAAGTTAGTAGCTCAATGCCAACGATATTACGTATTCAAGTGGTACTCATCTTCGCTACACAGAAATATGCAAATTGGATCAAAATTTTTGCTCGTGGAAGGTGGAATGGGGTGCAAAAAACTAAAGCAAAAATCAAAAAAATACTCAAATTTGTTCTTAAAAATTATTCAAATTACCCTTTAAAAAGTTAAAAATGTTTGAAAATTTTATTTTTTTGTAAAATGTGTTATTATGTATATTGAATGTATTCAAATTAGTTAATCTTAATTACTTTAGTTCAAAAGTAAAAACTAAAAATATATTCTTGTATTTTAATTCTTATTAATCCATAATTATGATTTCAGTAATTATTAAGCTCCTCTACCGAAGACACGCGTAAAATTACGATTTTACAAAACAAAACAGTAGCTTAAACTTATGCTTAAATCTTATAAATGTGCAGGTTGAAAATATAATACAACTTTCAAAACACGCATACTTTAATTTTAACGCAATGTTTAAAATTTAAAATTTTTCATGGAATAATTTCTAAATAATTACGTTTTGAATCCATGTAAAATATATTATTATCTGTATTAAATTCGCTTAGGCATCTTAATCTAAACAAACAATAATACCTAGAGGAAACATACATATCCTCTATTTCAAAATTTTAAAAAATAAGGAAAATTCAATAAAGAATAATTATTAAATTCTCGGCTACTGAAGTATTAAATTTCATTCAAAATATATTTTTAAACTTCTACGTTTACATATGGTGCATTTCTTGAAAGCTTTAAAGCTGTTTATCTGGATACAGTCGCGGTTTACAATAATGCGATTTTAATTGAAATTAGATTACAAAGGAATTACGATAAGGTCTCAAATATACACGTAACGAAACTACGCAAATACAGGATTACTGAAAAAGATTTTTCATATTTGCTGTCTGAGCATTAGGAACCGATTTTTAAATGAATGCAATCCAGTTTTGTTTTCCTTTTATAGAAATATGGTTCTCTGTAGTATCGATTTAATTCTATGTTTAATATATTTTCATACAATAAACACTTTATTCGTTTTTAAAACTGGCCGAGAGTAATTTTATTTGTCAAATATTATTATTATAAATTAGGAAAAAAATGCAATTTGTGAGAATTAGTTACTGAACCTGAACAATAATACTCCTATTTAAATTTGATGAGACATTTTTTTAGATACGTTCGTAATTGTATAAATACGTAGCACCTATAGTCGTCGTCTGGTCCGTTCGTCTGTCCGCATGCAATAGCGTAAAAACTACCCAACCAAATTGTTTGAAATTTAATATATATAATCCTTCAAGATTTTTGTCGAATCCTTTTAAATTTTATGAAAATCAAATCAAAACTTAAAAATATATTAATAAAAGTTTTCTTCATTCTGTTAATTACGAATTCTTAATTAATTACGTATGAATTGATAATCGTACCATACGTAATTAATTCAATGATATCGCATGATAGATAATGATTCTAGATTGCCATGGTGATTACATCATATTTAAGATATATTGTTTCCATATTACTGAATTTAAAAACCGAATTTGTATACTAAAATTGTTTTATTTTAGCAATCATATAATCTACCGACAGTTTTTTGGATAGATGTTTACAGAGAAATAGATATTAAATGGAAAAAGAGTCTAAATATGGATTTCAAATTCTGAAACTTTTAAAGCTAGTTTTCAGTTTCCCATTGGAATTTTTAGTAAATGTCAACGAAAGATAAAATGTTGCCAACTTAAAATGTACTTATTTTATTGCGGAAATTAATCATATCATAATAACAGACGATATAATTCATTTCACTGAAATAACGATGATTTTTTTTTTACATTGTATTGTATTGGATATTTCCGCATAGTATAATTTTAATGTAATAGAAAATTGTAATTAATCGTTTGTAAAAGTGTATTGAAACTTAATTTCATAAAGTAAAATTAATATCTATAATATGGAAATCTTCACATAAAATATATGTTGTATTCATGCATTTTTGCATAAGTGTGCAACAGCTATTGCACCAAGATCTGAATATTTATAAAATTAGTTGTAGTATGAACACACCTCATTTGTCACGTTTGACGTACAATTTACAATTTGTGTTTTATTCTAAACATATATATTTTATGGATTTTTTTTTTCAAGTTGAAAAATACATGCGTTGTCGTTTACAAGCATATTTTCACAAATTTCACTTTTGTTATTAAAAATATCATTGAATGGTAACCTTTTGTGAACTAAGGAAAAAATATATCTCAGTCATTAAAATTATCAAGTGTCATTTTAATTTACTTACATTAATATTTCATCTTTTTAAATCTATTACATACAGGATGTACGCAAACTGTCTGTACAAAATGAAAGAACACATCTAGCCGAAAAACGTTTGTATAAGTAACTACAGTCTGAAACCACTTATTTTATACAAAAAAATGTTATATCTCGCTACAAGCCAAATTGGGATTTTCATTTACAACTTTAACAATACGATCAATGATGTCTTAGTAACGTTTTTTTCAACAGACGACTGTATTTATGAGAAAAGTATATGATATCATTGAAGTGCACTCTAATTCAGTTAATGTACAATAAGCTACATTCAAACAAGGGAACCACTTTTGGTGCAGCTCGCACCTAGCATTGAAGCATGGTGCATTTTAAAAGCCCTATATTACGAAGTTTGAGAATGGATAAAATTTTTCTGTTAAAATC
The DNA here is from genome assembly GCA_963931845.1 of Maratus michaelseni. Taxonomy (NCBI): domain Eukaryota; kingdom Metazoa; phylum Arthropoda; class Arachnida; order Araneae; family Salticidae; genus Maratus; species Maratus michaelseni. Next base: position 127,860,334 of record OZ007594.1, on the reverse strand, counting down.
ATACTTTTTTTTTTATTTTACAGCAGCATAACTTTCTGAAAATGAAATTTTCGAGACCACTTATCGGACTATTAACGGACCATTTTTGAAAAAAGCAGTTAAAAATACAAATTAGTCAATAATAAGCATAAAATTTTGAAGAAAAGTTTAAAAAAATTTTGAAAAGTTACAACATTATATTTACATTTTTGGCGAGGAAAAAGTTGGCCTTATTCATTACCGTAGAATTTTTCCCGGCAACCCTGGCTGAATGCCATAGCCGTCTGCTGTGTGTAAATAGTGATTTTGATTTGTAGCGCCATATTTGGCGACTTTATTCGCTTTTCGCGAGAAATTAATAATTAAAAATCCAATAATAAAAAATTAAAAGTGTAAATATATATATATATATATATAATATGATTTTAACAGATAAATTTTATCGGTTCTTTAACTTTTATGTATAGGGCTACAAAATGCACTCGGTGTCGATGCTAGGTGCGAGCTGCACCAAAAGTGGTTGCCTTGTAAGTTATAAAGCTGCGATTTCAGAGTTGTATGGGATGAAATGGAACCCATTTCCAGCTTTTTTGTGATGTCTCCACATTTCACACAAAACAAAGTTAGTCTGCTTTATTTTATATCCACTTTTTGTATGTGGGCGTATATCAACTTCTCTGCATTATATATTAAATTACCCTCTAACCTCTACATTTCATATAAAGAAGCCATCAATCCAGGAATTATCTCATTGGTTTCAATATATATTAAAAAGTGAATATATTAAAAAGGAAAGTAACGTATACCTTTGTAAATAACATCTATATTGGCTTTTTTATATGTGAAATTTTACTGTCAATGTCTGTGAATGGTAGTGTAGTGTGAAAATATATGTATATAGTTGACATTAGGAAAATAACTTTGAAAACGGTTTTATTTTCTAGTTTCTAATAAAAATATTTCATTATTGCAGTTTCATAATAATGGCATGTTTTGTCTCATAATTAAATCCATTGTTATTGTACCTCGTATACAGTTGTAACCAGGGCTTTACAAATTTGACAAAATCTGGTAGCCAGAAAAAAGTACTAGTCGTCAGTAAAATATTTACACCCCATCCTCTTACCCGTCACTGATTTAAAAAACAGGAGTTTTTTATGAATTAATTGAGAAAAAAAATAATAATAAGCACAGTTTAGAATTATTAGTTACATAGTTTAGAATAGTATGTAATTTAGAAAGATAATATAAACTATGTTTTCTAATGAAACTTATAAAACTTATAATCACCTATATTATGTTGACATCTTATATAAACACAAAAATCAGATTTGAAACTTTAAAGAAAAAAATACTCAAGCATTTTTTAGCATTGTATCCAATATTAAATGCCACAGACGCTGGATTGACACCATTTCTTATTGTTTTATTGAAATATCCTTTCTCCCCCACATTCTAATCATATACTAGCTGGTTATAGCTGAAAAAAATGGTGTTTTCTGTGCATGAGTTGGAAAATTATTTTTGAATTTAGTTCTTCCATTAAAAGTACGAGAGAAGAGGAAGATCACTGCTTGCCACGCACGAGTAGGGGTGGAGGAGAGAAAAAATGCCATTTGTGCTCATTTCTTACGTCAATTTTTTACAAAAATCACCCCGAACGATTAAATAACTTGGTCGCCAGATCAAAATACGTGGTAGCCAGTGGCGACCTGGCGACCGCATTTGTCAAGCCTTGGTTTTAACCATAGACAATATTTAGAGATTATGTACGAACATGCGCTTGGCTATCGGAAAAAAGCCTTAAAATTAATCTATTAATTTATAATTAAGTTCTAAGAATAGTAAAATGTTGCATTGTCATCGGAAACACGCCTCTGTACATAGTTTATTTTAATCATATTTATAATCATATCCGAAAGCGACTGAGAAATCGATAACAAAATTCCATCTTTATATAGTACATAAACCAATTTTAATTAAATAAAGAAGGAGACTAAAAATAACAAACAAAGATTTAATAGAGATTACTTAGTGGGATCGCGTCTACTGAAGTATTAGTTTTCCTTTAATGCTTATCTTTTAAGACATTCCTCCCCCCATTTACGTTTACAATGCCGTATATTTTCTTGGAAGCTTTAAAGCTCATTTTGCGCTGCGGTTTGCAATTATTCGATTTTGTTTCCACTTGGATTTCAAAGGAATGGAGATAAGCTCCTAAATATTGACATTGAGAAACAACGTAAATACAGGGATTACATCATAAAGATTTTTATATATGCTGCATTAGAAAGAGGTAAGACTTTTAAGTAAATACAATTTTGCTTGCCTTTTATATAAATATGGTTTTATGGCAAGTTATAGTTTATGAAAAGATATAGTTTTATGGAAAGTTATACAGGGTGATTCATAATGAATGGGCCAAAAAGAATAGCGCAGTGTGACTGCCGTAATGGATTTATTCAGCCGAAACAAATTTATTCTGCAGCTACAATTATACAAGTTTTATTTGGTAACAAGGAAAAATCATCGAATGACGAACTAGCCGCTAGAGGCGCTGTTAAACAAAATGTCGTCCATGCAGGAGAAAGCTTACTACGAAAGCCACGTTCCACTTATGTGGTAAAGTTAATCGCCATAATTTGCGATTTTGGGGCACGGAAAATGCCCATGTAACATTTGAACATCAGCGTGATTCTCCCAAGGTGAACGTTTTCTGCGCTTTATCAAACAGTTGTGTTTTTGGTCCATTTTTCTTTGCTGAAAAACGGACCAGATCTAACGCCCTGTGATTTTTTTCTCTGGGGTTTCGTTAAAGACAAGGTGTTTGTGCCTCCACTTCCTCAGAACTTAGAGGAACTGAAGCAGCGGATAACTTCAGTGTTGAACTCCATCACAGGGGATATGCTATCACGAGTGTGGCAGGAGCTTGATTACCGTGTAGACATTTGTCGTGTCACCGGAGGGGCACATATTGAACACCTGTAGAAACTTGAATAAATGTAGTTTTGAGGTAAATTTGAATTTTCTAAATATATTGATTACAACGTTCACAATCATGTTTTCTTTTTGTCCCATTCATTATGAATCACCCTGTACTTTAACCTTTTCTATGAAAGTATATATTTAACATTATGTCAAAAACACATTCTTATTATTAAACGCTTTATTTTTTTTTTCAAACTAGTCAAATAATTTCATTTTTTTTAATTTATTAACAGATTAAAAATAAAATTACAATGTAAGAGAATTTGTTACTGAATCAGAGTAATAATATTTATATTTAAGTTTCACTAACTTTTGATCATAATGACACGACGATTTCCCGGTTATTGAAAGCTATAATGAACTTTGTCACTCAATAAATTCCAAAACTTGTTATCTTTTTTTTTTTTTTTTTTTATCTCATTGTTGTGAATTTTCTCGATAGAAGTTGTGTAAATTACTGCACTGTTAAAAATTTTGTGCTGGTTTGAACCAACTTTTGGTGCTGCAGTAGCTGCAACTATAAGTTTGTGAAATCTCGATCCAAGATCTGAAGCTCCAGTTGAACCAAAGCTCCAAATGTTGGAACGAGATTGTACCATTTTATAGCTTCAGCTTCTGCAACACCAAATGTTGGTTCAAACAAGGAAAACATTTTTAACATACTTTGGTTTATTCTTATCATCATGATATATATTTTTCAACTTAAAAACATTTGTAAATTTTACTTTTGTGTTTTTTTTTAATATCATTGAATGATTCCTGTTAGCTAAGAAAACATTATCACATTCAATTCTTTACACATTCAATCAAATTTATCAACGGTCCTGTTTTTCTTAATATTTCCCACATGTAAATGTCATACATGAAGTACTGACAGAAAATATAATATAAATATTTTCAAAACATATATACCTTAATTTTAACACAATATTTAAATTTAAAATATCTTATAGAATTTATTTCAAATAGTCAAATTTTAAATTCTAAGAAAATATCCTTCATTTTAAGTTCTGCCTTCATTTCTCTAAGAATTCTTACTGTTAACAAAATATATTTCCTAGACGAAATACATAATTAAATGTTTTAAGCGCAAATTTCACAAGTAATCAACATGCTACTGTATTCTCGTGTACAGAATTATAAGATTTCCTATAAAACTTATATTTCAAGACATTTGCGCTTGCATTACGATGTGTTTTCTTAAAAGCTTTAAATTACTTTACCTGGATTCGGCTGTGGTTTACAATTATACTTTTTTTTTCAAATTAGATTTCAAAGGAGTTAATTAAAATTACTTTTAAATATTCGCGTTGCGAAAGAACGCAGATACAGAGATTACTTCAAAAATATTTCGAAATTTACAGTATTAGAACTCTCGTGTAAATATAATCCAGTTTTCTTATATTTTTATATAACTGTGATTTTCTAGGAATGAATATCTTAATCTTTTCTGTAAAAGCAACTATTTAACGTTGTGTTTAAAATATATTCATATAAGTGCTTTATTTGCTTTTAAAAAAGGGCAAATAAGTTTATTTTTCAAATGTTTTTTTATCAGATTAAAAACGAAATACAATTTGTGTGATGAATTTGTTGCTGACTTATATATGCCTAATTAAACGAATTTTTCAGCAGCTCACTCTGAACTAAATCTTTCTCTTCTAATCAAAAAACGCATAAGATAAAATGTTCATTAAAACTACTTAGTTATCTATTATTTTATTATTTCTTTAACCTAAGAGCCTACACTAGTCACATGACAAAACTCGCAAGCTAATGATAATCCTAAAGCAGCGTTCTTTTCAAATATCTCATTATATATCTCAAATATATCATCCTCGCAAGCAGTAATACGCTACCGCGCATGCGCGGTAGCGTATTACTGCTTGCGAGGCAGCGTATTACTGCTTATTTTACTGTTTAATACTGTTAATTTTACGGTATAATACTGGCAGCTGAGGCGCCAGTTTTATATTGTAAAATCAACAATTATTTTTTGCAGTGTACTTTTGATAAGTTGTAGAAACATGAGAAGAAAACACACATGATGACACATATTTCTTCGAAAATATTTTATATATTTTTTTATTAAATAAACACTGTTTTTGATATATGAATCTCAGACTCGTTTTATCGAAAATTGTTAAACTCATATGTTAACAAGTTTAAATGAAAACCCTAATAGAATAATAAGTTTTATACTTACATTTTCATGATGTTTAGCCCGTGGATTCCACACTTCGGTTCAGCACCCGCGCACTCCACACTAGTGCGTTTTTTGGATTCCGTAACTTCAACTGCGTATAACTATGTTGGCAATATACTGGTAATGAAATATAAAACCTGATTCCTATACAATATTTAATCAGAAATCGAACTGAGATATTTATTTTTATCCAAAATTTTATTTTGTTAATTTGTAGTGGACTAGCAACTCTATTATAAAGGCGCTCTAGTGTTTTGAGTGCAAACGTAATGTCATCATCTCACCTGTGTGCACAGCAGCGACATCTATACTAACGTTTACTCTAATTTTCCAAGTATGTGTAGAGCCTTCGAAGTTTGCGGTTTCTGTTTTTTTGCTTTTAAGAAAATTTTTGTTTCGTTGGTCAATCGGCAAAGTATAAAAGATGAAACGAAAGTTTGTATCGGTGGATTTGAGTCAAATCTTTCCCTGTGTGGTAAACTAAGGCCTGCACTGATAAATCACAATTATGCTTTCAACACGCATCCCGGAGTTGACGTTCAGCTGAGTCAAAGATTAGCCGTTTGATAAGATATTTTGAGTTGTAGTTTGAATAAATGTATTTCGCAACCTCCGGTTGCTATTGTATCAAAAGTTAGATTATATTAACGAATTTTTGTAGGTGCTTCTTGTGTTTCAGCTGAAAGCCTTGAGTGACCGCTGGATTGAGTAGTGGATAGTACTAGCAGTATTCTTCACGTAAGTGGAACTTTGTTTTAGTAAAAGATTTTAGTCCTTTCTAATGAAGATCAAGTTAGTGATTGAATCTTGTGGATCGCCGCTTAATAAAGGTTAAAACGTGCTAAGTAAATCTGTCACACCCCTGCCTCATAGTTTAAATAAACGTATTTTAAACCTTAGATTCGCATGAAGACTGAGCTTGCCGGGAACGGCCTTGACACGCACGCTACAAATTTAACATTCAAACGAGCAGGAAAGACCGAGTCAAAATTAGCTTTGAGTTCAAATATCATGACCCATGACAAAAATGACCAACTAATCAAATTTTCTCGAACATGTGACCAAGTCCAATTGTCTTCTCGTGCCCGAAACCCGTAGGATTTAAAATTTAGTCAAAATAGTCTGAGCCGTTTTTTAGATAAAATTAGCTTGACCCACAGTGACCAAACATGATCCACTAATCGGATCTTCTCGAGCATCTGACGTAGCCCAATGATTTTCTCGTGCCGAAAACCATGGGATAGAAAATTTAGTTCAAATCGTCTGAGCCATTTTTAAGATAAAAATAACTTGACCCGTAATGACCCATGACTAAAATGACCCACTAATCGAAATTTCTCGAACATGTGACCTAGCCCAATAGTGTTCTCGTTCCCTAAAACCGTAGGATACCAAATTTGGCTCAAATCGTCTGAGCAGTTTTTAAGATAAAAATAGCTTGACTCATAATGACCCATGACAAAAATGACTCACTAATCAAATTTTCTCGAACACGTGACATAGCGCAACAATCTTATATTGCCCGAAAACCATAGGATGCAATATTTAGTCTAAATAGTCTCAGCCGTTTTTTAGAAAAAAATTAGCTTGACCAACCAGTGACCCAGAAATGACCCACTAATCGAATTTTCTCGGACATGTGACCTAGCCCAGGGGTTCTCAAACTATGGTACGCGTACCAGTACTGGTACGTGAAGCTCTGGCTACTGGTACGCAGAAGTCCGATACTGGTACGTGAAATAAAATACAAAATGCAGCATATTATTATGGAATTGAAAACGGCTTGTCTTTATTAACTTGGAATTTTTCAAAAAAAATTCGAACGCGATTTAGGATCTGTAAACGCTTTTATTTTTTTGTTACGAGAAATGTTTGTTGTAGACTTGCTGAAATTCGTACTGAACGCTTATGATACAATCAGTTTTCCAGAATTAAAAACACAATTATTAGATTTATATAGATAAAAATTCATTTTTTTAATGACCTAATTTTAAAATTAATGAATGAATGAAGTATTTTTAATTAGAGGAAGAACTGTTTTTAAACATGATTGAATTATCTGAAGGTAAAGTCTGAATACTTGGAAGTGGGAGGAGTTAAAACTAAATAATATTCCAAGTGTAATTTATAACCCATTGTTCTCTTTGTACTAGAAGAGCTTCTAGGACGTGTTGAAATACAACTCTTATTTCAAACATAATTCATAAATTGATTCATTGTGTTGATCGAAATATTTTTCTTCTCTTGTTCTAAAAGTGTTATAGTTTTCTCCTATTTCATGGAAATCTGTTTTTAAGAGAGTAAGGTTATTTAAAATGGTCAAGAGGGTAAAATTATTTTAATCAAACAAAAACTGTGGCCATAGGCATTGCGGATTTAAGGTAAATCATTGTACATATGTATTGAGGTGGTATATACATAAATGTATGAAGAAACTTGCAAGTGTTTGCCAACTGAGCGACATTACTGTCGCATTTAAAGGTATGCAGATTATTATTATGGTTGTATTGAGCCTATGTTAAATGCGCTAACTAAGCTTTGGATAAGAAATTAGCAGGGCCTGATTAATGCAGAGGCCGACTAGGCCGTGGCCTAGGGTCCACCACTGATGGGGAGGGGGCAAAAATAAATAAAATTGTTTACAAAAAATTTATTAAAATGCAGTTTTTTGCAATTATTTCCCCCAAAACCCAAAAAGATTTTGATTAACTTGGTAACGATATCATAATATCTAAGAATAACCACCGAATACTCTCCCAAAAATTTATAGATATTACCTTGGTTTGAGACTGGCTCCGAAAAGGTACTGGGCCTTGGGCTCCACATGACCTTAATCGGGCTCTGGAAATTTGTTTCTCATTTGAGAGACACCCTGCCATTGTATCTCGCGAGAGAGGAAAGAAGTGAATTTATTCAGCTCTCCTCCCCAGTGATGGATTACTGAGTCCACATTCAAAAGGATGAATGCAACAGAATTTCGTTTAAGACAGGTTTTTCTATATTAGCTTTACATTTGTTAGCTGGTGGTACACGGAAGTATGAACTTCGATTTAGTGGTACGTCGGTCTAAAAGTTTGAGAACCTCTGACCTAGCCCAATGATTTTCTCGTGCCCAAAACTCGTAGGATACAAAATTTAATCAAAATTGTTAGAGCCGGTTTTTAGATAAAATTAACTTGACCCACGTTGACCCAAAAATGGCCCACTAATCGAAAGTTCTTGAGCTTGTGACCCAGCCCAATAGTCTTCTCGGGCCCGAAAATGGTAGAATACAAAATTTAGTTAAAATCGTTTGAACCGTTTTTTAGATACAATTAGCTTGACCATGACCCATGGTGACCCAAAATGACCCATTAATCGAATTTTCTCGAACATGTGACCTAGTCCAATGGTTTTCTGGTGCCCCAAAATTTCGTCAAATTCGTTTGAGCCTTTTCTAAGATAAAATTGGCATATATATATATATATATATATATAACCACACATAGACAAGTATTGTTCGTAGTAGAATATATGATTAATGAAAGCATGTTTTCAAAAAGCATCGACTTGCAATTTTGGTGGGTGCGAATTCGAACTGGTGTGGAGTTAACGGATTACGGACACACGTGGGTTCAAACCGGAGCTACCTCGGTTACACATCATAGTGTCCATTATTACAGAACATAAGTAAAAACCATTTTTAATTGAAAACTCTAATTGATATTTTACATTTAATATATTTTTTAGATTCCGTACCAATTACACTAATTTTCAATTTTATATGAACTATATCAGTTGTGTATTCAAAACATAAACTAATTCAAATATTAAATAAGTAATAAATGAAATAAGCAATATGTGTCCTAATCTAATTATAATCATTCTATATACAAAACTTCAATTGAAATAATTCAGCCATTTTTCCGCTTTACGAAAGAAAATAATAAACTTTATTTTGGTTAGATGAGGAAAGTGAAGTAGGAGCTCTCGCCAAACATGGACAATCCATTGCCAATTGTGGTAACGCTGCTGTTTTCTGCTTAGTTTTAGATGGTTATTTATATTGCTGCAAATGTACCACTTTAATAATATGAAGTATTTTTAAAAAATAAAATTCTTAAAATACTATTTTATCTGTATGTTTTTTTTTTCCTTTTTTTCAGTTAAGGTTTAATGAATAGCAAAATATTAAAATATTTTTAAATAGACTTAAAATTTTATTTTTCGAATGATTATTCAGTATTATGAAAAGGTAAATAAAATAAAAAGGAAACTTAAGTACATTTAAATGAATCGCTTAGAAAATTTTATTCATTTTAGCTGTTTTCTTATACACTGAATTACGGCTTTTATATTGAAAATCGTTTTAAACTCGTTTTAAATCATTATAAATAAAATATGCTCTACTAAACCCTTGCAGTTATTTAAATTTGCTGCAGTTTTTCAATGCTTTAATTTAATGTTATGTCAATACCCTGACAAGTTTTTACAATGTTAGTTTAAAAATTATTTAATAATGAATAGAAGTTAAACATTTCCTTACTATTCAAGTCGGTTTAACTTAAAATATATGCACTAATACAATCTGAAGTAATAAAAAATGTTCTCTTTTCATACACAAAAAAAAAATGTGAGAGGGTTTTTTTCTATCTTATAGCTCTTACATAATAAAATGTCATAACAATATCAAAGATAAAATATTCAAATATTTTTTATGAGTTAACTTTTCTCCAGTTGCTCAATAAAGCCATTTATGCATTTTTTTTTCAATTATCTGCATAATTTTTAATAAACTATTTCATTTCACTTATTCTTTTTTTTTATATATTAACATTCGCAGCTCATTTTACTGTTTAATTTAATTGGTAATATATGCAAATTAAAAACAAAATTAAATAAATGACGATACAAAAAACAGCATGTAATTTTATTGCAGGAAAAGTCCTAAGGCAGGCTAAAACTTTTTTTTCTATTTCCTGTAAAAACAAGAGAATCGTCCTATTAAATGCAAAAAATACTCTCGACAAATATACATAGTTATCGTTTCATGAAAGATGTAAAAATATACTAAATTAAATTATTATTATTATTATTATTATTATTATTATTATTATATAATTATCGAAACATTTCTACTGCAATTTCACCATATGCGTTTTAATTCGTTACAGCAAAAATTGGAGAATAAATGAATTTCTTATCTTTTTTAACGCTTGTAAATAAAAAGTATTGAACAAGTCCAGTATATTTAAAAAAAAGGCAAGCTTTGGCATGTATGTCAGAAGGCTGCGCATTCATATGTATATTTTCTTCCTCTTAGAATTTCAGAAGACATGAATTAAACACAAATTTCATGTATTATAGCTTTAAAAAAAATTTAAGTATACCACATTCGAATATTATGTTATACTGTATAAACTATGTCATTACATTAAAATATCTAAATAAATAACTTATTTTTATTGCTCCTCTATGAGAAAAATATAGAGAGTTACCGAAATTGACGTTCATGACTTACAATTAACATGCATCTTCCCATTAATGACTCACTGGATGTTGAAAGCTGCAACACAATTACGAAATGGGACATGGAATTTCCTTAGATTTAAATGCACAACCCATTACAACAAACCCCAAAAAGTGAGATGCAAGACTAGTATTTAAATGAGCATAATCAAGAGAGATTTCAGCGGTTAACACTAAGTAAAATACTCCGTATACTGAAGCCTGCAATCTGGAGCATTATACAGAAAACATCATGTTTAAGTTTCGTGAAATCACTTTCCAATTCTGTCATTAATTTGAGCGCCTAAATTAACATGCTTGTTTCAGCAGTTTCTGTGCAATACCAATAAGTAAAAATACTGAAAAATGGATGAAATTGTACGATCAAGAACATCTTAAGGTACTAGAATCGTATTTTCTGATTTATCTTGATAGTAGAAGGTTAAGAACTTATTACTTTACGTGCATTCAGCAAGAAAAAGTCACTAAAACACAATAATGTATTTCTAGGCAAAATATCTAATAGAAGGAAATTGAAGATGCAGGCCTAAATAAAAACTGTTCGGATTTACCTCCGTTTTCTTTTCTTTCGTTCTTGGTTTTTTTTTTTTTTTTTTTTTTTTTTTATTTATAGACAGTAAAGAATTCCGTCGCTGTTTGGAATAAAATATGGAGTCCTATATGTTATTGTATAATAAGCCAAGTGGCAGGCAATATAAAGTTCTAGGAATTAACTCCACCGTATTACCACCATTTTCTATCGCAGGCATTATTGCCCAATGAAGTAATCCATTTTCAAAATATGGAGTCCTATATGTTATTGTGTAATAAGCCAAGTGGAAGGCAATATAAATTTCTAGGAATTAACTCCACCGTATTACCACCATTTTCTATTGCAGTCATTATTGCCTAATGAAGTTAACCATTTTCAAGATATGGAGTCCTATATGTTATTGTGTAATAAGCCAAGTGGCAGGCAATATGAAGTTCTAGGAATTAACTCCACCGTATTACCACCATTTTCTATCGCAGTCCTTATTGCCCAATGAAGTAAACCAGTTTCAAAATATGGAGTCCTATATGTTATTGTGTAATAAGCCAAGTGGCAGGCAATATAAAGTTCTAGGAATTAACTCCACCGTATTACCACCATTTTCTATCGCAGTCATTATTGCCCAATGAAGTAAACCATTTTCAAAAAATGTTAATCTATTTGCGCTTACTTGTAAACGAGTTTAGGTTGAGAGTAGTTTTCAGAAGTAATATATCATATTTCCGTTACTTCATCTCTCATCATTATTAATGCAACTTCTTCATTTTCTTCTTTTTCTGCTGTTACTATTTGTTTAATAAGTTCATTTACAAGGTGTTTCATAGAGAACTTCTTTACTTTAAAATTCAATGATTCATTAACTATAATAAAGATGAATTAAGTGATATGTTTATCAAGTAGCTCACAAATTTTGTATACAAAAATTTAAAAATTAGTTCATATGTTGTCAATAGACAGTGCTGTGCTATGTCAAGCTGTAAAATGCTCAAATTAACGTGTAAAACTGCATCAAAGACATCTCAATTTTTACTTTTTTATTCTATTAATGTATTGAAACGCAAAAGAAAGATTTCTGTTTTGAGATTTGGAGTAAATATGAGCACTTTAACAATTTGAGAAACCACAGCGCCACATATTGACGAATATGTAAATTAATATTAAAATTACTTTATACAAAATATGTATTATCTAAGAAAACTGCAATTTATTTCCTCTATATATTTATAATTGTTAATGAATAAAGTTCTTAGTTCTTTATGAAACACCTTATATGAACCTTACTTAGATTAAACAACACATTGTTGATTTATGTTATTTACCATCGGTTGATTGAACATTTTTTTTTCTTTGCGATTATAAACTATCATGGTTTTGCACGTTAAAATACGAAATCAAAAATAAAATGTCTAGTGAAATATTTCATTTTACAGCAAAATATTTAAATTAATTTTAAAATATGTTTTTCAATTATATAAACATACAATTCAATTTATGCACGTTCGTTTTAAAAATATCTTTTCAACTTTTGTTTTTCAAAATACATTAAAATGTTTATCCGTCTGCAATAAAAGAAAATATCTTTTAAATCCAATTTTTAGAACATTTACAAAATTTATTGGACACTTCTGTCGAAGTTTATCTTAAATTAGAAAAACGAAACACTTCACAAACTGCTGATAAAACATTTCAATTCTTATCCCGGGTATTACCTCTCGAGGATTTATATCCTAAAACAACTTTTCTTTTTTCAGTTTTTAAATCTACTTTCTTCGGTTTATTGGTTCATTGATCGCTGTTTTCACACTTTTCAAGAGGCGGAAACAAACAATTCTAATCCTTTGCCGAATCGATAAATTTAAGATTTTCTGAAGCGTGTTTTAACTATATTTTGAATAAAGAAATCCATAGATAAAAAAGCGTATAAAAAGGCAAAATCCATTATCTATTACATTATATGGGAAATATTTTACTGTCTTTTCTTTATGTATCAAAAAAAATAAAAAAAGATCTTTTTATTATTGAATGGGATTAAGCAAGCATGAAGAGTGTTTTTAATTAAGTTAAGAGCCTGAATAATCTTGAAGAAATTAATCAATGTTTCATAATTCATTAAAAATATATCTTTAAGCAGCATACTTAATAAGTTCATTAAGGATTTGAATCATATATAAATGTAAAGAAATATTAAAGCTAAATCAATCAAACGACTGTAAAACTAAAAGTTTAAAATGGCGTAAAATCAATCCAACTCTGAATTCAAGAATTACTAAGGAAATATTTTTAATATACCGGGTTAACCAGAAGTTCGTTAAAACTTTAAAAAATCATAAAAAAGAAAGGAATTATGATAAAGAAGTGCGGTTTGCAAGAAAGGGCTCACAAGGTAGTCGGATTTTTTTAGCATCAAACAAATTTTTAGTTAAAAATGTTACTGGTAGAGGACGCTGACGAACCGAAACACAATGAACAGAACAACAGTATGCTCCATCCATTTATTCTTGCAATAACAATTGTTCAACATGACCTCCAGACCTTATTCTTCGTCTTCAGTCCTTTCGCAACGCAACAGTTACTGACTCTCCGTCAAAATAGAACAACTTCACAAACAACGCTCGATCGGGTAATGATAACATTCAGAAAGCTAATTCGAAATCCTCGTGTATCCCGTTCTTTTATTGCAGGAATAATTTATATAATTCTGCTGAATCTCTCGCATGTTAGCGCCATCTACAGGTGACCTTTTTATTTAAAATATTTTTTTTCTGCTAAAAAAATCCGACTACCTTCTGAGCCCTTTCTTGCAAACCGCACTTCTTTCTCATAATTTCTTCTTTTTTATGAATTTTTAAAGTTTTAACAAACTTTTGGTTCACCCGGTAGTTACATTTTTATTTTGTTGTTGCTGTTGTTGTTGTTTATATTACTTCAGTTAAAGCTCGCACGTAGATGAACTGTGAGGAAACATTTTCTTACTCTGACTTATACTAAATACTTTTCAGTACCGCATAAATTGACGAATTACCATGCATTCAGTTTAAGTTTATATATATAAATGTTCAACTTGAATTCCGTTCCTCAAATATACTTACAAAATTATCATAATTTATGTAACATGATAATAATCCTAATCATAATTTGTAGTCATTACTTAGTGAAAACTTTGACCATTTTTGTCTGTTGTGACTTAGACACAAAAGCATCCAGAAAATTGTGCCACTACAATATTCAGTACATAGACTGTAAATAGACGCCATCAAATTAGAAATAAAAGCACTATTGTTGTTTCCACTTGAAAATTATCCAAGCCTTTCCTGGATAAGATATACGTATAACAAAACATTTTGGAATTCAATGTTATCTTTTACCCATTAACTGCCAAAACAATGTGGACGAAGTCTTCGATATTTTTACTGAAATTCGTTTCCCACCAAAAATTTTGAAAGATAATATTTCACCACGAGTATACTCGTGGTTGGCAGCAAATGGTTTAAACTTGTGAATAAAAGTAAATTCTCCCTGCACAGAAAACCGATACCCAGCATGAAACAGAGATATATTTACTTTCTTCTAGTGATCTTGTTTATATTGTCCCCATCACGAAATCGTCAAAATTCCGATTAAAAGAGCATCAAAATTATGTCTCATGCGAGTATCACATTAAAAGTTCCTCAAAATATACCTAGAAGAGCTTTATGAAGTAATCCATTGCCACCCAATGCTGGATTCCAGGTCATATTTTGAATAAAAATTAAAAAGAAGTATAATCGCAACCTTTCTGGAGTATCAATAAGAATATAATTTGAGTTAGATTTATGCTGTCTGTTTTCTTTTCTGTATATTAAATCTGATTATCTGAAATATGCAATTTGAGATCTTAGATACTTTATATGATGACAGAATTGTGAAAAAATCTGTATTTGCCGTATCGTTTAAGCTGAAAACTCGGAATTCATATCACAAATAATCTATCGACTTGAATATGTGTATTTGATGCCGGCGTTAATTACTCATATCTTAAATATTTGTTTACATTAACAAAATTTATATTCCTTAACAAATAATAAGTTTTTATTTATACAACGTGTCGAAAATCTCATAATTAGTTTATGTACAGTATTGCTGTAATCAGTGTAAGCACAAACTTCTTTCTTCTGCATTACATTAATTAGGAACTTAATTAAAACTATAATAATGGGTTGAAAACAAGTTATTCTGATAATTATTTAGTTTTTAAAATTACTAATTCTAATTAATATTAAATAAAGAAATGCATGATTGAGGAAAAGGCTATTTCAGCTCATATTAGTGAAATATGAAGAAATGAAAATGTCATTAGAAGAGCATTGATTTCATTTTAATCTAATTTTCATGAGGAAAATGGAGACAAATGTTCATTATGTGCCTTTTTTTTTAAATTAGATTTATTTTTTCTTAAAATGTATTATTAAAAAAACCTATGTAGTATGTGTATTTTATTTTTCCATAAATATTTCCATTAAGAAAGTCGCATGTCCTTTTATCCCTTAAATCCCATTTTTTCAAAATATCAAAAATTTTATAATTAGGTTGGAGAGATTTATATTGCTATAGATCTGCAATATTAATGTAATCAATGTGTACAGAAATTTGTACCACTGTATTATTTCTTCACTAATATACGATCTATCCCATAAAGAACTCTCCAGCTTTAAAAATTCAATAAGTTGGAATTTGTATGTTACACGTGACAGATGAGGTGCGTTCGTTTCGTGCTATAACTAGTTTTAAAATGTAAAAAAAAACATCGTTATTATTTCAGTGAAATAAATTATATCGTCTGCTATGAGCGAAATAAGGAAACCTATTTTTTCTTATTACGTATGCCATGTTTACAGATGAGAATTTATTTTTCGACACCAGGCAGTGCTGTAAAGTTCACCATGGAGATCTTGCTTTACGAATGATTACCTCCATGGTTCAATATTTCTATGACTCACGATGAATGAATCTTTTGTTTATTTACTTTAATGGATTGAGATATTCGGCTGTTAACCTAATTTTCACTCACATTTTCCCAGAATCTATACATTTTTTAATGTAACTCATCTCTCAAGCAAACAATTTTATTGAACGATCTTTCTAAAAATGTAACTTTTATGGAATTTTATTCGAAAATAAAATTTTGAATAAAAATGACAGCTTGACATATGGAAAAAGATGTGGTTAGTTCGTATTTGTTTTCCCCAGTCACATGACTTGCGCTTTTACTATATAGATTACGTATGATAGGATTTAATAGAATGAAGGAAACTTTTATTAATATCTTTTTAAGTTTTGATTCGATTTTCATAAAATTTGAAATGACTCGACAAAATTCTGCAACGATTATATATATTAAATTTCAAACCATTCGGTTGAGTAGTTTTTGCGCCGTTATATGCGGACAGGCGGACGTACCAGACAACGACCTTAGGTGCTACATATTTATATAATTATGAACGCACCTAAAAATTCATTAACTATAATATACATAAGTATGAAGGAAATGATATTTCTATATAAGATAACTTATCAATTAATAAAAAAATATTTTTAAAAATACTTTGCATTTTAACTATTTGATAGCTTTGTATGTCTTTAAGAAATTGTCATAGTAAACTAATGTTAAACCGATGGCAGCGTTCTCGTCAAATTACTCTTTTGCATTTTAATATTTTTAAATAATCATTGTTTGCATAGAATATCTGAGCTCGTTGTCTAATCCGGTATCTTCATTTTTTTCGATTTTTTTTTCTCCGGACATTAGTTGCAACCAAAATCGCAATCTCGAATATCCTATGCAAAAAAACATTTTAAAATATTCAAATGCAAACGCGAAATTTCAAAAAGACACTGCTATAGGTTAAACATTAGCTTGAGAGTGTCTCTTTGAATTGAGCGCTGAGCAAATTTTGACATATATTCTGCCTTTATCAAAAAATGGACCAATACGGACATTATACAGTTTCTGAATAAGAGAACCTGCCAATTGGATGCATTTGAGAGCAAAAATGAATTTAAAAATAAGTCTCAAAATAGGCAGTTTGGATTTGAGTACACCCTTAATCTGATCATCAGGAAGATTAGAACAAGAAAATAATTCGTAATCATCCTTCTGACTGGTGGACATTGCAGCATGGCAGCGATAGTTTTGAAACAAACAGTCAAATGTTTAATTATTTTTCTTTTAATTGTATGTGAAAATTTGGCAAAATATTCATTTTCATAAAAAAAAATAATTTTTAATTTTTTTTTTTGTTGTTGTTCGGGTGGGGGGGGGGGAGTCAAAAAAATTTCTAAAAACAGCATTTCTCAAAAAAAAAAAAAAAAATTATAAGGACAAAATGTATAGTTAACTAAATAAGTACACTTCGCTCTATATATTCGAAGTCGGTTTCTTAATTACCAACTTTACCACAATGTCCACCAGCGCAAAATAAATACCATTTTGAGAGAAATGCATTTAAAATTTTGGAAACGGTATTGATGCTTAGCAGACGACGTAAATAAAGTCTGAGTGAGCACTAGTTTTTGAATTGAGCGCTGAGCAAGGCAGTGTTTGAAACGGAAAGAAACATAGGCTATTTTAGGCTAAAAATAAAAATATTTATTTTCTTTATATCAGCATCCCAATCACACGTAAATAAAATAAAAATTGAAAATAATCATTATTTTCTTTTTATCTTTACAATTATAAATAAAGTTTTTAATTAAATATCTGCCAATAAAAATATCAATTCCATATAAAAAAGTTTTAGGGCAGTGCTTTTATTTTAAAAGATATTGATAGAAACTGGATAAATATTACTCGATATTTATAGTATAGTAAAAAGATAAAATAAAAAGCTATCTCATATAAAACATGAAGAAATGAAATATCATTAAAGAATTGATTTCATTTGAATGTTATTTTAAAGGGAAATAAGAAAATGCTTGGTATGTACATTTTCAAAATTAAACTTTTGCTTGCCTTTTGAGGATTATAAAATTTATATAATTTGTTTCCTTTTTATTTGATGAAAACAAAATCATACTAAAAGCAATTTCCTTTCTTACAAACAAAAATTTTGTTCTTTAAATTTTTGAATTTATAGAGAAATGAAATTGAGAAAATTGTTTTATGCTTCACATTAAGAAAAAACACAATAATTCCTTTATTTTAACAGAAAAAGCAATTTTTAAAGAGTATACATAACACTAATTTATATTTTCCTTACTTTTGCGTAATTAGAAATAAAGTTTTTCTTTAAATATCTGCCAATGAAAATATAAATTTATCATTTAAAAGATTTGATTACTTAAATTTTGGACTTAAAAATTATAATATATACATTTAATAATATATACATTATAATTATATTAAATATATACATTTTTATGTATTTTCTAATGTAAATTAAACTGGTTCAATACTTTTATTTTTTAATATTTAAAAATAAAAATCTAGATAAATTTTTATCAACATTTGTCGTTCTAATGGAAATGATAACTCAATTCTTGATAATTGAACATGAAGAATTGCAAATGTCATAAGAGCACTAATTTCAATTTAATCCAATTTTTAAAAAATGGGGGAAAAAAGGCTTGCCATAAGCATTTTCTAAATTAAATTTATGCTTGTCGTAATTTAGGATTCAAAATATGAAACTAATTTACATTTTTAAAAAAACATTGTGCTGGTGAACATTTAATAATTATAAAAACAATTTGTTTGCCAGCAAATACATAGTTTGTACTTTACAGGTCTGAAATTATAAAGAAAGGAAAACCTTAAATGATTAATTTTTTTATACTTCTGATTAAGAAAAAGCACAAAAAAGTTTTTTTTTTAATATATTTTTCAATTTTGAGCATTTTTTTTATAATCCTATTCTTACAAAAATATAAATATATTAATCATATTCGAAGTAAAATCGGACATATGTATGCCTTCAGATGCTGTACAATGTTAATGATATTAAATAAAACCGCAAATATATCAATGTTAATTTTTAAATTATTCTTCTCAAGTCTGCGAATTTGAGGCTTGAAGAACGCATATATTTTATAATTACCCTTAAATTCAAATTGAGTAATCTCATTTTTGGCGCTAAAACAACATTCTTTTCTGCATTTTCTGACAATATGAACACATATATACTATCTGAAGTACCCGGCGTTGTCCGGAATTTTAAGAATCTTTGTGTAGAAAAATCAATTTCAAAATTAAACATGTTGTACAGAGAACTTCAAAATGTTACAACCTGTACCAAAATGCTACAAGCCATACAAATGACAATCCTGTTGTTATTTTAGCATTTCACAGCAAGGTTTATTTTATAAATTTCAAAAATATTCATTAATATTCTTTCTGTAACCTCTGACATTTGTTGGAAATATCATAAAAAAAATATATTTTATTATTTTAATAATGTAAATTTTTATGTTTAATTCACACACTCCATGATTATTTTATAAATCTTACAAACTAATGTTAACCTTACACTGTTAAAAATTTGCTGCAAACTGTCCAGTCATTCGATTGTTTTTACACAAAACATGTTTTGTAACCGTAATTTAACTGTATTCTGACCATAATATAGGCAATAATATAGTCCGAATAGATTTATATTACGGTTATATAACTGTTTTCTATAAAAACGGTCAAATGACTGGACAGTTTTCTGCAAATTTTTAACAGTGTAGGTAAAAGTTGCGTACGGTTATTCCTAAATGTGGTACTTTTTTTTTAATAACATATCTCTTTTTTTTAATAACATATCTCTTTTTTTTTAATAACATATCTTTTTTTTTTTTCAATCGAACTGATTCTTTGCGTATGCAACTAAACGTTATAATTAAACATATTTTACTTCCGCGTGAGAGTTTTGAAAGGATTATAGCAGAGTTTACAGTAGTTCTATATTTAAGAAAGTGTTTTAAAACTTAATTGTGATTTTGAAAATATATTTATTATCAAAGTACAAGCGAAGAGTTTTATTTTCGAAAAATATATTTCAAGTTTTGTCATTTTTCTGTGGTAAATTTAAAAAAAAAAAAAAAAAAAATCTTTCAAAATAATTTTAGTTAAAAATGTTTCTAGGAAACATTGGAAAATCTAAATATAATTTTATTATAAAATGATTTTATATAATTTCACCAAACATAAAAAGGGCAACATATACAACGAACATCACCATGACATTTATGTAGATTTTATTTTTAATACTTTATAAACAACTTCAATGAAGGTACTTCGATTTAATAAATAATTTTCTAGAAGTTACAAACGAATTCAATCCATCTACCATAAGATATAGTTCGTACCGTTTGAAGTATACAACTTATATAATTCAAGCTGTTCAGACAAAATATCTCCCAATTGTACTTTCGAATTAACTAAAAAATATACAGGGATGGCGAACCTTTTCACATTCGTGTGCCAATTTTATTCCAAATATATTTTACGTGACCATGACGTGTCAACAATCAAAATATTTAGCAGATCAAATAAGTAAAGAATCAAAATTACTTGAAATTGCGTTTTTAGAACTAAAAAAATATGGTTAACATACAGTGTTATATTTTACGTAGTAATTTTTAAAAATACGATTTAAGTTGTTGTATCTCAACCCATTTGCATTGTTAGCTTATATATGCAACCATTTCATGAATTTATTTTTTATTCATAAATTCCGAATCCATACTAGAAATTCCGAAAGAAGAATTTTCCCTTTATGTAATCACGAAACATCTGTCATTAAATAAAGCAAGAATTACTATTCAAAATTTCTGGTAAGAATTCGGAATTTCTGAAAAAATAAAAAAGAAATCCATGACATGCATGCTGCGGATGCAAATGGGTTAACAGCCAAATAATTGATATCACACTGAGAAAAAGGAATTGATTAAAACTACAAAACCTTTTTGTTGAGTACATTTTGGTTGTTTTAGCAAAATTGGAGTAAAATTGAACCATTTTACTTCAATTAACAAAACATTTTTGCTGACGATACAATTTTTTTTTTTTTTTTTTTTTTTGGAATTGCAAAAAAAAGTGGTTTTTAACAAAACAGTTTTTTTTGTTGATTCAAACAAAATTTACATTGATCTATATTTAAACAAAATTTTTGTTTAAATATGGGTCAATAAAAATTTTGTTTGAATCAACAAAAAAATTTTTTTTTTTGCAATTCCAAAAAAAAAATTGTATCGTCAGCAAAAATGTTTTGTTAATTGAAGTAAAATGGTTCAATTTTACTCCAATTTTGCTAAAACAACAAAATGTACTCAAAAATATGTTTTGTAGTTTTAATCAGTTTCTTTTTCTGAGTGCAGGTTCATATTTAGTTATATTTAAGAGAATACCAGCTAAATTGGAGTAATCTGACAAGAGGTTTCAACTTGAGTTTTTCTTATTATTCATTTCCGAAAACTTTGACTCGAAGGGAAAATATTTAAAACTAGCTGACCCGCCCGGCGTTGCCCGGGCAGACTGCCATTAAAAAATATAACAGTAGAGTGGACTTCATAAAAATAAAGACTGGATAATATTTATTTATACTAAAAACTTGTAAAAAAAATTTAAATAACAACTAAAATTTCAAAAGTATAACAGTTACGTTTAAAAAATGAAACGATCAGGGAAAATTATTGCACCTTTTTAGTAAAAATCCCTTTTTAAAACTCATTGCTTTGTTATATCTATTTAATTGTTAATGTTGACAAATTATAATTACAATTTGAAATCATTGTTTGTTTCCCTTTTATTCCTGTAGATGGCAGCACCTAACTAATGCGATGCGTTTCATTCTGGCGTTTCCATTAAACAATTAACAAATAATCGCGATTTCTGTGCCACGTACGATAGCGTAATATATATATAGATACCAACTACTAGCTACTTTAAAAAGATTTATTCGTATTTGGAATTGAATGCCGAACAGTCATAATTTTACTATCAGTACTTTTGTTTAAAATGTCTGATAATCTTCCTTTTATGCTGGTGAAATCCTTTCTCAATCTGAAAAACATCTTTGAGCCAATATTGAACTAAATTGATATCCATTAAGTCACCTTTCAAATTCTTCAATTTCTAACAAATGGAATTTATACAAACTCATCTAGTCTAAATTCGTGTAATTTGTGCAGTTTCACTGTATTTTCCTTTTATGCTGGTGAAATCCTCTCTCAATCTGAAAAACATCTTTAAGCCAATATTGAACTAAATTGATATCCATTAAGTCACCTTTCAATTTCTTCAATTTCTAACAAATGGAATTTAGACAAACTCATCTAGTCTAAATTCGTGTAATTTGTGCAGTTTCACTGTATTTTCCTTTTATGCTGGTGAAATCCTCTCTCAATATGAAAAACATCTTTGAGCCAATATTAAACTAAATT
Organism: Maratus michaelseni; assembly: GCA_963931845.1. Classification (NCBI taxonomy): domain Eukaryota; kingdom Metazoa; phylum Arthropoda; class Arachnida; order Araneae; family Salticidae; genus Maratus; species Maratus michaelseni. The sequence continues at coordinate 127,837,721 of OZ007594.1, read as the reverse complement.
GATATTCATTAAGTCGCCTTTCAATTTCTTCAATTTCTAACACATTGAATTTAGATTAATTCATCTAATCTAAATTCGTATAATTTGTGCAATTTCACTGTATTTTCCTTTTTATGCTGGTGAAATCTTCTCTCAAAAACCTCTTGGAGCCAATATTGACCTAAATTGGTATTCATTGAGTCGCCTTTCAATTTGTAACAAATTGAATTTAGACAAACTGATCTAGTCTAAATTTTATTTTAATGCCTGAGGAAGACCGCTCGGCTGAGGGCGAACCCAGCCGTTGAGCGTTTAATGTCTTCCCCGGCTAGCTCCCCGGCACGCAGGGATTAAACGTGGCAGTACAGACTTCGCCATGGCGGGTCCTGCCGGGCAAAGCCCCACGCGACAGGTGGCAGGAACTAAAGACACACAAAAAAAAAAAAAAAAAAAAAATTACAGGGTCTGTCGCTGGAACCAGCGTTCCTACGCGACAAGGAGCGACAGGGTTGGGTTGATTATTGACGGCCAATTATCTACACTAGGGATATAGGCCCGGGGGGAGTGCCCTTCGTGGGGGTCTTTCTAAGGGAATCTAACCCGTATTTACGCATGGATAAATCCACGGATCGAAGAAAACCACGAAAACTCCGAACGATTAGGCCGACGGGCGCGATTGGGATCGAACCCAGCACCTCCCGTCTACCAGCTTCGAGAGTACAACCTCTCAGCCACTCCCAAGGAGCGACAGACAGGATGGACGAGGTCCACAGGTGCGCCTGCACCAGTTGTACAGTCCGCTTATTTAGTAGAAGGGTGCAGTTCTTAGGTAAGACTGTACCATTTGTACAGTTCGTAAATGACGGCACTTGAGATGTGGAGGTGCCAGTGTGAGATTCCCACGCGACAAGGAGCGCCACACAATTGCGCTGAAACCCTCACACTGGATGGAGGCTGGATGCACTTTGTGTTAGAGGTGACGATACGTTGCTTGCTGACCAGACTTGCGGTTCCCGATAAGAATAGATAATTAATGGGGACTCAGCCCCTGCTAGGAAGAGAACATTACTTGCGGATGAGAGAAACAATTAAGCTGCAAAATAGCTAAAGGAGAAAACTAAGCAGATAAAAAATGATGGAATGATTACGTTAATGACTAAAATAAGAGATTTATTATTAATTTATGGAGAAAGAAAACTGCTTTGAATGATTAAGTTCTGTTAGATAGGTCTAATAGTAATTTGTAAATTTCTGAAAGTTTATGAGTTAAGATGGGACGCGTAACTATGTTCAGCAGCCAAGAAGGAGGTGGGTTAGAAGGAGCAGGCCTAAGATGCCAAGCAACAGTCAGTGGGCAGGAGAAGTAATAATGCATGGGGGTACCAATATCGCCGCACTCGCACACATTGGTTCGTGAAATTTTAAATTTGAAGAGGTAATTTTTAAACGGGCCATGCCCGGATAAGAAAGCACTTGTATAGGGAGTGAGGTTAAGTAGCTCTCTGGAAACTTTTGGAATTAGGTTGTAAGTGTGTCTACCTTTTGTGGAGGTGTCCCAGTAGATTTGCCAGTTGGGGAGTATTTTAGATTTGAGTTCTCTGCGAATAAAAGATGGGGGTACCGGAAGAGAGAAGTCTATTGATTGGCGTTTGGTGGCTTCTTTTGCAAGGCTGTCCGCCAGCTCATTGCCTGCGATACCAATGTGTGCAGTGACGTGGCCAAGAGTAACTTTTTTGTACAGTTGGTGAAGTTTGATTTTAATTTCCAGTATGAGAGGGTGTTTTGTCCGTAAGGCAAAAATTGCTTGAAGTCCAGAAAAACTATCACTGAAAATTTTAAAATTTTCCTGCGTGGGGAAGGCAGCAATCCATTCCAAAGCCTTCAGAATTGCAAACAGTTCAGCTTGATATACTGAGTTATCGTCTCCAATTCTGGAGGCCCACTCATAGGTCGGCACTCCATTTACCATGGCGCAGAAGGCTGCGGCCACGCCAGTTTTAGTGCGCGACCCATCAGTGTAGATGGTTGGATGCTGCGAGGGTCTGTGACTGTTCTTGGCGATGCATACCTGTAATTGTGATGTCTCCTCCGCGGGGTGCAGGTGCCAACTTGGAACTTTTCTCTGAATAGTTGTTTGTGGAAAGTATTGCGTGGTTGTTGGTTCAAATTCTAGGTGTAGGATTCTGTTTTTCTGGTACTCGTATTCTAGTGATATTAGGATTGGAGGGATCCCCGTTAGTACTGTGAGTGCGTCCGTTGAGATAGTCCTATACCCTCTCACCATTTGCAGCAAGAACATCCTTTGAATCGAAACCAACTTTTCCTTGACTGCCTTGGTGAGATTTCCTCCCCAGACGCCCACACCGTAAAATAGGATCCGTTCTATGATTGCGTGGTACCAGATTTTTAACATTGCAGGTTTAATTCCCCAAGACTTAGAAGTTAATCTGCGTGCATTGTGTTGATACTTAGTTAATTTTGTCTTGAGGGTGTTGATGTGTTCCGTCCAGCTCCTGTGTTCGTCTATGACGATTCCTAGTAATTTAAGGTGTGTGACATGTGAAACGCTTTTCCCATAAATTCTCATTATGGGTTTGCGCTTAAGCTTCTTGGGTTTTGCGAATGTTAGGGATTGTGTTTTGTCTGTAGAGAGCTGGAGGTGGAGACGTTCCAAAAGTTGACAAAAGACCGGGAGAGCTCGAGCTGCCGAGTTTTCCAGGTCCAAACGCCTGCGGCCCGAGAGTACAAAGATGAAGTCATCGGCGAAGGCATACAGGACGAATCCCAATTTTTCTAACTCTACTAAAAATATATTTGCAATTATTAGCCAAAGGATTGGCCCAAGGCAGGAGCCCTGAGGACAACCTTTCTGCAATTGGTGTTCTGAGGACCCAGAGCCCCAGTTTATAAATATACTCCTATTACTTAGATAAGATGCGATGACTCTCGCTATGTTGCCCGGACAGTGAATCTCTATTAGTTGTAGCAAAATGTCCCGCCACTCCGCATTATCAAAAGCACCTTTGATATCGAGGGAGACGAGCGAGGTATAGTTGCCTTCCTCTATGCTTTTTGTGCATGTAGAAAGGATGTCAAATAGGGCCTTGTCACATGACCGACCCTCTCTGAATCCATATTTGTGAAATTTCACTGTATTTTGATTCTGAGCCTCAATCAATGCCGTGCCGAATATATTCTGCCGCGTGCCACCTTCGGCACGCATGCCATCGGTTCGCCATCCCTAGTATATAAAATTTAATAATACTTGATTATATTTATATTTATCGAGATGTTTCATTTTTAATTAAGCACTGTTAGTTATATTTGAGCCTTTTATTCATTCTTTTATAATATACTTTTTATGAAAAATAATTTTCATTTTTATTTTAGGGTGAATTTTTTTCATAACATATCAATATAAATTTTAGGAATTGTTCAATACCCAAAACACACATTAATATGTAAAATTTACTGTTGATTATTTTATGATAGTATGCAAATTATAATTTTTTTTCATCAAATTCATAAGTTTATTCATAAGTGCTCCTCACGAAGGCACAAACGAAACTCTGATTTAAAAAAAGAACAATATAATAGCAGCATGAGAAATCTATTAATAACTTGGTATGCAGAAATTAGAAAAATTTTAACAAGGCGTTTTAAAACCTAATTTTGATTGGTCATTGTTATTTCTCACATACTAGCAACACAGTGATACACTGTAAAAAATGATCAATGTTTCTTTTTTTTTATGAAAATATACTATAACCACGAATGAAAATATAATATAATCTTCTGAGTTATCCGACATTCCGAAAAGCGTGTTCCATTGTATTTTGAATCCCCAGAAAGCAATACATTTCCAAAATTTAAAGAATTATTTATAAAAACAAAATTTCTGTAGCTGCCCGTATTTTTCAGAAACGTTTCCGAATAGTTTTTATAGTGTATAAATCAGTTTCTTCAGCCTGGAATACCTATTTATCGAATGTCATCCATTCTCAAGTAAACGTTATTAGCTGCATAAGTTAATTTATACACGAAAGAGTAAAGAAATAATCTTAATGTTAATGTTAACGCTGTTAATTTTTAATGTTTGTCTGTTAAACATATTTGTTGAACATGAAAATGTTTACTTGAGAATGGATAGCATCGGAAAAAACTATATTCCTGGCTTAGAAAACTGATTAATATATTTTAAAAGCAACTCGTAAACGTTTCCGAAAATTTCGGGCAGCTAGAAAAAATTTGTTTTTCTAAATGATTCTTTAAATCTCGAAATGCCATTGATGTCTGAGGTTTCTAAAGATAAAGAAACACTGTGCAGAATCATGGTTAACAAGGATGAGATTATATTATAAATTTATGCGTCATTATATTATATTTGCGTACATTCAGAAACATTCGTCATTTTTTACAGTGTACAAAGGGATAAAGATTTCCATTTAAAAAATTTTAAATGCATAATTTTCAAATACGCATTACTTATTATTTGTGTGCAAGTATATTCGAGAATTTTAATTTCGTATTTTAAAAATGTAATTGAAATTGAATACTGATTATTAGCTAAAGAAAAAATATTACATTTAATTCTTCAAAACACTATGAAGTTCGAAGGTATGTTATTTTTTATTTCCAACTGCCGAAATTGTATCGGAATTTTCGAAAAACAAATAACATACGTAAAGAAAATCATTTATTTATTTCCAAATCAATTTGTTTGTTAAAATTGTGACAGCACATTTTATATTATTTCAAGGTAAATATAGTGCTGGTGTAAGATACCGTACACTATAAAACAAGATAAATGTTTCTTTACCTAGGAAACTATAATATAATATAACTACGGACGAAAATATACAATATCCTCTTCCGAGATACCCACGATTTCAAAAAGCGTTATTTCTCTTTAGAAGCCTCAGAAACCAATATATTTGAGAGATTTAAAGAATCAATTGCACTTTATAATATATATTTTTTAATTGTTCTTTTTTAACACTTTCCAACATAGGTGAAAAGTGTTTATGAATTCGGTTTGTCTGTCTGTCTCTCTGTCCGCCGTTTATCTGTCGGTCTGTCCGTGCTCTAACTCGCGTAAATATATTCGGACTGACCTTCAATTTCTATATGTTAGTGAGGTTTACTATGTTCGATATTAAAAATGAAATGTGTAGCACTTATAGTTTTTTTTTTTTTTACAGGGACAGTCAAAAGAATTCCGTGACATTACGGTCTAAGGGGGAAAATTATTTGCGGTTTATTTTAATGATGTTACACAATTTCAAACACATTGTAATTGATATATATCACTAATCTGAATTACAAGAGGCTGACTATGGAATAGGGTGTGCATAGCACTTATAGTTAGTTTACAGGGATAGTCAAAAGAATTCCGTTACATTACGTCTATAGAGAAAAATCGGTTGCGGTTTATTTTAATAATGTTTCAGTATTTCAAACGCATTAAAATTTATATGTATTACTAAGGTGCATTACAAGAGGCTTACTATAGAATATTGAATATTGTGTGTCTAGCAGTCATCATTTATTTACAGGGACACACAAAAGAATTCGCTACTGTCTCTTAATAATAATTCCTGGAAGTGCGTTTACAGTTGCTGAACGCGATTTTAAATTTAACTCATTTTTTGTCCATTACTTGGTGTGTATAAATTCTGTAGATCATATACAGTGCAGCACAAAAGTTCGCGAATACATTTCCGTTTATTGAGCAGAAGGAGTATTTTAAACTGTGCTACGCGTTTCCTAACTGAACGAAAATTTAGCATTCTATGTAGTATATATACAATTCCATAGATCATATACAGGGCTGCATAAAAGTATTCGGATAGTTTCCGAATATCGTTGGTAATTCCTGAAATTATATTTTAAAATATGTTATGCGTTTTCCATATTGTATACTTGGATATTATCTTTCAGATTATTAACCGGTAACGTTTTGTAAAATTATTTTGCGTTGTAAAGTGTTCCACAACCTATGCTTGTTGCATGATTTTTTTTTTTCCACTGATTTTCATAAATGTTTCAGAGAAATTTTTATATTGTATCAATCAGTTTTCTCAACCCGGAAAATAGATTTTTTCAAATGCTAGTTATTCACAAGTAAACATTTTCAAGTTCAAGAAACATGTTTTACAGACAAACATGATAAATTAAAAGCATTAACATAAAACTAACATTACTTTGTTACTCTTCAATGTATAAATTCAATTATACAGTTGAAAATATTTAATTGAGAATTGATAGCATCCGAAAAATCGATATTTCAGTTTGAGAAAACTTATTACTACGCTATAAAAACTACTCGGAAACATTTACGATAGTATCAGTGTCTGCAAAAGAAATTCTCCTTTTATATATGTTTCTTTAACTCTCGAAAATATATGGATTTCTGATGTTTCTAAAGATACAGGATGCTTTTCGGAATCTTGGGTAACTCAGGAGAAGATTTTGTATATATTCATGGTTTTATTATATTTTCGAAGATAAGAAACATTTGCCCTTCTTTACAAAATCCACTTGTAGATTTTTCAAAACCCACGTTTCAATTTTAACATAATACTTAAATTTTGAAAATTCACAAGTTATAATTTACGATAGCTAAATTTTTAAGCTTCGTAATTTCTTAATTTTTTACAGTTCTCAATCCAAATCTCAATCCTTCATCTCCAATCAAATAATATTTCCTAGAGGACACACATAAATTGAATTTTTTTAAATGTAAATTTAAAAAATTGATAACAAACGAATAATCAGTAAAGAAAAATGATTGTGTTCACGCCTAGTGAAGTATCAGATTTCCTATAAAATTTTATTTTAAAACATCTGAGTTTACAGTATGGTGTATTTTCTTCAAAGCTTTAAAGCCGTTTACCTGGATACATAATGCCTGCGGTTTACAATTATTTGATTTTACCTCAAATAAGATTAGAGAGGAATTAAGAAAAGCTCTTACGAAACAATGTAAATACAGGGATTACATAAAGAAGATTTCGTGTTTACCATCTTAGAAAGGCAAACGACTGTTAAACAAATGCAATCCAATTTCATTTCTTTTTCATATAACTGTGGTTTTCCGGGAACGTATAGTTTAATCTTTTCTAAGAACTATATTTAAAATTACCTTAGAAATATATGTTCATATTATAAACTCTTTTATTTGGTTTTAAAACTATTCAAGTAATTTATCAAATTTTATTATCAGATAAAAAATAAAATACAAAGTGGAAGAGTTTATTACTAAATCTCAATAATACTACTTTTATTGGAGTTTAATAAAACAAAATTTTGATTAGTTTATACGTATCATATACAGAGTTACACAAAAGACATCGCAAGCCTTACTGAGTACGGACGGGAATTGCTTAAAGGTGTTTTTTAATTTAATTATGTACGAGGGTAAGTCATTAAGTAAGTCACAAAAGATAATTAAATAATAACTTACAATGATATTCACTTCAAAACTATTTTTATTTCTCAACATATCCTCCACCAATATTTATGCATTTATATCACCGTTTTATCAGTGCCCCAACACCAGCTGCATAACATTCTTTGGGTTGCTGTCTCAGTCACATCAAGACTTCAAGTTGAACCTTTTCATCATCTGTGAACATCATCTTGCTTCCAAGATGGTTTTTTAGTGGACTAAACAGATGAAAATCGCTTGGAGCTAAGTCGAAGCTGCATGGTGGATATTGAAGAAGTTGCCAATCAAACTTTTGAATTATCTCCTGTGTTCAGCTTGAAGTCCTAATTCGACTAAGACAGCAACTTAAAGAATGTTATGCAGCTGGTGTTGGGGCACTGATAAAACGGTGATATAAGTGCATAAATATTGATGGAGGATATGTTGAGAAATAAAAATAGTTTTGAAATGAATATCATTGTAAGTTATTATTTATTTATCTTTTGTGACTTACTTAATGACTTTCCCTCGTATTTTGAATCTGAACTATATGCAATATACTAAGAGATGTTTGTAGAATGAATATAAACTCATATATTGGACTACACAAAGAACTTCATACATTGCCGTCTGTAGGTGGTAATTTCTGGAAATATGATTTTTGTAGTTTTAAGCGTCTTTTGCCTGAATTAACTTTTAGCTTAATATGTGGCTTGTATAACAATCTGTAGTTAAAATACAGGGCTATACAAAATAAATCGGGTAAATTTCCATATATTGTCAAAAATTGCTGAATGTAATTTCTCAACTGTGTTATGCATTTTCTAACTAAATTTTAGCATACTATGTAGAACATATACAAATCTATAGAGGATATACAGGGCTGCACAAAATAACTCGAGTACGTTTACGGCTATGGATGGTAGAGGCTGAAATTTAGTTTTTTAATGTTTTATGCGTTTACAAATTTGTTTACTTGGGTACCTCCTTTACCTTATTAAACGGTGAAGTTTTGTATTTTGGAAGTGTTCGAAAGTATTTCGTAATCTCTGCTTGATGCATGATTTTCCTTTCTTGTTATTAAAAAATCTGGGAGATAAACGGTGTAGTTCAGAAAGTTTAAAGACGTTTGACGTAGGCACGAAAAACGCAATTTTGAACCTAAATTAATTTATGTAAATTTTAATTGAATGTGCATCGCAATGAATATATCTTCGTTTGGGCAACACAGCAGCCGCTCTTCTTGATTATCGAACCCGCTATAATCCGCACTCAGATAGTTTATTATAAATGATTATTCAAAAATTTTAAACAATATGATCGGTATTATCCATTCTGCCTGGCAGAGAACGAAAATCAGAATCAGAAAAGACAATTACAAAATGTTTACAGCATCGGTTAGAGAATTCCTGATATTAACAATGTCATGGACTCATTTCACAAATATATGAGAAATATTCCACACTGTGGAAAGACTAAGAGAAAGTTATCAACGTACAATATGTAAAATTTATTTGGATTCATGGACTGAAGCGCAAGATTGTGATTAGACTAGGAATGACGGACCTATGATACGCGTGCCGATTGGACACGCAAAAAAATTTCTGTGTTACGCGAACTCATTATTGGTAATAATCAGTTTATAAGATAAATTTCAAATGTAAATTTCCAATTTTATGAACTAAAATGTTTTTTTAGATATATAAATAATTAAAAATAAATTAAATTATTTTTAAACACTAAACCCGACGTTCCCATTTATTAATCTACTATTTATCTATCTATCTATATATTATAAAGGACAAACGTGTCCGTGCGTAACGCTGACGTCATTTTGCGAATGGCAACACGTTACGATGAAATTTCGGTTTTGCTAGTTTTGCTACTGCATTTTTTTTTTTCTAAACATCGCATATTTTCAATTTTTAGATCGTAAATATATATTTTAAAAAATCTACTTTCAAATGAAATTTGTTTGAAAACTGTATCGCAATTTACACCTTAAAATTAAATTAAACTAAATTTCAATCATTTTTTTTAATCAATCTCTATCGCTTGCAGACGATTACAAAATATTAATTCGTTTGCAGTTCAACAATATCAAAAGTTCAGCATTTCTTTCCAGCTAATTTTCAATACCGAAATTAAAACTTGACTAAGCAATAAATAATATATAGTATAAATAAACACAAATTTAACGGACATGTAACTGAAATAAGTGCTTAAATCCGCTGAAATTATCATAATAAAAAAAACTGCTGTAGATAACGAAATTTTTAGCGATTTCTTCGGATATTATCTTCTGGCACGAAGCCAATATGAAATCGCCGCTTTTAATAAATTTCAAAATGTTATTTGAGTATATAATCGACATATTTCAGATAAAAAATGTTCTTTGATGTTGGTAGGGGGCAATCTAAAAAATGTTTCTCACATATATTCTCTATCCCGGGAAGCCCGGTTTGGATATCCTAGTATATATAAAATTCAAATGAGAATTTCTTTTCGGCCGCTTATAATTTGAGTTCTGCTGAATGGCTTTTGCTGGGACTTGCACTGTTAGATATTTTTCAGGGAAGGTAGTATATAACATATTGTTCTACGTTGCTCAGTTATAGAATTATTGGTTAAAGTTCTATAATATAGTGAATCCGATTATGAAAGATTAGCCTTTTTAAAAGCTCTACTTAAAGGATTTTGATGAGACTTACATTCTTAATTAGATATTTTTCCAGGGATGGTTTTAGCACATTGTTTAGCAAATCCTGATGTAAATGATCAACTAAAATAGTTTATCCTTAATTGGCCATATTTTGTCTGACACATTAGAAAATATAATAACGCGATGACGTTCGTATCGTTTTCAATAATGTGGGGAAAATATTCCAGGCAAAGGTCCATATTGCTTTAAAACACAGGGTCAGATTCTCCGATATATTCTGTTTTATTCAAGATTCGTTTGGAGAAACCAACCAGCGTAGCGGTCGAAGCTTGCTATACTGTAAAAAAAAAAAAATCCTAAAAAAATACGGAAATTGTACTGACAATCGAGACGCCAGTACTATTTCCGTATTTTAACGTTAAAAAAAAACCGTAAATTCCAGGAAATTTTCCGTGATTTCTGAAATATCCGTTTTTAAATTTCCGTTTTATATCAAATATCTTCCGTATTTTTTAGATATTTTTATGTCGTTAAAATAAATTTTATCGGACTAAAAAAAAAAAGTTACTTCTGAAATATATCTTATAAGGTATAGATACACTTCTTATTTTTATCTTTCATTTCTGTGCGAGTTTTCAGTAAATAACCAACACTTGCCACGAAGAGAATCGAACCCGGAATCTGTCGCTTAGCAAACTGGCGGGCTCGACCACTACGTTATGCCTGGACACGGCACTTTCTCAAATGTTGTTACTTATTTTAGATGCTTTTAATTATGTAAAAACTTGAAGGTTTCATAGTCAGATGGATTTTTTTTTCAGATTTCCAATGTTTTTAATATTTTCTTTTCATAATTTTCAATATTTTGCTTTGTTATTTGACGCTTTATAACAGATAAATTTTAACTTTTTATGTATACCCCAAATTACAGAACAAACCAATTGAGGAAACGAGGAAGACCACGAAAGACCTGGATGGATGATATAAAAAAAGCCATGAGGGATAGGGGTCTGGAAGAAGAATGGACCCTTGACCAGAAGAAGTGGCGTGGTCTCTTGTAGATTTTTCGGATGGCAGCACCTGACGCCACAAACCGAGTTTATATATATAAACTAACTAAATATATTATAAACTTTACAAAATTATAAACTTTTTCTTTATAAAAGTAAAGAAAAAATTGTTAATTATTTTTATAAATTTAAAGAAAAAAATATAAACTTTGTAAAATTATAATTTATAAAATAATAAATTTTAGTTTTATTCACAAATTTATAAGACAAATCAGTTTTGTTCAATACCAATATACATACCGATAATTTGCAAATATATTATTTTATTAAACCTTTAATAACCTCATATTGTCTCACATTAATAAAATTAAAATAAAATTTTAAAAAGTCAGTGAAAAAATTCATAATTTAAAACACTATAAAGAAAAAAAAAGTAGATTTTAAAAAATATTTTTTTGTAATTTATATAAATAAAATAAATTTCTAAAAAATCTCTTTTTCTAGATCTCTAAAAATAATCTTTCACTAAAAAATAAAAAATATCACTATTATTTTAACAAAAAATTACCGTACAGACACGGGCCCGGTTAGAATGAGCTCCAGGATTGACCCGAGTGTAATGACAGAAAATAGGCCCACAGGTAGGACCGGTCCAGGCCTGGATCCTAGAAGAACTCTAGTAAAACAACAATCTGAATTCGCATTTCAAACAAGGCGATATCTGTATGCAAATCTCTGAAAGTCGTTTACGGAAATGGCACTGTTTTGGAAGAAATACGGACATTGTACTGTTTTGAAAAAAATACGGAAAAAATCCATTAAATTTATGGAAAACTTTCTGCATATTTCCGGATTTGAAATCTCCTTTACGGAACTTGTCATTTACGGAAATTGTACTGTTGTTTTGGAAAAATGAAACTTCTCCGTAAAATTTTACGGAAAACCTCTTGTATTTACACGGATTTTTTATTTTATTTTTACAGTGTAGTACACTATAAGAACTACTCGGAAACGTTTCCGAAAATCAGTGGCATCAAAAGGAACTTTGTTTTTAAAATTGCTTGTCTTAATTTCGAAATTGTACTAGTTTCTGGAGCTTCTAAAAATAAATTATGCTTTTCGGTATCGTGGGTAACTCGGGATAGGTTATTTTATATTTTCATACTTGGTTATATTACATTTTCATAGATTAACAAACATTGGTCTCTTTTTATCTATCTAGTGTAATCGTCTTCAAAAAAAATATTTTAATTCATTCTAGAATATTTTTTATTCAACGTAGTTTATGCATGTACATTTTTAGTAAAGCTCTTTTCAGCTTTTTTTTTTCCAAATCTATTACAACGTTTATCCTTCCTCAATAAAAATAAATATGTTTTAAATCTAATTTTCAGAACTTTTATAAATTTTATTAGACAATTCTGTCGAAGTTTATCTTAAATTATAAAAACGAAGTAACTTCACAAACTGCTGACAAAACATTTCAATTCGTATCCCGTGTACTACCTCTCGAGGATTTATATCCAAACAACAACTTTCCCTTTTTTTTCAGTTTTTAAATCTATTTTCTTCGGTTTATCGGTTCATTGATCGCTGTTTTTACACTTTTCAAGAGGCGGAAACAAACAATTCTAATCCTTTGCTGAATCGATAAATTTAAGATTTCCTGAAGCGTATTTTAACGATATTTTGCCTAAAGATAAAAAAAAAAAAAAAAAAAAAAAAAAACGTATAAAAAGGGGAAAATCCATTATCTATTATACGAAGAATATTTCGTTGTTCTGTCTTTATATATATATATAAAAAACAAAGGATCTGTTTATTATTGGATGGAATTAAGTAAGCATGAAGATTGCTTTTAATTAAGTTAAGAGCATGAATAATCCTGATGAGATTAATTAATTTATTCTTAATTCATTAAAAATATATCTTTAAGAAACACACTCAGTAAATTAATTAAGTATTTGGGATAAATTTGAGCTTAAAGGAATATTATTTTTAACTGTATATGTAAATGAAATTATTGACTATGAAAACGGGAATAGTATACGATGCTTTCCAAGAATTTCGAGTAATGATCAGGTCAAAATTTGTTATTTAACCTTCCTACCCTGAATGGGTCGAATCGACCCATTTCTATAATTTGTTTCATTTGAATCGAACCAGAAATTTCTTAAAGTAAGTTAAATAAAAACAACATAGAACCAAGTTAAATAAATGTGTTAAATAGTTTTAAATAAACATTCTGGTGTGAAATGTTTTTAACAAGATTGAGTAAAATTTCAATAAGGTAGGAAGGTTAACTTGCGTTTAAACATTTCTATCAACCGTCATGTCAATTGAAAATTGTTCAACAAACGGGTCCGTGTGCAACGCTGGCGTCATTTTGCGATGAAATTTCGGTTTTGCGATTTTTAGTACTGCATTTTTTTTAATTTCTAAACATTTTCAATTTTTACGCCGTTATATAGAAAAAAAATCTACTTTCAAATGCAATTTGTTTGAAGACTGTATCGTAATTGACTGATTTATGATGGCTTTTAAAATAATTTCAAGCATGATTTTTTTTAATTTACTTCCATTGCATGCAGGCCCATTACGAAATAATAATACACAATTTGCACTTAATACGTTCAGCATTTGTCTCCGGCTAATTTTTCATAACGAAATTAAAACTCCATCAATCAATAAGTAAAAGAATAACATTGTAATAAAAACACGAATTCAACATATATGTAATCGAACAATTTTAATCTTTACACCGCTGAATTGGGGATAATAAATATTTTTAAATATAATTTGTTTGAAAACTATATCTCGTTACAATAAATGGCTAAAGAATTGATAGTGTCACTGATGCTCTGGTGTGATGCCCACGGCTGATAATGAATATGCGGGGGTAACATTTCGTAATTTGTTAATAAAATGCCACGAAACTGGGTAATATGCACTTATGTACAAAAATACTTCAGCATACACTTACACACACAGAGATGCAGAAAATTGCCGTTATAATTCGTGATACTCGGTGAAATATCATCAAATTTCGTAGTCAAAATGAGCAGTCATAATTACGGCCAGTTTGGCAGTAACTGGGTAATTCACCGACATTCCCATTCTTAATCCGATACTGACTTAAAGTGGAATTTTTTCATAATCAGAGTCCAAGAGAAACCGCCCCATTTCTGCTGCCGTTTTGAGAACATTTTTATATGCCTTAAAACTTAAGATTAAGATTTCGGGAAGATTTTTTTAATTATTATTTTAGACATGCGTTATCTATATAAAAATTCATCAACACTAATTTATTACAAATAAATTAATAGTAGGAAACTATATATTTTTTTATTTGATATATTAAAAAAGCGGCTTAAAGCTGATGGGCGGGAGTACTTTTAACACGTGGGCAAGTGTGATCGAAGATCTCACAAAGGGTTTCGTTTAATATTCCTCTCAAAACACTTTATCCTTTCTTTAATAAATCTAAATAAATTTCATTAAAAAAAAAATGTTACGTTTTTTATAAAGTGAAAATTTACCGGTCTATTTTTTCGTTTTTTCAAATATCTGAACCAGCCAGATAGCGGGCTAAGCCCGCTATTACACTCTGTCATAATAATATCTGTCATGTTTACTAAATGCGATATTTAAAAAAAGTACTTACCCACCTCTTCCCTTCTTTATTAACAATCCCTATTCGCATTATTAATTACATCATGTCTATTAGCGTTTTATTTCTTTTTCCTACTAGGAGGCTTTGCCAACTACGAGCTACGCTCGCCAACCTCCGTTCTGACACCGCGAACTCTAAAAACACGCTAATTTGATTAACTCTAAAATGATTATGGAAGATTGAATTATAATTAAGAAACCAGTGGCGATCTGCTGTTATCGGGTTTCCATTCATTTTCCTTTCACTGAGGTATTTTAAGGCCGAACTAACTACTGTCGAAAGAGCTAACAACTGTTTTCGTTATTGATTAAATAACATCAATTAAACATTTGAAAATCAACTTGTGTAAAATGGCTAAGTAAACAATGTCGCTGCGTCGGGGAATTTTATAATGATGTTATAAAAAATTGGGTATTTATCCGTTATCCCGTCGATCACTATCCAAAAAAGAAAAAAGACTGTCGCCAAAATATAGGAGAAAACAGTCCGTTACCGTTGCGTCACATTCAATTGACATCAGATACGTTACATGTGTTTGTTATGTCATCGAGAGATTTTTATTCGACATTTATCAGTATTTTTAATGATATTTTACAAATTTATTAGTTATTTCATTAATTAAAAAAATAATAACGATCTAAAAACGATCTAAAAACGTGCGCACCATGATATTAAAAGAGAAAAAGCGTTGAAAAAATGTTGCTATGCATAGTTACGCACAACAGATCCGTTTCAACTGACGTCATAAACATTTATCCATCAGCTGAGGGGGATAATTAAGAAAAATATTATAAATAAATAAATATTTAAGATTACTTTTTTTCTGTTTTCATTAATGTATTACAAATTTTATTGTTTAAAGTTATTGATAGTTGACACTTTAGTGAGTGGGGATTTAGATTCCAATGGCAAAATTCTTCCATTGGTTTGTTGGGGATTAAAGTTTGGCGGATAATTTGGCGATAGTTTTTTTTTTTTTTTTTTTTTTTTTTTTTTTTTTTTACTGGAATGTTGTCAACGGTATAATGGAGAAGTACCAAAAATTGTGTTCAGTAAGACGTTTTAAATGTATCGTTTCCAATATGACGTAATTTTCAAAGTTTTTTTTCTATTATTAAACTTTAAAATATTTAATTGAAATGTTTTTATTTACGCTGTTTTAAAATTTGCAAAATAATAGGTAAAATATTTTGTTGAAATAAATTAATATATCGTGTAAATATATTTTTATATTGAAACTGTTTGGAAATATTGTTATTTGAGCATTTTAAATATGATGTAAGTTTCCCTATTTAATGCTTTGAACGTGTGATAATTTAATTATTTCTCTTTTTAATATTCACGTGCAAGTATATTTTTTATTACGTAATTTTCTACAATTACTGTTTTTAACACGTGATCATTTAATTATATTTAAAAATTTTATTTCTTTTTTTGATAGTCACGTGTAAATACATTTTTTAATTGAAAGGGAATATTATAATGTGCGCTATTTTATAAATTGGCAACAATTCAAATAAAATCTGCGCTTTAGTTGAATATTTTTATCCATTTATTTTATCCATTCAAATGATGATTGTAATATGTGAAAACATTTTGAAGTGTGATCTTTTGTATGTATATTAGATAAAAAGAAAAATACCCAGTTATTACTGATGGCATTGAGCTCACAGGCTATTCACAGTAATTGTATACTCTTATTTCAAAGAATAATGCCCCTCGAAAAATAAAGAAATCGACAATAAATTAGGGGGGGGGATTATCTCCCCGTTTCCCCTCTTTATACTTAACCAATGAACCGCCAAAACTAATTAGGGAAGCGCCTTACCACAATGAATCTATAACCAAAATTTTAATCAAATCGGATAATTTGGCATGAAAAAAACATTTATCTAAATTCAGGGAAGTGAGCCCCCCCGTTCCCCCTTTATACTTAACCAATGAATCCTCAAAATTAATGAGGGAAGTGCCTTATCCCAATGTACCTATAAACAAAATTTGAATCAAATCAGATAATTCTGCATGAAAAACCCATCTATATATTTAAAACGCTAAGCGTTTTGTTTCGACAATCCGTGAGAACAATCTACTACATCAAATTACATCACTCTTTTTTTTAAATGAAAGATATTTGGTCACAGATTTGTTATCGTACATTCGTTTGTTCGAAAATTTAATTAATTAGCCGTAATCTTAAATTAAAATTTTACTTCTGCTTATGACGTCATAAAGTCGGCAATCGGATTAACGCCCACTGTTGCGACGTACAGAGTTTATTTTCTGAACTCAATGATTGCGAGCATAAAAAATAAATATTAAATATTAAAAGCACGTGACTTTTAGGCCGAATTTTTTAATTTGTAAGTTAAAATATAGTTAAAATGTTTAAGTATTTCGGTAAAAATATTTATCCGTGTGTTTTATAAGCAAATAAAAACTCATATTTACTGTGACGTCACGGAAATATTGTCCATTGGGTTCATTTTATCATTAAGCATTATAACTTTGTTGATGCCATTTTTTTCATCACAATTAAATGCAAAATATATTTTTATTTGTATGCATGGTGCTTAAGCATAAATGTACGTGTGAAAAGTTTGTATCGGTGAAAATGACGTTATGCTTAGCTTGAAATGCATTTTAACATTGATAAAACTAAAAAGAAAAATGTATATGATTGTGTCAACATGGCGTAATATTAACTGATATTTCAATTTTTAATTTTAAAGATTAGAACTGGAGCCTTTATTGGTTGCTTCATCTTGATTGCATACCTTGATTACATGTTACCAATTACTTTTTTAAAATTATAGGATTAAGTTATAGGAATTATAGGATTTAAATTATTAAGATTTCCTTTTTTAATAAAAAAATTCACAAAAGTAAAGAATTTCAGGAAAAAAAACTTGAAATAATGATTGTATTTTTAGCTAGAATAAACAATGTAAGGCTAATATTTTGTAGGAATTATTTTGGTAGGTTTGTTATAAGTTCATTTAACAGTTCCTTATTAGCTGTAAAGTCTTATTTCTTTCACTGTGAATTTTTCTTTCGATGTCAAAAAATGGTAGTCTACTTTTGGACGCCAACCAAAACACAGTGGCAATATTTAGAAATGTATAACGGTTGTAACAACAAACGGCACTATCTCTTTAGCTTTCATCGCACTTACATCACTTCTAAATACTAAAAATTTAATTTTTTTACTACATTTTACAATTTCAATTCTTACATCCTCAATTATATGTCAAAAGAAAAAAAAAACTATTTTTAGTTTATGATTAACATAAAATTGATATGTTGAATTCGTTGATGTATATGTTGAATCAGAATATGCTAGGAACTGTTACTTATTATTTTTTTAAAGATCCATTGGATATTTAACTGTATAAGAGAACGACTGTGATGGAAAAGGAATAAACATCCTGATTATGTAAAGGGATAGAAGAAACCATACAAATAAATTACAATTGAAAACATTAAAATTCTCCCTCATCTGCATATTAATTTATTATTTTTAACAAAAATTCTTCATTTTTACATAAAAATAGATTAGCTTAAAACAATCGATGCATTTTAGAAGATATGGATTTGAAACGAACAATGATTAAAGAGGACATTTTAAAACTTTTAATTTAAACATTTTAAAACTTTTAATTTAAACATTTTAAAACTTTTAATTTAAACATTTTAAAACTTTTTTTAACGTCGAATTTCAACGGTGCCTTTGGGCAGATGCAATACGTATGCGCATAGGAGCTCATTCGATTGCATTATCACAGGGGAGGGGGGGTGCTTATACTATGTTATTTTATTTACTGAATATGAGATGAAAGTAGGAAATTTGTATGATACTTTATAGGTCCAGGACCTTTTTTTTTCCGTCGTGGGGAATATGGTGGTAATGTCAAACTGATTTGCATTACACATTTGTTTACGGAGTGTTCATTTGGAGTTTGCATCGGAAATAGCATTTCACAAGGGGGGGGGGGATTTTTTAAAATAAAATATTTGAAAGACTGTTTCATACGAAGCCCTACTTAAATAATAAAGAAGCTTATTTTACTGATATTGTTATAGTATTTTTTTCCGTCACGTTTTGACGGGTTCCATCTAGTTTATATAAATTAAGGGGGCATTAGTCTCCCGTTACCCCCTTTATAATTAACCAATGAATCCCCAAAACTAATCAGGGAAGCGCCTTATCACCATAAGCCTATAACCAAAATTTGAAGCCAAACTAATATTTCTATCAAGAGTTATCGCGTTACGTACGTACATACATACATACAGAACCGGCGGGCACATTAGCTCTCAGGCTTTGATAGCCTGTGAGCTAAAAAATCGCATTTTTAAACGTGGCATACGTAATAAGAAAAAGAAAAGGCATATTTATTTCACTCATAGCAGACGATATATTTCATTTCAGTGAAATAATAAGGATGATTTTTTTTTTTACATTGGGAAACTAGTTATAAAACGAACGCACCTCATATTTCACGTTTAACGTACAATTTCCAACTTGTTTAAATTAAAATATTGTACAAAACGTATAATACTCAATTAAATAATTTATAGTATATTTCTGATGCGTGGTTAATGTTTCGTCGGAGTTATTGATTATAACTGCATATATATAGTTATATAGGCCGCAAAATACAGACAACACTTAATTCTATAAATGATTACAGAAAGAAAAACGAAAAATCATGCGACATTTATAGATTATGAAACACTTTCCAACACTTCTAGAAAATTGTTAAGAAATTTAATTTTTTCATATGACGAAATGAGATATCTAAATAAGAAATTAAAACAGTGCATAAAGCATTAAAATCCATTTCCAGTAATTACTGCCCATCTTCGAAGTCTTTTGTGGAGTCCTGTATATGATCTACAGAATATTATTCATTTTTATCACACATATACTTAAAAATATAAGTGAAATGTCAATAAATATTATGAAAAAAGTCCAAGGTGATATCTCTTTTTTTTAGACCACTGACCAGGTCCCTACCTGCCAGGCTTTTGCCTAACTTAACGGGTTGATACCTGGCAACGGGGTGAAGATTCACCTGCTCTCCGCTTGGCGAAGATGCGTTTGTTAAATCTATAGGTCGACGTGACTTCTGTGCGTCTTGTTGCTTTAATTGCCTTATCTTAGTCGGCCGGTTGCTAATTGATTTTCGATGAGGCGGTTCAGCACTGTGCAGTGTAGTGAAGTCATGCCGAATGGATGTGAGATGCTGGGATAATTACTATTCCATCGCTGCATCGCTCATTCATACGTCATGCCATCGCTACTCGAGTTGGTCTCGTAATTTAGAACCTTGATCTGGTGACGAGACCTTCACCTCAATACGCACCCTCCCCCCCCCTGAGGTGTAATTCACATTGATCTTGGAGAACTTTACACCCACGACGGATTTTACACGCACCGGGCGCCATTAGCGTACATGATCGCCGCGTCTGAAAAGGAATGGGGTTAGACATTTTATAACACTTTTAATACTAAAAACTAGATGGTACTTTTAGACTTTAAGTATCTCTTTTCTTTGTAACCGAAAAAAAAAATTGTATAAATCACGAGAATTCTAGACCAAAGAAATAGAACCCTTCTTTAATGTTTAGTAAGTGTTAAGAAGGAAATATTATTAAAAATGCAACAAATAAATCCAAAATGATAACATTTAAATACAAATAGAATGTTTCTAATAAAGAAATATCGCAGAATACGCCAGAACAAGGATTTTTATTAGCCACATAGGAATAAGATGAGGTTACAATAACTATACGGATGACAATTTAGAATATGGAATATAATTTTGAACGACGCGACGTGCTGTAGTCCAACAATTTAGAAAAACCCCAGTCTGGCAGGAGGTTTAGTAAAGGATATTGTGCAACAAGGCTATTGCTATATGCCACTTCTATTGCTTTCCAAATAGATGATGGTCTATTTTCATTATGCTTTTGTCTTTGAAAAGAATAAAAATCACTTTCGAGAGCGACGAAGTGTGAAAATTATGCGATTGAATCTATCATAAAGGTGTGATTTTTTATCAACCATCCACTGCATAAACATTCGTTTTTTAGATAATTTCATTTCAGAGCTACGTTCTGGAACACTTTTCATTTCAACATCACTAGTCTGCATTTTATCTTCATCATCAGATCGAAGTTGTTTCTCTTCATGATTTACATTGCTTGTCGTCGGAGTAAAGTCGGGAGAGTCAGGTGGAAGAGTAAGCGATGACGCTTTTGCGACGAATAAAGAAACCAAGAAACTGAGCTGTTTTGGGCTAGCTTTCTTTTCCCAAACATCGTTTTGGTGTTTTTGGAACAATCTACTTCCTCCAAAAAATTTATGCTCTAGCATATCATTGAGAGAAGGTCGAAATCGAGGATTCAAGCTCAAGCAGCCTTTGATGAATTCTCGCAAGATGTTAATATTTTTTTTATCCAAATTAGATCCCAAAAAGGCTTTCTTTACTGCATTTTCAAATTTTCTCTTTTTCAATATTTCGAAGATCTTTGGATATAGCTGCTCACTCCAGGGCGATTGCACATTACTAGACAGACAAGACTTTAGAACAGCTTTATTTGTGAACAGTTCCAAAGCTAGGAAACCTATTGTGTAAGCATCATAGCTGTAGCCATTCACTACTGCTTTTCTACCATCTTCAGAGACGACTGCCTCTGGTGGACGATTCAAGTAAGGTGATACATAACTCTTAACACCCGCTTCTGTCATTGTTAGCGAACTAAAGTCGCATATAAGTGCTTTACCAGATTTATCTATCAAGACATTACTCGCTTTTATGTCAAGATGACAACATTTTCTACTGTGCAAATACTTTACTCCTCTCAATACATCTTGTAAATAAGACTTCGCAAGATCAAATCCACTTGTATCAACTGACAACACCGTGTCTTCTAACACAAGATCGAGACTTTTTGAAATTAATGGCATAAAGAAAGCAAATGATTCTCCCGATGGAATATATTGCACGTCATTTAGAGACAATACATTTTCATTTCTTAACGTACGCCATATTTTTAATTCATTTATGTTCACATCTTCTTTTAACACTATTTTAACAGCAAAATCTTGATTTTCTTGATTTATTGCGTAGAAGACTGTTCCATAACCTCCTGAACCCAAATTCTGAACAAACAGATAATCTTGATCTTTCAGACTATTAACTGTTCTGATGGTCGCTTCATTTCTAAGCTCTTTGGCTGTAATCAAAGATTTCAAAAACTTTTCTCTCACACTCTGCATTATAAAACCTATCCAAGATAGACTTCAATCTCTAAAAAACACCTTTTTTTATATCAAATAATACAAAATCGCAATATTTTAAGCAATTCGTAAAACACCACACAAGTCACAAAATATTTGGATGTGATTGATGGAAATAATTGCTTGTTGTATTTGTTTCATGCATTGTTTAGCTGCGCCATTGTTGAAAAAGAAAGTAACTGAATTTATTTGTTAAAAATACTGTTTATATTCATTGTTATAAATATAATTGTTGTATAATTAGTTACAAAATGTTATGAATGTGAATCATAATATTGTTTCAAAATTCATAATAACAATACAAGGGAAATTCAACAATGAAAATCTAAAAAATAGAAAAGCGTCAACAACGATTATCTTCAACAATGAACAGCAAGTCCCACGTACCTCATTATCCGCTGGTTTATCTTGGTGAGCTTCTTGGCGACTTGGCGGTTTTGAAGTCGCTTTGGTCGCCAAATACTTATACGGTAATTTCGAAAAGAAGAAGATATTTCTTTAATTATCCGAAATTTTCTTTTGCATGAAAAACATCATTACTCTTGAAAACATTTTCGAGATAAGCTATATAAATAGGATTCATGCGGAGATCACTTCTAATCCAGAGCGAAATTCTTTTCGAACAAAGTTTAGCTGGAGCAAATGTCGTAGATGCAGCAGGATTGGCGAGATTTTGTGCGCCATTTTGGCGAGAAAACCCGTTTTAAAAAACCCGTTTCATACCGTTTGCGCCTAGCATGCGAAAGTAGCATGCCAGTTTTATTTTATTATGTAACAATTGATTTTATTACAAACCACACACAATTTTATTATAAAACACACATAATCAGGGCTTAACAAATTTGATGAAATCAGGTAGCCAGCAAAAAATTCTAGTTGCCAATAAACAATATTTACCCCGTTCCCCATTCCTGTCATTAATTTTGATAAAACAAGAAGTTTTTTATGAATTAATTGAGAAAAATAATATCAAGCATAGTTTAGAATTGCTAATTACATACTTTAGTACGTAATTTAGAAATATGGTATGTAAGTATTCTAATAAAAATCAAAATTACATATCTCTGCAAAAAAGAGAAGGAAAAGAAATACTACAAAAGCTGAGTTAACCGATATGTTTGGAAAATGCTGATTTCTGAATACTTCAAATATCCGTGTAGTTGAGTTCTACAAAATGTATAACCGATGAGGGAGCATCAATAAAATAGTGCAGCAAGAAAATAATTGTTCGCCTATTTTTCTATTATAGTTAGTCAAATTAATCTGATTTTATTACTTTAAAATTTGCAGTTGATTAACTTATTTTTTCCAAATTAAAAATAAAAGTGAAAAATATTGTTTGTTTGAATATACTTTCGAAGTTTATTTTTTAATATTCAGGGAAGAGGAAAAATGCTGTTTGTTTTCATTTCTTGGGTCAATTATTGAAAAAAAAAAAGAAAAAAAAACTTCGCCCGATTAATTAACTTGGTCGGCAGTGGCGATCTGAAGACCGCATTTGTCAAACCCTGCACACAATTTTATTATAAAACACACACAATTTTATTATACAACAAACACATTTACTTTATTATAAAAAACTCACATTCTTTTTAATTATAAAACACACACAATTGTGTTATTATGAACACTCACATTTATTTTATTATAAAACACACACAACATTTAGTTTATTATAAAACCCACACACTGTGAAGAATACAACTTATTCAGGTATTAATACCAAAGTGTTTTGATTCATACACAACACACTATCTGTCCTACCGCGTTGCCATACGAAGCAAAATCTCGCCAAAATCGCCGAGATACCACGCCAGGCAAAAAACTCACCATGTTTGCGCCAAAAAGAAACCCGGTGCTTTTTCGATATCTATACCGTTCAGCTTAGCAGTAATTGTGCTTTTTTTTGTTTTAACCACTAAGTTTTCTTGATTATTTGTGATAAGTGTTGAAATTGAAATTAAAAATTGTGTTTCTGGATTAAGAAGATTTTCGTTCCATAAATATAAAATCATACAAATTCGAGATTTTTTTTGCAAAAAGAACAGATCGGAGGGTACCAATGGTTCTTCCACTCCAGTTTCCAAGTTCGTTTGGGTAGATTTTCGTTTAAAAATATAAAAACCTACAAATTCGAAGGTTAAGTTGCCGAAGGCATTGCCACTACCCGGACACACACACAAGTTAAAATGAAAGTAATGCTGAAATAAAAAAAAAGCTAAAATGTGTTTTGACACTTGAAACTCATTTTTCAATAAAATGTGCGACAGTCTCAACGCGTCATATATTTGCTCGCAATTAGTCATACTAGCGAATCGGAAAGTGTGAAAAAGATACAGACATAGATATATTAAGATTTTAATAATTTAAGATAAATTTATTTATACAATTTAGAATAATTAAGATTTTAATAAGATTTTAAGATTTTAATTTCTTCCTAAAATGAGTTGGAATATGAAATTTATTGTGAATTATTTCACTAAAATTCGTTTAAAAGACAAAAAGAAAAAAAAATTGAGCTAGACAAGAATACTAATGTAAACTAGTCGTTGGGGGCCACCGTAATACTTCCCATCATGGATATGCATAATATAAAATATGAAAATAAAACATGTGTAAACTGTTTATAAAATACATTGCAATTCGAATAAAATCGTGGATTGATGACGTCATAAACATTAAATGCTCTATTACTGAATTGCGTAAAAAAACATCCTTATAACTCCAAAATTGATAATCATATTAACTAACGGTTTATTGCGTCCGATTAAGCGTCTCATATCCAATTAAAACATATCTTTGAATTGAAATTTGAATGAAATACAGGGTCATGAAAAATCGAAGAGTGTGGTAAATAGGATTACAAATATCTCGGCAATTCATTATCCGATCGACTTCATTCTTTATGCAAAATTATGTTTTTTTATTGTCTTTTATATTCACTCCTTAAAATAAACAATTTCGAAAATTTTTATATACTATTTATCAGAACAAATATTTCGAGAGTTCGAAAAAAAATAGTTCCAGATAATTGAGGTTACTGAAATTCAATAAGCTTCTTCCCATTATTATGTACTAAGTACATACGAAATTTCAAGTCTCTATCTCAATTTGTTCCGGAGATAGAGCTTTTACAGACACACACACAGACACACACACAGACACGCAGACAGACGGACGGCAAATTTTTGTTTTCTAAAAATATGTTTTTTGGAATCTCCAGAGTCTGAAACATGTAAATCCGCCAAATAAAAATTTTCGATTTTCAAAACTATTACAAGACTACGTATACCTATACTACGTATGATGGGTAAGTAATAAAAGTTTCTAAATATTGTAAATCACAGAAATTACAAAATAGCATTTCCATAATTTAATGGTAACCATTACAAGTGTAATTTAAAATTGATAGTTATCTGTTAAAAGTTATTTCGAATTGCATGAATTCAAATCAATATACGTTTACATTCAAAATAAATTTACATCAAATTTTCTGGCTAAAACAGCATATTTAAATCATATTAAAAAAGAAAACTGCCCAGTTAAACTGAGGGCATTGAGCTCACAGGCTATTCACACTAATTGTATATTATACACTTATTTCAAAGAATTTGAAATAAGCTCCTCGAAAAATAAAGACATCCACGATATATTAATGGGATCATCCCCCCCGTTCCCTCACCCCCTTATAGTTAACCATTGAACCCCCAACACTTATCAAGGACGCTACTTATTACAATGAACATATATACTAAATTCGAAGCAAATCGTATAATTCTGCATGAAAAACACATTTATGTAAATTAAGCGGGATTACCCCCCTCGTATCCCCCTTTATACTTAACCAATGAATCCCCAAAACTAACCAGGGAAGCTCCTTACCACAATGAGTCTATATACAAAATTTGAAGAAAATCGGATAATTCTCCATGAAAAACGCATTCATCTAAATTAAGGTGGGAGGATAAGCCCCCCCCCCACCACCCCTTTACCCTCTTTATACTTTACCAAAGAACCCCCAAAACTAATCAGGAAAGCGCCTTATCACAATGAACCTATATACAAAATTTGAAGAAAATCGCATAATTCTGCATAAAAAATCCATTTATCTAAATTAAAGGGGGGGGGTAGCCCCCCGTTCCCCCCTTTATACTTCACCAATGAATCCCCAGAACTAATCGGGAAAGCGCCTTACCACAATGAGCCTATATACAAAATTTGAAGAAAATCGGATAATTCTGTATGAAAAACCCATTTATATAAATTAAGGGGGGATTATCCCCCCGTTTCCCCCCTTTATACTTAACCAATCAATCCCGAAAACTAATCAGGGAAGCCTCTTAACCCAATGAACCTATAAACAAATTTTGAAGCAAATGGGATAATTCTGAATGAAAAACCCATTTATATAAATTAAGGGGGGGATTAGCCCCCCCGTTCCCCCACTTTATACATAACCAATCAATCCCGAAAACTAATCAGGGAATCGTCTTAACCCAATGAACCTATAAACAAATTTTGAAGCAAATGGGATAATTCTGCATGAAAAATCCATTTATATAAATTAAGGGGGAGATTAGCCCCCCGTTCCTCCCCTTTATACTTAACCAATCAAACCCGAAAACTAATCAGGGAAGCGTCTTAACACAGTGAACCTATAAACAAAATTTGAAGGAAAACGGATATTTCTATGAAGAGTTATCGCGTTACGTACATACATACGTACGTACGTACGTACATACAGAACCGGCGGGCACATAAGCTCTCAGGCTTTGATAGCATGTGAGCTAATGATAAACCCATTTATGTAAATTAAGCGGGATTACCCCCTCGTATCCCTCTTTATACTTAACCAATGAATCCCCAAAACTAACCAGGGAAGCTCCTTACCACAATGAGCCTATATACAAAATTTGAAGAAAATCGGATAATTCTCCATGAAAAACACATTCATCTAAATTAAGGTGGAGGATAAGGCCCCTACCACTCCTTTACCCTCTTTATACTTAACCAAAGAACCCCCAAAACTAATCAGGAAAGCGCCTTATCACAATGAACCTATATACAAAATTTGAAGAAAATCTCATAATTCTGCATAAAAAATCCATTTATCTAAATTAAAGGGGGGGTTAGCCCCCCGTTCCCCCCTTTATTCTTCACCAATGAATCCCCAGAACTAATCGGGGAAGCGCCTTACCACAATGAGCCTATATACAAAATTTGAAGAAAATCGGATAATTCTGTATGAAAAACCCATTTATATAAATTAAGGCGGGATTAGCCCCCCGTTTCCCCCCTTTATACATAACCAATCAATCCCGAAAACTAATCAGGGAAGCCTCTTAACCCAATGAACCTATAAACAAATTTTGATGCAAATGGGATAATTCTGCATGAAAAACCCATTTATATAAATTACGGGGGGATTAGCCCCCCCCCCCTTTTCCCTCCTTTATACTTAACCAATCAAGCCCGAAGACTAATCAAGGAAGCGTCTTAACCAAATGAACCTATAAACAAATTTTGAAGCAAATGGGATAATTCTGCATGAAAAACCAATTTATATAAATTAAGGAGGGATTAGCCCCCCGTTCCCCCCCCCCTTTATACTTAACCAATCAATACCGAAAACTAATCAAGGAAGCGTCTTAACCTAATGAACCTATAAACAAATTTTGAAGCAAATGGGATAATTCTGCATGAAAAACCCATTTATATAAATATAGGGGGATTAGCCCCCCCCCCCGTTCCCCCCCCCCCCTTTATACTTAACCAATCAATCCCGAAAACTAATCAGGGAAACGTCTTAACCCAATGAACCTATAAACAAATTTTGAAGCAAATGGGATAATTCTGCATGAAAAATCCATTTATATAAATTAAGGGGGGGGGGGGGGGATTAGACCCCCGTTCCCCCCCTTTTATACTTAACCAATCAATCCCGAAAACTAATCAGGGACGCGCCTTAACACAGTGAACCTATAAACAAATTTTGATGCAAATGGGATAATTTTGCATGAAAAACCCATTTATATAAATTAAGGGGGGATTAGCTCCCCCCCCCCGTTTCCCTCCTTTATACTTAACCAATCAAGCCCGAAAACTAATCAAGGAAGCGTCTTAACCCAATGAACCTATAAACAAATTTTGAAGCAAATGGAATAATTCTGCATGAAAAACCCATTTATATAAATATAGGGGGGATTAGCCCCCCCCCCGTTCCCCCCCCCTTTTATACTTATCCAATCAATCCCGAAAACTAATCAGGGAAACGTCTTAACCCAATGAACCTATAAACAAATTTTGAAGCAAATGGGATAATTCTGCATGAAAAACCCATTTATATGAATTAAGGGGGGATAAGCCCCCCTTTTCCCCCCTTTATGCTTAACCAATCAATCCCGAAAACTAATCAGGGAAGCGTCTTAACCCAATGAACCTATAAACAAATTTTGAAGCAAATGGGATATATCTGCATGAAAAATCCATGTATATAAATTAAGGGGGGGGATTAGACCCCCGTCCCCCCCTTTATACTTAACCAATCAATCCCGAAAACTAATCAGGGAAGCGCCTTAACACAGTGAACCTATAAACAAAATTTGAAGGAAAACAGTTATTTCTATGAAGAGTTATCGCGTTACGTACATACATACATACGTACGTACGTACATACAGAACCGGCGGGCACATAAGCTCTCAGGCTTTGATAGCCTGTGAGCTAAAAAAGGATTTTATGAGCGTATGTACATCATTTACACTCGTAATGTAATATTCAAACATATTTACTTAATTCAATTGCCATTAATAGCAATTTTCTTGATAGGTTTGAAAAATATTTTTTGACGTTATCAAACATATAAAAAAATTATATGTTACAATTAAATGTTTTTAGGAAAATACTGGTACTGATTATATTAATTGCAAATTTTTAATCAGTTTTATTTATTAATGTTTTACGTAAATTTCAATGTTCTTTAAATTAATAAAGCACAAGGAGGGCAATAGGGGGGGGGGCAGTTTACCCACCCCTACGCTGAAGTGGGCTGAAATTCGTATGAAGTATACGCATGTTCGCATGTACAAAGCAAAAAGGAACCTATGTAAGGGTAATATACCAAGCCTCACAATTTCTCAAAATGCTGCTAATAAAAAATATTAATATTAATATTAATATTAATAATTAAAATTTGCTTATAAAGTTGCATGGTTCTACGGATTAGGTTTGTTTTACACACGTTTATAAAAGTAACTTTGAATTCCAAATATGCTTAAACGATTTTAATTATGTTCTAAACTACAAAATAAGATAATTAAATTTCAATATTCAGAAAATATGTGTGTATTTAACAAAACTCAAGTTATAAAACGTTTACGTAATTTAAACGAAATGGTTCAATTTGCAAGCTAACGTTAAATCTATGGGAGCGTTCTTTTCAAATTTTTCGCTTACATTTTAATATTTTTAAATGATTTTTTTCATCGAATTGCTGATGTCGGTTTATAAAAACTTATTTGTTTCGTATATAACCCTTGTTTGTTTGGTTTTGTTTCCAGATTTTTCTTATCAAATTATTTCCTGTTTCGAAGCGAGTTTCGAAAGTGAAACTAACTTAATTAATTGAGAATTGTCCCCAGTTTAGTATGAAGTTATGTTTAAACTTTATTAGAAATCATGAAATGTATTTTTTAAATCCAATTACCAGCTTAAATACGCCACTAACGGCATACAGGAGTTTGGCATTGTAAGGCATATGGCCATATGGTTACTAATAAAATTAACATATGTAAGCAGGGTAGACCTTAGTTTAATAAGAAAATCAAATTAAGGTTACTCAATGTATTCATCATTGGGACACATATAGAATGCAGGATGCGTTGCTGCCGAAAGTAGACACATTGACATTGAGCATACTGAACTTTATTTTCTTTTTTGTGAGTTGCGGTAGCGTGTAAAACACGGGTCACAGTTCAACTATTAAAACAGTTAAATTTATTAATACTTAAATAGTTAAATTTATTAATAGTTAAATTTATTAAACTGGTGAGTTACAGTTTATAGCTAATAAATACTAGCAGTTAGGTACTTTTACTGTTGTGGATACGTCCAATTTTTAGAACAGGACCTGGTGACTACGAATTGATAAAATAGTTCGTTTATGCACTTATTTCACCAGAGCGTCACAACCTTAATTCACAAAATTAAGCCTCTTGGTTTCTTTCCCGCATATATATTCCAGATACTCCTTAAACCAGGGGCGCAGCTTGATTGCTGTCACTTTATGGCACTTAGCCTCACGCAGCTAAAATCTCCTAGCAGCAAGGAGAAAGTACTCCCTCTCTTCACTCTCCAAGCCAGAATGAGTCCTCTCTCCGGGGAGGGGGGGGGGACATGGGCGGGGAACTACGTAACATTTTGGTCCTATAAGATAGAGCTCTCGACTCCATTGGGTCACTACGATTTCATCATGACCTCGATCGCGTCTGGGACCCAAATGCTGCAATAGTAAAATCTGGAGAAGGACTGTGTCATCCATTTAAGTCATATCAGGTCGCCACAATGTCCAGTTCATTCAAACTACCACTCAAAACTGTCACTAGAAAAAACTGATGGATGCCTTTGATCTTCCGTCTGTTTGGGTGGTACTTCTCTAACGTGGGAACGATCATAGGCATAACCTGCACTAGCTGGGATATTTAAGTCTCTCAAGATATCACAATATCACCACGCACACCGACAAGATTTTTCATAATAGGGAAAATCTATACTCTAGCACTCTAAACACATGTCTCATTCACAGCAGAGGCTCAATATGGGCTCTTACTGTCACTAATTGTAAATTATATTCCTGAATATATTATCATAAACACATAAACACTATTACACAATTAAAACAATACAATTTTATAAATAAATGAAGTAAAGAACTATATAAACATTGTTAAGCCACATGTATCATTTACACGACTCGTACAGTCAGTATGTGGAATTTGGTCTTCCTGGCCGGTAACCTATGGAGCGGCGATTTTCCTGCACTTTTCCTAAATCTCTAATTAAGCGAAAATCATTTCCAGCGTCGTGTTCTAACCGCTTAACGTGGCTGATGTTAGTTTTGTTTTGCGGCGATGGAAATTTAGGGGTTTCTAAATAATTAGATTAGCAAGCGGACTTTCGATTTCTTCTAACGTGTAATATTGGTTCACCCCTTTCGGGAATTTCTGTCCCGTCGATTTGAAGTTAACTTTTGCCTTTCCCTTTAAGACTATGTCTTTATTTTCTTCCTAACATCCCCTGATTTGATTCCTTTCTAGGGATGAACATCCTTTTGCGACTATCTCAATTTTATCATTCGTTTTGCAATTACGGTTCAGTACGCTTTCTGTAATCATTTCACTTACGTCTGACTCAAGACTTCCTGACTCCGGCGTTTCAAGTCTTTTCAACTCTTTCTCTCCTCAGCAATTTTTCAAAAAGGCCCGTTTTTGGGTCCCTGGGGTTTCCTGACTTAATCCTCCATTTCCGTTTTCAGTTAGGGACGGTAACTCTTTACGTTTAGACATGTCCATTTTCACCCTCTGTCTATTAAACTTGTAACGTAATTTATGGCACAACATTTCTTCCCACACTCGCTTTTTCAAGGTAACTGAAACTCGTATTTTCGCTTTCTGCCTTTCTACTTTTCATGTATTCCTTAAATAAATCACCCACACTCTTTCTTTTCTTTCACACTTGCCTTTTGTACTGGGATAACTGGTGTTGTCCTGGATTCCGTCCTACTGAGAGACTCACAATGCGTTTCTTCTGCGCTTTGACCAAGGGGGGACGTAACAAAAACCCTTCTTTTCTCCCTATCAAGTTTACTTTGTACGTTCTTCTCGTAAACCGAAGCTAACCGATTTGCGGGGTTAGGGGAAATAAAATCTTCTCTCTGCAGATTCGTAAAGCGAATTGAGTAACCGTCTCCGCACGTTTTTTGTTGCGCCAAACTCGTACATCTAACAGGCGGTTTCGATTTCATTTCATCTGTTAATTTTTGCGTTATGTTTCCTAATAAGACATTTCCGTCTTCTTTTCTACAACTGCGGCTTTGGTTAAAAGGTCACTTACGTCTGTTACGTTAAGTCGTATTTTTACGAGGGGTAGACATTTTAGTTCGTTAACAAGGGGTAGTATGACTCTCATTACTTCTCCCGTATACTGTTCCTTGGTTACGTCATTAGCATTAATTAAGTCTAACGAACAGCCCGTATTTCTAAATAACTTAATTTTTTTCCCATTTACAATACCTTCGCTTAAATAGGGCTTGAATATCTCATCTAATTCGTCCAAGTCCGCCAGTTGATTCACTATTTCGGGTTTTTTTTAGTTCTGGGCAAGAATGTTGAAGGTGAGAAAACTTTCGCATTGGAAACAAGACCTGTCTCTTCGCCTATCGAAAATACCGTCTCTATTTTTTTATCATCCTTATCCCTCCAATTTCTTTTTATTCCCGTTGTTTTGGGTTCTATTTCTGATTTATCGAAAAATCTGTTTCTCTGTCTCTCTGACCGTCTCAGAATAATCATGTTTTTGGGTCAGTTACAATGGAGTAATTATTGTACTCCAAAAGTCAAATTATGCTGTCTAATTTTGGCTGGCACCTTTCTTTTTTTTGGTCAGTAATTTTCAAGTCCCAAAGTTGACTGAATTCGGACACCTGAATACCGCTTAAACATTGATAGAAATAGTTCGTAATTTTATATGAAAAAATCTTTCCATTTTTTTTTCTTCGGCCCGTTGTGTACTTACGAATTTAATTCTAAAATCTTCTGCGCTAATTTAATAATTTACCTTTCACAAAATCTAAGTTGTCTGTTTCGTCAGGTGATTCTCTAAGAATGACTTCTGCCAATTTCATCGGTAACACACCTAACAAATTCGTCACCCACTGTGATTTATATATTTGCGCTTTACCGTCTGTCTTTCAAATAAGTTGAGATATCAGGAAATCACTGATTTTTGCATATCAAATTGAAGAAACACGTTTTTCAAAAAGATCTTAGGATCCCTTTCAATTTGACTAGACGATAACGCTAAAGTGTCATTTTCCCGTTCAGCCCTAATTCTTGCGAGCTCATGTTCCTTATCAATTTTATCTTTTTCCAACCTCGATCTTTCTATACGGTCTTCTTCAATCAACTTTAATTGGTTCAGCGCTATTGTTTCATCATAATCCGGTGCTTCCATTATCTTTTCAAACAATTTAGGAATTGTGTCATTTGACAAAATTTCTAATTCAAATTTTACCGGAAGGGTTTGCAGATCGCATTTTCGAAATACGGATATGCCTGTCATAATCACTAATTTTAAATTCCAACTTAATTTAATTCCACTTCCCCGCACTTAAATACAATACACAAATACACAATTTTTTTAACCCACAATACAGCATAAAAATAAATACAGTAGTTTCTACGCGTGAATTCATAAAATTTTGACAGATAAATTAACTGTTAATTAACCCGTTAAATTTTCGCAATTTTGAGTTCCAGGAAAACCCCAATTCCATACTTAGTATCTGAAAATTTCTTTCACAATATGTCTGAACTCACAGGAAATATTCAAACATTAAATTTACTGAACTTAACTTTTATTTACATAGCAACTTAGCAACGGAATTTCCTCCCCCACCCCCCCACCCCCCCACCCCTTTTCCTTTTTTTTTTTTTTTTTTTTTTTTTTTTTGAAAAATATTAACACTTCTATGGCCTAAAATTTTCAGAGTTCACTCTTTCTAAAAATTTCAACAGCTACAGAAATTTAGTTTCCTGAGACATAAATAACTTAGTTTCACAACAATTTTAATTTACTATCTCTAAAAAAATTCCTGACATTAATATTTTAAAATTTCATGTATTTTAGTGTTTAGAAACAAGTTAAATTACACTTTCTGCCCATTTCATAAATGTTACAACACCTCGAAACATCTATTGAAATTAAAACAGTGCTTACCTGGGTAGCTCAGCTGTCCGTCTTTGCTCAAGAGTAGCGGTTGTTTTACAGCTGTGCTCCTCGTCTGTCCGTCACTGCCCAAAGTGGGGAGGGTTGTGTCTGACTGTGCGACTCGTCTGTTCTTCCCTGCCCAAAGTATCGGGTGTAGTGTCCGGCTCGTCTGTCCGTCACTGCCCAAATTGGCGGGTGTAGTGTTCGACTGTGCAGCTTGGCTGTCCGTCCCTGCCGAAACTGGCGGGTAAAGCTAGATTGGTACTGCATGCAACCTCTACAGGTTATCGCATATTTATCTGCTGAAGCAGATCGTGACGATTGTTAGACTTTCACTTGGGACATATTGAATGCCCAGCCGCTGCCCCGTCGTTTGTCTAAACATGCTTGTACGGCTTTCCTGCTGCACGTGAGAACCCAGTTCTCACCGACGACCTAGGATGTCTTCCCTCTCTCACCACTAGTGTCGCGTTGTTTATTCGAGATTCATTCCTCTACCAGGAAGACGTGCCAACTCTCGCCCCACCCAGGATATGAGCCACTGCTCTTTTTTGGTCCTTCATTATTACAAAATTGTTCTGCATTATTATTAGAGTAGCTACATCTAGATATTTGCTACTTCTTTACAAACTACATCCATAGGGGTGGTAATGGTCGCCGCACGAGCGCGGCGTTTATTTCACATGTTAGACTTGATTAAATAGCATAGAAAAACAGTGATATTTAAACATTATTTACACTTACCATTTAAAACTTCATCTTCACTTTTACTCTCTTCATACTTCTCTCACTTCATCTGTCCCTTGAATTCCGCCCTTTCTCTTCACTCTTTCTCTTCACTCCTTCTCTGTCACTCTTTTTCCTTCGAACTTCACCCCTCACTTACCTGTTCTTACTTACCTGGGCCAATACCTTAGGTTTCGCCTCAGACACATTTGGGGAGTGACTGCCCATTAATGGAGCCTATCATAGATGCGGCTCCATTTCCTGGAGAAAGGCCGTGAGTGCTTTCCTCCCTTCCGGAACCAGGAAGTAGTTCCGGACGGTCAAAGCGGTTAGCTTCGGGCAGAGCCTGTCCCTGAGAGGTTGCGTTCCAACACAGGCCACGAGCAGGTGTTCACTCGTGGCGGGATCCGGGTCTGTGGAAAATGGGCATCCCCGCGTGAGAGGTCTTACCTTGAAGCGGTGAAAATATTTCGGGAATGGTCCATGCCCTGTAATCGCCCAGTTAATGAGAGGCGCGGTCCAGGTTCGTTCTTCCGACACTTTCGGAATTAAATTGAACACATTCCTCTCTGTTTCCGCCTCCTCCCATCGACTTTGCCAGAGGGCTTTCACCTCCTGGCGGATCCTTGATTTTACGGATCGAGACGACAGACTTAGAGGGACGTCAATGACATCTAAACCTGCACCTGCTTTCGCAAGGCGGTCTGCTGTTTCATTGCCGTGTATCCCTATATGGGCCTTTACCCAGAACCACTTCACCTCGAGGCCTTCTCTCGCCGCGTGAACACGTGCACATAGTGGGTCTTGCGAGTACGGATTTGCTAGTGCCGTCAGCGACGATCTAGAGTCGCTGAACAATGAAAGTTCGTTTCGGGCTCTGCACAGCTCCAGCGCTTTGATAATGGCGACTAGCTCGGCCTGGTACACTGTCGCATGGGGCGGGAGGTGTTAGGCTTGTTCTTCAATCAATTCCCCACCGTCAAAGATTGCACGGCATACTTTTCCAAACCAACATCCAATTTTTAAAATTTATAATAAATCTATTCCAATCATTGAAAATGTTAAGTACATTGGTTTCATCTTAGATGCAAGATTTAATTGGATTAACCATATAGAACTTTTAAGGGAAAATATTCGTAATTTCTCAGCTAGTGTAAGCAGAACTTTCAAAAGAGACAAAGGACTTCCAGCAAGTATTAGAAAAATATGGTATCTGACTGTGATCGAGAAGAGAATTACATATGGATACGAGATCTGGTTTGGGGATCTTAAATACCATGCACTCAGAAAATTGAAGTCTTGCCAAAGAACAGGATTATTTTCAATAGTCAAACCTTATAGATCAACCTCAACGGACGCCCATTGCATTCTTTCCGGGGTTCCTCCAATTGACATTGCACTTCAAAATAAGACAAATATGTATAACACCATTCATGGCACTTATTCTATTAGTACCAACGAGACTATTATTAAGGAAGACAATTTAATGCGTAGAACTAAAACATATGAATGTCCATTCTATAACAAGATATATAATATTAATTTTATTCCACATACAGTTAACAAAGTCCCATATTCCTCTTCTCCACAGATTTATACAGACGGATCTAAAATGGACTCGGGCACTTCAGCAGTATTTACTGTTTTCTACTATGACAATGTTATTTTTGATGGTACCATTAAACTCAGTGTCAATAATTCTATCTTTCAAGCAGAACTTCAAGCAATACTTTCTGCAATGCAATGGGTTACACAATCAACGTTTACATTTGTCACTATTTACACTGACAGTTTATCTTCAGTTCAGGCCCTTCAGCAAACATTTCCGGCAAATGATATTATTTTACAGATATATTATCTTTTAAGGGACAACTCACATATTATGTTTAATATAGGTTGGATTAAGGCCCATGTTGGTATTTTGGGTAATGAGCATGTGGATGCACTGGCTAAATCAATTATTCAGAACAACGTATATAATGATGAAATCTTTATTAAATATCCAATTTCAATAGTCAAATTATTTTTCAACAAAAATATCATTAAAGAATGGCAACTTTACTGGGACAATAGTACAAAAGGTCATGATACATACAATATCTTTAAAAAAGTTAACAGTAATTTCATCTGTAGCTATCAAGTTGTACAGTACTACGCATCTGGTCACGGTTCATTTCCTTCTTAACTTTTTAAAATTAATAAAAGACAGGATAACATTTGTATTTGCGGGAAAGAGGGCAATGTAATCCATTATATTTTTGGCCGCTGCAGTTTGATGAGACATCATTTTACTTTTAATAATAGTTACACAGTCAGACAAAATTTATACAATATTATTTTTGACAGTAATAACTATGACAAATTAAGGGCAAACTACAATATCCTTAACAAACATTATTCTTTCATTAAACATACATTTTGATTTTTGCACTCGAATACATTGTTATCTACACACTTAATTTCATTTTTATTCTGACATTTTACATAATTACAGTATTAAGTTTCTTTCTATTTGGATTACAAGTTGTTTTTGTATTTTGATGCATAGTTCATTATTTTTATTTAATCATTAGCATCGAACTCTGATTTTAAGTACATTATTTAACAGTGATGACAGAATGTAAGCTTTGGTTTTAATATTTTATCATATTTTCCAACAATTCGCCCATGCTTTTATAGTTTTTTTTTCTTTTTACACATTTAAACATTGGTTTCATTGTATCTTCATTTTTAATGGTTATAGTGCTTTTTCGGCGTTCATGGTGAGCATCTTGGGATAAGTTATTTTATCAATCTACAGATGGCATGCAAAATAGATTGAATATACGTTATGATTATTGCAATCGCATATAGTTTGGCACAGGCTATCTAATTGAAGTTGTACGAGACAGGGAAATATGGTGTATTGTATATCTTTTCAAAGACAGAAATATACATGGCCATAATGAAAATGAAAACGTTAACTGCGACAACTATAGTCAACTTATCAAGTGAAATGAAGATTGTGAAATAATTCTTCCCTTGCCTCGTTCAATTACACATTGAAATAATATAGTGTTATCACTGGATTACAATCCAAAATTTTGTGTTTTTTAGGATTTAGTTTTTTAGTATATAATTTTATTTAATTACTGGCTCAAAGCTTGTGTTTTGCAGGATATAATTTATAAAATTTGGTATTATTTGAGGCAGGAGTCATGCCTTGCAGATTGTGTTTTAAGGATTTTAGCCTTAGTTTAGTATTAGTTTATCATGTATTTATTGTTTTTTCATTGTTTAATTGAACTGTGTTCAATGCTTTTTGTATTGCAGGACTGCTGCATTTATCTATTTTGTCATAATAATTGTCGTTGTTTCGGGCTCGTTCCCGGGGCTGTGTTTTTTGCTGGATGGCGGTGGGGATTTTACCTCCGGATCATTAGTCCATCAGCCTTCACGGCTGGCGCCTCGGAAGGGTGTCACTGTCACCGTCAGAGATTGCAACACCTGATCCTACACCTCCTCCAATTTTCGACCCTTCGGTATAGACCGACAACCCCTGCTGGAAGGGGGGTCCCCCGTTATTCCGGGGTGCTTCCTCCCAATCAATGGCAGGAGCCTTCGCAGGGTATACTGACCATCTTCCCATCCGTTTTTGAATTTCGTCAGATCGTATTGTAGTTCCACCTACATTGGCATTTACCTCTAGACGGAGGACGCGACTCAGGTTATACTCCTTTTCAACCTGTAGATCTAGCGGTAGAGTTCCGTCAAGTACCTGAAGAGCTACCGTACTAGTAGTACGATAACACCTGGTTATCGCAATGAGCGCCAATCGTTGAGCTGTGATTAGGCTTTCTCTCATGCGGCCGGTCCCCGTCCACCAGAAACTGCAACCATAAGTCGCGAGCCTCTCTATGCCATTCTTATATAGACGCTCCAGTACTTCCCCTTTGAGGCCCCAAGTCCTCTGACTGAGGGAGCGGGTCGCCCTCACATAGTTCGCCAGGCTTTGTTTGACGTATGCGCAGTGTGCCATTCCATTCAACTTGTCGTCCACCATCATTCCTAGGTAGCGTGTGTTTTGTGCGACTTTAATGGGTATTCCAAGGAAGGAGAGTCTAGGAGCCGTTTTAGGGTTTCTCTTGTAACTCCCCAACCGGCGCACTTTGCGGAAAAAAAACCAGTACGGTTTTTTCCGAGGAGAACTCGAGCTTATGCAGTGCCGCCCAACGAGCAATCTTCGCTAAGGCAGAATTTGCCCGCTTCGCACAAACGTGGGCGTTTGGCGCTTCGACTAAGAGTGCAAAGTAGTCGGCATAAGCTATGATTTTCACGTACTCTCCCAGATCCAACTCCAACAAGGAGTTCTCTACCAAGTTCCAGAGAAAGGGATCTGAATTCGAGCCCTGAGGACAGCCTTTGTCGTACATGCGTTCCAGGGACACATTGTGCGTTCGATATTGGATTTTCCTGTCAGCTAGGAAACTCCGAACTAGCCTGTACAGGTTTTCAGGGCAACCCATCCTTTGCAGTTGAGCATAGATCGCCGGCCACCATAAATTATTAAAGGCACCTTTCACATCTAGCATGATGAGACAAGAGTCTTTGTCTCGTGCGTGGAAGTCTTCGACTGTCTTACGCAGTTCATGCAGGGCATGCTCTGTTCCCTTACCTGGAGTAAAACCGAATTGGTTTTGGTGAAGGAACCCTCGTGACTGCGCGTGGTAGACCAGCCTGTTTGTCACAAGTTTATCCAACACCTTACTCCAGGCTGTCAAAAGACAGATAGGACGATAGGCGCTTGGGTCCGAGCGATCCTTTTCAACCTTGTTAAACAGAACCAAGTCTGCAAAACTCCAGCTCGAGGGGAACTCTCCTTCCCTCAAGCACTTTTTCATGAGTGATATTAACAGTGGTTTGTTTGCCCTGTAGACTATTTCGATTACCTCCATGGGTAATCCATCGTGTCCTGGAGCTTTCCCTCGGTTCGCGGTCCTGAAAACGGCCTCAATCTCCTTTTGGGGGAATTCCGGATCGTCGCCGGATATGTCTCTGCCCGAATTTCTTCGTGCGACGGCTCATCATCTCCGTCTACCGGAAAGTGGTATTCCATCAGTTTCCCGATGGTAGCTTCGAAGCTCGTGGTTTTCTCCTCATCCCCTCACCCGACTATTTTCAGTTTCAGACTATGAGAGGATTTTCCTCTCATCCAGTCAAAGTGCGGGCCAAAGGGTTTCCCCGGCTCAATCTCTTCGAGAATGCGCCTTTAGTACGCCCATTTGGCGCTTTGGACCGAGCGCCTGAACTGTGCTCTTGCTTTGCAGAAGAGTCCCTCATACTCTTTCCGCTGGTCGTGATCCTCACATTTCCTGTACCACCTCCTTGCGGTACTTACTCTTTTCCTCTCTGCGAGAAGACTTGGGATCCACCACGGTTTTGCCTTGTTACGCGCTTTCCGGGTACGCACGTACTTCTCACAGAGACCTTGAACGATCTCTGTCAGACTAGAAACACACTCGTCAACCGACTTCTCTTCAAACCAGTTTACCGACATGTCCCCTATCCCTTCGGAAAGGGCCTCCCGGAGTTTTGGCACAATCAGGTCCTTGAACCGAACCCTGTATTTGGGCCTTTGGGGTGGGATCTCAGTGGAGATCTCCGTAACTACACGCATGTGCTCCGTAGCTGTCGCTCTGGACTCTACTCTCCAACCAACAAGTACTGCTGGTCTCGTTAGCCTACCTAGTGAAAGATCAATCCAGCTGTCGCCCCTAGTCGACTGGAATGTAGGCTCACTGGCTGAATCGTTGAAGATAGAGAGGTCGTTCTGGGCACACAGCTCCAAAACGAGGTCACCTCTATTATCGCATTTCTCAAGCGGATTTCCCCATACCGAGCTCTTAGCATTTAGATCGCCCAAAATTAAAATATCATGTTCTGCATTGCTTTGTAAAATCTGCTGCAGCGTTTCAATATGTGTGTCGATTGAATCTCGTGGGTGTTCTGGCGGCAAGTACACAGAAACCACAATAATCTTTCTCCCGGCAAAGTTAAGTTGGATTGCGACAATGTCGTTTGTCGTCATCAGCTCCACCACATCGAGTGTCT
This sequence comes from Maratus michaelseni, assembly GCA_963931845.1. Taxonomy (NCBI): domain Eukaryota; kingdom Metazoa; phylum Arthropoda; class Arachnida; order Araneae; family Salticidae; genus Maratus; species Maratus michaelseni. Next base: position 127,796,863 of record OZ007594.1, on the reverse strand, counting down.
GATTTATCACGACCACCGCAGAACGAGCCTGCTGTGGAGCGTGATAAGCCACTGCCGCTGCTGGTATGTGACCAACTTTACCGTTCGATAGAACATGAGGCTCCTGTAAGCACAAGACGTCATAATCCCGCATGTCATTCTTCAACACATTTGACGCAGCAAGAGATTTTCCGGCATTCTGTTGCCCTATCCGCACATTAACCATAGTCAATCTTTTTGCGGATTCTTACCATTTCTACGGCTTGGGTTGGGCACTGGGGATCTAGGGAGCTGTGAGCCGAAGAGCACTGAGACTCTTTAGGATAGAATTTGTTTTGGCTCACACAGTTCATGCATGGGTTCAGCTGCACTGGCTGTTTCCGTCACGTCCTTTCTCTGCTAACTAGATACCCTGCGGTTGTTGTAACGTCATAGGGTATAAATATTATGTAAGGGCCTAATGGCCTATTATCTGTATTTATTTTAATAAACTTTCCGAGCAGGGCTTGTTTAGCTTAAGCCATATGGTAGACTTCCCTGCTCGGTTGAATCTGAATCTAAGCTTCCCCCATTCTATCATAACCCCAGTGTTTCGAGCGGGATCTATGAGTTTCGGTAGCATGTAAGCTAGCGGGGCTAGTTCAACTATTAAAACAGTTAAATTTATTGAACTGTTTAACCCTCCCAGACTGCTCGAGCAGCAATCTGCCCCCTACGCAGCCCCTACGCATAAAACACATACGCATAAAACAGCCCCTACGCATAAATAACTATTATATTTAATTTATTTTTTTAGGTGTAGACGAACTGGCAGAAATTATGGAATCTTTGACCAAGAGGGCTCGGTTTGACAGATGAGTTTCACTTCAGTGCAAAAATCATTACATAATAAGTGTTGTATAAAATACCTACTTACTCATTTTATTATATCGTTTACTATTAAACAGTTTTCATACTAATCAACCGTGAATCGTTTTTTATCATTTTGCTCTGTCTATATAACGTAACTTTAAAGTGTTACATGTCTGCGCATACGTGCAACGATGCATTTAAGTTATATGCCTTCAATAGGGAGGTGGCTGACAACTTCGAGCATTCGTCATTGCTTTTCCCGTAACTATTCAATGCCCGAAAAATTATTTACACATAAATTGCAGAGAATTTTATCTACTTCTTCAAAGTATAGGATAATGTTTACAGTGAAATGCTTACTTTTACTTACCCATCATACGTAGTATAGGGTAAGTCTTGTAATCGTTTTGAAAATCGAAAAAATTTTTACTTACCCATCATACGTAGTATAGGCTAAGTCTTGTAATCGTTTTGAAAATGGAAAAAAAAATTGACGGATTTACACGTTTCAGACACTAAAGATTCCGAAAAACATATTTTTAGTAAAAAAAAATTTGCCGTCCGTCTGTGTGTCTGTGTGTCTGTAAACGCTCTATCTCCCAAAAAAACTGAGATAGAGACTTGCAATTTGGTATGTACTTAGTATGTAATAATGCGAAGAAGCCTATTTAATTTCAATAACCTCGATTAACCGGAACTATTTTTTTCGGACTCTCAAAATATTCGTTCTGATAAAACGTATATAAAAATTTTCGAAATTGTTTATTTTAAGACGTGAATATAAAAGACAATAAAAAAACATAAATTTTGCATAAAGAATGAAGTCGATAGGATAATGAGTTGCCGAGATATTTGGAATCCTATTACCACACTCTTCAATTTTTCATGACCCTGTATTTCATCCAAATTTCACTTCAAAGATATATTTTAATTGGAAATGAGACGCTTAATCAGATGCAATAAACCGCTAGTTAATAGGATTATTGTTTTTGGAGTTATAAGGATGTTTCTTTCAAGCAATTCAGTAATAGAACATTTAAAGTTTATAACGTCATCAAGCCACGATTTTATTCGAATTGCAATGCATTTTATAAGTAGTTTACACATTTTTATTTTAATATTTTACATTATGCATATCCATGATGGGTAAGTATTACGGTGGCCCCCAACGACTAGTTAGTGTTGCGTTTGGAAATGCTGTAAAATAATGTGTTTTTTGGAATTTTTCAAATATTACTAATTTTTGTCGAATTTTCAACGCCTCTTTGTAAACCATACGTCGTACAAAAAAATTATAAGAAGGTAAATTGTAGGTACTTTCTCGTCTTTCTTTTAATATAGGATCACCTTTTGCGTAAAAATTTTAATTTGCAAATTATTAAAAAAAAAAAAAAAAAAAAAAAAAAAAACGTGATTTTTAGTGTTTTTTTCATGATTTCTCAAATTTTCCGAAAGAAATTTTTTTGGACAAAATCAGACTCGTGTTCAGCACCGCAAAAAACATTACGTAAGCCACAAAAAGCAATCACACCACAATTTTGCACTTCATGCACATCATTTTACTGGGCTATAAGGCGAGTTTTGAAACTGATGTCCTCATTTGATTTATTTTTCATAACCACTTTATGTACAATACTAGCAAGCTACGCCCGCAACTCTGGTCAATTTCTTATAACGAACTTTTAATCCAACAAAATATTGACATTTCATAATTCACTTTTATATTTTAACAGAATAATAAGGCTACTATAATTTGTGACTCGTGCTATAGCCAATATACACGTCAGGACACGTCGCCCATATCATTATCTTTTTACGCATGGAGGTTGGTTTTGCTATGGTACTCCATTGTGAAATTTGGTAATTTTTCAAATTCAATATTTGAAAAATGGCATAATCATTAGATTTGAAATTTATATCAAGAAAAACACAATTTTTTACCTTTCAAACGCAGTTTGCCTAACAATTTTCTGACAAATACTTTTCGAGCTACTATTTTTTTCAGTAACTTCAAATGTTTCATTTTCCGAGACTAATCTGTGGCAACAATTAGCGAAAAACCCAGTCGTCAGAAACGCATAGTTTTTTATTAAAGAGGCTGTTGGAGCAGGGATTGTCATCACCAATTTGCCACCATCACTTTTGAAATCGGTTCGGTAGTTCTAGAGATTCCATAGAAATTGTAATTTAGAATGTTTTTAGAACGCTTTTCGCTCATTTAACCCTTTTAAATTTCGATTTTTTTTTATTTTGTTTTTAGAGAGCATTTACATATTATAAGTAACTACAATGCCAAATTTCAAATTTCTAGCTCCTTCAGTATAAAAAAAAATCGCAATTTTAGAACGTTTTTCGCTCTTGCACCCCCCCCCCCTGGGGTTAGGGACACCGACATAAAATATAGCCTATGTTGGAGAAGCGGTTGTCACCATCAATTTGCCACCATCACTTTTGAAATCGGTTCGGTAGTTCCAGAGATTCCATAGAAATTGTAATTTAGAATGTTTTTAGAACGCTTTTCGCTCATTTCACCGTTTTAAATTTCGAATTTTTTTATTATTATTATTCTTAGAGAGCATTTACATCTTATAAGTAACTACAATGCCAAATTTCAAATTTCTAGCTCCTTCAGTATAAAAAAGATCGCAATTTTAGAACGTTTTTCACTGCTGCACCCCCCTGGAATTAGTGACACCGACATAAAATATAGCCTATGTTGGAGCAGGGGTTGTCACCATCAATTTGCCACCATCACTTTTGAAATCGGTTCGGTAGTTCCAGAGATTCCATAGAAATTGTAATTTAGAATGTTTTTAGAACGTTTTTCGCTCATTTCACCCTTTTAAATTTCGAATTTTTTTATTTTGTTCTTAGAGAGCATTTACATCTTATAAGTAACTACAACGCCAAATTTCAAATTTCTAGCTGCTTCAGTATAGAAAAGATCGCAATTTTAGAACGTTTTTCGCTCCTGCACCCCCCCCTCCCTGGGGTAGTGGCACCGTCATAAAATATAGCCTATGTTGAAGCAGGGGTTGTCACCATCAATTTGCCACCATCACTTTTGAAATCGGTTCGGTAGTTCCAGAGATTACCCCCTACAAACAAACAAACAAACAAAAACAATCTTTACTCCTTTATAATATTAGTGTTGGAGCAGGGGTTGTCACCATCACTTTTGAAATCGGTTCGGTAGTTCTTGAGATTCCACAGAAATTGTAATTTAGAATGTTTTTAGAACGCTTTTTGCTCATTTCACCCTTTTAAATTTCGAATTTATTTTTATTTTGTTCTTAGAGAGCATTTACATTTTATAAGTAACTACAACGCCAAATTTCAAATTTCTAGCTGCTTCAGTATAGAAAAGATCGCAATTTTAGAACGTTTTTCGCTCCTGCACCCCCCCCCCCCTGGGGTAGTGGCACCGACATAAAATGTAGCATATGTTGGAGCAGGGGTTGTCACCATCAATTTGCCACCATCACTTTTGAAATCGGTTCGGTAGTTCCAGAGATTCCACAGAAATTGTAATTTAGAATGTTTTTAGAACGCTTTTTGCTCATTTCACCCTTTTAAATTTCGAATTTATTTTTATTTTGTTCTTAGAGAGCATTTACATCTTATAAGTAACTACAACGCCAAATTTCAAATTTCTAGCTGCTTCAGTATAGAAAAGATCGCAATTTTAGAACGTTTTTCGCTCCTGCACCCCCCCCCCCCTGGGGTAGTGGTACCGACATAAAATATTAGCCTATGTTAGAGCAGGGGTTGTCACTATCAATTTGCCACCATCACTTTTGAAATCGGTTCGGTAGTTCCAGAGATTCCACAGAAATTGTAATTTAGAATGTTTTTAGAACGCTTTTTGCTCATGTCACCCTTTTAAATTTCGAATTTTTTTTTATTTTGTTCTTAGAGAGCATTTACATCTGATAAGTAACTACAATGCCAAATTTCAAATTTCTAGTTGCTTCAGTATAGAAAAGATCGCAATTTTAGAATGTTTTTCGCTCCTGCACCCCCCCTGGGGTAGTGGCACCGACATAAAATATAGCCTATGTTGGAGCAAGGGTTGTCACCATCAATTTGCCACCATCACTTTTGAAATCGGTTCGGTAGTTCCAGAGATTACCCCCTACAAACAAACAAACAAACAAACAAACAAAAAAACAATCTTTACTCCTTTATAATATTAGTATAGATTAATCTAATAGTTGAAAGAAAAAATTCTTGCCTCTACATTGCGCAGTCACAGCATTTTCAAATAAATATATTCCTTCATTAATACTATAATAATGGGGGGGGGGCTTCTTTTGATAATTATCTGGATTCTAAAATTATTAATTCTAATTAATTTTAATTTGATGATTATTTGGATAATTATATATTTTGTTTTATTCTATTGAAATACATGATTGAGAAAAAAGGTGTCACAATTCTTGATAATGTTGAAGCAAGAAGAGATGTACGATAACCAAAAGAGCATTGATTTTATTTTAATCTGATTTTCATAGGGAAATGGGGAAAATGCTTGCTATATGCTTTTTCTAAATTAGATTTATTCTTTCCTGGCTTTAAGCTAAAAATGTATTTTTTAATAATCGTATTTGATGCTTGCGTTTTTACTTATTTTAAAATCAATTTTTACATTAGCAAAACTTGCATTTCCTTTGCAAATATAAATCTGATTCTTCCAAATATAAATCCAATCTTTGCGAATATAAATCTGTTTTTTGCAAAATCTAATTACTAGGTCAGAAGGATTCATACTCTTTACTTTTAATCTAATCATTATGTTAAGAAAATTTTGCAATTGAATGACTTTTCTATACACAACAGATTTCAAATAAAAAATTTAAAAATATAATAAAACTGACTTCACGTTTGACAAAAAAAAAAAAAAAAAAAAAAAAAAAAAAACAATTATAAATTATACTTTTTTGACGAATCTAATGTTAAAAGTAAAGAAGAAAAAAACACAATATGGTAGCTATTTTAAAAACGTTAAGTAGTTCTGTGCACCTAAAGAACATATTGAAATTTCACGGCAATTTTTCTATTTTTATGAATGTCAGATTCTAGAGAGTTGAACACGCAATTTTAAAAATTACAGTTTCTAATGCACCCTCCAAAATGACGCCATTTTTGCGCTGTATTTCTTTAGAAATGTGTTGCTCTCGGTCGAGAATGGACCAAATGATGTACGCACTTTACTCTTTTAAGCGTTTTTAACGAAATTCTGTGACTTTAGAAGAATTTTTCTTTGAATAAGCAATAGAAATGCATAAAATCGTTACAAAAATGTTAAAGTTACAAAAAGGACAGATGCAAATTATCAGATATGAAAAAAAAAGCCAAATTCAAAAATTGACGTCGGATGAGAAATCGTTTTATAAAGCAAAAAACGTGGTCTTCATCTTTAATTTCCTCAAAATACCTTTACCTCAGTCATCAATCTAAACAAGAGTTAAAGCAATACTTAAATTTTGCTTAGAGGATGGTCTACAAATAGAAATTATACGAAACTTTAAAAATTTCAATGCTAACACCTAAAGTTGGCATCATATTTGGATATTTCGGTTTATTCTACCTTCGGGCACCAAACGGGAAGTCAGCAGATAGGGAATGGGACTTTTGCGTCAGCAGCAGGCGGCGGCGGTGCGGTGGTAAAACCGCCTGCTGCCGAGATCATACTACAGTAGGTGGGTGGAATAGCTAGCGTGCGGAAGCTATGTTATAGTAGGGTGCCGCGAATAGGTTTGCTATAAGAGGGGGGTATTTTAGGGGAGGGCTAAATTAATAAAAATTTTAAATGTCTTATAGTACGAGGTAACGGTTATGGTAGAGTCCGAACACTGCCCCCCTATCCCTCTGCATTTTTCCAATGGTCGTTGTAATTTGTTAAATTAGATTTATTTATTTATTTATTTATTTATTTATTTATATATTTTGCACAAACAATAAGAGGATGGATAATAGCATGGTAGTCAAAGTTCACAGTTCTGTTTAAATATGAAATAAAAAGTTGACTGCTCTTTTTATTTTTAAATGGGACAATGGAAATGTTTTCACATTGTTTTAAATAATTACTTACCAATTATTTTATTTCTTGATTAGTAATATAATAATGCGAAAAAACTGAACTTATTTTGATAATTTTCTTGAGACAAAAATAGCTTTTTCTAATCAGTTTTAAATTGATACTTTTTTCTTGGAAGCAACTTTTTTTTAAACTAAAGAAACTGAATTAGTCGTAAAGAAAGAGATATCCTTTTTCTTTATAACATTAAGATCAAGAAATGAAAATGTCATTAGGAAAGAACTGATTTCATTTTAATCTTATTTTCATAAGATATGGAAAAAAAGGCTTTCTATATGCATTTTCTTAATTAAACTTATGTTTCCGTCACTTTCGGACTCAAAAAGTGTAATTAATGTGTTCCCTCTTAATGTAGCTTTAATATTGTGAGTTCAGTCTACTATAACTGCAAGGAAACATCTATATTTAACTATATAGATTTATTATACATATTTACAAGTCAGTCAAGCGAACCACTGCTTAGAACATTCATTCTTACACTACGTATAGTATTTTTCACTCTCTTGGAAGAGATAACAAATGAGGGCTTAGATGCTTTACACTGACGCTAAAAAAAAAAAAAATAATAATAATAATCGGTTAAAAAAAAGAAAAAAGTCGCCAAACTTTGGGGACTGTTTTTCTTTTATGGCAACCCGGCTATTAAGCTTGTATTTAGTTACTGTAGTAGCTTGGCGCAGTCTTGGAAATCGCGCTAACCAAACAGTCGCCAATCTTTTGTTTACATTTTAGCGTCAGTGTAACACATCTGTTCCCAAATGAGGTTCATTAGTAGCGCCATCTCTGGTTACAAATTAATACTAATCATCCTTATATATTATTTCTCCTGTCAACATCCCTTTTAATCAGAAAATATGAAACGCAGAACAACGAATGAGATACCATATGAAAGGTTTTAGAACAGCCTTCTGACATAGCCTACTTAACAATTCGTTAAAACATGTTTTTGATTAAAATTTGCTGAAATTAAAAAATTAAATCGGCATTGTTTTCATGACAGAAATGAAAGGTTTTCCTGAAATTATTGTTGCCAAAAAAATAAAATACCACATTATATGATGCTCATAGCAATTATTATAAAAAACACCGCATGGGTTTATTTTATACTTATGATTAAAAAGCGAAATTGAAATTGAAATGTTTAGATTCATATTTCTAAGTCCCATGGTTTTCCCAAAGCGGATGACGTCGTCCTCTAATACAGTCAAAATACAATTGTTATTTTTTTTTTCTCGCGCGTGCCTTCTGCAATCTTGGATCAGAGTTTACTCTAACTTTGATGGAATAAATTAGATGATATTCTGGCTTGACTAACAACTAAATGTTGTTTGCAGATATTTTTATCCTTGCTTTTTCTTTAGAAGTTTAAACCTGCATCTAATAAATATTACATATTGATAAAAAATGATACTTCTCTATTATCCCGTCGACCACTTTTCATAACAAAAAACTATCGCCAAATAAACGGGAGAACGTTGCCATTGGAATATCAATAAATAAATAAATAAATAAAATATAAGAATTTAAGGACACAATTGTTATTTTAATTAATAAAATAACTACTAAATCAGTAAAACATAATGAAAAATACACACAAATATCGAATGTAAAACCACTAGATGACGTAACAAACACGCATAATGATTCTGACATCACTAAATGGGACTGCATTTTTGGCGTTTAATCTTACAGTTTGGCGGTAGTTTTTTGTTATGAAAAGTGGTCGACGGGATAATAGAGAAGTACCTAAAAAATATTAGATTTCAGTGCGAAATCTTCGCACGGGCCCTCTTGTTGAGATATAACACCTCTTTACTTTCTTCTATATTTGCCAGAAGAAATATTCGTGGAAATTTTCGATTCCCGTTTCTGATGGATTTTAAGGTTTAGGATGTCGTAAATGCAATTTGTCTGTTTTCTGGGAAATTCACCGCCCGCTGAATACTAGACCTACGCCCTGGCATACAAATGGCGACTCTCGTAGGCGTATTTTGTTTTTCAGCGTTTGTACGGCCCTTTGAATTTGAATTTAATTTTTAAAAGTTCTCTCTGCTTTATTTTTCTGAGATTAAATAAGTCAAAGAAAACTTTAAGAAAATACTCGTGTCCAAATTCAGAGGACCGTACAAACGCTTAAAAATTTACATTTCATTTTAAAATTTTAATTTCACTTTAACTGCGTGTTAAAACCAAAGAAATACATTAAAATACTTCCTATTCGTAATTAGTGATATGTAATTGCGCTATTAAAATGAATATATTATAATGCTATAGGAGAAGGCTTTGTGATAGCCACAGCATATTATTTTTCGTTATTATTGCACAGTTTGAGAAAAAAAATATTTTTCTTGAATATTTGTCAATAAATATATTAATTCGCGATTAAAAAGATTTGATTGCTTAAATTGTTGACCTTTTTTTTTTTTTTTTTTTTTTTTTGTAATTGTTCATCATAGACCAAATTTGGACAATATATTTATTTTTAAAGAAATTTTTAGGTTAACTAGTTAAATTTTGATCTAAGCTTGTACTATAATATTAAAATAAGGTTGTTGATTATACTAACATGACATACTGATTTTATTTTAACGTTTCAGCTAACGCCTTTTATATTAAACTTTTATCAGCAACCTTTTATCGCAAAGTTTACGACTTCCTATACCTTGTTCTCACAAATCCCTTTGAAATTAAAATTCAATTTTTACTACTGCTATGTATATTTGCTCTTCTAAGATGTCTTTTACTACTGTTATTTTATATCCTGCATTTTTAATAGTGATTTGTACAGCCATTTGTACCTAGCCTGAAACGTGCGTCACGCTCGGGCAAAAAATGTAACAGCGCCCGCTGAAAGGTTAATCTGATTTTCACAAGGAAATGGACAAATGCGTATATGCGTTTCCTAAATTAGAATCGTTCGTGCCTGACTTTCAGACTTAAAATATGTTACCAATTTGTTTCTTTTTCTTTTTTCTTTTTTTTTTTCTTAAAAACAAAACTTTACGATTAGCATATATTTTTTTTACATAATTTCTTTAGCAATAATCAATATTTCTGCTTTAAATTTTGAAATTATATAAAAATGAAATTTCTAATATCATTTCATAAGAGATTCCATGTTTTATAAGCCGGATTAAAATAAATCGCAATAAAGTTTTTAATTTCTAACATGTTTTAAATGTGATAAACAAAAAATTGTATACTAGCGACAGATTAGCAATTATTTTCGTTTGTTGAAAATGCACTGTTGTTATAAATTCCTTGCTATTGTAGATTTCAAAACGCATTGGTTATGGAAGATACCTTAATTTAGCTGTATATTGCTTAAGCTTCAATTAAATCATAATAATAGAAAATTCCTCGATTGAAAGATTCCTCATTAGCCACCAAATGATCTCTATTGCTTTCTTTTGAGTGGACTCCTCACATTCAAATGAAACATTTTCTCCTAATCAAAATTCCTTTTCAGCAATTTCCATCAATAAACGGAAATGTACTAGAGATGTTTTAGTGCAGCCCTGTATATGATTATCTCGAATTTATACACACCAAATAATTTTTAAAACAATTGTTATATTTAAAAACGCGAACTACAGCTGAAGACGCACTTTCAGCTATAATGTCCTTAGTCAGTACTGTAACAATTATTTTGTGTGTCCCTGTAAATAAACAATGAATGCTATGCACACTGTACTCTGTAATAAGAATTTTGCACTTCACCTCAGTGATATATATCAATTTATTATAGGGAAATAGTATAATATCATTAAAATACACCGCAAACGATTTGACGAAATAGACCGTAATGTAACGGAATTATTTTAAGTGTATCTGTAAATGAACAATAAATGCTATACATATCATATTCTATAGTAAGCATCATGTAATGCACCTCAGATATATATATATATATATATCAATTTCGATATGTTTGAAATAGTGTAACATCATTAAAATACTGCGGAAATTATTTTCCCCATATACTGTAATGTCACGGAATTTTTTCACTGTCCTTGTAAAAGGACTATAAATGCACCCTTCATTTTCAATTCCAAACATGCCTCAATAACACATATCAGTTCCGTGGAAATCCAAATATATTTACGTGACTTAGATTCGGCACGGACAGACAGACAGATAAACCGAATTCATAAACACATTTCAACTATGTTTGAAAATGTTAAAAATGTATCTAATATTAACTGAATAAAATATTTTTTTTTTCGAATGAATTTTAATGTGCTGGATGCAAATGTTGCCTACTTATTTTTTTTCATGTTTTAGATGTGACGTCCCAACGTGTTAACTCAACCCCTTCGCCTGTCACACACATTTTGTGACTCCCTGCCCTCCCCCCCCCCCCCCACGTCTTGAAATGTGACGTACTTAATGGATTATATGCAGAACAGTTCCCCAAAAATATAAAGAAATATAATATTTACATCGCTGTCTCCTGTTTTAAAACCCCTTCAAGGAAATTTCAACTTAAATAATTGGAGTGAAATTATTTTATTAATAATAAATTTTACCAGTCATTATTCTGAGTAAAGTGCATTATTATATATATATATATATATATTTTTTTTTTTTTTACCAGATTTTTATAACTCTTTGTATCACACTCTAATAATTCCCATAAAAATTGTCGATAAATCTAATATTTTCCGTTTTAAAAAGGACATTCCAATAAAAATCCAATTAAAATTATTACTATAATGTCGCTGGTTTGTTAAATACGAGATATAAATAATATCAAATATAATATATTTTCAAACGAATCTTTGTGTTATGTAAAAACATAATTATATCGTAACAATTTAAATCAAGAAGCTTCCAAAAAAGATTAATATCTTGAACAATATTTCAAATAACGAAAATTCAATTTCTCTTTTAACTATTTCGATTAAACTATAACACAACAATTTTCAATTTATAAACGTAATTGGTTTGAAGAGATTACAAGTTTCGTAGCTTAAGCTTTATCAATATCTCTTTATAGCAATTTTAATATAATTTAATCATAAGATTACCGTTTATGCAACAGTTTTGAAATTGTACATGCGTAAAACTTCAGGCCACAGCCATATCCAATTTCTACCAGACTGATCGAATTTGAATTAGTACTTTAAGAAGATGGTTCGCTTATTAATGACCATTATATTTGCTTTTCGGAAAATCAATTCACAAAAAGACATTACAATAAAGTTGTTTCATTGTTTCGTGATTATCATCATCAATCGATTTTAAATAATCAGTTTCTGGTTTACAAGAAAAAAAGTAAAAATAGTTTTAAAAAAAAATCAGGAATATATAAACACTAAAGAAGAATAGAAACAGAAGTATATAAAAACATTCTTATGTAAACATTCAATGTTTATCTTTAAAATTAAACCGAATTCCATGACTGCAATTCATGTAGTTCCAAAAAATGTCCGATAAAATAAGTTACTTTGGTGTTTCCCACGATTATGGAAAATCAATTCGCATAAAAGTATTATTATAAAGTTGTTTTATTATTTTGTGATTATCATCATCAATAGATTTTAAATAATCAGTTTCTGGTTTACAAGGACTTTGTATTAAAATTACTTTAATATTCTTAAAAATAATAATAATAAATATTTTTACATGCCGGAAAAAATGCAAGAAATATTTCTATAAATAAATTAAACAATTGATTTAATTCATTATTTTACGGATTATAGAAATCTGTTCATTAAGTTAGCCGTCTTCCAAGAGGGCTGGAAGAAAAAAAAAGTCCTTACGGCCTGTACCGGGAGGAAAAGGTAGCTTTCCTATATCTTCGTTTTCAAATTTTAGCTAATGTTACACGAAAACAGCAAGTTAAAATGCAAAGAAACGTTTACAAAAGATACGTTAATACTGAATTTGAATAAGAATTTCGCCAAATTATTGAGCAATAGCCAAATTGGCTTCATTTATAAAGACTTATTTTGGTCGCCAAATTTGGCGATATTTCGCCAAATGTCACAAACTTTGCCAGTTTTGTCGCCAATTTTGGCGCTAACGGATATGAATATATAGTTTTATGCGTATGATTGGGAAAATTATTACAACAATGAAAGAAAATAATTTGCGAGTAATCACGTTAATGTGCTGTTTTGTTTCAAAATGTCAGCCACCCTAGAATTTCAAACTGCTCTATCTCAGCCATTTTTTAAGATAGAGGTAAACCAAAAAATGCTCTGGAATCCTTGTACCAAGGCCTAACACGTAATTAAAAAATAAATTTGAATTTTTAAATTTTTTGTATATTTATTTTAGATTTTAAGTTAATTTAAATCTTTAAATGGCCACCATCTTGAAACAAGATGGCGGACCAAGCTGGCCAACGAACTCGGTCGAGACATTAGTGACCTTAATACACACAAATAGTTTCATCAAAATCGATTCATAAGTACGGGCGTTATCGTATGACATAGGTCAGATATATATATATATATATATATATATATATATATATATATATATATATATATATATATATATATATATATATATATATGGATATATCTATATATATAAATCAGCATTTGAACGGAGGGTGGTTTTGGGGTCTGGGGGTCATGATCGGTGAAAATATATCGAAATTTTCCGGAACTGCTTTCCTCCGAACGGCTGCAATAGGTAGCTTTACACTTTTTTGTATTGAAAGCTACCTAAAAGTAAAAATAGTTTTTAAAAGAACATTCAGAAATATATAAACACTAAACAAGTATAGAAACAGAAGTATATAAAAACGTTCTTATATATACATTCATTTGATATTATTTATATTAATCTGTTCATGTAAGCTAGCCGTCTTCCAAGATGGCTTGAAGAAAAAAAAACTAAAAATAGCTTTAAAAAGAACATTCAGAAATATATAAACACTAAAGAAGTATAGAAACAGAAGTATATAAAAACATTCTTATGTAAACATTCAATGTTTATCTTTAAAATCAAACCAAATTCCATGACTGCAATTCATGTAGCTCCAAAAAATGTCCAATAAAATAAGTTACTTTGGTGTTGCCCACGATTATGGAAAATCAATTCGCATAAAAGTATTATTATAAAGTTGTTTAATTATTTCGTGATTATCATCATCATCAATAGATTTTAAATAATCAGATGTCTTAACTTGGTATTAATTTTATGCTAAACATAAAAATCTGACATTCCGTTTACATATTTTAGTTTGGCGTCAAATTGCGATATATTATTGTTAATCTGATTTTATTTTAATCTGTTGTTTTCTTCGCTCAGGACAATGAATTGCTCATTCTGTAATTCCTGCCACTAGTTAGTTTACATTATTTTCGCAAATAAATGCTCATTGTTGAGATAGATTTTTAAAAAAACTCATGCTTGAAAATTATTTAAAATGCAAGAAAAAAGAAAAATAATACTAATTTGAGCTACAGATTTGAAACAAATTTCATTCTAATTTCTCATTTTTAGGTGCGTTCGTAATTATATAAATACGTAGCACCTATTGTCGTCGTCTGATCCGTCCTTCTGTCTGTCCGTCCGTCTGTCCGTCCGTCCGCCTGTCTGTCTGTCCGTCCGTCCACATATAACAACGCAAAAACTACCCAACCGAATGGTTTGAAATTTTAGATATATTATCTTTGCAGAATTTTGTCGAGATATTTCAAATTTTATGAAAATCGAATGAAAACTTTAGAAAATATTAATAAAAACATTTATTAAAAAATTTGATTTTTTTTTTTTTTTTTTTTTTTTTTTTTTTTTTTTTTTTAATCGGTGCTTTCTTGTTATAGGAGCTTCCGAGGTTTAATCGTCAAGCGAGCGAGATACTTGACAGAAATTAATCTGCAGACGATATAATTCATTTCACAGAATTAAAAATCATCCACATCTGAATATTTATATAACTAGCTATAGTACGAACGCACCTCATTTGTCACGTTTGACGTACAATTTCAAACTTGTTTTTCTTTGTATGATGTATGAGTAATAAAAACAAAAGTCAAAGCGTAGGTCATTTCCACCATCTTTATACGTTTCTAAAAATAACAACTGGTTTTTGGCAGTCGTATAAATGTGGATTGCAATTTGTTTTACGATGACAAGAAAGTTCGTAGTAAAAGAAATAAGACTTTGCCGCTAAAAAATCAATTCTTTAACTTTCTGTTAAGATTCTTTATATCATTTTAATAGGATAGATTTTTGTAAAATGATATAAAATTATTATTTATATAAATCATTTTATTAATATAAAATTAATTTAATTTATGTATTTACTGAAAGAGCATTTTTGCTATCGTTTGAAGTAGCCTAAATTATTGTGATAAAAATTTTAAATAAATTTAATATTTGTATCATTTCTAGCAATTTGAAATACACATTCCAAAAAAAATTAAATTAAAATTATTATAATATGAATCCCTTTTTTAAAGACGAGATTTAAAAAAAGATCACATTTAATACTATTTTATATAAATCTTTGTTACATAATAACTGAATTTCACTTTAACAATTTAAATTGCGAAATGTACAAGGAGATTAATATCTTGAAAAGTATTTCTAATGACGAAAATTAATTTTTTTTTCCGAAACTGTTTCGATTAAGATATAAAGCAATAAATTTTCAATTTGTAGGATAATTGGTTTGAAGAGAAGTTACGTACTTAAGCCTTATGATTTCATATTAAAATCTCGTTATTTCAATTGCAATGTAATTTAATCAGAAAATCCCGTTTATGCAACAGATTTGAAGTTACGTGTGTAAAATTGCAGACCATAGCAATATTCAATTTAATTCATATTCATTGAATATGAATTACTGTAAGAACATTTTAATATTTGCTTTAAAAAAATCAATCGAAATAAAAGGATTATTACCAAATTGCTTCATTTTTCCTTATGATCATCGTCGACAGATAATTTAAATTATCAGTTTGATGGTGTACAATAACATTGCATTAAAATTCCTCTACCATTGTTAAGGAAAATTCAGTTCTTTAAGTTTCTCCTTAGACTTTTTTTTAAATAATAGAAAATTATTGACTTTTTAAATATACCACTTTATTAAATATTAAAATAATTTAATACGATACATTTATTTAAGTATATTATTTCTAGCCTTCTTAAGTTTTTTATAATAATAACTAGTTGAATATATCTAACTAGAAGACTTTTAAAAAATCTGATATCGAAGCAAATATATATTAACGCGTAATTTTGGCACAGGTATATATTTATTTATCATTTATTTATTGTGAAAAATCAATTTCCATAAAAGGATTATTGTAAAGTTGCTTCATTATTTCTTTTATTTCTTTATTATTATCCTCGATTCATTTTAAATAATTACTTTGTAGTTTACGTTAATTTTTTATTAAAATTATAATTCGTACAGAAAAATTTATTTTACTCTTTTTTTAATAACCGTAAAGTTTATTTGAAAAGATATTTTAGTAAATGTAGTAAAATTATTTACTATTTCAATGTGTTATTTTATTAAATAATAAAATAATTTTATATTTATTGAAGATTATTGTTGCTAGTTCGTCAGAATTTTGTAGAAATAATTTAAGTTGTTGAATACATCTCTTTATGAAAAACTTTCTTTTTCCTTACCCATCATACGTAGTATAGGGTAATTCTTGTAATCGTTTTGAAAATCAAAAAAAAAATTGACGGATTTACACGTTTCAGACACTGGAGATTCCGAAAAACATATTTTTAGAAAGGAAAAAAATTGCCTTCCGTCTGTGTGCGTGTGTGTGCGTGTGTGTGTGTCTGTAAACGCTCTACCTCCCGAATAAATTGAGATAGAGACTTGAAATTTGGTATGCACTTAGTAAATAATAATGAGAAGAAGCTTATTAAATTTCAGTAACCTCGATTATCCGGAACTATTTTTTTCGGACACTCAAAATATTCGTTCTGATAAAAGGTACATAAAAATTTTCGAAATTGTTTATTTTAAGGAATGGATATAAAAGACAATAAAAAAAACATAAATTTTGTATAAAGAAGTCGATCGGATAATTAGTTGCCGAGATATCTGTAATCCTATTTCCCACACTCTTCGATTTTTCATGACCTTGTATTTCATTCAAATTTTAATTCAAAGATATATTTTAATTGGAAATGAGACGCTTAATACGACGCAGTAAATCGTTAGTTAATATGATTATCAATTTTGGAGTTATAAGAATGTTTCTTTTACGCAATTCAGCAATAGAGCATTTAAAGTTTATGACGTCATCAAGCATTTATTCGAATTGCAATGCATTTTCTAAATAGTTTACACATGTTTTATTTTAATATTTTATATTATGCATATCCATGATGGGTAAGTCCTACGGTGGTCCCTAACGACTAGTAACTAAATAGCTACTAAATTTACATTAACGTGTAGCATGGGTGAAAACAGCATGAGAATTGACAGAAATGACTACTTCTCAGGACGAATGAGCATGAGAATTTGCTGGTCCGTAAACATCATGATTCGTCTACTTTCTTCTGTATTTTGTTACTTTAAACAAGATATCTTTCCTCAGTGCTGCTATATAGAAATTTGCACAGCTGTAACTGCTCATGCATTCCTTATATAATATTATGAAGATTCTAACATGAGAAAATAAACTACAAATTAGAAAAATAAGAAATTAGAAATATAAACATTAAATAAATAAATATTATTTGTTTTGAAAAAAAATAAACCAACTACAAGGGATTGTTTCTTACCATTATAAAAATATAGTTTAACTATAATTTTTGGACGCCATGCTCACCTTGATTATTAAATGAAATATATAAATGTAATAAATGTAATTTAATAAAAATGTGCTAAAAATACCTAAAAATATTTTTAAAACATAAAAACCGTCAAAAGATATTAAAAGATGATAAAACCCAAGCGCTTTCAACTGTTACAAAACAGTCATCATCAGGGGAAACTTCAGAGGTGTGATGTTCATGAATGTTCTTTGGTTATGAGGCTACTTCACTGAGGCGAAAACACCCTCTCGCTAATGTTAATCCTATGGGAGAAATTAGTTACGCTATCTCGTTCGCATTTCAATATTTTTAAATGATTTTTTTTTTTTTTTTTTTTTTTTTTTTTTGCATTGGATAACTGAAGTCAATCTCTATGCACGCTCCTTTGTACTTTTTCGATTTTGATTACAATTTTTTTTTATTAACCATTTATATCCTGAATTAATTTTCCAGCTAATTTTTAGATGCTCAGAATCCTCGATTATTCCCACCAGTTATTATTATTATTATTTTTTTTTTTTTTGTAAAGTTTACCTTATCTAATCATAGCATTTTTTCGATTCAATTAGGTGAAAAATTCTCATTTGAAAAATTGACTCGGTGGTAACAGAATAAAAATTCTGTAAAAGACGCTCGTCGCGAAGGGGTTAAAGTGGTACTTATAAGTACCGTCAGGATAAAAAGGGTTAAGATACTTTCACTTTTGGAACTGGTTTTGAAAGTAAAAGTATCCTCAATTAAAAAAAAAAACTGCAACAAAAATCGAAAAAGTTCAAAGAAGCATGCATAGAGATTGACCTCAGCTATCCAATGCAAAAAAAAAATAATAATAATCATTTAAAAATATTGAAATGCGAACAAGATATCGTAAATTTACCCCTAGGATAAACATTAGCGAGCGGGTGTTTTCGCCTGAGTGAAGTAGTCTCTTAAATAACCGGAGATGAGTCTATTTCAAAGGTGAGGATGAGGTGGGGGAGGAGGAGGAGGGAGGCGAGAAAATACGATAGTTACGTTCCAAAATCGCCAGAGATATTTAGTGCGCTATACTAGATACTGGATATATTATAGGAGAGCATATCATTGCAAATGTTCCTTCCTTGAATTAAAATCTTAGATTATCTGATTATATTAATGCGTAGTAATGTGAAGTACGGGCTATGATACTTGCTCAACTGAAATCTATGTCGATGTCTTGTTTTAGGTTTAACCTTGATAGAACTGTTGAGGGTTTACTATACTTTATGTCCGTGATATGTTCTTTAAGACTCTTTAAATTTTCTAGATGTCATTCCTATGTAATTGAGTTTTTTCTGATTTACATTTTTCTTACCTTATTGTAATGATATTTACTTATTTCACGCAAGTTGGTGTATTTTAGTGAATGTGGTTAAGTACAATAAAGGGTTTTGGGAGCATTTTTTTTATTGTTTTCCATGTTCACTTTAAATATCATTGTTGCCCATATAGCTCACTTTGACGCGCATTAAATAGTCCTATAATAGATTTTTTGACATATTTCTGTTTAAAAAAAAATAATAATAATAAATAAATAAATAATTATAATACGACACTTTTTAAAGCATAAAGTTGTACTATGCACCTTAACAATATGTTGAAAATTCTCGATAATTAGCCAATTTTTAGGAAAACTAAAGATTAAAACGTCAAAAGTCCAGAAAACTGATAAACAAGCCATTTTTTGTAACCTGGTGGAATTTAGAATAGGACCAACTCCAAAAAGAACCTTTACCAGTAAAAAAGAATTATCAAAATCGAGCCTCCATTCAAAAGTATGCATAGACATGTATAAAAACACATACAAACGAATTGCGTATGCTACTTTGGTGGAATTCGGTTTCAAAAACATATAAAATAAATTTATTCTACAATTATTACATAAATAAAGATTACAACGACAAGAAAAACAAAAATACAAAGAAAATAATTAAAATTAAACTGTATTTATATTTGTGAGATATTTGCATTTAACTATAAAGTTCGTCTAAAAACTTAATTTATTTCTCCTCTAATTAAAACCAGACGTCAAACTGAAAAAGAAAGTAAGGAATCGAAATTTACAATATTTAGTGTGTCCGTCATATATACTGGCATTAAACCAGTAACAGTTTCAATCTTCAAATGATTTCTGTTGTCATTTTTTAAGCCATTTTTATAAACTATCTTATTAGTCCAGCAACTTTAGCTTTATGCTTCGAAATAGTTTTAAGCCAAAATTACGGTCTATGGGGAAAAATTGCTTGCAGTGCATTTTATTGATCTTACGATATTTCAAACATAGTGAGTTTAATATACATCAATAAGATGGACTACAATAGGCTTTCTTAGGAGTATAGAATATGTAGCATTTATATTTCATTTACAGGGACGCACAAAACGGATTCTATTACATTATGATCAAAGGGGGGGGGGGGAAATTGCTTGAGGTGCATTTCATTGATGTTACGATATTTCAAACATAGTGAGATTGATATACATCAATGAAATGGACTACAATAGGCTTTCTTAGGAGTATAGAATATGTAGAATTTATACTTCGTATACAGGACGCACAAAACGGATTCCATATGTTCATTTTAATCCTTTAAGTATGTATTGTACAACAGTAATGAGTATATATTTATGCTCCTATTTATTTATAACATAATTTAACGAGCCCCCTGCTATTTCTTTGTGGTTTCTTGTTTTTCTTGTCTTTTTTTTCGGCATGTAAATGTTTTTTTGGTTTTTCCTTCCGCGGATATTTTTTTGGTATTCTTTATAATACTATACTAGCCACGAAAAATGTGAAAAACTCTGTGCACAGATTTCTGAAGGACAATAATACAGAAACCTGAGAAGCACCATACACACAAGGAAAAAGTATCTAAGAGGACTTTAAGCACAATGCTCTCACCAACCCGTGGGACTCTACTTTTCCCTTTTTTCAGGGGTGATAAATGTGGGAACTATTGTTCACACATTTTTAGTAAATAAATAAAGAACATGAACTTTGTACTTATTTTTTTTATGGTTTAGATGTTATATTATATTTATGCATGTTACATTGTTTTCCTTTATATGTATGTATTATTCCTATATACACAATGTGATCATCAACCAAACGAGTGTTAGAGGTTTAAGTTCACGGATACGCTAGTTAGGGAAACAGGAAGCTTATATCGTATTTCTAGGAATACTCGCATGTTGAGCGCACCCATTTTCCAAAGAACTGCCCCGCATGGGAAAATGTGCAGCTGCAAAATTAACCCATCCAAAAAGACATTATCATTGGGTCAAAGAGTTGACCAACGGGATTTTCCTGAACTAAAATTTGCATAAGGTCATAAAGGGCATCCAATAGAAATAGACTTTTTTTTCTATATCAACGCCCAGGACGAGACATAAAAAAAATAATAAGAAGAAGAAGAAGAGACATTTTTTGGTTCTATGACACTTCAGAAAATAACTCCATCGGTGCAAGTAGTTTTTTTTGCTAAGTTCTTCCAGCCCGTACGTTCTTCGAGTTCCAGCCATCTCCACGGAAGGGTGTCTTGAGGAGACTGCTGGTGGGCCGCTGAAACAGAAGTGCCTTCGTCGATCCGACCCAGCGCCGCACGATGAATTTTCCTGAACCCCTTGGGTGGCAGATCTAGCGGCCGAGCCAAGAGTCATCACCGAGAAGGATCCCGGCTTTTTCCAAACTGGCAAGAACGATCCATCTATGAGTTCCCCTGGTTAATAACGAGCGAGGATGAACAAGGCCTACATCATTACTAGAGATGAACTTCAATAAAAGGACAATTGGTGAGATACTTCCAATACATTTTTCCCTGGCTAGCCAAAGTGAATAATATAAAAGAATACTAAAATTTTACGTATTGATTGATCGAAAGAAAAATTGTTGAATTAACATAGACTCATATGTTTATTTAAAAATTTAAATGTTTGGCATATTTGCCTATAATTTTACAACGATACAATGCTGTGCTGTAAAATAATGATGTTTTTATAATTAAGTGATTTAAATTAAAAAGAGTTAGTGTTGAAAATTTTATTTTATAAAGTGATAATTTTGAGAAATAAATGTGTTGGATTTGATTTGTTATGAATGGATAATTTTGGAGAAATCAATGTGTTCCTATTTTTCTATAATTTTATTTATTATCTCATTATATAATTAAATAAAATGTTTTTTTCTTAATAATTTTATCTCTCTATTTTCTTTATCAAAGTGTGTATTGTATTCTTAATTTTAGAAAAAAAAAATAAGGGCAATTATTTAATTCAAAGAGTTCAATCAGTAAAACTATCCGAACCCCCTTTACCTTTATTAACAGTGATTCACAACGCCGCTGAAAGGTAAAGTTCTTCTCGTATCCACTATACATCCCCCCTCGTAAATGTTGGAATCCCCCCCTCTTACTTTTCCGTCCAACAGGGGAAAAATTGCTTGAGGTGCATTTCATTGATGTTACGATATTTCAAACATAGTGAAATTGATATACATCAATAAGATGGACTACAATAGGCTTTCTTAGGAGTATAGAATATGTAGAATTTATACTTCGTTTACCGGGAGGCGCAAAACGGATTCCATTACATTATGCTCTAAGGGGGAAAATATCTTGCGGTGCAGTTTAAGGATGTTCTGATACTTCAAACATAACGAAATCACCGAAATGTACTGCATGTTTTCTATAGATTATAAAGTGCATGGGATTTATCATTCATTTACGGAGACACGCAAAATAATTCGGCTAAAGGACTGACAAAGATCGATAATTGCTGGAAGTGTGTTTTGCCCTGTGGTGTGAATTTTTAAACTGATTTAATTTCCTGTATATTAAGTGATGTGTATCAATTCTATAGGTCGCATATAGTGCAACATGAAAGATTTTGCACATATTACCGGATAGGAACAGCAATTGCTGAAAATTGATTTTTACTGAGTTATTTTTTTTAAGTTGCTTATTTAGCTATCTAATTTCATTCTAGGAAAAAACGATATTTCTTAATAATAGCCTGTTAGAGTTGGAAAGTGTTTCATAATCTATGTCTGATGTATGTTTTTTCGTTATTGTTTTTCTTTGTTTTTGGAATTTTGAAAAATGTAAACGTAATACCATAAAAAATGTACCATAAATATTAAATTCAAAAAATTAAAACTTTGGTATTTACTATTTCGATAAATATTTAATATGTTTAATCAAGCTATCTGACTGTGCCTTTTTGAACGTTAGAGTTGCTGAAATTATAAACTAGTCGGATACGCCAATCCCAAAACATTCTTCTATCTCATATACCTGTTAATATTTCAAAAAGCGTAATTTTTTTAATTAGGCATTTTGAAACCCAAAAATGCAGCATAGCAGCGCCACCTGTTGCATGATTTACACGAAAACCTAATCAGCACCAACTTGTGTCAATGTCTAACTGAATATGAAGTTCGATGAAATTCCGTGCATTAATTCTTGAGATAAGACTATCGCTAAAATCGTTTATATACTGAAAAATACTGTATAGCAGCAACACCTTTTGGACTATTAACATAAAAATCTTAATCAACAACAACTTATGCCAATGTCTAACTGAATCTGAGGGTTGATGAAAATCCATGCATTAGTTCTTGAAACAGAGCTATTGCGGAACTTCTAAAAAATGCAGCATAGCAGCGCCACCTGTTGCGAGATTTACACCAAAATAGTATCAGCACCAACTTATATCAAGGTCTAACCGAACCTAAAGTTTTATTAAATTCCGTGCATTAGTTCTTGCGATATGACTATCGCTAAAATCATGTAAATCCTGAAAAAAGCAGCCTAGAAGTGCCACCTGTTGGGAGACGTGCACAAAAACCTAATAAGCAACAACTTATGTCAACGTTTAACTGAATCTGAGGTTTCAATGAAAATCCGTGCATTAGTTATTGAGGTATAGGTATCTTGAATAATGCAGCATAGCAGTGCCACCTTTTGGGCGGTATCACCAAAACTTAATCAGCAACAACTTATGTCAACGTTTAAGTGAATCTGAGGTTTGATGAAAATCCGTGAATTAGTTCTTGTGCTAGAGCTGTTGAAAAAATCGTGAAAAATGCAGCAAAACAGCACCACCCGTTGGGCGATTTACACCAAAAACTAACCAGCACCAATTTATACCACACTTCGTGAACCCCTCCACCCTCTTGAAAAAGACGTAATTAACCCATATTACCCGTATTGCTAGTATTGTTTAAGATCAGTGTTGAATTCAGACATTTTGAAGCTTCGAGGGAAGAAAGTAGGGAAGCGGGGTAATATGCACTTCTAAACTATTAATAGGTATAGTACCGAAAGTACGCAAACTGTTAACAGCATTTTAAAATTGTTTAAAGATTCATTTTCTCCATTAAAAATATCAAACAGGGCGGTCGCTCTGCCAAGCCAAGCTTAAAAAAAAGCCACACAAACAACGACAAGAACTGGACTAGACCGCTACTGCTTACTTACAGAAAACAACTTCGCAATGTTAAATTGACAAAACATGCCAGATCAAAATATCAGATATCAAATAAACCAAGCGTCGCAGAAAAAAAACGAAAACTAGAAGAATCTAATGAAGAATTTCTTCAATTTAAGAGCAAACTCATCTTCATAAGTGATTTATAAACAGAGATATAGATTTTTAAAAAGAACGTCGAGTTACTTAAAATGATCACTTTTTTCTTCGTCAAACTTTTTTTTCAAACAACCTACAGGCCTTAATATTGGGCAGAATAAAAAAAGGATTGCCTTTTTGGACAAGTAATTACGTAATCTATGTGCTTTTATAAAATCCAGTGTAAAAAAAAAAAATATTTTCTATCCTTAATTAGCATAAAACTGTTAATTAACTTGGCGATTAAAAAATTATGCCAAAACAGAGATAAAACTCGCCAACGACCATGTACCATCTGTATTATAATAGCACAAGTCAGTTACATGTTATACCCACAACAAATTTCATCTGCAAGTCAGCCATTTTCTTCTAAAGATATTTTAAAAAATAAAACTTCATAATTATAAGAACACACATTTTATCAGACAATTAAATATGACTGCAAACTGTGGCAGATGACTGTTTCCAACATGAATAAGTAAGAGAAATTGCCAGTCAAGGATGTCGACCTTGGTGGCTCAGTCGCAGAGTGTCAGCACGGAACCAAAAGAACGGTCAGCACGGTACCAAGGTCCCAAAAGAAATTTTACCCTGGGTTCGGGTCCTAGCCCAGGTCAGTTTTTCACTGATGTTTGTTTAGTGTATTTAATTGTCTGATAAAATGCGTGTTCTTATAATATTGTAAAATAAAGTAATCAGACGTAGTGCTTATGCTTTAAAAAATATTTTAAATATATAATTTACGTTTTTAGAAAGATCTTTAAAAATAAATTAGTTTTTGAGGGAAGATGTACCTTTTAAAATGTATACATTAATACATTATATTACACATAATACATTATTACATGTATACATTAGTTATCGGCATTTAAAATTTCTTTCCAAACGTAAACAAAATTTTTGAAATGAATTAAATGTGATTCATTTATTTCTAAAAACAACAAAAAAAAAAGAAAAAAAATACGGTAAAGGACAGGCATTTCGTTCGCAGGAATACCTTTCACGTCATTTTCCTATAAATTAATGAAATCCAGTTGTTAAATTATTTTTGTTTTAGAAGTGAAGTTTCCATTTAAATTTATTGTAACAGTAGAATGTTTAATTGAATAAAATAATGTAAATCTAAGAAATTGCTAAGAAATTCCAAACATGCACAGGGCAACGCAAAAAAAAAAAAAAAAAAAAAAAAAAAAAAAAATTAAATAAATAAAAAATAAATAAATAGATAAATAAATAAATAAATAAATATAAATCAGCTTTCAGAAATTCTAAAAATTGTTCACATATCTTAATTACAAGTTAAAGGAGGGTTTATTTCTATATTATTCTATATATAATTGTAATTTCAGCAAATATATTAAATTCCAATGAACAAAATTAGGAAGTATAATAAGGTTATCTGTTTGAAACTTTACGATATTTTATAACACATAACATAAATTTTAAAAATAAAGCCGCGTCAAAAATTATAGGGATGGGTGGAGCGCGTTTTGCCTACACAAGGGGGGGAAGGGGCACTTTTCTAAATTTTAACGATATCCGTCATGTCACATATGGTTCCAACGGCTGTGACCACTTATTCATGTTATGCACCACAGGTGTCACCCCCACATTTTGCGTCCCCCCCCCCCTCCGACACTACTCATGTGATATATTGTTCGAAAGGCCTGTGACCGCTTATTCATATTAGGTATCTTCGGGGTCCAT
Source organism: Maratus michaelseni (assembly GCA_963931845.1). Classification (NCBI taxonomy): domain Eukaryota; kingdom Metazoa; phylum Arthropoda; class Arachnida; order Araneae; family Salticidae; genus Maratus; species Maratus michaelseni. The sequence continues at coordinate 127,770,828 of OZ007594.1, read as the reverse complement.
CCTCCCACTTTCACCCCCCCTAAAGGGGGCACTTTTCTAGATTTTGCCAACACCTCTCATGTGATATATCCTTTGAAAGGTCTGTGGACGCTTAATCATATTATGCAGGGGGAGGGGGGTATTTTCTAAATTTTGCACATACCCCTCATGTGATACATCGTTGGAAAGGTCTGTGACAGCTTAATCCTATTATGCATCTCCGGTGTTCATCCCCCCACTTTGCCCCCAAACGCGATTAGCTTTCACCACCAGGGGGCGCTTTCCTATCTATGTTTCTATGGGTCGGGTCACGACGAGGTATGACTCATTCGACTCGACATCGATAGCCTTGACGATTTCAGTGCCCGAGGTTCATATAGAACAGATTGCGCTATCTGGTGGTGGAAGATGAAACTTGAGCATGCGCAGCACGACTGCTATACGGTGCCGAAGGCAGCGGTGACCCGTGTCGGAGGTTCGTTTGGTTAGAGGTTTATACTATTCGATGTGCAAATTAAGGGATTATCCGGTGCTGAATGCAGCGGGGAACCAGGTCGGAGGTTCGTTCGGTTCGAGGTTTATCTTATTCGAGGTTTTACAAGATTAGAGGCCCCAATGTAAATTAGGGGCCCGCTAGCGGGCGAAGCCAGCTAGTGCTAATAATAAAAGATCATGATATCACGTTTGATTTCAAATGCAGCGCTGACACGCTATGTACGTATTCCATTCTTATTCATTTCATGGATAGGTCAGTGATATTTGTAACGGAGGATAACAAGTATTATAACAAGCCACATTTAGTATGTTGTTTTTAAGAGTGTAATTAGTTTAATTGAAAAATCTACTGGTATTTCTAGTTAACCCTTTAAACAATGACTGAAAGTAAAATGTAATTTTAAATTATTTCTCATGTTTAGATTATTTAAATTATGTTTAATCTATTTAAAAAAAAGAAATGATATCTACAAAAACAACTTTTCAAAAGTAGCCAAGCGTAAAAAAAAAAAAAAAAAAAAAAAAAAAAAAAAAAAAAAAAAAAAAAAAACAGTTGTGGCTAAAAAATGGTGTGATATCAAATTTCCAAGCTATTATATTACTCATTTAACTTTTTTCCATTAAATAAGTTATCATATATATAAGTCGAGTGCCTACGTATATGTTAATAGAAATCGTTTTCTCCTGTACTAAATACATCCTAACGAATTTCTGAAAATTCAATTTTTTTCAAATTATGCATGATGGGCTTGGCGGCCATCTTTCCATATTTCTAAGCACCCAAATTTCTAAAGTAAAAGCGTAATATGTTTGCAATTTAATATGTTTATAACAATTTCGAACTTCAGATTTTAACTACGGACAGATAAATTAGATAAGACTGATATTTTGAGAAATTGATCTTTACTACTTTGAAATTATTAATTACTCTAAAAAATAAATCATAAGATGAATCTTTAAGATAAGTCATCATTATCTTAAGACACAATTTTCAGAGCATACAAGTCTATAAATGAAACGCTTAAAATATTTGCTTAAATAACAATTTTGAACTTCGGATTTTGGTACTTAGAATTTTGTGAATAATATGCAAAGATGGCCGCCAAGCCCATCATGCATAATTTGAAAAAAATTTAATTTTCTTAAACTAGTTAGGACGTATTTAGTACAGGAGAAAACGATTTCTATTAACATATACGCAGGCACTCGACTTATATATATGATAACTTATTTAATGGAAAAAGTTAAATAAGTAATATAATAGCTTGGAAATTTGATATCACACCATTTTTTAACCACAACTGGTGTTTTTTTTTTGTTTTTTTTTTTTTTTTTTTTTTTACTTTTGAAAAGTTGTTTTTGTAGATATATTTATCTAGAATTAGGTATTAATCCTAAATACTTTCTCATGGCAACATTTCGTGACTTTCATGTACCTGAAAATGTGTTTAAAATAACGAATTTGTTATTTATATTCAATCACTAACAGAAATATTCAAAATTCCCAGTTCTTATTCTTTTAAAATATCATTCTACAGCTATGGTAGAACGACATGAGTTCTATTTTCCATTAATTCTTTAAAAAGACTTCAAACAGAAAGTGAGCACAGAGAACGGATATCTCATGCCTTCTTTATGTTACTAACACTGTAAAAGTGTTAGTAACCGTGCAAAGGTTTCAGAATAAGAAAGAAAATTTCTTCTTATGTCCCATCAATAAAAATTCAGTTCCCTTCCTAACTGATTTTAAAGGATTGTAAAACACTTTGAGAAACTTAGAATACACGCTTGTTTCTTAAACAGCAATTTTTTTTCCTACTTTTCAATTTGTGAATAAACAAAATTTTCACTTTGATCCCGAGTTCGAAGATTGGTATAAAATCGAACTCGGGCTGATCCCGTCTCATCTCTAAAAAGCATGCAAGCATTCAGAATCTGTTTTCCAAAGAAGATTTAAAAGTCCATTTAAACTTTTACAATATCCTAATCTGATGCAAATCTTTATCGTGGAAGAAATTTTGAAGTTAAATTTTTCTGAGCATCGCGATAGGTACACAACAGAAAATTTATCTATATGCATCTAGAATAGTTTGGCCGGATTTACTACATGAAACGCTTTACAATATGCTGACAAAGCACTTCAGTTTTTATCCTTGATGTTTTCTGCCAAGTATTTAGTTTACAAAATATTTTTCACTTTCTTATTTTCTATTAAATTCCTTCGCACAATTATTGAGTATTTCAACTCGGTTTTTCGTACTTTTCAAGAATTGAAAATAAAGCTTTAATCTTATGTTCCATTGAAAGCACATGGTTTCCTTAAGCATATTTTAAAGAAATTTCTTTGCGATGATTTTAAAAATAAGAAAACAAAAAATATTCATATGCGAGTTGAAATACATATATTTTTTTTTCTTACACTCACATTTTCATTTTTTAAATAAGAGCATGAAAAACTTTAAATAGTTAATGTAACACTATTTGGTCTTTGTGTATTCAAAAATTTGCCCTTTTTGCTGTTAAAAAAAAATAGAAGTAAAAATTAATTAAGGATACTGTTTAAAACTAATAATGAATATTCATTAATCATATTTTATAGGCATTTGCAATTCTAGGAGTAAAACTGGTGAGCCCGAGCCCGAAGACTGGTATAAAATCGGACTCCTGCTGTGCGCGTCTCATCTCTAATAAACATATAAAGTCTTTCTAAGAAGATTTAAAAGTCTATTAAAACTTTTGCAGTTTCCTAATCTAATACGAATCTTTATCCTGGAAGAAATTTTGAAGTTATTTTTTTCTGAGCATCATTATAGGCTGACAACAGAAAATTTATCTAGACTTGCCTAGAATTGTTTATCTGGATTTACAACACAAAACGCATTACAATGTGATGACAAAACACTCCAGTTTTTATCCTAGATGTTTTCTGCCAGGGATTTAGTTTACAAAATATTTTTCCCATTCTTATTTTCTACTATGATCCTTCGCACGAATATTGGGTATTTGAACTCCGTTTCCGTACTTATCAAGAATTGAAAATAATCTTATATTCCATCGAAAACTCATGGTTTCGTAAAGCATATTTTAAAAGCATTTTATTTGGAATAATTTATAAAGGATGATTTATAAAATAAGAAAACAAGGAATATTTAAATGCAAGTTAAAAAACAAATATTTGTTTTTCTTTTGAGAAAATTATTCCAGTTTTCATTTAAAAAAAATTTTAATTTTACAATTTTTAAATAAAAATCAGCGCATAAATAATTTTTAATTGGTTAATGTATTAATTGGTCTTTTTGCCTACAAGTGATTGAAAAATACAAATACTTAATAAATTAATTAAGGATACTGTTTTTCAATAATAATAAATATTCATTAATAATATTTAATAAGCATTTGCAATTCCAGAAGTAAAACTAGTGAGCCCAAGCCCGAAGATTGAAATAAAATCAGGTTCTTGCTGATCCCGTCTCATCTCTAATAAGCATGCAAGCATTCAGAATCTGTCTTAAGATTTAAAAGTCTAATAAAACTTTTGCAGTTTCCTAATCTAATACGAATCTTCATCCTGGGAGAAATTTTGAAATTCATTTTTTCTGAGCATCATTATAGGTTGACAACAGAAAATTTATCTATACGTGCTTAGAATTGTTTATCTGGATTTACTAACACAAAACGCATTACAATGTGATGACAAAACACTTCAGTTTTTATCCTAGATGTTTTCTGCCAGGGATTTAGTTTACAAAATATTTTTCACATTCTTATTTTCTATCATGATTCTTCGCGCGAATATTGGGTATTTGAACTCCATTTTCGTACTTTTCAAGAATTGAAAATAAAGCTTTCTTCTTATGTTCCATCGAAAACACATGGTTTCGTAAAGCACATTTTAAAATCATTTTATTTGGAATGATTTATAAAAGTAATGATTTATAAAATAAGAAAAGAAAAAATATTTAAATGCAAGTTAAAAAACAAAATTTTGTTTTTCTTATGAGAAAATTATTCCAGTTTTCATTTCAAAAAATCTTTAATTTTACCATTTTTAAATAAAAATCAGTTGATAAATAACTTTTAAATGGTTAATGTATTAATTGTTTTTTTTTCATATGTTTTTTTTTTCATACAAACGGTTAAAAAATACAAATACTTAATTAATCTAGTAAGGATAGTGTTTTTTCAATAATAATGAATATTCATTAATAATATTTCATAAGCATTTACCCAAAGATTGGAATAAAATCAAGTTCTTGCTGAGCCCGTCTCATCTCTAGTAAGAATGCAAGCATTCAGAATCTATCTTTAGATTTAAAAGTCCATTAAAACTTTTGCAGTTTCCTAATCTAATACGAATCTTTAACACGGAAAAAATTTTGAAGTTCATTTATTCTGAGCATCATTATAGGTTGACAACAGAAAATTTATCTGGACAGTGTCTAGAATTATTTTGCCGAATTTACTACATGAAACGCATTACAATGTGATGACAAAGTACTTCAGTGTTTATCTTAGATGTTTTCTGCTAGGGATTTAGTTTACAAAATATTTTTCACATTCTTATTTTCTATTATGATCCTTTGCACGAATATTGGGTATTTGAACTCCGTTTTCGTACTTATCAAGAATTTAAAATAAAGGTTTAATCTTATGTTCCATCGAAAGCACATGGTTTCGTAAAGCATATTTTAAAAGCATTTTATTTGGAATAATTTATAAAAGAGAATTTATAAAATAAGAAAACAGGAAATATTTAAATGCAAGTTAAAAAACAAATATTTGTTTTTCTTATAAAAACATTATTTCCGTTTTCATTTTAAAAAATCTTTAATTTTACCATTTTTAAATAAAAATCAGCGCATAAATAATTTTTAAATGGTTAATGTATTAAATAGTATTTTTGCATACAAGCGGTTAAAAAATACAAATACTTAATAAATCTAGTAAGGATAATGTTTTTCAATTATAATGAATATTCATTAATAATATTTCATAAGCATTTACCCCCGAAGATTGGAATAAAATCAAGTTCTTGCTGAGCCCGTCTCATCTCTAATAAGCATGCAAACATTCAGAATCTATATTTAGATTTAAAAGTCCATTAAAAATTTTGCAGGTCTTTTAGGTAGCATTCAATACAAAAAAGTATAAAGCTACCTATTGCAGCCGTTCGGAGGAAAGCAATTCCGGAAAATTTCGATATATTTTCACCGATCATGACCCCCAAACCCCAAAACCACCCTCCGTTCAAATGTTGATATATATATATATATATATATATATATATATATATATATATATATATATAATGCAATACATGTAATAATATAGCCAATAAACATCTATTAAAAATTCTCAATCAAATTTATACACTGACATCATCCACTGATAATACACATTGTATAAAAAATAGCCATCAACTCGTCAATATTTTGAAAAATCTTAAATGTGTTAACAATATAATGACATATGATTTCAAAGATCTATTTAATAATATAGATTTATTAGATCTACATAATATTATAAATGCATTATTTAATAAGTATCCGTCATTCACTAAATTTACCAATTCATATAGATACAGCTTATTTTAAAACTTTAACAAATTTCATTATATATAATAATTATATAATGCATGATAACACGTTATATTTACAGAAAGTCGGTATACCACAAGGGGGATGTACATCTAGTATACTTTCAGCATACTTGTATCACTATGAACGTACTTTTATTAACATTAATATAAATTTATATCGTTATATTGATGACATAATTTTAATTGCCACTGATCACACAAATATTTCTATATTTCCAGTTGATTATCCTACTAATTTAGAATTAACGGAAAACCTCCTTTCTAACAATAGTATTAACTTTTTAGATCTTAAAATTACGTTTAAAGAAAACAAAACAATAATTGATCTATTTGATAAACGTAAAGAATTTAAATTTAAAGTTAATTCATTTACTAATTTTAAATCATGTCTTCATAATTCTGTATATCGTAATATACTCCTTAATCATATTTATAGAATAAAAAGTTTATGTTCTTCTCAACTAATTAACAACAATATTAAAAACTTATCTATGATGCATTACAACATGGTTTTCCAAAAAAATTCACATATTCTTTAATATATAATTAGTACTTAAGTGGTCTGTGGAACCAAATTAAAAAATGTATAAAAAACATATAATCTTAGAAAATAGTAATAAAAAAATTATAATAGGACGGTTAGGTAGGTAGATGTTGGATTGAGGAGGTGTGTGGCGGAGTTGTATGGGAAAAAACGCATGGTTAATTTATATTTTTAAAAAATAAGGGGGGGGGATTTTGATTTACACACACGTTTGATATTACACATTTTATAATGGACTGTGATGTGATTTTTATATGTATATTAATTTAGTTATATTTACATATTCATTATTTAATTAATTTAAATGAATTTATATTTATTAATATTAAGAAGGTTTTTGACCTAATGCATTTGGATTAATGCTACGGTGGACAATATCATATTAACTTCTAATATAATATATACTTTTCTAAAGTGTTAATATAATACATGTTTTAATTTTTATTAAACGTTCTACCCTTACCACTTATATTAAGTGTATTTAATTTTTAACTTTGTATGAAGAAACATTATATGTTACTTATTAATTTCAATATTTAATTAATATTAATTTTAAATCCTTTGTTTCTTAATTCAAATATTTAGTATTTTAATTTAATTTAATTTACATGATGTTGCATTTTTGGCACAGCTATTTAATAGTTGCTATGTCATTTCATGGTACATATATTTTTATGTTGCTTTAATTATTAATTTTTCCATCTTACATCTTATTTTTAACATAGAATTATTCATTAATACATCCATTACTTTAATGTAATTGGATATTCTATTTATTATTTATTAATTAATTTCATTTATTTATTATTTAACTAATTGATATCATCTTTAGATAGTATATGGTTTAATTTTTAAATATTAATTTTCACCCAATACTATTTTTATTCAGCGTATATTCACTTTTTACCCTTATAGATGGCAGCACCAATGTTTCTGTTCCTTTACAATAATATTCATATTATTCTAAAATCTATTCTGGCAACATAGTAAATCATTTTCTAAATCTAAATTTGGCAACATGTAATGATTTTTTGCAATTCATTCCCTCTGTTTGGTTGTGTTCATGTGCGGTTCATGTGGTGCACAGGTATCATTTTTAATCCAAATGGATTATGTACTTTATGACTCTATTTCATGTTTTATCTGTATATTATACGTATGGTTTCTTTCCTTTTTAATATTGTATTTATTTTTTATTCTTTCACAGGTTTGATTCATTGTTTATGCGTAGGTAGTCCCAAAATCAGATTCTTTAGCAATGTTATGGCTAATATGATGATGAAACCACTCATTTTATTTGTGGTATTTAGGCATTTGGGACTTGAAAATTCTGTCTAAATTCCACAAATTTCATTTCATTCATTCATTTCATTTATTCAATTTTTAATTTAATTTCTTCTTCTTTTAAATAAGTTTTTGGTATCCATATTCAGTGTGTTGGGGAATACTTTCATTGTCAACTAATTATTACATACTTAATCATTATTTCATAGTTTAAGTTGGTGTTATGGTAATGTTTCATTTATGGTTATATATATACATATATATATATATATATATATATATATATATGACCTATGTCATACGATAACACTCGTATTTATAAATCAATTTGGATGAAACTAATTGTGTGTATTAAGCTCACCAATGTCTAAACCGAGTTCGTTGGCCAGCTTGGTCCGCCATCTTGTTTCAAGATGACGGCCACTGAAAGATTTAAAACTAAAATAAATATACAAAAAAGTTAAAAATTATAATTTATTTTTTAATTTTGTGTTAGGCCTTGATACAAGGATTTCAGAGCATTTTTTGTTTTACCTCTATCTTAAAAAATGGCTGAGATAGAGCAGTTTGAAACTCTAGGGTGGCTGACATTTTGAAACAAGACAGCACATTACAAAAAACCAAAGATTAATTTATGAGTTTTAGTGAACGCGATTTCTCGCAAATTATTTTCTTTCATTGTTGTAAACGTTTTCCCAATCATACGCATAAAACTATATATTCATATCCGTTAGCGCCAAATTCTCGCCAAACTTGGCGACAATTGGCGAAATATCACGGTTTCTTTGCATTTTAGCTTGCTGTTTTCGAGTAACATTAGCTAAAATTTTAATGTCTTATATAGGAAAGCTACCTTTTCCTCCCGGTACAGGCCGGAAGGACTTTTTGCATACAAGCGGTTAAAAAATACAAATACTTAATAAATCAATTAAGTATAATGTTTTTCCATAATAATGAATATTCATTAATAATATTTTATAAGCATTTGCATTTCCAGGAGTAAACTAGTGAGCCCAAGCCAGAAGATTGGAATAAAATCAGGCTCTTGCTGAGCCCGTCTCATCTCTAATAAGCATGCAAGCAAAGAGAATCTGTCTTAAGCTTTAAAAGTCCATTAAAACTTTTGCAGTTTCCTAATCTAATACGACTCTTTTTTTCTGAACATCATTATAGGTTGACAACACAAAATTTATCTAGACGTGTCTAGAATTGTTTAGCCGGATTTACTACACGAAACGCATTACAATGTGCGGACAAAGCACTTCAGTTTTTTTCCTAGATATTTTCTAACAGGGATTTAGTTTACAAAATATTTTTCCAATTTCTTATTTTCTATTATGATCCTTCACACGTTTATTGGATATTTGAACTCCGTTTTCATACTTTTCAACAATTAAAAATAAAGTATTAAGCTTCTGTTCCATCGAAAGCACATGGTTTCGCAAAACATATTTTACAGACATTTTCTTTGAAATGATTTATAAAATAAGAAAACAAAAAATATTTATACGGAGTTAAAAAATACTTTTTTTATCAGATTATTATTCCATTTTTCAATTTTTTAAGCTCTTCAATTTTACCATTTTTAAATAAAAAAGAAACGCATAAAAATGTTAAATAATTCATGTATTATTGGTATTTTTGCATACAAGCTGTCAAATAAAATACAAATACTTAATAAATCAAATAAGGATAGTGTTTTGAACTAATAATGAATATTCATTAGTCATATTTTATAAGCATTTGCATTCATCGGAGTAAAACTGGTGAAGTCAAATAGACAACCATAATTAAATGCACAATCCTGAAAAAAACGCACCACTCTCCCGTAACTCAGCCGTAATTCATCGTATAAAAATGTTACTCCTACTAATCGATTAGTAATAACGTGTACACTTAAATTTTGCCTTTTCAACTACAGACGTCGATCTCGGATGTCCAACGGGAAAAAAAATCGTTCAAAGATTGCTCCTGGCTTACGCACCACATTCTAGTTTCTAGCAAAACTATTATTTTATTGTAATACGTGTATTATCTAGGATATTTTCTTTTGGTGCATCAAGATCATTAACACTAACGGCGGAAAAATCTTACCTACTGGAAATGCGGGAAAAGGTCATTTTGATCCCTCGATGAAACTACTGAAATAACAACGATAAAACAATTTTAAATGCCATACATCGGAAAAAAATATGTAATTTACGTGTATTTCATAATTTATATTTAATTTATATTTAATATTACTTGATAATTTATTGAATTTTTAAAGTACTGTAAATGTAACGCCTACAGGGCGATCAATTGGATCATACTACAACTACTCAAATAACTCCTAAAAATCCTGATACAAAAATTGATTGGTTTCACAAATTAAAACTAATGCTAACTAAAATAAAACACAATTTATAAATTAATATTTTTTTCATCAATATTTCAAATATATATATATATATTCAATATTGTCCAATATTTCAAAAACTAACAAATCTATAATGCTGAACTTTTTAAATACTTGTTATCTATTTAGGATAAGTCAAAAAATTTCTTGCAACCAAACTAAAGTAATCAACGGACAAAAGTGCTCAGGGGTCAAAATGACCCCTACCGTCGTTCTAGTGTTAAAAAAAATTCATAACTGTTTCTTTAAAACTGAATGCATTATCCGCTGTAGAAACAGAAAGTATTGATATTTCTGCGGCCTTAGGCTGTTTTAGGAAAAATCAAACAATGTTTGGGAAAAAAGTTGTGAGACTGAAAAAAGATATTTTAGATGTGAGCTGAAAAGAAGGTTATTTCAAAAAAATAGAAAAACAATCAATTTTAAGCTAGTAAAATGAAGAATTCACCTTCAAAAAAGAACAACAAAGATAAACCCCTTAATCAGCAAATTTTATTTTTCAGCTGAAAGAATTTATTAAAGTTTACTGCTGCTCAAACCGAAATTTTTTTAAAGACAGAGTAATCTCGTGATCGATACCTTCCACACTTCGGATAATACATTCTCGTTACTTAATTAAAACTAAGGATAAAAGATCAGACTTTTTTTTTAATTACTATTTTGTTTTATTTTATTTTATTAACAAAACGGCCGCAATTACATTGAAATGAACTTTTCCATAATACTGTCATTTTATTCATTACTTTTAATGTATCATTTATTAGTTAGTTATTCGTTAATTATTATTAATTATTTAAATATTATCTATTATCTTTAGTTATGTTATACTATTATTTCTTTCCGAACGCATATAGTGTAAGAAAAGTATTTCAATCATGATAAAAACGAAACTATGGAAATATTGGATTATTTTTACATTGTGAGGTTCCCTGAATCCATTTTCGCTATTTCAGCTATTATTCTACATGAATATGTGCATGTGGGTGTTTCTTTTAGGCTTTTTGGTTCCCAGAACCCGTTTATGGTGTTTTTTGACGATGTCGGTTTGTACGTATGAGAGTGAACCCGAAAGCTCATAAACTATGCTTTCTATTAAACTCCTATTTGGTAAATATGTTACTGACTTACGTCAGTAACATTGGCATAGTCAGCTCCTTTTTGCAGAAATCATACAACAGTTTGGTGTCTAAAACATTTTAAAATCATTTTACAACCATTTTACAACCAAAGAAAACCGATAAAGGTTTTATTTTTTAACTAAATTATTCAATTAAACATTTTTATTGTACGATTCACATTAATCTTATGTTGATACAACAGTCATGTTTCATTAAAACATGACTTAGTTTAGTAAAACATTTTTTTTTCTTAAAAAACAAAGAAAAAACGTACTACGAGTTTTATTGACATGATAAAGGCACAGGAGAATTTAGGTTTGTATTTTGTTGAGGAACAATGGCGAAAATTCTATAATTAAGATAATTTAAATCTCCCATTAGCTTGACTGTGTAAATTCCATTTCGATATTTATTTTTATTAACAGGACTTAATTTTAGCACAGGCGGAATGAGAATTTATTGAAAATTAAGAGATAATTTTAGAAAAAGGTTTGAGCTTTATCAGCGTTTTCTTTAGAATATGAGGTCATTTTCAAAAGTTCAAACAACTCTCTAAAATTAAGGTCTATATATATATATATATATATATATATATATATATAATGAAAACACATGTGAAAAACGAAGGATGAAATATTATAAAAATCAATGGAAAGGATACTGCAAGAATTAAACTTAATAAAATGAAAATAAAAAAATGAAAAATTATGAATATCTTATGGAATCGTCAGAGAAGCTTCATAAGAATATATTACTCCTGTAGACAAAATGGATCAATTAGAAGAACTATTTCGTTTTGCTGCAATAAGATCATTAAAAAAAATCTTATACCCGTATTTTTAAAATTGAATAAATTATGTGCTGGAGAAACATATGTATGTTTTGCCGCCTTTAGGTTGTTTTCTGAAAAATCGAGCCTTGCCAGAAGAATGTTACGAGTCTGACTGTAGATTATTTAGACATAAGCTGAAAAAATTTTCATCGGTATATTTTGTTACTAAATATACGTTAATTCATCAAATATTGTCAGCATTATGCATAAAATCGGCGATATTAAGCTCCTAATAACACACATAAGAAACAAATTTAAAAAAAAAAACAAGAGATTAAATAACAAAATAAATAGCTCGACTCATTATTTAACATAAATAGAAATTATATCATAAAGCAATAGAAAAAACTCACCAAAAAAACGAAGATAAAGAATGGTTGAACTTGATGAAATGTGCTGTGCAAAGACTGCTACACTTCATATCACCAAGATACCCCAAAAAACTAAAAAACGCATTGTCATTGCATTAATAGATGTGATGAAAAAAAAAATGTTTGGTGCTGGCACCTACCATTAATAAATAAAAGGAAAAGCTGAAGCTATAGACTTTAATTAAATCATAAATCTGGTGCTGCCCTCTATTAAGAAAAAGGGAGAAGATGAAATTACAAACAGCTTTGGCACAAAATAAAATAAATTTTAAACAAAGTAGTAATTAATGTAAATAAAATTTAGAAATTGATGAAGACAATATATATACAATATATATATATATATATATGACAATATAGCATGTCAATAACATTTATATAGTTATAAAGATGAAATGGGAAGATAGTAGTACAATAATTAGCCATGTATGAGAAGACAGTGTGCTAGTAAAATGAAGAATGTATTTTTTATGTTGTGTAAGTAATTTTGTTAAACGTATAAAATCCGCTTTTTTTTTAATATTACTATTTATTTCTACGCATAGTAACGTTTTCGGTACTTCGAGACAGAGTCATTCTAAATTATTTATTTAATTAATATTTAGTTAATTAACTACTGACCATTAGGGTGGAGTGAAAATGACCTTAAAAATTTTTTTTTGGAATTTGTTTTTTGGATAGGTCTCAAAATTTGCCTTTTGGCACACTGAATATTAGGTTAAATTTTCATTTCATTTGGAATTCATCTTTAGGGCTCTACCAGCTCTTAAAGATTATGCCTTTTATACGTGAAAAACCAAAAAAATGTAAATAATCATGAAATTTTCTTTTTGGAATTTTTTCTTTGGATAGGTCTCAAAATTTGTCCATTGGCACACTGAATATTAGGTTAAATTTTCATTTAATTTGGAATTCATCTTTAGGGCTCTACCAACTCTTAAAAATTATGCCCTTTATATGTGAAAATCCAAGATATGCACTATGTAGTGTAAAGTATTCAAATTATTTTTTTTGCAGAATTTCTGATTTTAGTAAAATAATCCATAAAATATGACTGATTAAAGTATTACATGTGATCAATCTAAGTGTCGTCATGTTTTGAGACCTTGAAGGTAAAGGTCACACTAAAATGTAAATTTTAAAGAAAAGTAAAATAATTATTTATACAGTTCACTTTTATGTTTTGAATATACATGAAAGATAGTTCTCTGAATGTATAGGAAAGACAATTTTCTAAATATATAGGAATACAATGAAATGGATATATACGATGGACTCTAAAACTATCTGAGTATTCACTCTAATTTATATTGGCCTTTGGTATCAAAACTAGGCATTATGTTTCGCGATTTGATTTTTGCTCGTGTATATCCGTCCCTTGCTTCTACTCCTACAACTTCCAATGTTGCATGTGTAACTAATTTCACGAATATTTCAAAATCAAACTTTAAATCTTTTGCCAATCTTTGTTTCAAAATATCTAATAGCACTATTATTTCTTACTGTGTTTACAGCTGTTCCGTCACAACCTACAGCCATAGTTTGTCAAGGTTTAGGTTGTTTTCAGTGCAGTATTTTAAAGTGCTTTCTGCAATATGCTTTCCAGATCCAGAAAACGGTGTAATGTGTCCCTGATACAGTGAATTATGCTCTTGAACCAGACATACATGTTCTTCACTTATAGTTATTCGATGTAATTTATCTCCAATTTTCTCTTGATGTAGTGTTTTATATTTTTTTCCATCAAAATATATACTTTCGATTCCCGCTTTTAAAGCTTTCAGATCATCTTTTTTTTTTTTTTGCACATTCTCTAGTTTTCTTTCGTTCTCTGCGTACTTTGCTTCTGTGAATTATATGTGATGAATAGTTTTCTATTATAATGCCAATATCTCGTAGAGTTGCAGAAGCTATTACTGCCACGCATCTATCAGAAACCCCATACTGATCTGAGATCCTTGAAACCGTAGGAGATGTGTTCTCATTTGTCTTTGTGACTCTTCTTTAGCAGTAGATGCTTGTGATACGGATATCAAATCTTCACACCCTGATGAAGAGCTACTACTTCTTTCTTCATCACCACTGTCAAAATGCATAACAACTGTACTGCTCTGATTAACTGCAGAATTTACACTTGGTTTTTCAGCCCACATCGACTTCCTTGTTTTCCTGTCTTCTCTTTGTTTCAATTTACTTGTCTAGGCTTTATCGAGCATACCAATAACCCTCTTTCTTGCTGACCTTTGGTCAAGAAGAAATTCCTGTTCTTTTGGAGGCACCTTCCTTGATTTTTCACAAGTACAGTTAGGAATTGGCTTGTATTTGTGCTCCGAAATGTCTATAAGTTTATTTACAGCTTCAGATTTGAAAAACTGAACCTTCTTCATGTAATTATCATTTCTTTTGGATTTGGCGAATCGAATAAGACTCTGGTATTTAGAAAAATCGTTGTCTATCATTTGATCAATACCCCTTAGGAAAACTATAAGAATTGATGCTTTCTTCAAAATTTCTTCGATCTTTTCTCTTAGGATTTGAATTACCTATGACTTTGGTGTATCTTTACCATTCCAACTTTGTTTTAATTCTTGTCTTATGTATAAGTAACATTTTATAACGTCTGTTATTGTTCGCAAAACAATTTCATTTAGTTTTGAAGGCACACCAAATAAGAGAGATTCCACTGCACGTTTAGTAATGGTAAATTTCGGTTTGCCTCCACTCGCACTCATTTTTGCGCTAAAAATGAAAAAAATAATTTGTAAAGCTCAATAAAACGTCTTAAAAAAATTAAAATAAAGATTTAAGGTTTAGAAATGATGAAGGAAGTTACACTAAACATTTTAAATATAAAAATGTCAAACGATATTACCAACGAACACTGTAAATGTACAATTTATGGTAAAAACCTATTGCGTGAAACAATGAAAATATAAAGGTCGTGGTAGAGCCCTGAAGGAGTTTTTCAAAATTCATAAAATTTTGCACGTATATTATAGGTACTAAAAGGCAACTTTTGGCTGCTATCCGAAATCAAAATTCCAACTTTCATTTTTTTCACTCCACCCTACTGACCATGTCCTAAATTTGTATAATATCACACTTATTTATCGCGATTCTTTTTGTTAAAATTTATTTTTAATGATCAGAAACTTTAAAATTAAATACACTACGTCTCACAAAATATAATTTTTCCATTTACCTGTTGTTAAACAATACAGCGTGTCCTAAAAATGGTTAAACGCTATTTTTTTTCCACCTGTTGCAATTAAAGTATGTGAATTGGAAAAGTGTTTAAAAAATACGAAATAAGATTACATCAATAAATTGGTCCTGTAATTAATTTCGAAAAAAATTACATTTTTTAAAATTTTTATATTACTTTTCCAGACAAACTTGGTGAATTAAAAAAATGTTTTGTTTTGCTTCAATAAGATCATTACAAAAAAATCGTATACCCGTATCTTTAAAATTGAATACGTTATGCGCTGAAGAAACATATGTATCTTTCGCCCTCCTTAGGCTGTTTTCCGAAAAATCGAGCCTTGCAAGAAGAAAGCTACGAGACTGAATGTAGACAATTTAGACGTAGCTGAAAAAATTTTCATCTATATATTTTGTTCACAAGATGCATTCCGAAAAAAAGGCAAAACCAATCAACTTTCGCCCAGTTGAAAAGAGAATTCCCCTCCAAAAGAGAAGAGAAAGATAAACCACTTCATCAGCGAATTTTATTTTTCTGCTGAAAGAATTTATTACAGTTCACTACTGCTCAATCGGATTTTTTTTTTTTTAAATAATCTTGTGATTGAAACCTTCAACACTTCGGATAAATAATTCGCCTTACTTTATCAGAACTAAACAAGAACGAAAAATCATGCGTCAAGCATAGATTATGTAACACTTTCCAACGCTTCCAAAATAATTTTACAAATCATACCGTTTAATAAGCTAAAAGATAACATCTAAGTAATCCGAATACTTTTATTCAGCCCTGTATAGGATCTATAGATTTGTATATATACTACATAGGATGTTAAATTTTAGTTCAGTTAGGAAACGCGTAGCACAGTTTAAAATTATCCGTCTGGAGTTAAATAATACGGAAATGTGTTCGCGAACTTTAGTGCGTCCCTGTAAATGAACGATGACTGCTGTACACACACTATTCTGTAGTAAGCCTCTTGAAATACACCTTAGTGATATATATAAATTTCAATGCGTTTAAAATAGGGAAACATTATTTAAATAAACCGCAGACGATTTTTCTCCATAGACGTAATGTAACAGAATTTTTTGACTGTCCCTGTAAAGTAACTATAAGTGCTATACACACCCTATTCCATATTAAGCTTCTTCTAATGCACCTTAGTGATATATATAAATTTCAATGCGTTTAAAACAGTGAAACATTATTTAAATAAACCGTCAATGATTTTTCCCCATAGACAGCAATGTAACGGAATTCTTTTGAGTCTCCCTGTAAAAAAACTATCAGTGCTACACACTTCCGTTGAAATAGGGAACATGCTATGGATAACGACTATAACATATAAAAATTGCAGAGCAATCCGAGCATATTTACGGGAGTTAGAGCACGGACAGACGGACAGACGGCAGACGGCCAGACGGCAGACGGCAGACGGCCATACGGCCAGACAAACCGAAGTCATAAACACTTTTCAACTAGGTTGGAAAGTGTTAAAAATACTAAAAATTAAGTTGTCTGTTTTGTTGTTGTTGCCATTTTTAGTTTCAGAAAACAGCCATGATCACATTGAAACGAACTTTTTCGTGATACTGTTATTTTATTCATTATTTTTAGTGCTATTGTTTATTAGTTATTTATTAGTTAATTATTATTAATATAAAATAATATTATAAAGAAGTTAAGTTTGATTGCTTGTATGGCGTAATCTGAGGAACTACTTGACCGATTTTAAAAATAACGGCGACAAAATGCTGCTGACCATCTTTACTCCAACATAGACTATATTTAATGTCGGTACAACACCACCCAAGAGGGTGTAGTAGCAAAAAGCATTCTAAAATTGCAATTTCTGCGATATTGTTGGGACTAGAAAATTTGACATGGTGGTTACTTTTAAGATGTAAATACTTTCTATGAACGATTTCTAAAAAGTTCGAAATTTAAAAGAGTAAAATGAGCGAAAAACGTTCTAAAAACGTTCTCAATTACGATATACAGTAAAACCTCCAAAGTTGACCACCTCTCTATGTTGACCGAGATTTATTAGTTTGAATGGTCACAACGCATTTTCAATGGAGATTTACCTCTCTATGTTGACCACCTCCGTAAGTTGTATGTTGACCACTTTTTAGTAGGTTTTACTCTCTGTAACTTGACCACTGATGTTTTCTTGAATTTGCTTTTTTCTCCGTTTGTTCTCCATCTGGTTTCCAGGAATCGTAGTGCTAATTCTTTTTTAACACTTTCCAACCTAGTTGAAAAGTGTTTATGACTTCGGTTTGTCTCGCCGTATGGCCGTCTGTCCGTGCTCTAACTCCCGTAAATATGCTCAGATTGCCCTGCAATTTTTATATGTTATTGTCGTTATCTATAGGATGTTCCCTATTTCAACTGAAGTGTGTAGAACTTATAGTTTTTTACAGGTACACTCAAAAGTATTCCGTTACATTACGGTCTATGGGGAAAAATCATTTGCGGTTTATTTTAATGACGTTACACAATTTCAAATACATTGTAATTGATATATATCACTAAGGTACATTACAAGAAGCTTAATATGGAATAGGGTTTGCATAGCACTTATAGTTACTTTACAGGGACAGTCAAAAGAATTCCGTTACATTACGTCTATGGAGAAAAATCGTTTACGGTTTAATTAAATAATGTTTCACTATTTTAAACTCATTGAAATTATATATATCACTAAGGTGCATTACAAGACGCTTACTACAGAATACTGTGTGTGTAGCAGTCATCGTTCATTTACAGGGACACACAAAAGAATTCTCTACTGCCTGTTAACAATAATTCCTGGAAGTGCGTTTTAAGTTGCTGAACGCGATTTTAAATTTAACTCACTTTTTGTCTATTACTTGGTGTGTAAAAATTCTGTAGATCCTATACAGGACAGAACAAAAGTTCGCGAACACATTTCCGTTTATTGACAGAAACTCCAGAAGGAGAATTTTAAATTGTGCAACGCGTTACCTAACTAAACTAAAATTTGGCATCCTATGTAGTATATATACAAATCTATAGATCATATACAGGGCTGAATAAAAGTATTCGGATATTTTTCCGAATATTGTTGGTAATTCCTGAAATTGGATTTTTAAATATGTTATGCGTTTTTCAAAATTGTTTAGTTGGATATCTTACCCCTTACGGTAAAGGTTTTCAAAATTATTTTGGAAGTGTTGGAAAATGGTTCATAACCTATGCTTGACGCATGATTTTTCGTTCTTGTTTTCATGTCTGATAATTTTCATCAATCCTTTTTGTAACTTTAACATTTTTGTAATGATTTTATGCATTTTTATTGCTTATTCAAAGAAAAGTTCTTCTAAAGTTACAGAATTTCGTTAAAAACGCTTAAAAAAATAAAGTGACGACGTCAATAAAATGTCGACGTCAATAAAGTGACGACGTCAAGAGCTCCATTCTCGACCGAAAACAGCCGTTTTCCAATGGTTAATAATATCTGCATTCTGTTACTGTATCATAAAACTATTTCACTTAGCTCTGCATGCAGTTGTAAAACTGTGCATAAAACCTAAAACCCTTAAAGCTGTTAGTTAGTCGGCTTCAAAATTCCCCTCGCTAATGTTAAATCTATGGACATGGAATGCATTCGTATATTTAAAATATCTCCTCAGTAAATTAATATTTTTAAATTCTTTTTTCTGTGTACTCTTCTTAAAGGATGTCCCATTTTTTTCTTAGCTGTCAAAATATTTCTAAAACATATACATAATTTTATTTGAAGTATTAAAATCTTTCTCATAGCTCGCCAGCTTTCAACACATGAAATATTAAATTAAACATATATTTTAAAAATATTCAGTGAAAAATTCAGTAGAAACAAATAATTTAGTAGGAAAATGAAATCACATCGGCGTTTAAGATTGAAATAGAAATGGAAAAACCTTGAACTTGAATTTAGGAAGATGTTATCCGAAAGAAAGAAGAAAAAAATAATAGGTGAATTGTTTTGTAATAGGTTTTTTAAAAAGGAGAAAAAAAAGTTATCATGCGATAATTAAATAAATTAGCGTTAGAAATATATATACTAGATGCAAAAAGGGATCAGGGTCTATAAGCCGTGTTTTTGGCACATGAAATAAGACTAAAACTTGATTTTGTTATACTGACTTAATTATTTCACTTTTTAATATTAGAAGGTTTATCCTGTACGATTTCAACAACAGTTTTTGCATTTTGTTCGGATTTATCTGACTTACACAAGCTCAAAGTTTGTATTATTCGTAGTTTTTGATGAAAAATACGCAATTTCTCCTAATTTTACCTCAATTATTTATATGAGCGCAATCGTGCAACACTTTCTTCTTTACATATGTTAAAAAATACATCAAAATGTAAAAATAAAAGTGTTACAAAGCTGCGCTCATAGTAAAATATTAAAAAATATATTAAAAATTGAGGTAAAATTAGGAGAAATTGCGTATTTGTCATCAAAAACTACGAATAATACGAACTTTGATCTTGTGTAAGTTATATAAATCCGAACAAAATGCAAAAACTATTGTTGAAATCGTACAGGATAAACCTTCTAATATTAAAAAGTGAAATAATTAAATCAGTATAACAAAATCGAATTTTAGTCTTATTTCATGGGCCAAAAACTCGGCTTATGGACCCCGATCCTTTATAGAATACTTTTAAGATGGGTGGAATTTTAAATTTTGTAATATATATATATATTTCATAAAATGCATCTCGAAAAGTTGGAATAACCAATCAACTTTAAGCCAGCAAAAAAAAAAAAAAAAAAAAAAAAGGAAATTCGCATCCATAAAAGATGGAAAACATAAACCACTTCATCAGCAAATTTTATTTTATTTTTCAGCTGAAAGGATTTAATAAAGTTCCCTGCTGTTCAATCGGATTTTTTTTTTTTTAAGAAAAAATGAACTCGTGACTGTAAACTTGCACAGTTCAAATAATACATTCGCATTCTTTTATAAAAAAAAAAAATTATCATTTAATCGAAGCTGAGAAAATAAATGATAAACACAAAATGGACAAAATAAATGACAAATAGGGGAAGGTGGCCTAAAATGATCCTAACGGGCAAAACGATCCACAAATGTTTTCTTTCAGACAAGTCACGCTATCTACAGGGTAACTCGTAAACTAGTTGTAATAAGTGAAGAAGCAGTAATGGCGGTATCCAGCTGATTGCAGTATTATGCGTCTGAATAGAATTCTTTGAAAAATTGGGTTTTATAACATCTGTTATAAGGTAAACACTAACTTTTATATTTATTTAGATATACAGTCTTTCATGTACAGAAATATGACTTGGTTTATTTAATGGAGTATAACAATATAATAAAATATAACACCTTGTAATAATATTTCTTTTAAATGCTAAACAGTGTAAATTAACAACATGAAATAACTTTTATTAGGTTGTTCGACATGCTTCGGCTCACTTGTTCATCACTACCTCATTTGTTTTTGAAAATGGCTCGGAATGAGCCGAAACATGTCAAACAACCTAATAAAAGTTATTTTATGTTGTTAATTTAAACCTTTAAACATTTAAAAGAAATATATTGATGGAGTATGTTTTTAGATGTGAATTAAACTTATGTACTGTCATAATTACTTTTACATCCTTTATTTGGCGATAAAAAATAATTTACAATTATTTTTAAATGAAGGATCAATTTGCCCTTTTGGTGATGGTAAAATGATCCTTTGGACACATTTTAAAAAATCTAGTTTTTTCTTTACTGAATTTGGGTTTAAATTATTATTGAAATATGTTTACAATGCAAAATATAGTGTAAAACATACTTGCAAAAGGCCAAAGATTTATTTAAACAGTTATATCATTTTACACAAGTTTTTCCCTTAAGGTAAAGCCAGGAGAGATTGCGCACATAGAGGTTCGGGGGGAAGGAGTGGAGTGAGCGCGCAGCGACTCCAGGTAGTTGTACAACAGCAGTAGTGGAGTGTCTACTTGAAAGTGCATGTTGATTGTTTTGAGTGTCTAAGATAAAGTGTTGCTATTTTGTTTTGTTTCCCCAAAGTAAGTACTTGAATTTTCATAGCTATTCATCAGAATTTCTATAAAATGTCAGTAGTACAAAATATTTTAAACTTAAACAATTTTTTATAAGCTACTAATCTAGACAAACAATGTGAACATCAACGGTTCGTTTTAGTAGCGGCCATGTTTATATAAAAGGCTGCCAAATCTCTCCTACCGAAATTGGAGAGTTTGCGCATCTGCTGCTTAGGAGAGGTGGCGCATTGTTTCCATTAGTTTCTATGCTAGGAGAGATTACCCAGCCTATTGGTAAATTTGCCTAAAAAATGAACAATTAAAATGGACTAGTTTTAAGTTAAACGTGTTATCAAGTAACTTAATGTTATTTTGTAATCCTATCTGGACTTGCGTTTTCTGACTATTTAATTTTTTTCCCTAAAACTTTTTAATCGTTTTTAAAATTATTTCCTTTTTCTAATTCTTTAATAATTAGGTTGAAATATTCACTCCTAATACATTAATATTTGTTCTCAAAAACTTTACAACAATGTCATTTAAGTGTAATTATTATTGTTAACAATTTAATTGTAGCTATTATTAGTAACAATCTCTCCTACCCATGTGCGCAATCACACCAACCCTGTAAGGACAGATTGCGCAAAAAAACTTTCTTGGTTTTATTACAACTGTTATATTAAATTACAACAACAACAAAATAGCAATGGAAATGCATAAAAAACAAATGAAGTCAAAATTATTCATGGATAGTTTAGCAAAAGATTAATATTTAGATTTTTTATTGTTCGTCTTTTGAATTGTGCGCAGACTCTCTTAGCTTTACGTAAAGGGGATCATTTTAGGTCACCTTCCCCTACCTTTTTAACATACCAGTTTTATATTTTTCTCGTGCTGCGAATAAGTATAATCAATATATCTATCAATAAATCTATGATAAATACATTTTATCTATGCAAAAATACAATAAAACTATATATCGACATTCTTTAACTTGAAAAATGAGTACATTTCGACAGCTTTAGGCTGTTTTCGAAAAAGTCAAACTTTGTGAGGTAAAAAGTTGAACGACTGAATATAGTTAATTTTCATCAGTATTTCCAGTTGGGCGTTTTTATTGCTGTTGTTATTGTTTTTACAATTTCTTATTTAACTCAAATTGGTTTTTCGTGTAAAGATGGAATCGTGTAATCAATTTTTAAGTCACTTCCTGATATGCTAGAATTATAATAATAATAATAATAATATATACAAAGGGGTGTTTTCAATGACAATACAACATTTTAACATTTTTAGTACTTAATTATAAATTAATAACGTAATTTTGAGCTATTTTTACGCTATCCCGCCACAGGTGATGAATCGCGAAATATTCTTTATGGTTGCAATTGTTTATGACTTAGAACAACAATAGATGTAATAATACAAACCACACTCGTCACAATAGGCCATCTGGTATTGAAGTTACAACAACGTAATATTTTAAATACTAAAAAGGAGAAAAAAAAAAGCAAAGAGTATAATCATTTAAAATATATATATTCTTTTATCATTTAATAGTTTAATATTAATTAAATTATCACTATACTTTAAGAAAACATTTTAGAAGTCCTGCATAGATAGTTTAAATAATGTTTTTTTAGGTGCGTTCGAAATTATTGAAACATGTCCCAAATATTATGAAAATCGAATCAAAACTTAAAAATATAGTAATAAAAGTTTTCTTCATTCTATTAAATCCTATCATACGTAATTAATTCAACGATATCCCATGATAGGTAATGATTTTCCATGGTGATTACGTCATATTTAAGATGGAGTCATATTATTTCCGTATCACTGAATTTAAAAACAGAATTTGTATTACTAAAATTGTTTAATTATAGCAATCCTATAATCTACATCTACCGACGGTTTTTTTTGGATAGATGTTTCCGGAGAAATGGATATTAAATGGAAAAAGAATCTAAATATGGATTTCAAGTTCTGAAATTTTTAAAGCTAGGCTTAAGTTTCCCATTGGAATTTTCAGTAAATGTCAACAAAAGATAAAATGTTGCCAACTTAAAATGTACTTATTTTATGACGAAAATTAAACATATCATAATAACAGACCATATAATTCCTTTCACTGAAATAATAACGGTGATTTTTTTTTTACATGGTCTTGTATTGGATATTGGCGCATAGTATAATTTTAATATAACAGAATTATAATTAATTGATTATAAAAGTGTATTGCAACTTAATTTCATAAAATAAAATTAATATCTATACTGTGAAAATCTGCACATAAAATAAATTTTGTATTCATGCATTTTTGCATAAGAGTGCAACAGCTATTGCACCAAGATCTGAACATTTATAAAACTAGTTATAGTACGAACGCACCTCATTTGTCTCATTTGACGTACAACTTGCTTTTTCTTTCCTGTTGTTATATCTTATAGAAAAAACAGAAGAAAAATTATTAACTTTTTTAAAGGAATTGAATTCACCGGCTTGCGCTTTCTACCAAGCGTAAAAAAACGGTAATTTTCTATAATCATGTTCGGTGTCCCCGCCAAATTAACGTATTGCAACGGAATTTTATCGGAAAAATCATGAATTGGAGCCATGAAATTAGCCATGATTTTCGGGAAGACCATTAAGTGCTTATAAAAGAGTGTTTTTGAGAAAACTATTTTTACTTTCATACTTATTTTAATTCTGATTGCTTGAATGCTGCACTTTTTTGAAACAGTTAATATTTGCAATATTTTATGACAAATTACTACTTACCACGTTGAGTGCCACCCTATATATGAATTAAACATTCACAGGGTGCCATTATTACATTTAGCGGTAAACTAATTAACTTTAGTGATATTTATTACAAGTGTAAGTAAAATTTACATTGCAAATTCTCAGCACACATTGGAGAAACATTTGAAACACTTTGATAAAAAAGTGTTCCAGTTACCTTAATGTGTACTGAATGTGTTCCCTTAATGCGTTTCGAATATGTTCCTCTATAAAGAATGTGTTCTGAAAGTGTTCTACTCGGGATATCTGTTAAATCTAAACTTGGGAACACATTTGAGAACGGATTGGGAGCACATTTGGGCAAACTTGTTATATAATCACTTTCAAAAAGTGCGCTAGAAAGTATGCTGAACAAAAGAAGTGTTCTCAGAAGTATTCTAAAAACTGTTCCAAAAAGTGCGCTTCAAAGTGTTCTAAAAAAGGTGACAAAATAAGTGTTCTGAAAAGTGTATAAAGATTTGCAGTGTATAAAAAATGTGTTTTATGCACCGCCGGCTGTCACGCAAGTAATTTTTTGTTTGTTTGTTTGTTTTTGTTTTATTTGGTAATATTTCTTTTTTCAATATATAACGGTACCAATATTGTTTATTTTAGTAATAAACAGAATCAGCAATGAAAAACGATCCAAGGTTTTTTTTTTTCTTATGGAAAACATAAAAAAGAATGAATTGAGTTGTTTTATTATAATGTTGATAAAATAAAATTTTGAATTATAGCCAAAATATGTTTTTTATTCGTTCTATAACTCATCCGAAATAT
The DNA here is from genome assembly GCA_963931845.1 of Maratus michaelseni. Classification (NCBI taxonomy): domain Eukaryota; kingdom Metazoa; phylum Arthropoda; class Arachnida; order Araneae; family Salticidae; genus Maratus; species Maratus michaelseni. The sequence continues at coordinate 127,745,399 of OZ007594.1, read as the reverse complement.
GAGATTAGAAATTATTTTTTTTAATGCTTTATCTAGGTGTTATAAACAGCAGTAATATATATTACTGGAGTGCCATCAAAATTAATATGGTTTAAAATTAGATTTACGTATGACCGCCGGCTGTACACACGGCACCCTAATAAAATAAATTGTGTGCTGCCTGCGGTACACATGGCACTCTAATAAAAATAAAGTCGATACAAATGGCAGTCAACATGCTAAATCACCTTATCTTCATAACTACTTCAAAAAAGTGGTAGCAATCAAGCAATCTGAGTTTTAAAAAAATCCCTCTCAACCAGCAACACTGCTTTACATGTAAACTATAAAGATACTTTCATTTATATATATTTTTTTTTTTTCACGAGGTTTATCCCGAAAAATTGGAAAACCAATCAACTTTAAGCCAGTAAAGAGAAGAATTCACCTCCAAAAGAGAAAGAAAAAAATAAACCACTTCATCAGCAAAATTTATTTTTCAGCTGAAAGAATTTATTAAAGTTCACTGCTGCTCAATCTTTTATTTTTTTTCTGTTTTTGCGCAAAAAAAATGATATCTTGATTGAAATCTTCCACACTTCAGCTAATACATTTAGGTTACTTTAAAAAATCCATTTAATCTAAAACCAAGGCTATTTTCCGAAAAAAAAGCTGTCATAAAACTGAAACGATCTTTTCTATAACATTGTTATTTTATCCATTACTTTTAATCTGATCATTAGCTGGCTTCGCCCGCTAGCGGGGCCCTAATTTACATCGGTGCCTCGAATATTTTGAAAACTGCTTTTTTTTTTATCAAACATCGAAACGAACGACCCTCTGGCTCGCATCCATCTCGAACCGAACGAACCTCCGAACCGGGTTCCCGCTGCCTTCGGCACCGTATACCGGTCGTGCTACGCACGCACCGGATAATCCCTTAATTTGCACATTGAATAGTACAAACCTCTAACCGAACGAACCTCCGACCTTGATCCCCGCTGCCTATTTAGGACATCATGAACTTAGTGTACTTCGAAAATATTTTATATTTAACTTTCAATTTACAAAAAATTGTTACTTTTTACATTATTTATAACCTTTTATATTTTATTATTGTTATGTAATGATATTCATTGTTTCAAATCTAATAAACATGCGCCTCCTGCGGTGGGGGTTGGAACGGATGGGTGCTATTGGTGTCGGGTAGCGTTTATTTTTCCCCTCGTGGACTTATTGTTCCTATACCTCACGGGTGGCTGTCCCTGAGTGGGTGATTTCGGACCCCGCTGCCTTCGGCACCGGATAATCTCTTAAATTGCACATCGAATAGTATAAACCTCTAACTGAACGAACCTACGACTCGGGTCCCCGCTGCCTGCGGCACCGTATAGCAGTCGTGCTGCGCACGCGCTGCAGCATAAGTTAGTTCCACCTTCCACCACCAAGTGGCGCAATCTGTTTATACGATCATAACTGAAATCCTTAAGGCTTTGGATGTCGAGTCGAATGAGCCATACCCGGTCGTCTTCGTGCCCATAGAATCGGAGATAAGAAAGCGCCCCCTGGTGGTGAAAAAACGAACTGAAATCGATAAGCTCTATCGATGCCAAGTTGAATGAACCAAACCACGTCGTGATGTGACCCATAGAACCCGAGTTAGTGGCAAAATTCTTTAATTACTGCTACCACCACCAGGGGGCGCAATCTGTTCTATGCGAACATAACTCAAATTTGTAAAGCTATTGAAATCCAGTCGAAAGAGCCAAACCCCGTCGTAATCGGGCCCATAGAACCCAGATGTACGGAAGCGCCCCCTGATGGTGGAACTGGAAACTAAAATGTGTAAGCGCTATTGATGTCGAGTCGAATGAGCCATACCGCTGCGCGATGGGACCCATACGACGGGAGATATTTTGAAAAGAAATAGCTAATTCCTTAGCTTTTTTTTTTTTTTTTTCCTATACAAAAAATGAGATTTTGCTAAAATCAAAAATTATGGTCCGAATTCAAAAATTTTTTGAATCCCCGAAATGCCAGATCACTCAGAGCAAAGATTCATATTTTTCAGAATCGAAAATCCGATATTTAAAATATATATATATTGCCCATAAAAACTGGAATCATTTTAAAATTCATATTTTTATCAATTTATCTCTTTTGGCAGAAAGGCGTCCGAATGTCTGATGACAACACCTGCAAATATTTTACTTCTACCCAGTTGAAATAGAAATAAATTCATTTTTCATTTTCATTAATGAGTTTTAATTGATATCTTTAAAAGTTATTGGTCGATTGTTATGAATTTTTTTTTGTTGAATTTGCGATTTTTTTTTACACATGTGTGCAAATTTTGATGAATGTAGAGTTATTATTTCCACTTGTTTAAAAAAGGAATGGAGCGATTTGATCTCCGATGTGTCAACCCGGCATTCTTTACAGCAACCTTTTTACCATCTGGGGTCAATGTTGGATGTCTGGTCAGTTTTTGACCGAAATAAAAAAAAAAGTTACGGTCCAAATTTCAAAAAATTTGACTTTTTGGAACGACAAAAATCTGTCGCGTCAGCTGAGTAATATACGATCATAACTGAAATCCTTAAGGCTTTCGATGTCGAGTCATGGATAAAATAACAATGTTATAGAAAAGATCGTTTCAGTTTTATGACAGCTTTTTTTTCGGAAAATAGCCTTGGTTTTAGATTAAATGGATTTTTTAAAGTAACCTAAATGTATTAGCTGAATTTACCCAGCTGAATTACCCCGATTTTCGGATCGATACCTCCGGTAGATTTTTTTTTATTCGATGATGCGTTAAAAAGCGACAATTTGGGTGTCTGCGATTATCAAAACGGAAATTTTCTTTTCGGGTTTCGATAAAACTGTTTCTTGTTTTGCTAAATTTGATGAGGTTTTTAATTAATAACGTTCTTAATTAGGGGCCGATTTCTTCGATACTGAGTATCACCAATCCCGGGATTTTTCCGAATTTTTTGAAACAAAAAGCGCTTTGCTACTCGCTACGGTTTTTTCCACGTACAGACACACACACAGACGTATCCGAACATTAATAATAAAGAAGATATGTATTACAGTAATACCTCGGTTATCGTCGGTTTCGGTTTTCGTCGATTTTTTCCGCGAAAAATTTGTTTCGGTTTTCGACGGTTGCCTCGGATTTCGTTTACTTCCTGTGTATTTTTGTGCTTTTTTTATTGATTGCGAGTGCTCCATCCTGGAACCAGAGAAAGTTTCTTGTAAATTACTTGTTTAATAATAATGTCTTGCCCCATTTTAGAGGAACCTTAAAGAGACGGCAGAAACAGATCACTTTCGACAGCTATTTTGAGCGACATAGGTCCCCTGGCTCTGAAGATAGTCCTGCTGCCAAAAGAGCAAAACCGGAAGTGACCCCAAATACAATACATTGATACCATACGCTAAGATAACTACATTAATTTCTTATTGTTTTTAGCATTAAACGCTATACTTATTCTATATAAAATGTGTTTGATACGTATTTTGGAGTGTTTAGAACGAATTAATTGGATTTACATAGATATGGATATAATTATATATAATTTATATGGATATAATTAACTCGGTTTTCGTCGGTTTCGGATTTCGCCGATTGTTTTCGGGCGGATTATGGAGGAAAACCGAGGCATCACAGTATTTCAATTATCAACGTCCCTTTTTCTATGCATTCACAAAACGCACAACAATGAATGACGCATCTTTCGAAAGGTTTTTAAACCGGTTTCTGACATAGCACACTCACATTTCGTTGAAACATGTTTTTGATTAAAAAATGCAGTTAATTCTAAAAATTAAATCGACTTTGTTAAAACGAAAAGTTTTTCTGAAATTAATGTTGCCACAAAAATAAAATACCGCAATTTATCATGCTCAGCAGTGATTATAAAATAATATAGTACATAAAATAATATAGTATGCAGCCAAAACAAAAAATGTTCCAGAATCCTTGTATCACGTTCTAACACTTAACAAAAACAATTTTCTGGATTTATAATATTTTTTTGAACTTTTTTCATTTTTAAAAATTTTTAATTTTTTAATTGGTCGCCATTTTGAAACAAGATGGCGGATGAAGCTGGACAACGAGCTCGGTCGAGACCCTTGGTATGTCCTATACACTTACTCAGTCACATGCAAATCGGTTCATAAATAGGAGAGTTATAGCATGACATATATCAGATATATATATATATATATATATATATATATATATCAACATTTGAACGGAGTGTGGTTTTGGGGTTTGGGGGTCATGATCGGTGAAAATATACCAAAATTTTTTGGAATTGCTTTTCTCCGAACGTCTGCAATAGGTAGCTTTTTGTAATGAAAGTTACCTAAAAGATTAGTGTTTCTTAATCTACAAAAGTATAAAGTAACCACGAACGAAAATATACAATAACCTCTTCAGGTATACCTATGAACCGAAAAGCGCACTTTATCTTTAGAAACCTTGGAAACCAATATATGTTCGAGAGTTAAATAATCATTTATAAAAACAGTTTCTTTTGCTGCTACTGATTTTCGGAAACGTTGCCGAGTAATTTTTATCGTGTATTAATCAGTTTTTTCAAACAGAATATCGGTAATACTTCAAATTTTAATTGCTTAATAGGCGTATAGCCAACATAGTGGAAAAGTACCCAAGCCGGGACTCGAGCTGGGAACTTCAATTATTGATGCTGGATTTTCTTTGGTTTCGTGTTTTCCCCAGGGTTGGAGGCTCGCGAAAATGTTCCATCTATTGCTGCATTTGTAGCATCTTCAACATATTATAGTGAGAAAGTGCCAGGCTAAGTATCGTTCCCAAGTGGTTCAATTGGTAGAACGTCAGCGCTCTATACTGATGACCCGGGTTCGAGTCCCGGCTTGGATACTTTTTCACTATGCTGGCTATACGCCTATTAAGCAATTAAAATTTGAAATATTGTTATGAATGCAAGGCGCATTTTCTATGGAAAATTTTCAAGTATTAAATACAGAATATTGGTTTTTAGAATACTATCAATTCTCAATTAAACATTTTCGGTTACGTAATGGAATTTATACATGCAAGTCTAACAAAATAATATTAATTTTAATGTTAATGTTGTTAATGTATCACGTTTGTTGAACATGAAAATGTTTACTTTAGAATTGATAGCATACGAAAAACCTAAACTTCGGGTTCAGCAAATCGATTAATATGCTCTAAAAACTACTCGGAAACGCGTTTCATGTATCAATGGCAGCGAAATAAACTTTTTTTTATAAAAGCTTTTTTAAATCTCGAAAATATTTTGATATCTGAGGTTTCTAAAGATAAAAAAACTTTTCGGAAACGTGGGTAACTCAAAAGAAGTTATTATATATTTTCGTTCGTGGGTATACTCTATCTATATACGAGTTTCAAAGCAATTAGTTCAAACATTTTATTTTCCATTTTCATCCTCCAATTTTCCAAATATTTAACATGAATCTGAAATTTTAAGCTAATATTTTGACAGACTACTACATGCTTTTATATTTCTTAAAAATGTTGACAGAGCAAATAAAAAAATTTCAATAACTTTTGTAGCTATACAGAATAACATTATTTTAAGCAAACCTCTTCAGAGGCTTTCATAAGTTACACTGGACACATCTGGAATAATTTGTCCAATAAAAGACAATATCGGTAAAACAATTCAATTTTAATCCAAGATATTTGTTTTCCCTTTCATCATTCAATTATCCAAAGATTTAACAAGAATCTGAAATTTTAAGCTAATATTTTGACAGACTACTACATGCTTTTATATTTCTTAAAAATGTTGACAGAGCAAATAAAAAAATTTCAATAACTTTTGTAGCTATACAGAATAACATTATTTTAAGCAAGCCTCTTCAGAGGCTTTCATAAGTTACACTGGACACATCTGGAATAATTTGTCCAATAAAAGACAATATCGGTAAAACAATTCAATTTTAATTCAAGATATTTGTTTTCCCTTTCATCATTCAATTGTCCAAAGATTTAACAAGAATCTGAAATTTTAAGCTAATAATTTTTTGACAGATCACTACATGCTTTTAGATTTCTTAAGAATGTTGACAGAGCAAATAAAAACTTTTCAATAACTTTTAAACATTATTTTAAGCAAACCTCTTTAGAGGCTTTCATAAGTTATTCTGGACACATCTGGAATAAAAGACTAAGAAATATCGACATAACAATTCAATTTTTATCCAAGATATCTTTTTTTCACTTTCATCATCCAATTTTCCAAAGATTTAACAAGAATCTGAAATTTTAAGCTAATACTTTTTTGACAGACCACTGCATGCTTTTAGATTTCTTTAAAATGTTGACAGAGCAAATAAAAACTTTTCAATAACTTTTATAGCAGTACAGAATAAAATTATTTTAAAGAAACCTCTTTAGAGACTTTCATGAGTTATGCTGAACACATCTGGAATAATTTGTCCAATATAAGAAAAAGAAATATCGACAAAACAATTCACTTTTTATCCAAGATATTTTTTTTTTCATCATCCAATTTTCCAAAGATTTAACAAGAATCTGAAATTTTAAGCTAATATTTTTTGACAGACCGTTACATGCTTTTAGATTTCTAAAAAGTGTTGACAGAGCAAATAAAAACTTTTCAATAACTTTTATAGCTGTACAGAATAAAATTATTTTAAGAAAACCTCTTTAGAGGCTTTCATAAGTAATGCTGGACACATCTGGATTAATTTGTCCCATATAAGACAAAAAATATCGACAAAGCAATTAAATTTTTATCCAAGATATTTTTTTTTTCATTTTCATCATCCAATAAATTTTAAGATAATATTTTATGACAGATCACTACATGATTTTAGATTTCTTTTAAATGTTGACAGAACCCATAAAAACTTTTCAATAACTTTTATAGCTGAACGGAATAAAATTCTTTAAAACAAATTTCTTTAGAGGCTTTCATAAGTTATGCTGTACACATCTGGAATAATTTGTCCAATATATATAAGACAACGAAATATCTAACAAAACAATTTCAGTTTTATCCAAGCTATTTTCTTCGGGATTTTTTTTTTCAGAGTAATATTTATTTTCTAGGTTATCAAATCCTCACTCTTTCGATTTAGAGCTATTTTTATGTGTGTTTTCAACCTAATGCAAAAAAAAAAATAGTTTAATCATTCATTGGGTTAATACATCAATTTTTGAAGTCTACTTTGGTGATTTTAAGCTTATATTTTTTGACAGACAACTATATACTTTTATATTTCTTTAAAATGTTGACAGATCACATAAAAACTTTTCAATAACTTTTATAGCTGTACGAAATAAAATTCTTTAAAACAAACATCTTTAGAGGCTTTCATAAGTTATGCTGTACACATCTGGAATAATTTGTCACATATGAAACAATTTTTTTTTTTTTCAGAATAATAGTTATTTTCTAGGTTATCAAATTCTCACTCTTTCGATTTTGAGGCATTTTTAACATCTGTTTTTACCCTAATGGAAAAAAAACAGTTTAATCCTTCATTGGGTTGATACATCAGTTTTTGAAGTCTACTTTGGTGATTTTAAGCTTATATTTTTTGAGAGACCACTATATACTTTTAGATTTCTTTAAAATGATCACAGGGCCCATAAAAACTTTTCAGTAACTTTTATATCTGTACAGAATAAAATACTTCCAAGCAAACCTTTTTAGCGGCTTTCATAAGTTATGCTGGACACATCTGGAATAATTTATCCAATATAAGACAGAGTAATATCGACAAAAAAAATTCAGTTTTTATCCAAGATATTTTCTCCGAGATTTATTTTTCAGAATAATTCTTATTTCATAGGTTATCAAATCCTCACTCTTTCTATTTAGAGGCATTTTTATATCTGTTTTCACCCTAATGAAAAAAAACCAGTTTAATTGTTCGTTGGGTTGATACATCAATTTTTGAAATTTACTTTGATGATATGAAGTCTAAAGAATTGTATTTGTAGAAAATATAAAAGTTAAAACTAAATAAAGTATTTAGAAATAAGAAAACATGTATGTTTTTATATTAATTTGTGTTTTTTCTTTTATTCATCATCTACACTGTAAAAAAAGGAGAAATGTTTCTTAATCTAGCAAGAAGGTTTGCGAATATATAATATAATTTCTTCCGAGTAACCCGTGATTTCGAAAATCGTTCCTATATCTTCAGAAACCAATAGATTTTCGAGATTTAAAAAAGTATTTATAAAACAAGTTTTTTGTTGCTGTTTTTTTTTCTTGTAATTTTGTTGTATAATTTCGTATAAATTATCTCTTTCCCTTCATGAGATATAATTTTACGAAGACTGGCTTTTTGACTAATATTTCCGCAGAAAACACATTTAAAAAAGACAGATAAATCTACCACAATTACATGATCTAATTGGAAAAAGTGTGCCAGATTTCGGATCTTTTTGAATTTCTGTTTATCGCTATTAGTTCAATAAATATGTAAGATTTTATAGACCTTTGAATTTGTAAAATCGCACTCTTTGGCCCCTTTTAGTTATAAAGATTTTTAAATTTATAATGATTTTTTTTTTAAATAGATTTCCTTTTTCTTTTTTTATATACGTTTTGGCTTACAAATTTTGAGGAAACGTTTCCGAGAAGTTTTTATGATGTATTAATCATTTTTTTCAAACCGGTATCGATACGAAATATAGGTTTTACTAATTCTACCAATTCTCAATAAAACAGTTTCAGCTGAGTAACATATCTTATACATGCAAGAATAAAATAAAGGTTCATTTTATGTAGTTAATTTAGTCGTTTAACATATTTGTTGAACATGAAATTTTTTAGCTCAGACCTGATAGCATCAGAAAAAAAAAAAAAAAACATTTTCATGCTCATACCAGGTTGAGAAAACTTATTACTACGCTGTAAAAACTACTTTGTAACATCTATATTACGTGCAGCAAAATAGACTTTTGTTTCAGAATTGCTTCTATGCCTGGACGGCTACGCCAAAAAGGGAGTCCGGTTGATTGTTCACCGACTCCAAATGCGTACTTTAGATCGCAACCTGAGTCGCCGAAGAGCTGGCCGATCACCGGGTTCTTCGCGGTCAAAGACCGCGTTCGAACGCAATTCTAACTACACGCGGCCCCCGCGGTGCAGGAGGTAATGGTGCATAGAGTTCGCAGCTTGAGACTCGTCTCGTAAGCCGGCACTTTAAAATGTGATATTGTTCTAGTCATGCAATTGTTATTGTTATCATTGTTGTGCATGCTTAAAGTTTATTGTTGTTGTTGTTTTTGAGGTTTTATTTCATGTTTGCACTAACCCAATCTCTTTCAGGTCCACTACGAGAGGTAACTGTGACTACCTTTGTAAGTTTCCACATCCCTCGAATTCTGGTAAAGCAAGTACGGGTCGGAAAAACCCGACTTAAGGCCTGGGACCTGGTTCCCTTCTGGGTATCCCAGCTCCGAAGCTGTTGGGGGACGCCGGCCCGTCCCCAAGTGTCTCGTGGTAACTCCTCTACTGGGTTTCACCGCGTATCGCAACGACTTACGTCGTCGACACGTGGGTTTGAGGTTGGAGGTCCGCACGAAGCGGTGTTCTAGCCAGCCGAAGCGCCGTGTGGAGCAGCTGCTACTGGTGCGTTAAAAGTCCTTCAGGACTTGGGTTCGGTGGTCGCCTACGCGCCGAACGCCCCTCTGGAGCCTGGCAGCTCAGATTTCTTTTATATCATAATTTCCGATATCGCTTGCTTGTTTGAGACGTGATGCCTAATGAAAATCTGCATTTTCTATTAGAATAAGACTAAAGAATCGAAAGTGTCGGTCACACTTTCATTATGAAGTCATAATGTTACGTCATTACATTATGAGCTCATGATGTTAAAATAAAAGTTGGAGAATGGTATATGCTTGCGTATTATATATGCATGTATGTAATTATGCACTTACATAGACACCAGTGTTGCCAGTTGGTGGCGATTTTTTTTTATATTCAGTTTGCTTGATTGCTGTTGTTTTTTTTTTAAATAGTAATATATTCCTTATTTAATCTATCGTTAAGTAAAGCGAATATTACTATTTCAAAACAAACAAATTAGCGTGTTTTTAGAGACTGTGGGGTCTATGTTGGCGAATGTAGCTTATCATGTACGCTAATGGCATCCGGTACATGTAAAATCCGTCGTAAGTGCAAAGTCTTCCAAGTTCCCTGTGGAGTGTCCCCAAGATACCTCTGGAGGTACCTAGTCAGGTGAAGGTCTCTATTACGAGACCAACTCGCGTAGCGATGGCATGATGTATGGGTGTGCGATGCAGCGTGAAATTGGTAAATACCCCAACATCTCACATCCGTCCAGCATGACTTAGCTACACTTTGCAGTGCTGAATTGACTCAACCAAACATCAATTAGCAACCGGCCGACTAAGGAAAAGCAACTTAGGCAACAAGATGTATTGAAGCCACGTCGGCCAAGAAGCTTATCAAACAGATCTTTCCCATGCGGAGATCAGCCCTATTTCCTTAAAAAGATTGAAAGAAAACTTCATAATTCAGAAAAGTTCGTACTTAATAGACTTAAGTTACAGAAAAAAATCAACTTAACAGAAATAGAGGGAAAAAATCCGTTTCATATATTCGTTTTCAATATCCGTTTTCACAGAGAAGTGGTATTTACTGTGTTCTGTATTATAAATAAAGTTATTCGGTTTTATTCTTAAAAATAAGTATATAATATAGATATATAAGCAACATATTTAAAAAAAAAAGGAAAATAATAACAAAAAACACTGAACTTGTTTATTGGCAAAATTTAATAATGTACTAGAGCAGAGCAAATATATAAGTTCTTTGCACCACAGTTACTAGGATAAAAAATACTTTTTCATATAGAGACCTTGGCATTTTTTTAAATAAGCGTTCACGTAATTCCGTCTTAAGAAAATGATATTTATTGCCAAATACTATAAACAAGTTTATAACATTTTCCGTTATTACATTTGTTATTCAAAACCCTTTATTACACCTAACTCCTTTTTACTTACCCAGCATACGTAGTATAGGGTAAGTCTTGTAATCGTTTTGAAAATCGAAAAAAATTTTTTGTCGGATTTACACGTTTCAGACACTGGAGATTCCGAAAAACATATTTTTAGAAAAACAAATTTGCCGTCCGTCTGTGTGTCTGTGTGTGTGTGTGTCTGTGTGTGTGTCTGTGTGTGTGTCTGTGTGTCTGTAAACGCTCTATCTCCCGAAAAAATTGAGATAGAGACTTGCAATTTGGTATGTACTTAGTATGTAATAATGGGAAGAAGCCTATTTCATTTCAATAACCTCGATTAACCAGAACTATTTTTTTCGGACTCTCGAAATATTCGTTCTGATGAAAGGTATATAAAAATTTTCGAAATTGTTTATTTTAAGAAGTGAATATAAAAGACAATAAAAAAATATAAATTTTGCATAAAGCATGAAGTTGATCGGATAATTAGTTGCCGAGATATTTGGAATCCTATTTACCACACTCTTCGATTTTTCATGACCCTGTATTTCATCAAAATTTCACTTCAAAGATATATTTTAATTGGAAATTTGACGCTTAATTAGATGCAATAAACTGCTAGTTAATAGGATTATTATTTTTGGAGTTATAAGGATGTTTCTTTCAAGCAATTCAGTAATCGAGCCTTTAAAGTTTGTGACGTCATCAAGCCACGATTTTATTTGAATTGCAATGCACTTTATAAGTAGTTTACACATTTTTATTTTAATATTTTACATTATGCATATCCATGATGGGTAAGTATTACGGTGGCCCCCAACGACTAGTTTTTTATCCTATAGATTGACGTATAACTGAGGAATGTTCTCAGAATATGCGAAATAATGCGTTTTTGATTATTAAGCATACATATCAATATCTGAAACATAGCATATTGCAACTATAAATAATGTACTTATAAAAATCTTAATAATAATATTTTCAAACAAATATGTAAACATTCGCATATATACTCAAAGATAGTCGGGCATATTTGCGCATTATACACACGTATGTGTACTTACATGCAAACTTTTATTATAAAATACACAATCTTCAATATAATATAATAATCGGTCAAGTACGAGTATAACTCTCGCTCAAAGGGTTCCGTACATTAATTGTATTAATTAAAATTTATTAATTAATAAACTTCTACTACCCCTATTTTTTTTCAAAATTTTAGTTTCAGTAGATTCGGAAATAGAAGGAGAGAGGACATATTTTTCCAGTATACTTTCGACGATATCTCTGAAAATACAACACCTAAAATTAAAACAAATGTATTTTTGAGTTCGATGTTACCAGATCTTTCGACAATACCTTACTTACACGATATATAAAAAGAAAGTTTTTAAAAAAAATAACTTAATTAATATCTCGGCTATTTAACGACAATTTTTTTCGAAAACTTATATCAATATTCTTGGATGATTCTGCGTCGATAGATACCTCGATTGCCCGTCAACTCACCCACTGACCGCCGGAAAAGTAAAGTTTGTGTGTTACAGAAAAATGCGTTTTTCTCAAAAACTATGTTACCTAGGAAAATCGCTATAGTTTTCCTGAAAAGTTTAAATAAACTCCAACTACCCCTATTTTTTTCATAATTTTAGTGTCAGTAGATTCGGAAATAGAAGGGCGGGGGGGGGGGGGGGGGGGGTTCAGTGCATTTTTGACGATAGCTCTGAAAATAAATACCTAAAATTAAAACAAATATATTTTTGAGTTCGGTATTACGAGATCTTTCTTACGATACCCCGATACCCCACATGATATACAAAAAGAAAACTTTTTTTTCAAGTAACTTTATTAGCCCCCTAAATTTTTCCTACACATATTTGTGAATCGCTAAAAATCTTAAAATATGTGGGTAAAAAGGCTTTATAACTTACCCAAGTTTGAACTTTCCACGTCCCATAGTTTATGAGAAAAAGGGTGGTGACAGACGGACGGACAGACACAGAAGTGATCTTATAACGGTTCTGTTTTTACTTTTTAAGTACCGAACCCTAATAAAACGACATAAAATAACTGCAAAATTTTCTCTAGATAAAAATAAAGTTTAAGAGAAAAAAAATCGACTGAATAAATATATATTTATGTGTGAACTATGAAAATTCATTCAATAAAAATTAAATGAAATGCAGCTCAAAATGCAGCTGAAAAAAAAACTAAAAAATCAACCAACTTTAAACGAGTTAAAAGAAAATTCATATCAAAAAGAGTCAAGTAAGATAAACCACCTCATCAGTTTTTATTGCTTAGCCTAAGGCTGTATTGAAGTTATTGCTTCAAACAGTTTTCTCTTAAAAAGAAGTTGTCGAAAGAAAACGTCATAATTCAGAAAAGTTCGTATGTGATAGACTTAAGTTACAGAAAAAAATTCAACTTAATCAAAATTGACGAAAAGAATTCTTCTTTTTCGATATCCGTTTTCAAAAAGAAATGGTATTTACTGTACATTTACGATCATTTATCTATAAGTGGAATTATTCGAACTTCTTCCTAAAAATAAAAATTGATTATGGAAATAACATAAAAAAACAAATAAAGAAATGCATTAATAAGGAAAATAATAACAGATAAACTTCCTTAGTAGCAAAATATTGTTTACTCACCAAAGTGACTAAGATTAAAAAATTACTTTTAATTTTTAAATTACCTTCGTACTTTGATTCTTTTTATCTCTATTTTTAATTTATCTTTTATATTAATGCATTTTCAATTAGTACTTTTATACATTATCTCTATATTTACAAATATCAATATTTACATACTTATTTCAATGCATACTATGTATATATTTACTTACGTGCAATGTAGTTACAGTCAGGATGGTGCAAAATTTATTCAGGATAGCTATTAAAAATTAGCAATGATTAAATTTTTTATTCTAATTAATGACTGACTGTTGAAATTTTTTCAAATCCAGTTCAAAGATTAATGATTAATGATTAAATTAATTTGAATCCCTTTTTTTTCTTTTTTCTGCTACCGATTAAATCAACCATTGATTTAATTTAATTAATTATTAATAATTAAAAAAGTCATGTGTTATTTAACTTAAACTGATTGGGAAATTAAATTATATGCCCGTTTGTCGTTCTTACTTGATTAGTTAAGTGAATATGTTTTTTTTTTTTTTTTTAATCTTTTGACATATGACAATCATATGAATATAGAAATAGGTAAACAAGCTATTCATAAGGACAAGCACTAAATAATTTTCTTTGGCCTACTAGAGATGAGACTTTCTAGTGCCTACTAGAGATGAGACTGGCTCAGCCAAAGCCCGAGCCCGGGCCCGACACGGGCTCGGGCTCGATTTTTATACCAGCCTTTGGGATCGGGCGGGCTCATTCTCTCTGAAATTGACAATTTTATTTATTCTCGTACAGAAACAAAAAAAAAAAACTTTTTTCCCCTTAAAAATTACTTATTCCATTTTAAGTCATTTTAATGCTATTTTGATCAGAATGAAAAAGAAAGACATTTTTTCCCCTTTGTAGTAGTAGCAGTAGAATGCTATTAGAAAGAAAACTTGTGATATTTTAATATTTAAGTTTGGCATTGATGTGCGACGACCTGTTATGGTGCCAATCAGAATATGGTACATTTTTTTAATTGGAATGTTTATTTATTATTACTTTTTTAAAGATCTAACGCATAATGAATATTTTATTTTTTAAGTCAATTAGCATTAGCTTTAGGCTTGCAAATTTTTAGACTGCTATTGTTTGCGAGTGCTAATCACAGTTTATATGAAAATAAACATTAGTGATTCTACCAGATTCAGACCAGTTTTTCTTCTTAAACTCTGCTCATTCTGTGGCTCTGCTTTTAGGTAGCTTTCAATACAAAAAAGTATATTAGGTAGCTTTCAATACAAAAAAGTAATTAGGTAGCTTTCAATACAAAAAGTATAAAGCTACCTAATGCAGCCGTTCGGAGGAAAGCAATTCCGGAAAATTTTGGTATATTTTCACCGATAGGTGAAAATATAGGTATTCACCGATAGGTGAAAATATACCTATAGGTATACCTATAGGTAATACCTATAGGTATTTCACCGATAGGTGAAAATATATATATATATATGACTTATGTCATACGATAACACTCGTATTTCTAAATCAATTTGGATGAAACTAATTGTGTGTATTAAGCTCACCAATGTCTCGACCGAGTTCGTTGGCCAGCTTGGTCCGCCATCTTGTTTCAAGATG
The DNA here is from genome assembly GCA_963931845.1 of Maratus michaelseni. Classification (NCBI taxonomy): domain Eukaryota; kingdom Metazoa; phylum Arthropoda; class Arachnida; order Araneae; family Salticidae; genus Maratus; species Maratus michaelseni. The sequence continues at coordinate 127,730,133 of OZ007594.1, read as the reverse complement.
GCAGCCACTTAAAGATTTAAATCTAAAATAAATATACAAAAAATTAAAAAATTCCAATTTATTTTTTGCTTACGTGTTAGGCCTTGATACAAGGATTCTGGAGCATTTTTTGTTTTACCACTATCTTAAAAAATGGCTGAGATAAAGCAGTTTGAAATTCTAGGGTGGCTGACATTTTGAAACAGGACAGCACATTACAAAAAACCAACGATAAATTTATGAGTTATAGTGAACGCGATTTCTCGCAAATTATCATCTTTCATTGTTGCAATCATCATATATATTATTTCTCCTGTCAACATCCCTTTTTCTCAGAAAATATGAAACGCAGAACGACGAATGAGATGGAATATGAAAGGATTTTGAACTGGCTTCTAACATAGCACACTTAACAATTCGTTAAAACATGTTTTGGATTAAAATTTGCTGAAAATTAAAAATTAAATCGGCATTGTTTTCATAAAAAAATGAAAGGTTTTCTTCAAAGTATCGTTGCCACAAAAATAAAATACCACATTATATGATGCTCAGCAGTTATTATAAAAAACACCGCACGGGTTTATTTTATATTTATGATTAAAAAGAGAAATTGGAATTGAAATGTTTAGATTTATATTTCTATGTCCCATGTTTTCCCGAAGCGGATAACGTCATCCTCTAATGCAGTTAAAATGCGATTGTTAATTTTTTTTCTCGCGCGTGCATTTTGCAATCTTGGATCAGTTTTTACTATGACTTTGATGGAATAAATTAGATGATATTCTAGCTTGACTAAAAATTAAATGTTGTTTGCAGATATTTTTATCCTTACTTTTTCTTTAGATGTTTAAACCTGCATCTAAGAAATATTACATATTGATAAAAAATGGAACTTCTCTATTATCCCGTCGACCACTTTTCATAACAAAAAACTATCGCCAAATAAACGGGAAAACGTTGCCATTGGAATATCAAAATAAATAAATAAATAAAATATAAGAATTTAAGGACACAATTGTTATTTTAATGAATGAAATAACTAATAAATCAGTAAAACAATGAAAAATACACGCAAATGTCGCGTTAAAAACCACTTGATGACGTAACAAACACGTATAATGCTTCTGATATCAAGTAAATGGGACTGCATTTTTGGCGTTTAATCTTACAGTTTGGCGATAGTTTTTTGTTATGAAAAGTGGTCGACGGGATAATAGAGCAGTACCTAAAAATATTAAATTTCAGTGCGAAATCCTCGCACGGGCCCTCTGGTTTTCCCAATCATACGCATAAAACTATATATTCATATCCATTAGCACCAAATTATCGCCAAACTTGGCGACAATTGGCGAAATATCGCCAAATATGGCGACCAAAATAAATCTTTATAAATGAAGCCAATTTGGCTATAGCTCAATAATTTGGCGAATTTCTTATTCAAATTCAGTATTAACGAATCTTTTGTAAACGGTTTCTTTGCATTTTAGCTTGCTGTTTTCGAGTAACAGTTAAAATTTTAAAACGAAGATATAGGAAAGCTACCTTTTCCTCCCGGTACAGGCCGGAAGGACTTTTTACATTCATGAAATCATTTTTATTCGTAAGTAGATAAAATTGGCATGTATATTGTTATTCCTTATAGAAATCAATTGAGCCGTGTTTTCTCTTTTCCTATAAAAGCCTATAAATCGGATCTTTAAGGTAATGTTGTCAAATTTTTAATTTAAGCAGATTTTCAAGGACACAAGAATTACGAAAGATGTTCAAATTTTATAGAAAATAGAAAAACGTTGTTCGATACTTCGTCATATAAATCGTAATTTTTGCAAATTTCAATTATTTATTCATAAAACGCATTTCGTTAATTTTTCCATGAGATTTGCTTGTTGCGGGAGAAAAATATGAGAATCTGTTTAGGGATGTGTATTTTTATTTGATACTAAACTTCTCTTTTGATATGATTGAATGTGAATTTCTTAAAATTAATTATATGCTAGGGATTAATAGTTATTTTCATGTACGAAATTGTTAAGAAAATGAGATATTACATTTTTAGAACAACTTTTAAATATCATGTAATTTTTATTGTACTTTTCTTTTAGTATACTTTTTGGTATCGGGCTCGGGCTCTAATGACAGAAAATGTTTCGGACTCGGATTTAAAATAGTCTGGTTCTGGCGAACCCGGGCTCCAAAAAGTGAGCCCGAACTCATCTCTAGCTGCCTACTAGCGGGAAATAGCGTAACTAAATTTAAACTAATCCATTTGTATGTTTCCTCAAATAGTAAACGGACGCAAGTTAAAAAATCTTTAGGACAGACTCGACTCAGCTGCCTTTTACGCTGCTAAAAATCATTGGAGGGTTTCTTTTTTCAGAAATATTTTGATTTTGGGTGGTTAGTTTTATATGAAGCTGAAAAATTGATGAAATGTCCAAGGTTAAAAAAACAAGTTGGAAATTGTACGTCAAACGTGATCCTATTACCGTACTTCGTCACGTATTATCGTGACGTGATCGTCACGTATTATCAAACGTGACAAATGAGGTGCGTTCGTACTGTTATCACTTCAGTGAAATGAATTATATCGTCTGTTATTATGATATGATTAATTTCCGTAATAAAATAAGTACATCTCAAGTTGGAAACATTTTATCTTTTGTTGACATTTACTGAAAATTTCAATGGTAAACTTAAGCCTAGCTTCGTAAATTTCAGAACTTGAAATCCATATTTAGACTCTTTTTCCATTTAATATCTATACATCCGGCAACGTCTATCTAAAAAACTGTCGGTAGATTATGTGATTGTTATAATTAAACAATTTTAGTATACAAATTCATTTTTTAAATTCATTAATACGGAAATAATATGACTCCGTGTTAAATATGACGTATGGCCATGGCAACCTATAATCATTACCTATCATGAGATATCATTGAATTAATTACGTATGATAGCATTTAATAGAATGAAAAAAGTAACTATAACTTGGTAATAGAGGTTATAAAATGTCATATACGTCATATATGACTATAACGTCATACATGTCAGATAACGTGGCGATACATCTCGGTCGCTTGACGATTAATCCTCGGAAGTTGCTCTAATAAGAAAAGTACCTGATTTTTAAAAAATTCAAATTACTTAATAAATATTTTTATAAGTTTTCATTCGATTTTCATAGCATTTGAAATGACTCGACAAAATTCTGCAACGATTATAATATATTAAATTTCAAACTATTCGGTTGGGTAGTTTTTGCGCTGTTATATACGGACAGACGGACGGACCAGACGATGACTGTAGGTGCTACTTATTTATATAATTATGAACGCACCTAAAAAGGTAAACAAAATAATTCTTAATTCTATGGGATAGCGACAGTTATTGAAATTTTATAAACCATGATTTAAAAAACGGCTTACTTACGTGAAGGAGACTACACTGTTAAAAAAATTTCTGTGAAATTACGGAGAATCTACTGGTAATCTGTTATCTTAACTCTTATGTAAAATTACAGAGATTAGAAAACAGATATTCTGTTAAATAACAGAGAAATTATACGGTAAATTTACAGTCTACTGTAAATTTTTCTGTGAAAAAAAATCTTTATTATTATTTATATATATTTAAAAAAAATCATTGACAGAAAACGCCGATTCTACGCCTGGTGCTGTTAGTATTACTTTCTAATCGCTGTAACTAATGCGGGACTTTACAAGAATCGCCTCGACCACAGCTATGATTCGAACCCGTGTCATCCGGGTGACGGACAGGGATTATAACCACTACACCATTTGGGCTGATACTGTTCTGTGCCAAATATGTCTTTTATTATTTAGTCTGAAAAAATTTATTGTACTTGTAAAAGTTTTTTTTTTCTTTTTTTTTTTAATGAATGAATTTTATTGTATTTTTTTTTCAGCGAATTTAACAATGTTTTCGAGAATTTTTCGAAGTTTTAACACAATATACATATTATATATATTTTTTTTGGAAAGGAATTTTTTTTAGTAGTAAATAAAAGAAAAATAAATTTTCAGCATATAAGTTATTTAAAAAGAAATGACTTTTAATATTTTCATATATTTAAATTTAGGAAATAAGACTTTTTTTTTTGTAATATTTATGTATTTAGAAGGTTGATATGTTTTTATAACGCATATGTCATTAAAATTCTACGACTCCTAATAATAATATATTATATTTTTTTATAAATATTAACACAAATTATAAAATGGACTAAAATAATATTTGAAAATTATCTGGCCTAAATTGTAAATCCAGATTGAAATAAAAATTTATTCTTTAAATAACCACACTCTCTTTCAATGTTTTGATCAAAGTGATAGTATATATGCGAGTATGACATGCGTTAATGTAGTAATCATTGAATGTCTTTGAAGACTGATGGGGCTTAAAGAACTTACCCATAATAAATTAAAGATTCACGCCTTCCTTTAAAGACGTTATGACTCCTTTGAACAGTTTCCTCTAAAACATACAGAGTGTCTCATTTATTTTGCAACCCGCGTAAACGCGAAGCAAATAAACAACACGAGTGCAAGTGCACACCGTTAGCGCAGGTTGCGGTGTGGAGGGGAGTGCGAGCAACACTACCAACACGCTAGAAAACATGAGACACTTCAGTGCTAAGGAAAACGAAGTGAAAGGTAGTTTTGAGACATGGTGCTATGTGCAGAAAAAGCCGCGTTTATTATTGAACATTATTTTCGAACGTCTTCGTACAAAACAGCAAGGAACGATATAAATACAAGTTTCCAGACTCGGTGGAGCCGTATAAAAGCACAATTAGGCGAATCGTGGACCATTTTCAAACAGAATGGACTGTGGAACTGAAAAGAAAGAACCCTCTGTCGTTTGTCCTAACTCACCACAAAATGAAAGAAATCGAGGCGAAAATCAAGGAGAAACCGGCCACGTCAGTAAGAAAGTTAGCTTTACAAACAAACGTTCACCAAGCCTCTGCATACCCCGCCTTGACACTCGGCCAATGACACTCTGTCATTTCTCCAAGAATTTTTTGGTGATCGGCAAATTACAATTGGACTATGGCCTCCACGCACTCCAGACCTCTCACCGCCCAATTTCTTCTTGTGCAGGCAATTTGAAAAATAGTGTGTTCCGTGAACAGGTAGCCTCGATTACTGAACTGAAAACTCCCATTACGGAAGAGATAAACGCTACCACACCAAACACATTACAGAATGTGTCTGGAAACCTCCTCAAATGGGACCAGATATGTAAAGATGAAGACGACGGTTACTTCCAACACCTTTTGTAATCGATTAAACACTTCTGTAAAATAAAAATTAATGTTTGTACATTGTTCTTTTTTTGGGGTTGCAAAATAAATGAGACACTATGTATACTAGATGAATTTTATGGCTGAGTTAAAATTCCCTATTACTGAAAAATGTTGATTTTCGTGTTTGAAAAAATTCTGCACGTATAATTGACGATTCTGTGTATCTATTAGGAGACTAGAAAACAGTTAGACGTCTGTTTTTAATATCTTCAGTATTGCATCTTTCTAGCTTATGCTTCTCGCCAGAGTACTGAAGAGAGAAATTTTGTTTATTTTCAAAGATTGAAATATTATTGAGGTATATATTTACCAGGCGTTCCTAAATCAAACTGTGGAACCATACCAGCTTAACCAGTGGCTTAATACCAGTTGACTCAGCTGATGATTTACAGAATTTATACACACCGAACAATATAAAAAAAATTAGCTAAATTTAAAAACGCATGCTAAATTGAAAACTCAATTTTAACAATTATTCTTCACAGTATCCGAATTATTTCGTATGTGCCTGTAAATGAACGGTAAATGCTATGCACACCATATTCTGTAGTAAGCCTCTTGAAGTGCATCTCTCAAGGATGTATATCAATATCACGATGTTTGAAAGAGTCATAAACATCAAACATCAATTATAACATCAAACATCAATAAAATACTCTGCAAATGATTTTCCCACCTTAAACCATAATACTTTTCGATTTTTACCGTTATCGTCTACCAAGTTTTGAAAGAATGAGTTATAAATTGCATTTTAATATGTTAAAGATAACTGATTCGCTTCCAATTTTCTTTTCGAAATATTTGATTTTGCATAGTTAGTTTTATATAAAGCAGAAATTTTGATGTAATGTCCGAAAAAAAAGGAAAACGAAATGATTTTTAATTCTCTGTAATAGTGACAGTTATTAATTAAAATGCAGTTATTAAAATTTTATAAGCCATCTTGTAAAAAACAGCTTATTTACATCAACAAGAAAGACCAGTATTTTCCCATAAACAACAGTATTTATTTCTTTTCAAATTTATTAAATGAATTTTTTATAACTTTTCCGGTATCTAACTTTTTTTTTCATTCATCTTTTGAGACATAAAGCATTTCAATTCAAAACAAGAATATCGTATTAAAAACACAATTAGTTTAAATAGCTGATTTTTACTATATTTTTCACAGAAATCTTTTGGATACAGGTACCATTCGCATTGAACTGCATTGTTTCTTTAACGAAACAAAAACGGAAATTCCTGTTGCAGGACACCAGACATTAGATTTTGTGTTAGAATTTTTGTTTTAGATTTTTTTATTTTGTTTTATTTGATAATGAATTTTTTTATATTTATATTTTAATGCTAAATATGATATTTTTCCACCTAAACAAATTAAAGGTAGAAGTTTAATTTTCAAAAGAAATGCTCGTTTTAATACAGTACCTGATTTCCTCAATTAGGACAATTGCTAAAACTAATACATCAGTATCTACGAAACATACGATACCTGATAAACTACCTGATTACCTCTTTTAGGAAATTTGCAAAAATAATACATCAGTATTTATAAACCACATAACTGTATTTTTCAAACCGTTTTCTAGTACCATGACTTTGAGATGCATTACTATCCTTGAATCATCTACTTCATGACCAGGACAAGTCATTCAAATAATGAACTTAGAGCAGTAAAAATTAACTTTTTCACCTAAAGTGGTTATAACGTGTATTTTTATAGTATTTATCGCTGGCGTTCCAAGTAGATTAACGAGCTTTTCTTTGTTACTTGAATTTCTTAAGGTATATTGCCAATTTCTAGGTAATTTGACATGCGGTAGCACTTGTCAGCTGGTTCCTGCACATGCACACCTCTTCTGTCTGATTTTACCTTTAATGCTTTTTCTAATTTGGTCTAGTTCTCTTGGTTGTAGATACATATCTATAACAAATCAAATCAATTCTTTGGCATTCAAAACTTTCAATGTAGTTACTTATGCGAGTATGACATATTTTCAATTCTTTGGCATTCAAATCTTTCAATGTATTTACTTATGCGAGTATGACATGCGTTAATGTAGTAATCATTAAATGTCTTTGAAGACTGATGAGGCTTTAAAATGTTAATAAGAACGGGCCCATCATAAATTAAAGCTTCACATGTTCCTGGAAAGACGTTGTCATTCTTTGCAACAATTTCCTCTAAAATACGTACTAGATCACTTTTATGACTGGGTTGAAATTTACCAATACTGGAATTGCTTAATACCAGTTGATTCATCTGATAATATATATATAGGATTTATGCACACCAAGTAATATGCAAAAAAAAATAGTTAAATTTAATAACGATGCTACAATTGAAAACGCATCTTCAGCAGTTATTCTCATAGACTGTACTGTAATTGGATACTTTTATGTGTCCCTGTAAACTAACGATAAATGTTAGGCACACCATATTCTGAAGTAAGCATCTTGTAGTGCACCTCACTGAGGAGGTACATAAATTTCAATATGTTTGAAAGAGTATAACATCCATAAAATACACTACAAACGATTTTTCCCCCGTAGACTACAATTTAACTATTTTCAGTGTCCATGTAAGAGAACTATAAAAGCTACATACTTAATTTTTAATCTGAACATTTTATGCTAAATACCATATATCAATTGCATGGCAATCCGGGTATATTTACGCGAGTTAAATAAATTACAGACAGGCAGACAAACAGACATATCGAATACATAAACACTCTCCAACTATGTTGGAAACTGTTAAAAATAAAATGTTTGACCTAAAAAACATCGGAATTTACATCACACAAATTTTGTATGATGGATAGTAAGAAAATTTCAAACAATTCCAGAAAATGACGTCATTTGGATTTTACTATTACCGCCGCCATCTTGAATTCCTATGACTTTACACAATGCCTATGCCTACACCTCTTATACTCATTGTATTATTATAAAGTAGATACTGATCAATCCGGATATTCTTATCATGATTTGCCGTTTTTTCATACCTATACCTCCACTATTGGCCAGTGTCGATAATATTTGTGTATTGTAAACAGTTTCTTCACAAGATAACGGTCGATTACAAGAGTCTTTTTAATTTAGAAACACAGTTAAGCGACATTTAATTAGTGTACCAGCTAGACCACATTGTCTAATGCCGCTTGTATAAACACCTTAATACAGTCCAAGCACTAGCGGATGTCGAAACGTTATGAAAACATAAATCGCGGCAATTCACCCGGACTGTCTCCAAGTTTATATTGTTTGCAATGTCTGCATGGCAATCGTTCGGACATCGTTCGGACCGAACAACATTCTTCTGAAATGTTCTTCAACACCCCAGGCTCATTAGAAATCCATTTTCACAACTTAAAACCACCTCGTTACATTAACAATGTCAATTGATTGATTAGTTCCACAACTTCCTCTTCATTCTGACCCCCAGACAATAAATCATCTACATAAAAATCCCTTAACACTGCTGCAGATGCCAACGGAAATTCACTCTTCTCATCTATGGCAAGCTGATGAAGAGCTCTGGTAGACTGAAACGGGGCAGATGCGGTACCGTAAGTAACTGTTGTTAAACGGTAATCCTCTATAGGATCCTGGGAATTTTATCTCCAAAGAATTCTCATAAAATCTCTATCTTCAGGATTAATCAGGACCTGTCTAAACATTTTCTCTATATCTGCACATACAACTATAGATAAAGTTCTAAATCTTAAAAGAATTGGAAAAAGCTCCTGCTCGTGGACCGATCATAAGAATGTCGTTCAAAGACACACCCGAAGCAGACTTAGCTGAAGCGTCAAAAACAACTCTCAGTTTTGTCGTTGTGCTTGATTCCCGAATTACCGCATGATGTGGTAAATAACAAACACTTAAAGGAACACCCTCCGACTTGGATACACATTCCATGTGACCCAATTCAAAATATTCCCTTGAAAGTCTGCATTCTAACTAACGAAATCTCTGGATAGCCAAGCCAATTTCTCTGGTATCATCTAATCGAGATGGGGAATCTTTAAATGGGAATTTCACGACAAATCTCTCAGACCTATCTCGAAAATAACTGCGTTTAAAATGATCCTCACATTCCCTCTCCTCCTTAGAAATCTGAACCAATTCCGGAACGGAATCCAAGGACCAAAATTGTTGCACCAAGACATCTAATTTTAATTGAATATTATTGACGACAAATGTACGTAGACCTGTATCAAATGAGGTAGTCCCCGTAATAATCCATCCCAGTTTAGAACTTACAGCAAAGGGCAGAGCTTCCCCTCTTTTCACAATTTTCCCATTCAGCAATGTAAAAAATACGTTAACTCCAAGTAGAATATCTACTGGTCTTGATTAAAAAAATAGTGAGTCTGCTAGAACTAAATCGTTAAAATTATTCACAATATTTGAAGGAGTAGAAGTATATGGCACATTTGATGTTATTCTTTTTATCACAAATGCTTTAGTGGCAAATTTTATTTCAGAATTAAAATGAGGAGTAAAATTCAAATTTATCTCTCCATTTGTTTCAGCACTATAAGAACCCAAACATGTAACCTGTACTCTAGTTCTTCGCCTTGGCAAACACAATTTTCGCATACAATTTTCACTTATAAAACAGGCCTCACTTCCACTGTCCAGCAACGCACGACAATTTACAAGATTACCCACTAAATCAAGAACCTCAATCATTGATGTACAAAGTAGAGTCTGTCCCATATTCATTAACTGTATTCCCAACACAGAATTGTTTCGAAACTCAAAGGTACCAGTGCAAGAAGTTTGATTTAATAACTGATTTTGTCTCGGTCGAAATTCTGTTGCGTTCGAGGAAAGAGGAAAAACCGGAGTTTCAGCCGATCTCTCTAAATGAGGGCCAATATCTCGTGAAATATGCAAGACACTGTGATGAGGCTTGTGGCACACTTTACATTTACCCACACTCCTACACTTTTTAGTATAGTGTTTCTCTAAAAGACAGTTATAACACAAACCATTTGTTCTAGCTATCTCTATTCTTATCTGCACATTTAATTGCAAATATCGCGGGCATTTGTAAAGTGGGTGCGATTCTTTGCATAAAACACAAATATTATTAGCAGACAATAATGTAGTGAATTTAGGTTTTCAAATTTCTTTCACTGATGGTCTACTATTTTGAAGTGTTCTCGCATGATCCTTTAAGAAAGATAATAAATTTTCAAGTGTTCCCAATTCCTCCTTTTTGAGTGTTCTTTCCCACCAATATCTCGTATGCTTATCTAATATCTCTGTAATTAAATAAACCATCAATACTTCTGAAAAGCCGTTAATCTCTTGTTTAAGTACACCCAATGAACGCACACATTCATTTATAGCATCTACACTTTCTAGAAGAGACTGTGCAATATCCTAAATGCAAGGCATTCCAATAAATTTCTTAATCAATGCATTAATTAATTCTCGCTTATTTGAACTCTCGCTTCTTTCAACAGCTCTAACGCTGTCTTATAATTTGAATCAGAGATTGGAAGGCACTGAATTATCTTAAGTGCACTACTTTTGCATGCTGATTTTAAATATTGTAATTTTTTGACAGTCTGATAAACTTTCATTACAATCCACACTAGCCCTAAATAAATCATAAAAGGGCAGCCACCCCACCAGATTACCACTGAAAGTGGGAAGTGTGAGTTTCGGCACTTTAACTTCAGAGGTTTGAGACTTCAAAAACTCTGCATTGTGACTACTCTCGTTTAAAGAAAATCCCGATTTTTTCCGGTTAACACTGAGCCACATACTGTCAAGTCTATCCTGTTCTGTCTGTTGCTCCTCAATGTATGCGGCAACATCCTTTTTATCACATTTAGCTAAAATCATATTAAATGTTTCACTCAATTCTTCATTCAACTTTCCCATTCTAATTTCAAACAATGTTAATTGACTTGAATCCGCTTCCTTAACACACCCAATTATCTTATTCTCTAATTTTGTAATAGCAGATTTTAATCCCTTCTTTTTAACTAAAAAATTCTTCAACTCTTCCGTGATAAATAAAAATCTAAATACAGGAACGAACTCACCAAACCGTTAAAACGTCTGATCAATAATGCAGGGGTATTGCCAATGCAGGGGTACCAACCATGCGCTTGAACTTCAACACTGAATTCAAAACTTCTACACTTTAAGTCCAAACCACTTTCAAAATTAGCCCAATCACTTATTTTTTTTTATTATAAAAAAAATTAATTTTTGGCTCAACGGACCATATGTTTACTCGGCTGGTTCACTTTAAACTTAATAAAAAAAAAACACTGATTAAACACACAATTTAAAATTTGAATTGTAGAACTTTTAATTAAAAACACTAAACCCTCTTGGTTGCACGTTGACAGCGAACGCCATCCACCACACTCGAGCTCTGTGCTCTCAACTGAAGATTTACATAAACAAGTTGGAAATTGTACGTCAAACGTGACAAATGAGGTGCGTTCGTACTATAGCTAGTTATATAAATATTCAGATCTTGATGATTTTTAATTCTGCGAAATGAAATATAGCGTCTGCAGATTAATTTCTGTCATAAAATAAGTATATCGGTCGCTTGATCATTAAACCTCGGAAGCTCCTCTAACAAGAAAGCACCGATTTTTTTTTTCTTTTAATTCAAATTTCTTAATAAATATTTTTATTAATATCTCCTAAAGTTTTGATTCGATTTTTAAAAAAATTGAAATGTCTCGACAAAATTCTGCAAAGATAATATATCTTAAATTCTAAACCATTCGGTTGGGTAGTTTTTGGGTTGTTATATGCGGACGGACGGACCAAGCGACGACAATAGGTGCTACGTATTTATATAATTACGAACGCACCTAAAAACAGTCACTTTGGCAGTTAACAAGAAGAAAAAAGAAACAAAACATTCAAACTGCGAAATGTCCTTGGATGCAGGAAAACCCAAGATTACTTACGAAGTTTCTTCAGATGCACGAGCAACTGCGAAGCGTAAAGTCACTTACAGAGGTATCGTTCGATACTGAGCTCTATCGAAAATGTGTCAAGTAAATATTTTCGAACAAGTGACGATCGTTGTTCAATCCTGTATCAATCTAACAGAGTAGGGACTTGCAGGAACGGTAATCCTATTTTTGGACCTGCTACAACCAAATTTACTCCTGTTCCATATTTCTAGAGCTTCAGTTTGAGCTAATGTTCTTCCATATGTCCATATGCTCGATGATGTAAAAATTGGCTAAAGTTCCGTAATCGGGTTTGAAACCCAGATTGACTCAAATACGAGAGATGTTGACAATAATATGGTTTCAAGTATAAGAGAGAAGTTATATAATCAAATGCCAATATATAATATATAATCCAATTAGTGCCAAATGCTTATATTCAAGTGTAAAATTACATAAGCATGGTTTTTATAATTAATTATACAAATAAGTTATATAAACACGGATGTAAATGTATAAATTCAAGTGTAAATGTTTCCACACACAAAAAACTAGTCGTTGGGGGCCACCGTAATACTTACCCATCATGGATATGCATAATGTAAAATATTAAAATAAAAAATGTGTAAACTACTTATAAAATGCATTGCAATTCGAATAAAATAGTGGTTTGATGACGTCATAAACTTTAAAGGCTCGATTACTAAATTGCTTGAAAGAAACATCCTTATAACTCCAAAAACAATAATCCTATTAACTAGCGGTTTATTGCATCTGATTAAGCGTCTCATTTCCAATTTAAATATATCTTTGAATTGAAATTTGGATGAAATACAGGGTCATGAAAAATCGAAGAGTGTGGCAAATAGGATTACAAATATCTCGGTAACTAATAATCCGATCGACTTCATGCTGTATGCAAAATTTGTTTTTTTTTATTGTCTTTTATATTCACTCCTTAAAATAAACAATTTCGAAAATTTTTATATACCTTTTATCAGAACGAATAGTTCGAGAGTCCGAAAAAAAATGTTCCGGATAATCGAGGTTACTGAAATTCAATAGGCTTCTTCCCCTTATTACATACTAAGTACACACCAGACGGCAAAATTTGTTTCCTAAAAATATGTTTTTCGGAATCTCCAGTGTCTGAAACGTGTAAATCCGCCCAAAAAAAATTTTCGCTTTTCAAAACGATTACAAGACTTACCCTATACTACGTATGATGGGTAAGTAAAAGGTTACAATAATGGAATCAAATTTTAGCTAAACCACGCTAGCTAAAATACATCAGTTGGCTGGAAAACCCGATTACGGAACTTTCTGTTAAAGAAGTAATCATTTTTCAGCTCTGTCTCATCTCGATAGGACATTACGGGGAGGGGAGGTAGCAAGTCTGCTTACAAGGACAAGATTCCGTTGTCCTGGTATTTTCTATTGTTAAAAAATAGCCTAGTTGCACTGATTTCAAATAGGTCAATTGCCCTGGCGAAAAAGATTATTAGATTAAACCAAAGCGGGGAAATCTAGAAAAAACACAAGAAGGATTTAACAGTAAGTTAAATCTCAAAACTTATTTTTTTATAAAAAATTGTTTTAGTAACAAAGTTATTATTGTTTAACCTTCGTTTTCTCTATCGCACCAAGACCCCTATAACAAAGAAGTACCCAAAGGGATACATAATCCACGCCAGAATATTAACAGCATTGCCAACATGGTTACGAAAGTTTAGCTTACTTACGATAGGTTATATTTGAATCTTTGGTACTTTTCGGTTAGCCGGGCGCCAGTGATATATGTACGTATATAAATACATATGTATATACATATATGTATATATATACATACATATATGTATATATATGTGTATGTATATATATGTATATGTAGATATGTGTAAATGTGTGCGTGTGTGTATATATACATGTATACATATCACTGGCGCCCGTCTAACCGAAAAGTACCGAATCTTTTTATACGTTACAACAAATTTTCAACAAATATTCACATTCATTCGCATTCATTCACTCATTATATATATATATATATATATATATATAAAATATTCACACTTTTAAAACAATCTGTTTATCAATAACGAATTTAATTTATTTTTTGTTTAAAATTACAGAAACAGTATCATTTTTATGATGTAATAAATTATTTCTTGCACAAGGAATTTCAATTTATACAGCTACTGTTCAGAAAAAGAAAACTTTTCCAATAATTTAATAAATCACATTTAATTTGTTCATGAATCCACGGTACTTAATATTAGAGTTGCATATTTCATATTTCGGTTCGTTTAATCTAATTTCTCTTGTTCCAATTTTACAGTCTCATAATTTGTTTTATTTTCTTCTGTGATTTCATCAGCATCACCATTACCATCATTTTCCAATCGAGGCAAAATTTGTTTATTCACCATGTTTTTAGCAATTCGAACGATGCGACACAGTGGCTCGAAAACTCTGAACACTCTGTGATTCAAATTCTTGTTTATCAGATCCATATTTTCAATGCAGACTGAATTCCGTGGATCGATTCGGAGTGCTTTACGATAGCAGCGGATAGCTCTGCCTGGTTGATCCATCAAGACATTTGCAAATCCCATCCAGCAATAAGCTTTGACGTAGTTTTTATCCAACTCTAACGCCTTCTTACAGTCTGTTACGGCATTGGCGAACAAACTTTGGCGAATTCTGGAAGCAGCCCGATTGCAGAAGAAGATAGCATTCCTTGGATCCAATTCAATTGCTTTTGTGTATTCCATTTCTGCATGCTTAAACATCTCCGTATTCATAAAATCGTTACCCTTTCGTTTGAAAGATTCTGCAGCGATTCGATTCTTGACGGGAATGGGTCTACATCCAAATGCAAAGACATATTCAAGTGAATAATCTTCCGGTACTACACAAGATGTTATGTAACTAAAGAATCCGACATTATATACTTTCTCAATGCAATTGGCCACTTTCTTTATTTTTGCTCTGGCATGCTTGGAATAGTGTTTTTCCTCGGATTCCTCCAGGAGGAAGTCATAAATAAGAAAGGCTAGTTGTCTTGAATCGTGTTGAAATTGCTTATCGGCAATATCTTTATCCATGGCAAAATGCAAAACAAAATTTAAATGTTGCGAAACAAAATCATAATTTAATCATAATACAAAGGATTTTGATCTTAGCATAAACGAACTCTTCAATCTTTACTAAAGAGATATCAGTTCCAGAATTTAAATATTACTTAATTGCCAAAATCAATCGCTTAGATAAATTAATTTTCTCAATAACATCCAGAACTCAGAAGTAAGTGTCATTTTTTAAAAAACCATAGAGTTAATACTACACATGGATTTTTAAAAATTGAAAATAGATTTAAGAGCCAGTACAGGAGGAATGAAAAATCAATGAAAATGACATCATTTTGACACAACGTAGTAAAATGTTTTAGTTGTATGAATGTACGGTTGTATGAATGAAATCCATATTTCTTTTATGAATGACGTCATTTTCACAGGAGGAAGAATTCCGTCATTTCTAGATTAGCTCCCTGATCCTCTTATCTCGGAAAGACGAAATGCTTTATTCCGAAAAATGACGTCATTTTAAAAAAGAAAAGTAACATTTTCATTCACATATCTGATACGTTTTGCTACAATTACGTAATTATACCATTTTCACTTATTTTTTATTCTATAACATAAGAAGAAAATACAGGTTGTCCCTTAAGTCCGTTCACATTTTAAAATTCCATAAACAGTTATCAAATTGTAGTATCAAAGTGCGGTTTGCACTTTAATACTTGACAAAGAGTCGGATTTTTTATGACAATAGGAAAAAAATAGTCTAATAAGCAAATTTCAAAAATTCATAAAATCTGCTAAATAGCCAAACCCCCTCCGAAATTAAAGGATATCATTTGCAAAAAAATTGACCCAATAAATTTTGAGAATTAGACAGGAGTATATGAAATACCATTTATTAAAGCAGACAGATCAAAGAATTATTATACTGTCATGGCTAGAAGGAAATTTAGTTTTAAAAAACAGGGCATAGAGCTGATATAAACTAAAAATAGAAAAACACAGTCCTAGCATGATTATATCGAGAAGAAACTGTGCAGATAAATTCAAGGGAAAGTAAGATAAGTTTTCCCTGCAATCTGAACTATCCATTCATTATAAGAGAAACCATAGAGATTGTAATACGTAAAAATTCAATATGTAACGATACAGCATCATTTAACTTAACAAACTTATGGCTTGAGTTACTCCATGGTTACAAATATGGAAATAAATACCAAAGTAAAAAAAAAAATAATAAAGTGCGTAATCTGAAAGACTGCATGAAAAATTCAATTAAGACATTTCAAATCATTACATCATAGATCGTGCAACTATAGGATATTCTTTTTTGTTTTGATAATGGATTTGATAGAGTCGAAACATGTAATCAGTCTATTAAAACCTTTTTCTTACCTTTTTAAAGTTTTTATTTTACACCTTTTTACAATTAAAAGAAATACATTCATAAAACTTTAACAAATTATGGTATTGGACTGCGGAAAACTAGACAAAAAATGGAAGTTTTCATGGCAAAAGAAAAACTCAGGAAATAATGCACGGAATTTCATAAAACTACATATTGACATAAATTTGCGCTCATTACTATACTTCGTAACTGTTGGCGAGTAACTGCGCTTTTAAAATTAATATATTAGAATTATATAAGGAAAGGTTTTCTGACTATCACAAAATACTAGTTTTACTTACCCACCATACGTAGTATAGGGTAAATCTTGTAATCGTTTTGAAAATCGGAAAAAGAAAATTTGACGGATTTACACGTTTCAGACAGTGGAGATTTCGAAAAACATATTTCTAGAAAAAAAAAATTGCCGCCCGTCTGTCTGTGTGTGTGTCTGTAAACGCTCTATCTACCGAACAAATTGAGATAGAGACTTGAAATTTGGTATGTACTTAGTTTGTAATAATGGAAAGAAGCTTATTGAATTTCAGTAACCTCGATTACCCGGAACTATTTTTTTTTCTCGGAATCTCAAAATATTCGTTCTGATAAAAGGTATATAAAAAATTTCGAAATTGTTTATTTTAAGGAGTGAATATAAAAGACAATAAAAAAACATAAATTTTGCATAAAGAATGAAGTCGATCGGATTATGAGTTGCCAAGATATTTGTAATCCTATTTGCCACACTCTTCGATTTTTCATCACCCTGTATTTCATTCAAATTTCAATTCAGATATATTTTAATTGGAAATGACACGCTTAATCCGACGCAGTAAACCGTTAGTTAATATGGTTATCAATTTTGGAGTTATGAGGATGTTTCTTTTACGCAATTCAGTAATAGAGCATTTAAGTTTATGACGTCATCAAGCCAAAATTTTATTCGAATTGCAATGCATTTTATATATAGTTTATACATGTTTTATTTTCATATTTTATATTATGTATATCCATGATGGGTAAGTATTCGGTGGCCCCCAACGACTATTTTGTTATTCAGTTTAAAATTATTTATTAGTATTTATAACAAAGACATTAATAATACGTACGTGTTTCAAAATGAAACAGATTTCCCAAATTGCGTAATTTTATTTCGGAAGATTTATCAAGCTTTCATTACAGCCATTAATATTATGTTTTTAAAACTCCACCAATCCGTATCCTCCAATAATAAGTTTTGCATCCTATATTTCTTTTTACATGAGCCATAAAATAAAAATAAACTGTACTTTTGAAATTTTTTTCTACAAGAAATAATCTGCTTTAGCTCTCCTAAATGTAAGGATGAAGTCGATATAAACTCCCCTATATATGTTATAGCTAGCTGGAGTGAAAAGTAATTTTTAAAAGAAATCTCTTTGAAGGTTCATACATTATGCAGGGCACATCTGGAATAGCTTATACAATATTAGAACGCGAATCACCAAACAAACTGCTGACAAAAATTTCCAATTTTTATACAAGATATTTCTATCGGGATTCACTTTACGAAATCAGGTTTTATTTTTAAATTTTTCAAATCTTCCTTTTTTCGATTTATTGGCACGTTCTAGCTTCTTTTGGTCTCAGAGCGAATGATAAGCAGTGTAATCCCGAGCTTAGTTCAAAAATGCTGATATTTTCTTCGGCGACATTTTATTACATGAATCGTACAGTTATAAAAATGAATAAAACTACATAAATGATTTTACATAAATGAATAAAAATAACAAAATCATCTCTAGTTGATAGGGAAAAAAACACTTTTTTCTAAACCTGCACAAAAACCTGCGTAAAAGAAACCTTTCTATAACGAAATTCTGTCTTAAACGGAAAATTTTCAAGATCTCGACGAAAAAATACCATACAATTACTATACCTGCTGAGACAGAAACCTGTCTGAAACGGAATTTTTCTCCGCTCCCTTGTCACTACGTCTTAGCAGGTTTTACTACATATATATACAGTGGCGGACAAAAAAACTGCATCACCTAGAAAAATTAACATTTTGTAATGCTAATGAGTTATTTCGTTCAAATAAATTAATCTTAGTTGCTGTAAAGCAAGATAAGATATCATTCTACATTTCTATTGGATAATATACCCCTTATGAAGCATTCGTCATCAAATTTTTAAAAATAGTGCGGCACAAGGGAAAAACGGTCATTTGTCTTGTTCTTTAAGTGGTCAAATGATGGCTTCGTATGTTCAATTGACGCAAGAAAAAAAATGTGTGATACTTGCTTTAGTTAAAGAAGGATATTTGACACGTGAGATCGCTAAAAAAATTGGTTGCAATCAACCGACAGTTTGGAGGACGATTAAATTAGAACGTGAAACTGGTAATGTTGAGAGAAAGGCTGGATTGGGCCGAAAGAGGGTGACCCTAAGTTTTGATGATCGATATCTAAAACGGATGTATCAGAGTAATCATCATGCAAGTGCTCCTGACTTAAAAATATTTTTTGAGAAAGTCTGTGGTGTTAATTTAAGCGCAAGAACTATCCAAAGACGACTTGTGGAATGCGGTTTGCATGCGTATCGCCCAAAGAAAAAGCCTTTACTTGCAAAAAATTGATGCAGAAACGACTTTCTTGGGCAAAAGAGCATGTCTCATGGACAAAGGCTCAGTAGGATTCAGTAATGTTTTCGGACAAATCTAAGTTTAACCTACATAGATCAGAAGGTAAGCGGTATGTTTGAAGGCGTAAAAGTGAAGCTTATCATCCAGACTACATATCGCCTACTGTAAAATCCTCAGTCAGTCAAATGGTCTGGGGATATATATCCAGCAAAGGTGTTGGATGTCTGAAACTTATTACTGGAACTGTGAATGCACTCGTTTATACCAAGATTTTAGAGGAGTGTTTGAAACCAGTTATTAAGGATGATTTTAAAGGTGCTAGAAATAATTTTATTTTTCAACAGGACTCTGTACCCTGCCATACCGCGAAATTGATAAATACAATCTAACTTATTCATGAATTATTTTGTTGCCTAATTTACAAGTTTTTATCTCCATAAAATTAAGGATATTGGAAAAGTAACTTTCACGCAGTTTCCTCCCTTTAGGTGACGGCCTATCTGAAAAAATCTGGCATTAAAGTTTTGGAATGGCCTGGGAATAGTCCTGACCTGAATCCCATTAAAAATTGTTGGCATATAATGGGTACACAAATTGCTGCTCAGAAGCCTGCTACTAAGATAAAACTGCAGGAAAGCATTATTAGGGTCTGGTTACATGAAATTGGCCAGGATTATATTCAGAATTTGATATATTCTACGCCGGACCACTGCAAGACTCTCATCGCAGCTCTTGGAGGATCTACTAAATACTGAAGTGATACTTATGCATGTATGCACATCTAAGTATATATAATATGACTGCAGTTATGTAAAATTTACATTAACTACAGAATTTGTGCATCTATTACTTTGTTCCAAGTTTTTTCAAATATTGCGTTTTTCATTTTTTTTTCCATTTTTCCAAATAATTATGCGTAAATAATTTATAAATCCCAATAAAATCTACTTTAGATTAATCCTACAACTGTATTTTATCGTAAAAATATCATCCTTCCATAATACCTGTACTTGAAAAACATTATTTTCAGCGTTTTCCACTTTTTCGCAGGTGATGCAGTTTTTTTGTCCGCCACTGTATATATTGTTGTTGCTTACACGTACAAAAAAATGCTTTATATTTCATGAGTACATGTTTTTTTTCTTCGCTATGTTCTTTATTAAACACTTGCGGCCCGTCCCGACTTTGCACGGGTAGACAAAGTAATTTTTTAGTATATTTGTTTTCCTGAATTTCGCGCTCCTACCAAAAACTGTTGCTGAGATATGGCGAAATGACCTAAAACTTTCGAATCCCCCTTTAACCACCTTGGGCGGGGGGGGGGGGGGGATTTCTAAATTCACTGAAATACGTGTTTAATAATTTGTTTAGTACATTTGTTTTCCTGAATTTCGCGCACCTACATAATACAGCTGCTGAGATATGGCAAAATGTCCTAAAATTTTCGAAACCACCCCCTTTAAAACCCTTCGGGGGGAATCTATAAAAACACTGAAATGCGTGTTTATCCATTTTTAGTAGATGTATTTTCCTGAATGTCACGCTCGTACCTAAATCTGCTGCTGAGATATGGCGAAATGAACCAAAACTTTTGAATACTCCTTTAACCACCTTCTGGGGGGAATTTACAAAATCGCCGAAATACGTGTTTAACCAATTTTTTAGTAGATCTGTTTTAATTAATTTCGCTCTCCTACATAAACGCTAAGATATGGCGAAATGGCCTAAAAAATTCGACCCCCCCCCCCTCCCCATTTAACCACCTTCTGGGGGGAATTTCTAGAATTGCTGAAATACGTGATTTATTCATTTTTTTAGTAAATTTGTTTTCCTGATTCTCGCGCTCCTAACTAAAACTGCTGCTGAGATCTGATGAAATGATCTAAAACATTCGATTCCCCTTTTGACCCCCTTTGGGGGGAAATTTCTAAAATAGCTGAAATACGTGTTTAACCAATTTTTTAGTAGATTTAATTTCCTTAATTTTGCGCTCCTACATAAAACTGCTGCTGAGATATGGCAAAATGACCTAAAACATTCGACCACCCCCTTTAACCCCCTTCGAGGTTTGGGGGAATTTCTAAAATTGCTGAAATACATGTTTAATCATTTTTAGTAGATTTGTTTTTCTGATTTTTGCACTTCTACCTATAACTGTTGCTGACATATGGCGAAGTGACCTAAAACATTCGACCACCCCCCTTAAACCCCTCGGTTGAGGAATTTCTAAAATCGTTGAATTATATGTTTAATCATTTTATTAGAAGATTTATTTTCCTGATTTACTCGCACCTACCTATAACTGCAGCTGAGAAATAGCGAAATGACCTAAAACAATCGACCACCCCCCTTTAACCCCCTTCTGGGGGGAATTTTAAAAAATCGCCGAAATAGGTATTTAATCATTTTTTAGTAGATTTGTTTTCCTGATTTTCGCGCTCCTACCTATAACTGCTGCTGAGATATGGCGAAATGACCTAAAACATTCCACCACACCCCTTTAACCACCTCCGGGAAGGAAATTTTTAAAATCGCTGAAATAGGTGTTTAATCATTTTTTTAGTAGATTTGTTTTCCTGGTTTTCGTGCTCCTACCTATAACTGCTGCTGCGATATGGCGAAATGACCTAAAACATTCAACCACCCCCCTTTAACCCCCTTCTGGGGGGAATTTCTAAAATCGCTGATATAGGTGTTTAATCATTTTTTAGTAGCTTTGTTTTCCTGATTTTCGCGCTCCTACTTATAACTGCTGCTGAGATATGGCGAAATGACCTAAAACATTCGACCACCCCCCTTTAACCCCCTTTCTGGGGGAATTTCTAAAATCGCTGAAATAGATGTTTAATCATTTTTTAGTAGATTTGTTTTCTAGAATTACAAACTCCTACCTATAACTGCTGCTGAGATATGGCGAAAGGGCCTAAAACAGTCGACCACCTCCCTTTAACCCCCTTCTGGGGGGAATTTCTAAAATCACTGAAATAGGTGTTTAATCATTTTTTAGTAGATTTGTTTTTCTGATTTTCGCGCTCCTACCTATAACTGCTGCTGAGATATGGCGAAAGGACCTAAAACATTCGACCACCCCCCTTTAACCCCCTTTCTGGGGGAATTTCTAAAATTGCTGAAATAGATGTTTAATCATTTTTGTAGTAGATTTGTTTTCTAGAATTACAAACTCCTACCTATAACTGCTGCTGAGATATGGCGAAAGGGCCTAAAACAGTCGACCACGCCCCTTTAACTCCCTTCTGGGGGGAATTTCTAAAATCACTGAAATATGTGTTTAATCATTTTTTTAGTAGATTTGTTTTCCTGATTTTCGCACTCCTACCTATAACTGCTGCTGAGATATGGCGAAATGACCTAAAACATTCGACCACCCCCCTTTAATCCCCTTCTGGGGGGAATTTCTAAAATCGCTGAAATAGGTGTTTAATCATTGTTTTAGTAGATTTGTTTTCTAGAATTTCAAGCTCCTACATATAACTGCTGCTGAGATATGGCAAAATGACCTAAAACATTCGAACCCCTTTCGGGGGGAAATTCTCTAAAGTCCCTTCTTATTGCTTGCCTAGTCCATAACTGCAATCTACAGTCCAAATTGCGTGACCCTGACTTTAGTAGTTTCGGCTGGGCGTTGATGAGTCAGTCAGTCAGTCAGTCAGTCGCCGTTTCCTCTTTATATAATAGTATAGATTTCTGAAATATTTTGTGTCATGTAAAGCGAGCTTTTCGCCATACGAAATCATAAAGCCCTCCTGCATAACAGAACTTTGAGAAGAAAAGCAGATACAGGATAACCTAAAACCTATCTACGACGATTGAGCGTCAGTATTTCTTTCAAAGTAAAAATGGCTGCCCATACTTAATGGCTGGCGAATCTAGCGGTTGGGAGCGAATGGCCGATAATAAAAAGTCTCAAATCCAACATATTTAAACCTTTTTTAATGCTTATTGAACTTTTAAGCACTTAAAACACATATATTCGTCTTTCTTATTCTTCATTGCATAAAAAAATCTAAAATACGACTGTTCTTAGTAAATTGTGGAATCAATAACGCAGAAACAAAAGAAAGATAATCTTCAAATGAAATACAAATTAGCAACTTTGAATTTGCTCGACACTGTCAGAAATTAGCTCTTCGGTTTTCAGCCTGCTATCCATAACTATTGAATAAATGTTTCTTTAACAAGTTTCAACGTATTCTTTATTGAACTACTTTAGACATAAAAAAACAAGCAGTTTTATATGTAGTTAACCTTTCTCAAATACCAGTTGCAATAATTCTGGACACAGAAGGTCTATTATCTCCAGAACAAATATAGACGAGAATAATAATTCTTATCAATAGTTTTCACCGATAAATGTAGAAAGTGTTGCAGAAGAAATAAAGTTAAACTTTAACTCTATTTTAAAAACAGCTAAAAATACTTATACTCAGGTCCAAAACATCTACCCGATGTTTGCGTCTGTTTTGAAGAATTAAAGATATCCCGTTTTACAAAGGTAGACATTTATTTCCACACAACAAATCAAATAAAAACATATCTCCAATAACATTACAACGTCATTTCAACTACATCTGAGAAACTTCTAGAACATCTACCTTTTCTATAAAAATTAAAACGATAAAACATAAAGTTGCCACATCACAAAAATAATTTACAATAATAAAATAAAATCGACAATTCAATGAGTTTTTACATCAAGCAGATACAATAAAATAATAAAAAGCCATGTCACGCGATCCCACTGTCAGCGAGGTTAAAACTAAGGATCACGCGAGCTAAAATTAAAAGGTTTATACAACATCCTCCCCCTTTTTGAGTCAGTGGCAAACGACTCAAAAACATAAATTCCCTGATTAAAAAGATCAAGTCGCTTAGGAATCTTAATTAGCCAACCAGATGAAGTAAATTTCTTCTCAAGGATCTTCTCAGGACATGATGACTGTTCATCACATTCGGTCTCATTTACAGGGTCATTTGATCTCAACATACCTCCAGGCAAATTAATCTCTTTAGTAGTGATCTCCAACGGATAAATACGTTGAATAGGTCTTATGAAAATTCTTGAAGCCGTTTTAAGTCTAACTGTTCGGACCTTTCCATCACGACCTTGAATTTTTTCGATAACTCTCGCCAAAGGCCAATATAGTCTCTTTTTGAAATCATCCCCTATCAATACAACTTCTCCAATTTAAGGTTCTCGGGAAACTTTACCTTGAGTTTCTTCATTACTAACTGTCCTAAATATTCTTTTCTGAAACGACTTCTTAAATCCCTCAAAAGCTTTGCACGGTACCTGATTCTTTTTTGCAAATGTTGTGAATCAACTTCATCTATATCTGTTACGTCAAAACAACAATCCTCTTTTAGAAACATTGAAGGGGTTAAGGGAATTAAATCTTGAGAATCTTCCGATACATATGTTAAAGGTCGAGAATTAACGACTGACTCACAATCACAAATTATAGTTTCAAGTTCTTCGTATGATAACACAGATTTTCCCAATGTGCGTCTAAGAAGCTCCTTTATGACGCGTACTAATCTTTCCCACCAGCCTCCCATTCTTGAAACACCTTTTGATAACTACCTAGAAACCCACTTTCTTTAGCACGTTTAATCATTTTCTCATGACGCATCAAAGATATAATTTTGTTATCTGGCAATTGATTAGTTTCGTGTTTCCAAGGTAACTCTAATTCATACCTACCATCCGGAAGTATTGATAATTTGTTTTCAAAATCAATCTTTTCATCGGCCATTCGATTTTTTGTTTTAATATTTTCAGTAGGATCTGAAATACCTAAAGCCTCTAACTCCCATAAATATTTTACTGAAATATCTGGCGCATGCAAAGACAGACTTGATAACACATTATCTGTAACATATTCGTTATTTATTTGTTTACCCATGAGAGCCCACCCAAGTCTAGTTTTGACAGCAGTGAGTCCCGAAGACAACTGTACAAATTCCCTCGTTAATAACTTCCCGATAACATCTGCACCTAATAACAAATCAATTTCATTTTCCTTACATATGCTATCAGTAGTTTTTATTTTTCTCTGTTTTAATTCCTGCAGAATTTAGGATCATTAACACTGGGTACAAAACCGCATATTTTTTCTTCCGAAAAGGCTTCAAGACAAAGTTTAAAAGTTCTATCTAAATCACCTATTTGCAAAGAAAAAACTGAATGAGCCGGAATCTATAAGAGCTCGAATTTTCTTTCTTTTACCTTTAACAAAAATATTTATACGTAAACTTTGCAAATAAACATTTAAATTGGTGAAAGAAATGTATATTTTTCTCTTTGTAAAAAATTCTAACACGTACCCAAGCTTTTCTAACACACGAACATTTCAAGCAACTATTAGTAGAAAAGCTGGAAAGAATTTAAATGTTTGGTCTAATTTTAATCGTTGTATTGGATATAAAAATATTTTACGTGAAAAGTTCCATATAGTTTTATATGTTTCCGCACAAAATTTTATTTCGGAGAATTTAAAATGCACCAGTAGTTAACACGCAAAATTCAGTATTACATATCTTTCTGCTCCAGTAGCGGACACATTGGAATTATTTCAGAAAAAGTAAATCTCATCAAAAACGTCACCTGTAAAAAATGCAGCCAAGTCTCGTGACTCTTTTTCCGTAAAAAGTTCTGAGATCGTGTAAAGCCAAGTTTAGCTATCTTATTAACTCTGAAATTTTCATTCACAAATCACTCCTAGTCTCTACATCTTTAGTTAAATATTATTTTGTGACTTGGCAATTACGCAGCACAGGGAAGTTATTACACCTTACTATGTTATGGGATGGGATGAGATAATATGATTAAGGCTAATTATATACGCACAGGGAAGTTATTACACCTTAATATGTTATGGGATGGCATGGTATTATTTGATTAATACTAATTATATACATCACATTCTCGTGCTACGTAATTACCAAGTCACAAAATAATATTAAACTAAAGATGTAGAGACTAGGAGTGATTTGTGAATGAAAATTTCAGAGTTAATAAGATAGCTAAACTTGGCTTTACACGATCTCAGAACTTTTTACGGAAAAAGAGTCACGAGGCTTGGCTGCATTTTTTTTACAGGAGACGTTTTTGATGAGATTTCACTTCTTTTTGTAAGTAATCCTCCTTTTCTTGATTTTGGGTTCTTTTTGGAGATCATCCACTGATTTTCGCTAAGCCCACACTCTGTCCCTATTATTTACAGGTAACAAAAATTTGAAGTTTTAGTTTCGTTTGCAAAGTACTGTAGATAAAAAGAGATTTCAGGATCCTAGGCAAGCACTAAGTTATGGGATGGGGAGTGTCAAAAGTACTCTCAATTGTTTCCAGGATAGGTGCTAGCCATCTGAGATATTACTCGCAGTCCTACATACTTGATATTTAGCATAAAAGAACTTATTAGTATAAAAAGAAAGCCAAAATTAAAATTTCCGGAAATTTACAATAAATCAAACTATAATAATTTTTTCAATGTTTTTTTTATTTATTTATTTAAGGATTCTGTTTAATTTTTCCTTACTTTGTACACTAAACCCTACCTTTCTGCCAAATGTCAAGCTTCTAGGACTACAAAATCGGATTATTTTCAAATTTTCGACTTTTTATAAATTTATTGATTTTTCGATTTTAATTCTAAGTTACCTGATTGTCATGCCAATATAGTAATTCTTTGATCCGTCTTCTTAGGATCATTTAGGTTCAATTTAGAGATAAATCAAGTGAATCTTGGAGTCACCATGATTTTATTTAGAAAGGACTATCAAGCCATAACCAGCCAGTTATGTCGGGAGGGTAGGGGGAGCTGTGAAAATTTTTGTGGGGCTAACATCATTTAACAATCCATATTTCATATGCGAAGTAAATAGAGTATAACCTGTGAAAGAAAGCAAACCTGTCTATAAAGAAATCGCCTATAACGTAGCCAGTCTATAGCGGAACTTTTCTATAACGAAATTCGTAAACGAAAGAAAAGAAAACCATAATCCGGGGGAAATAACATAAAACAATTAGGGTCGTTGTACTAGCTAATAGGACAATTATCTTGAAACTAATGTTTCTAGCAGTACAAAATCAAATTGTTTTCGAATTTTCGATTTTTTAAAGATATTTCGATTTTTCGATTTTATTTTCGAATTTAACGAATTTTTTAATCGTTCCTTTTATTGAACAGTAAATACTACCTTTACACCAAGTTTTAAGTTTCTAAGACTACAAGATAAAATTATTTTCAATTTTTGATTTTTTCGAATTTTTTTTTATAATTTTCTGGATTTTTTAATTTTTTCTTATTGTATCCTTTATTACAAATTTCAAGTTTCTAGCGCTACAAAATCGAATTATTTAGAAATTTCGTATCTTTTTCGAGTTTTTTTATTCTATTTTCGAATTTATTGTGTTTTAATTTTTCCTTTTTCTGTATCCTAAACAATAAGTTTACGCCGAATTTTAAGTTCTAAAGCTACAAAATCGAATTTTTTTCAATTTTTCTAATTTTCGATTTTTTTTTTTAAATTTTAGAGATTTTTTATTATTTTCTTTTTTTGTATCCTAAATACTACCTTTATTCCAAATTTTAAGTTTTTAACTCTACAAAATCGAATTATTTTCAAATTTTCGCTTTTTTTTTTCGATTTTTGATTATTTTTTCGATTTTTGTTGTGTTTTTAATTTTTTCTTTTTCTGAATCCTAAACACTACCTTTACACCAAATTTTCAGTTTCTAAGACTACGAGATCATATTAGTTTCAATTTCTCGCTTTTTCTTTTTCTTTCTTTCTTTTTTTTTTTTTAATTTTTAATTTTTGAAATTTTCGATTTTTTTTCGAATTATTCATATTTTTTTATGTTTCCTTATTTAGTATCTTAAATATCATCTTTATTCCAAATTTTCAAGTTTCTAGCGCTATAAAATCGAATTATTTTCAAATTTTCCTTTTTTTTCGATTTTTTGATTTTATTTTCGAATTTTATTGCGTTTTTATTTTAACTTATTCTGAATCCTAAACACTATCTTTACCGCGAATTTTAAGTTTCTAAGGCTAAAAGATCAAATTATTTTAATTTTTTCAATTTTTTTTCAAATTATTCGAATTTTTGAATTTTTTTTTTCGAATTTTCCAGATTTTTTATTTTTTTCTTATTTTGCTTCCTAAATACAGTGAACTCTCTCTATTCTGAACACTCAGGTGACCGACCAAAAATGTTCAGATTATGGGGATGTTCATTATAGAGGGAGATTGGGAAATGCATTACTATTACTACTATGTATTGAGTCTATAGACTGTATAGAATACTTAGCCTGGCTAACCATGCAGGTTACCGAGATGGAGGCGCTGAATTTAGAAGCTATTAAAAAAGTTAATTAAAATGTTATATTAAAAATGTTTACAAAATATACAATTTTACAAAATATACAAAGTATTACAAAATATACAATTACATACTTACAATACATTACTTGAAAACATAACCGGTACATTACTTAAAAAAGTAAATAATTTTAGTCTGATTTTGTATTGTGTATGCTCGTGCAGTGTACATGTTATCTAGTTTTTTAAGAAGTGGAAAGGCTTCTGGGTGATGTTCAGCCGCATAGTTCAACAGGTCTTGAATCCCTTGGCCATATTGCTTGAAGATAATCGTACTTCTTGTTTCATCGATCTCATCTGGTTCTGCTTCGTCTTCACTACCCTCTTCCTCTTCAACGATGTTGTCGCCAACAAGAAGGCTTCCGTCGGCTTCGAGATAAGCTCCAGATTCAATTTTAGTTTGAAGCTCCTGAAGAATTGACCCCAAGTCACTCACATCTGTTGCTTCTTGGTCCTCTGATCTTGATTGCTCATTCTCATATGGGAATCCAGCTTTGTAGAAGCATTTTTGGATGGTGTAGGGGTTACTTCATTCCAAGCAATTGATATCCAATGGACAGCATCCATGACATAGACCTTCTTCGTTAGTTCGGTTGCCGAATTTGCCTCCTCCATCACTACGGACATTTTCTTCAAAAAATGAATTCGGTAGTGAGCTTTTTAAATGTCTTGATTACTCCTTGATCCAGTGGATGGATTATAGAAGTACAGTTTGGTGGCAGGAACTTCAGGCTCACGTTGCTCAGCTGCAATTGTATGTGATTTAGCATTATCCACAAAAAGAAGAATTTTTCTTCCTTCTCTCTTCATCATCTCAATAATGCCCTCCAACCATTGTGAGAAAATTGTGAATGTCATCCAGGCTTTTTGATTTGATTTATAGTGCACTGACAATGATGCTATCTTCACATTTTTGAAGCATTGTGGTTTTTCACATTTTGCTATCACAAGTGGTTTGAGCTTCTCACCCGTAAAACTGGCACAGAGCATGACAGTAAGTCTTTCTTTTGACATTTTTCTGCCCACGCATTTCTCACTTCTTTCTGCTAAGGTTGTATTTGGAAGTGCTCTAAAAAACAGGCCGGTTTCGTCGGCATTAAAATGTCAGTGACATCGAAATCCTTCGTTATATCCGGAAGCTTTCTTTTCCATTCCTCCACAGTGTCGATATTTACGTCTGCAGCTTCACCATTGATTATTTTGAATTCGATGTTATGCCGACTTTTGAAGCGAGTCAGCCATCCTTCTGATGCCTTGAATTCCGTGATTTTCTCCTTTTCTGAAAAATCCAGAGCAATCTGCTTTAGCAGGGATCCAGTGACAGGACGATTCTTCATTCTCATTTGGCAAAAAATCTTCCAGACGTGATTGTTTATGTTCTCGTTTCCTGTTTTCTTTTTGAAAATTCTACACTTTGAGGAAGGTTAATTTGTTTCAAAAGCGGCAATAATTTCTTTCTCTTTCTTGCTGATGGCGTTGACTTGACCTACTGAAATTCCAAATTCAGATGCAATTTTTCTTTAACTTACTTTTGATTTAAATTTTTGAACAAGTTCGTATTTTTTCCTGAAACTTCAGTTCTTTCCGTTTTCTTACTTATTTCTGACATGTCTGCGTAAGTGTTGTGAAGCTTTCCCTGCAACGATAGTGAAATAACGAAAAAATTTTACCTTTGCCAAGCAAAAAAGAAGAAAGAAACATAAGCTATAATGCTGCCAACCAGATGTGCAGAAAAGAAACCATAATCCTTTTTTAACTACTCTCTCTAACACCTGTTGTCTCTTATCTGTCATTGGGGGGGGGGGCATTTCTGTTGCACAATCTTTCTATTTTTATCTCAGCTCGGGAGAGGAGAAATCACGCGACCTGGTTTTTACATTATTTTTTCTTGTATCTCTTTGCATAGAAATTGATTGTTTTGATCATTTAATTTGATTATCATGATTTACTTTATCTGAAATGGAAACAATTTCCTATCTACACTTTTTTATTTATTAAAAATATATAAGAATGTTCTAGTTAGATGAGAACAAGTACGGTAAAGACAAAAATATTCCTTCGATTTTTTTTTTTTTTTTTTTTTTTTTTTGTTAACTGAAGATTTTATCTGAATTATTGAAACAAATTTCAGCATCGGGTAGATCTTAAAACCTAGAAATGATTTTGTTTCTTTATTTTTAAATCGAGTTCATTGAACCCTTTTATTCGTCTGCAACAATTTTTCCGAATTTCCATGAAGCAGGAATTCCCCGCATTTCGACTGCAAACATATGTTCAATTTACGGAGAGGCGAGTTAGAATGGGGATCAAAAGTGGTGTTCATAATAGTGGGGTGTTCAGATTAGAGGGTGTTCAGAATAGAGAGAGTTCATCTTTTGTTAAGTCTATGGAGTTTCGCCGGGACCGTCAGAAAGTGTTCATAATACCGGGGTGTTCACATTTGAGAGTGTTCAGATAGAGAGAGTCCACTGTACTACCTTCATTCCAAATTCCAAGTTTCTAGCGCAATAAAATCGGATTATTTGAAAATTTTCGATTTTTTTCGATTTTTTCGATTTTTCGATTTTATTTTCGATTTCTTTTTTTTTTTTTTTTTTTTTTTTTTTTTTTTTTTTTTTTGTGTGTGTGTGTTTTTGATGTTTTCTTTTTCTGAGTTCTAAACACTACCTTCACACCAAATTTTAAGTTTTTAAGACTACAAGATCGTGTTATTTTCAATTTTCAATTTTGTTCGAATTTGTTGAATTTTCGAATGTTTTTTTTTTTTTTTTTTTTTTTTTTTAATTTTCCGGATTTTATAATTTTTTCTTTCTTTGTATCCGAAACACTAGCTTTATTCCAAATTTTAAGTTTCTATGGCAGCGGGATCTACCCAATCTTTTTGATGACGCGAGAGTGAGTGAGTGTGTGAGTGACAAAAAATCGAAACTTTGAGTTCATATATCGTCTGCACTAATTTATGGGTATTTTTCGAATTATCCATATTTTTTTAATTTTTCCTTATTTAGTATCTTAAATATTACCTTTATTCCAAATTTCAAGTTTCTAGCGCTATAAAATCGAATTATTTTCAAATTTACCTTATTTTTTTATTTTTCCGATTTTTTTCGATTTTTCGATTTTATTTTCGAATTTTATTGCGTTTTTTATGTTAACTTATTCTTAATCCTAAACACTATCTTTACCGCGAATTTTAAGTTTCTAAGGCTAAAAGATCAAATTCTTTTAATTTTTTCAATTTTTTTCGAATTTTTGAATTTTTTTTTTTCGAATTTTCCGGATTTTTTAATTTTTTCTTATTTTGCATCCTAAATACTACCATTATTCCGAATTCCAAGTTTCTAGGGCAACAAAATCGGATTATTTGAAATTTTTCGATTTTTTCGATTTTTTCAATTTTGCTTTTGATTTTTTTTTTTTTTTTTTTTTTTTTTGTGTGTTTTTGATGTTTTCTTTTTCTGGATGCTAAAAACTACCTTCACACCAAATCTTAAGTTTCTAAGACTACAAGATCGTATTATTTTCAATTTTCAATTTTGATGGAATTTGTTGAATTTTCGAATGGTTTTTTTTTTTTTTCGAATTTTCCGGATTTTATAATTTTTCCTTTCTTTGTATCCTAAACACTACCTTTTTTCCAAATGTCAAGTTTCTAGGGCTACGGGATCTACCTAATCATTTTAATGACGCGTGAACGAGTGAGTGAGTAAGTGACAAAAAATCGAATGTTTGAGTTCATATATCCTCTGAACTACAAAAGACAGAAAGTTGTAATTTTAAATTTTGGTCCTGTGTGCCAAATACTCTAGAAAAACGAAGTTTCAAATTTTTGGGGTACTGCAGCGTGGAGATATGGCGGGGTCAAAAGTGCCCTGCCCTGAGTTGCTTCCAAAAAAGTATGCTTACGGCCGTGCTTTCTCGACTTGGCGGAGGCACTGCCGTGCTTCCAGATAAAAAACGAAATGGCTTCATGTAGAGACCAATATATTGATTTAACGATTATGCAGTAGAGTCCCCAACTTCATAGGACCACTTTGTTGGTCCTATGTTGGGACTCCCGTTATGCTGATCACCCTATTAGGGAGTAACAAAAACGAATACGGACTAAGCCTGTGTCTTCCCTTTTGAAGGCAGTGGGAGCCGGTGATAATATCATTTATTGAAGCAGGTTTAAAATGATATTTAAAAAAAATACAATATGTACAGGCGTTGCATAAAAATAACTCCAGAGTTTCCCATCCTCAGGAAAGGCAGTCAGACACTTGGAAATAAGAAACTTTCTTTACGTGAAAGCGCTTTATTGACATAGAGATATGCAAAGATGGTAAAGGATGGCCTCCCTTATCAGAGTTATTTAAGTGTTCACAGTACAAGGGTTTAACGAGGTCTAATAATTCTTTTGATACAATGCTCCGCCAAAATTTTGCTACACATTGAGCCAACGTGCCAAAGAGAATGTTACCGTTGAGAAGATCTACATGTAAACATTTGAGTGAGAGATTCGCCAACAGGATTTCCATATTTAGCGAGTGATAATTTAGGGAATCCAACAGACAACCCTATGGGAATGAATTGAGATAAAGGAAAAAGCATTATTCGCAGCTGGTAAATTACATTAAACTGTGCATTTGTTTATGGTTAAGAAAAATGCAAGCCACACACAGATGTGCTATACATCTGGAAAATACATTACAATTACAGACTTAAAAACCGCAGATGAAATTAGAATAGATTTGAACGTACATGTTGAATTTATCAAAGATAGCATTTAATATGAGCAAAGAAATTACATTTTGAGGTTAAAGTAAAAGAGATCTTTTTTGAATAAAGAATATTAACTGATACAGGAAAATTAAGTTAGGAAAATATTAATTTTAAATAAAATAAATAGTTATATGATTTACATCATAGCGCCTCCACCACCCCAAGCACCACATATTCTATAGAATGTATGGTGTAATGAAATTGAGTAATACATATCAATTTCAGTATGTTTGAAGTAGTATAAGATCATTAAAATACATTGCAAAAAATTTTACCTAATAGACCGTAATTTAACAGAATTATTTTGTGTGGTCTTGTAAACGCACTACTAATGCTGTTAACTCAGTATTCCATGGAGAATGTTCTATAGCATACCTCAATAACATATGCCAATTACGTGGGGATCCAAGCCTATTTACCAACGTTAGAGAGAGGGCATACGAGAAAACAGACAACAGACGAACTGAAGTCAAATACTTTTCAACTATGTTGGAAAGTTTCACAAGAACAAAAAATCATGCGTCAAGTATAGATTATGTAACACTTCCAAAATACTTATATAAATCTTTACCGTTTAATAAGATGAAAGATTATGTCAATAAGTAAACAATTTGCTTAAACGTATAACACCTTTAAAAACTCAATTTCAGGAATTACTAACAATATTCGGGAAAATACCCTAATTATTTTGTGCAACCCTGTATAGGATTTATAAATTAGTATATATACTACATAGAATGCTAAAATTACTCAGTTAGGAAACGTATAGCACAGTTAAAAATTCCCCTCTGGAATTTCCACCAATAAACGGAAATGTATTCAGGATCTCTTGTGGTGCCCTATATATGATCTATAAAAATTATACACACTAAGTAATAGGCAAAAAATTAGTTAAATTTAAAAACACATACTGCAACTGAAAATGAACTTCTAGCAATTATTGTTAACAAATAATAATTTAACCGAATTTTTTTATGTGTCCCTGTAAATGAACGATGAATGCTATACACTGCTTTTTCTGTAGTAAGCCTTTTGTAATGGACCTCGCTGATATATATCAATTGCAATATATTTGAAATAGTGAAACAGTAATAAAATAAACCGCAAACGATTTTCCCCGTAGACCGTAATGTCACGGAATTCTTTTGTGCGTCCCTGTAAACGAATTATAAATGCCACTCATTCTATAACTCCTGAGAAAGCATGTTGTAGTCCATCTCAGAGATGCATTTCAATCTTATTTTGTTTGAAATACCATAGCAATAATCAAATGAACCACAAATGATTTTTCTTCATAGACCATAATGTAACAGAATTCTTTTGAGTATCCCTGTAAAAGAATTATAAGTGCTACACACTTCATTTTCAGTACCAAACATTCCATAGTAAACCTCAGTAACATATATTAATGACATGGTAATCCGACTATATTTAAGCGAGTTAGAGCACGGACAGACGTCAGACAGACAGACAAACCGAATTCATAAACAATTTTCAACTATGTTGGAAAGCGTTAAAAAAAAGCCAAATCAGACAAAAAAAAGCATATGAGTAAGTATTGGACAATACTGTCCCCTACTGGCAATGGTGATACATTGGGATATCAGTAACGTACACCTTTAACAAATGCATCTGGTTGATGAAAAATTCAAAAATAAATAGATAAATGTATTTTGCATGCTACTTTTAGTCATGTATAAGCCAAAAAGTACAAGAACATAGATTAAATATAGGCCAAAACAAAATCAGGTTTTCCTTTTTCGAAACTATTAGAAATAGCTATAAGATAACCACATACCACATGGTCTTATTGTTTGAGTTGAACTGACTTCGCTCGGTAGTTGGTGGTTTGAAGTTTTTGTAGTTCGAGGCCTTAACACTGTAGCAGCAATTCGTAATGTCTATGTAACTTTCAATGCCTATTATTTGTATTCAAATAATAGGATTTTTAATAGTAAAAGTTTAAAAGGTCACTACTGATACAATGTCCATCACTTGTGCAGTTATCTTAAGGGTCGTGTAGCTTTTAAAATGTCAACATTTCGAATTTTTTATTATTATTATTAGCTTACAATTAAATATGATTCTTTAGGAACATTTTAAAACAAACCCCACGCAAAAATTCGTTTTAGAAGAGGAGTTATGTCTGAAACAGTCCAAGCTCTTTTTATATAAGGGGTAGTTTGGTCTTTAAAGTCAATTTTCTCAAAACGGCGATTTTGGTCATTGCGCGCACGATTTCTTAAAAATGGTTGGTTAGAATTTGATGAAATTTTGATTGAATATATTAACCATACACATGCGCCAAATGACCTATTATTATGTCTCTCATGTAACAAGTTTAGAATTCATGACTACTTTTGCATTTTAAAAAAAAACTACCGATATTTCGACTTTCTGTAAAAAAACATTTCTTAGGATCTACACATTTTATTTTTTTATCGTAGGTCATTTTAAGATCACATTATATTTATACTCATTAAAAAAAACTTTTGGCTGGTTTTAGCAATTCAAATGTGAAAAATCATGCGCGCAATGCATTCAAGAATAATTCTTTTGTAAAAAGTGCATTATATTTTAAAATAAATTGAAAAGCTTTATATGAGTGTATAATTTTTTTGAGAATTTTAACTGATAAAAAATAAACTTTTATTAATGTGTGTTTTAAATTTTATAATAATTCAAAGTCAATTATCAACGGAGTTACTGTAATTCTTATAGAGGTCTCTTTTCCATGTATTTTCTGAATTCAAAGTGTAGCTGACCCCTTAATACTGTACTTTTCAAGTTTATCTAGACCCTAAGAATAAATTTTGCATCCTTTTTTTCTATACTCGTGAACAGTAAAGTGAAAATAAACTTTACTTTTAAAATGCATATTTTCTACAAGAAATATGTCTGCTTTAACTTTCATAAATTCATGGAGAAAATTAATGTAAGCTAGCCGCAGTAAAAATAATTTTAGAGTAAATCTCTTTGGGGATTCATAAATTATGCGGAACACATATGGAATAGCTTATCCAAAATTTTTGAAAGCGAAGCATTAAACAAATTGCTGACAGAACATTTCAAATTTTATCCAACATATTTCTAATGGGATTTACTTTCCAAAATAATTTTTTTTTTCTGAGATTTCAAATCTACCCTTTCCGATTTATTGGCACTTTTATAGTTGTTTTTTGAGTTTTAGAGTAAAGATTATCAGCAATTTAATCCTGAGGTAAGTTAATAAATGCCGATAGTTTCTCGCGCAACATTTAATTCTAAGAATTGTACTGTTAAAATATAAATGAATAAAAATAATAAAAACACCTTTAATTGTGGAAAAAAACACATGTAGTTTTCTAAATATATTTTTCTCCCTTTGCTGATCAGTTGCGAAAAGAAAAAATATTTAGTTTTTTATGTCTTTTTGGTACTTTTCCACTTATGGTGCTTTGTTCATTATTATTATTATTATTATTTTAAGCGGGGCGCAATTTATCAGAAAATGACATTTGCTGATAAATTACATAAACACCTATGAAACAAACCTAATGAACTTTTATGCTTGTTTATATATGAATTTATACATAAACATTTTATTTATATGTGTATTATTATTACTTTTTATATACAATTTATTTCTGGTTGTATATATAAAAATAAATAATGGATTTCTTTATATTAAATAGATTGTATAAAAAATGAAAAAATTACTTCAGTACATTAAACAGTGAATAGGTTGCCAGAAAATATGTTTCCAAATTTCTTTATCTCGCCAAAGCCATTTTCTCTATCTCGCCAAGGCCCCATACTGGAAAAGTACTAGGGTTTTTTTAGTATTTTTTTTTCTTTTGCTGTGTTCCAGTTGAAAATTTCTAAAATATTTTTTTCGTCATGTAATCAAGAGAAACATGTTTCTATTTCATAAAGCCACATTGTTATTATAGAATTCTTCCAAAAAAATCCTGTATAGGGTGACACAGATCCTACCTACCGCGATTAAACATCTATTTCTCATCCACTACAAGCTATACTGTTTTAGGCGAATGAAAATTACTGTCCATGTTGCATAATTGTATACCATAATATTTATCAAACTTTTATTACATGTATTACATGTATCCATTATTTATTTTTATATATACAACCAGAAATAAATTGTATATAAAAAGTAATAATAATACATATATAAATAAAATGTTTGTGTATAAATTCATATATAAACAAGCATAAAAGTTTATTAGGTATTATAATACTGTATTTTTCAAACTTCTCTTATCTTTATTCAAATACTAAATTGTGCACTCTGTTATTCAATGCACATGAAAAATATAATGAAATTAGCTGTACTTTTAAAATCCATATCTTTTGCAAGAAGTATGTCTATTTCAACTTTTATAAATTCCTGGAGAAAGCCAATATAAACCATCGCACTACGAACAGAAGGCAGTGTAACCCTTTATAACTTTTATAGCTAGCTGCAATAAAAAATATTTTTTGAGGAAATCTCTTTGGAGGTTCATAAATTAAGCAGGGTACATCTGGAGTAGGTTATTCAACATTAGAACGGGAAGCTTTATACAAACTGCTGACAAAACGTTACCAAGGTATTTATATTGGGGATTTATTTTCCGAAACAATTTTTATTTTCGAGGCTTTCAAATCTACCCTTTTTCGATTTATTGGCACTTTTCTGGGGGGGGGGGGGTCTGTTTTCTTTTTTAGAATAAAGTATAAGTAGTTTAATCCTGAACTAAGTTGATAAATATCGATAGTTTCTTGAGCAATATTTAATTCTAGAAATTATATTTTTGAAACATAAATGAATAAAAATAGCAAAAAATATCTGTAGTTGAATATATATATTAGGATTCATTACAGAGATGGATCATGGGGTAATTGGAAAAGGATATGATAGTATAGATGAAATTAAACGCTCAATTCTTGAGAGTGATTTTAATGGTATAGTAAGAAATATAAAATTTATTATATTTAATGTGAAAAAACGTTTTATAGGTGATTTGTTAAACTTTTTATATTTATATAAGAGTAATTACAATATTGATTTGGCTTTAGATATTTTGAGGTTAAGGATTAGATCACAACATTTGGAGCAATATTTGAGGAGATGTAATAACAACAATAAATTGGCTAATCGTATGTATTTTGTAATGGACTACAGGGAACATAAAAAACGTGGTATTAATATAGGTCATGTATTGAATAAATACAATGAATTGCTTCCAGATAAAGACATAGAAATTGTCAAGGTTTTTAAATATGATAAACCTTTAGGACGTACAGTTTTTAACTATAATAATTTTTCAAAAGAAATTGGTAGAAACAATGATAACAATTTATGTCATTGTCATGATCCAAGGTTTAGTAATTACGTGGATGTGGATCACGGTCATGTATTGACTGGTAATTTAGATATTGTCAAGGACAAAACATTGAGGAATTATATGCAATACGGTACAAAATTTCGCTTAAAAAGGATACATACAAGGGATTTTATAAAAAAACGATTAAAAATCAACGTTGACATGTTTATACATAAATTAATGAGCAAGTTTTGCTTGCCGGAAATTGCTTTTTTGGAATGGAAACATAACGTATTGAAGGATTTGAGTTCAATTTATTGCGGTAAAACGGGGGGGATTTCGATAGAAGATTATAATTCATTAAAAGAATCTATTAAGGATTTACAGAGTAATTTTGTTATAACTTATATAGATAAAGCTAATACAAATTTTGAAATTATTTGCAAAAAGTTATACAGTGACCAACTAAAACAAAGTTATAATAAAAAACATAATTACAGGTTATTAAATACCAATGTAAAAGAGACAGAAAAAAGAATTGGCGCATTTTATAAAAGGTTAAAATACACACAACGTAGTAAAGAATTACCTTATATGGTATTGATTCCTAAATTTCATAAGGACCCTGTTGCCTTTCGTACAATTACATGTGGTTTTGGAACTTATTTAGAAGTCGCTAATAAAAAGTTTTTGGATATTTTGCAGAGTTTATTTGATGTGGCATTAAAACATAATAACACTTGTATTATAAAAAATAGTATTGAGTTACTTAATAGATTGAAAGGTTTGAGTAATATCAAAGGTTTATATGTTTATGATTTTGAAGATTTATATAATAACATTGATTTAATAGATCTTAAAAATAAAATTTTTGATTTTTTTAAGCGTTACAATACTTTGGGTAAAGATTTGGATCATTTAATAAATTTATTTAATTTTGTAGTTAATGAAAATTACTTATTTGACGGTAAACATGTGTTTCAGCAGATTAAGGGTATACCTATGGGGGGTAGTTGCAGCTCGGTTCTTGCAGATATATATTTATTTTTATACGAAGTTAATGATACATTAAACGAGGATTTTTTAAGTTTCAGATATATTGATGATGTTTTGTTGGTAAAGATTAACGATTCCAACAGTGAATTAAATTTTGATTATTACCCCCAAGGTTTGACATTAAAGAGAACTTCATATAACACAAAACATGTAAATTATCTAGACCTTGCTATCGACATCGAGAGGGGTGAATTGCGTACTTGCATTTACGATAAGAGAAATGATTACAAATTTGAAACAATCAAGATATTAAATTTTAATTCTAATGTACATATTTCAATTTTTAGAAATATATTTATCAACAGTTTAATTAGGATAACAAAATTAAATTCTAAACATGATAGTATAATGAGTGACATAATAAATCTCTATCATGGTGCAATGGTTCAAAGTTATCCTATTGCTTTGTTAAATAGTTTGGTGAATAGTTTTGTCAAAGGTAAAGAATACAGTGATACTCTCCTTTTTGGCGATTAAAAATATCGCCAAGTGAGTATAGGTTTTATAAGGAGCTTCGTCCGGCTGAGTCGTTCTTTTCATCTTGGTTTAATGTTTCCTATGGTTAGTTTGGTTGTGACAGGCATGGGGGAAGTTTCATGTGTAATGCCGGTATAACCCAGCATGCAGGTCTTTAGCCCTGCAGCCTGTCTCCATTGGTTGTGTTTTTTCTGTTTGTAGTTTTTGTTTAAAGTTTTGTTAGTTCGAATTTTTATGGTTATTTGTTTGTTTTCTGTGCCGTTTCAGTAGATTTGGGATTGAAAGTATGGTATGTGGTTTTCGCATTATATATATATATATATATATATATATATATATATAATGTTATTGTAATGACCCAAAATATCAAAAGTATATAAATACAACACATGGTCATATCATTACTGGTGATCTTAATATTGTAGAACAACCTATTTTACAAAACTTAATGCATAATGGCACAAAATTTCGTCTTCCATATAAGTGTAATATCAAATCCATAATATTGCAGTTTATTCAAGATATTGATTTGTTTATATATAAAATTGCTGTTGATTACAATAAACCAATCGAATATTTCAGTGAATGGAGATTTTCTGTAATTGATAAATTAAAAAATGAAATTATAAAAAATTATCATCATATTACACATGCAGCTTTTAAAAACATAAATAAACATATATCAGAATTACAAAACAAATTTATAATTACTTATGTAGATAAATCTCCAAATAATTATGCTATCATTTGTAAAGAATACTATAAAGTGTTAATTCACAATGCAATCAACACAAGTAATATTTTTAATAAAACTAAATTAAATATTGAAATAAATAACAGAAAATTATTAAATTATCACAAATTACTAAAAATCAAATGTAATAATTTTAATTATCCTTATCTTGTTATAATTCCAAAATTTCATAAAAATCCTATTAAATTTCGCACTGTTACCATCGGTTGTAACACATATAATAAAAATGCAAGCAATTTACTACTTAATATTTTAAAGCAGATATATGATATAACGCTAAAACATAATAACCAACATTGCCTAAAAAATAGTTTTCAACTCATTAATAAAATACATAATATCAATCCGGTAAAATTCATAAAAACATTGGATTTTAATGATTTATTTAATAACATTGATATAAAAGACTTACATAAAACAATGTGTATATTATTTAAAGAATTTAAATCTCAATTAAAATTAAAAGAACATATTTCAGTAAATTTTTTTAAAACTTTACTAAATTTTACATTGCATAATAATTACATTATATATGACAATATTATCTATAAACAATGCCAGGGAATTCCGCAGGGCGGAACCGCATCTAGTATTCTCTCTGACCTTTACTTATATTATTATGAAAGAAATATAAGTCCGAACAATGATTATGTATTTTATCGCTATATTGATGACATTATCATATTTTATTTCAATGAAAAAAATTGCACATCACCACTCAATTTTTATCCTACTCAGCTTAAATTAAGCGAAAATGATTTAATTAATAATAATATAAACTTTCTTGACTTAAAAATTAATATTACTAATAATTATAAATTAATTTTTGATATTTATGATAAGAGATTTGATTTCCCATTTAAAGTAAATATTTTTACCAATTATGCTTCATGTTTACATAAATCTGTTTATAAAAATATAATTATCAATTATCTACATCGTATAAAATACTTATGCTCAGATATAAATAAAAACAAAAATATTAGATATATTCGAGATCAAGCAAAAATATATGGATATCCTATTTTTATGATAAATTCAATCATCAACTCTTTTAAATAACATTTATTATATAATTTAAATATAAACATGGTATGTAATAAATTATTGTTTTAGTGTGCGATAACATATAACAAAAGATATAGAAAATAATAATTATAACATACATTATTACAATTATAACATATTAGGAAATTTAATATTTAATATTTGTTTGAACATTATATACACTTTATGTAGAAAATTACAAATATAACATACATAATTACAATTATAACATATTAGGAAATTTAATATTTGATTGAACATTATTTATACTTTGTATAGTTGTGATTGTGCGTTGCCGATCACCTCTGTTTAAGGTATTATTGATGTGCAGTTTTCATACATTTATAAATTAACTTATACAATAACAAATTAAATTATACAATGATAACATTGGTGATTATAACTCATATATATATATCTATTTGCAATATATATAAAAATAAATATATATAGTTTTTATTTTTGTTTATGAATAATTAAAATTAACAAGTATTTTAATTACTGCATTGCATTAATTTGATTGAAAATCAGTAGTAATACTATTAATTATCAACATTATAAATTTTGAGATATTTTGAATTGTTTATGAATTATTTAATTAGATATTTAAATTAATCTATAAATATAAAATATATTTACAATGTAGTATAAATTAAACATTAATTATTTAAAAACAAGTCTAATATATATTTAAGTAGTAGTAAAAATAAAACATTAATTATTTAATAAATGTCTATAATATCAGT
Source organism: Maratus michaelseni (assembly GCA_963931845.1). Classification (NCBI taxonomy): domain Eukaryota; kingdom Metazoa; phylum Arthropoda; class Arachnida; order Araneae; family Salticidae; genus Maratus; species Maratus michaelseni. The sequence goes on along the minus strand of OZ007594.1, from coordinate 127,687,218 downwards.
GGATTAACACAGCTGGCAGCAAAAATAATTTGAATTAAAATAATATCTCTTTTACATAATATATTCTTGTTAAGAATATCTGAAATGCTGTGCAAGTTGAATTAATTCTGTGTAGATTTATTCATATAGTAGTATTATATTTTATTTGAATTTTAAGTAAAACTACAAGTTAGTATTGTTTTTTAAAGTTTATTTATATAAATAAATCTAATGAAGTGAGTATGTAACTAATAAAGTGGATATTTAAATAAATATTAATTATGAACTATTATAATACCAATAGATGGCGACACTTTACCTTTCAGGTAGTTGTAGATAATATTGTTAATATTATATTTAATTTAACTATAGAGGGAGCTATTGATTGTATATTAATTTTACTTTCAGGAATTAAAATTGGATGAAGTAATATATATTCACGGATATAAATTTGTTATAAGTGTATTAAAACCAGAATTATTTTGAGTGTTTTTGAATCATTTTGTGATTGGGTGTCATTTATGGGGTTGTGTTTTTAAAAAAAAAAGTGTGCTCTCAACTTGTCTTACAAATCATTTCTCTCAACTCGACTTAGTTAACATGTATGATGCATTGCCATGTGGATGTGGATATTATGTAGACGTTGTGACATTTTAAGGATTCTGTATAATTATTGTGAGTAAAATATTTTATCTACACTTTACGCGTTCATATTTCCAATTTTATTATTTCAAAACTGTTATCTCGTGGTAATTTAGTGAGGTGTTAATTACAGTTTTTTGGATAATCGATGTGAGTGAAATATATTGTATTTTCTTAATGGTTTTTTATTTCCTATTTAAATATTTCCAAATTTTAATATTTCCAATTTTTGTCTGGTAATAATTCAGTGTACCTGGATGATTCTACTGATCTTAGCATTATGCCAGTAGAATTATGAAATACTGAATTATTATTTAAAACACATGTGGGTGCATCCAGGCTGATGAGTACATGTGCATGTGTTTTTCCATGTCCAATTCATATTTAATTCTCATGTGGTCCAATTTTCCATTGTGTATGGTTCATATTTAATTTGTTAATCCATTTGTGTTTACTTAATTGCAACTCCAATTTATAATTTTTTTTTTCCCCTTTCTCTCTATTTCTTTTTTCAATATTCTTTTGGTATGAGTAAAATTTGGCCAATTACCATTGAAGCATCAGCTATGGTAATATTATGTTTGCACATGTTAATTATTAGCTATGTGGTATTCTGTATACACAGTATCATTGATTATCTCTTTGGAGATTTAAGTAGAATAGAACTTGATATGTTTTTTGAAATTCATAGATATTATAATTATATATATATATATATATATTGTACTTTCTGAATAGATATATATATTGTTATAAATTTTGTATATATCTGTAAATATTCCATTTGTTTAAATTTATTTTATTTTATTATTGTGAAAATTGCAGTATTATTAATGTATTTCCTATTGAGCATCATGTAACTCAATGCTAAAGGCCTCAGGTGGTTTGCAAGGAAAACAACCTTACAGCATCGGTTTTTATAATGAGTTCTATTGGAAAATCGCCAAGGAATGGGTTTATCGCCAAGTTGGCGATGGTTTTGGCGACTTATTTTTGTCGCCAAATTTGGCGATATATCGCCAAATGTCGCCAAGTTGGCGACTTTTTGTGCAACCACACCCCCTTATACCTATACATTGGGATCCTTTCTTGCTTGGGTTCTCTATTGAAAGTTAAAGCACTTTCTGGTAATTTCTAGCATCTGAAGGCTCTGGAATAATCTGGAAAGATCTCTGAAACCTATATAAGGACCACCATCAGTTCAGTTAGTTAGTTGTCTGTCAACTGCGATTGAATTCATACGAGAGGCTTTGCATTGAGAACTGTGTTTCTCGGATCGATTTTGTCGTTGATACGTCGTATTGAACGCATTGTTACTGTGTGAAATTTTGCTGTGCTTTTATTGGATTTGAAGATTACTGAATATCTTGTAATTTTCAGAAGATATTGGTGTTCGTGCTGCACTGTTTATAGTAAATAAAGCCTTTTTATTGTTCTTATATACTGGCATCAGTCCTTTCGAACCCCGAGCTCACAACATTTGGTGTCAGAAGTGGGATTGAATGCCGATCACCAGAGCAATGGAGGCTGAACTGAAACAATTATTGGAGAAATTAGCTGCGAATCAGGCTGAGATGTCAACCAACCTTGGCGAGATGAAAGAAGAAATGAAGAAGGATATGTCAGCGATGGATGAGAAAATGACTGCGAACCAGGCTGAAATGAAGGAAATGTCGGAAGAAATGAAGAAGGAAATGTCAGCGATAGATGAGAAAATGACTGCCAACCTTGGCGACTTAAAAGATGAAATGAAAAAGGATATGTCAACCAACCTTGGAGAGTTGAAAGACTTAATAGAGGATAAAATAACATCTTTAAATGACAGAATTGACGGCGTGGAAGACAAAGTTGAAGGAAGATTTCAAGAAATAGAAGGAAAGGTAGAAGAAATTTAAATGACAGCGAAAACCGTAGAAGAAAGAGTAGAAGAAAAAGTTCAAAAGATCGCCAAGACCGTTGAAGAAAGCATAGAGAATGTAAAAAAAGATTTGGAAAAAAATCAAGAAACAGAAGATAACTGCCGTAAACTTTTCCGAAGATTTCAAGTATCCAGATATGCTTCCTCGGGCCTTTATTAAACTTTCGACCTATGACGGCAAATCCTCCTGGCCAGTTTTTAAGACACAATTTGGGATCGTAGCGGACGCCAATGGATGGGATTCCCAGACAAAGGCTTGCCAGTTAGCTGCTTCTCTACGAGCTGATGCTGCCGACGTCTTACAGACTTTGCCTGCAAATGAACCGCTGGATTTTGAAACGCTCGTCAGTGCCTTAGAATTGCGCTTTGGCGAAAAATGCATGAAGGAATATAGCAGACTCCAGCTCAAATCTCGACAGCAGAAATCCACTGAATCCCTGCAAGAGCTTGCTACGGATGTCGAGAGACTTTCCCATCTTGCTTATCCTGACTGCCCGACTGAAACTAGAGAAAGTTTAGCTCTGCACCATTTCATCGATGGTGTGCGTGACTTTGAGATCCAGAAACAACTCCGGATTGCAGATCTCAGTGACTTAAAAGGGGCTTTAGTTTATGCCCTGAAATTCGAGGCAGCCCAGCAAGCTACAAGGAAAGATCGACACTTTGTGCGAGCAGCCAACCTGCCTGAGACGTCGGATAGAGCTGTGGAGTGCTTACAGCAGCAGATGAATGACATAATGAGAAAGATGAACTCCATAATGGCCGACAAACCTTACAGGAAGATCAAGTGCTGGAGATGCGGTGGAGAAGGCCATATCCAAATCGACTGCCCAAGACGACCCAGCACCGAAGGTAATAGCTCACCCGCTAACGGAGGAGCAAGAAAACTGATTATTGACCATCTTGCGGGGCGGAGGTTTCCAGATCTTAAGAAGCCTCATTTTCAAGTATGTGAAATTTCTGCAAGAAGTTGCGGCGAGAACGGAGTTTTTCTAGTCGGAAGTGTGAATGATTTGCCCTGTAATATGATCATCGATACAGGAGCCAATGTGACCATCATTCGGAAAGATCTAGCTCAGCGGCTGAAAGAAAAACTCTCCTGGACCCCGCCACGTGTAATCCTTCAAACTGTGACCGGAGATAAGATCGATATACATGGAAGAATGACACTGAAAATAAAGTTTGGGAACGCCGCTTATCGCCATACAGTCTACGTGGCCGATATTTCAGATCCTTTCATACTCGGATTGGACTTTTTAAAAGAGCATGGATTCACACTGGACTTTAAGAATAATGAGTTACGCTCTGCTCAAGAAGATGTCACTATTTTCAAACTTGGAAATGAGTCCGGGTCTATTCAACGGATCACAGCCAAGGCAGATGTTATCATCCCTCCTCGGACCGAAATGATGATACCTGGATTAACTGGAAACGAAAGAATTTTCCAGTATGGCTTGACTGGATATCCTGAGAAGAGCCCAAAGGGAGTGCTAATAGCATCAGCGCTGGTAGATCTGTCGAGAGATGTGGTACCTGTGAGGATTGCGAACGTAAGTGAAAAGTCTGAAATTATCCAGAAAGGTGAAGTGCTTGCAACCTGTGCTCCAGTCACCTGTGTTTGCAAAGACCCGAGCTTGACGTTATCGGAGCCGCCTACAAGTTTAACACCTGTAATTGGACGAAATGAAAATTTATCTCCTGAACAGAGACATGCCGCAGAAAGACTGTTCCAGGAATTTAAGGATGTGTTTTCACAAAACGAGAGTGATATAGGGCGCACTTCACTGACACGTCATAGAATTGATACTGCCAACCATCCACCGATTAAACAGCATCCAAGACGCTTGCCGTTCGCAAAACAAGAAGAGGTTTCTAAGCTCTTACGAGAGATGCAGGATAGTGACATCATCGAACCGTCATCAAGTCCGTGGGCCTCTCCCATCGTGTTGGTCCGAAAGAAAGATGGCTCCACAAGATTTTGTGTGGATTATCGTAAACTTAACGATATCACGAAGAAGGACAGCTATCCTCTACCAAGAATAGACGACACGCTAGATACTCTTACAGGACATAAATGGTTTTCCACGCTGGATTTGAAGAGTGGATATTGGCAAGTAGAGATCCATCCTGATGACAAAGAGAAGACCGCATTTACTACTGGACAAGGACTTTGGCAATTTAAAGTTATGCCGTTCGGGCTCTGCAATGCTCCAGCAACGTTCGAGCGCCTCATGGAGACAGTGTTAAAAGGTCTGACTTTTGAAGCTTGTCTCATCTACGCTAGATGACGTCATCATTGGTGGCCGCACGTTTGAAGAACATCTAGAGAATATTCGAAAAGTGTTAACGAAACTAAGAGCGGCGAATTTAAAGCTGAACCCTTTGAAATGCAAGTTCTTCCAACGCGAAGTAAATTATTTAGGACACATCATCTCAGCTGAAGGTGTTCGAACAGATCCTGAAAAAGTGTCTGCAGTAAAGAACTGGAAGCGTCCGGAAAACGTCCATCAGTTGCGAAGCTTTCTGGGACTATGCACTTATTACAGAAAGTTTGTACAGGGGTTCTCCAACATCGCAAGACCCTTGCATAGGCTCACTGAAAGCAAGCAGAAGTTTCTATGGACACAAGAATGCGACAATTCATTCCAGCGGCTGAAAGAAGCTCTCACATCCTCTCCAGTCCTTACCTATCCAGACCCCGACAAACAATTCATTGTGGACACGGGTGCCAGTCAAGAAAGTGTCGGCGCTGTACTTTCCCAAGAAATAGATGGCCAAGAACGAGTCGTAGCATACTGGAGCAAATGTTTATCGAAACCAGAGCGGAATTATTGCGTCACTCGTAAGGAGTTATTAGCTATAGTGAAAGCCATAGAACATTTCCATCACTATCTCTATGGCAGGAAATTTCTCCTTTGTACTGACCACGCATCCCTAACATGGCTGATGAATTTTAAGAACCCAGAGGGCCAAGTAGCCAGGTGGATACAACGACTCCAGGAATACGACTTTGACATCAGGCATCGCAAAGGCTCATCGCATGGAAACGCCGATGCCCTATCAAGAAGACCGTGTCCCGAGAGCTGTCGCTATTGTTCCAGAGCGGAGAGCAAGTATAATCCCGAATATGTCATACGCCAGACGAAGACTTCACTATTGACGCCACCAGATCCCTGGAGTGATGAGAAGATCAAATGGCAGACTCTGAGATCAAACCAATCTTGGAGTTATTAGAATCTTCTAGCACGAAGCCCTGTTGGAAAGACATCTCGACTTACAGTCCTACGACGAAGCAATATTGGGCTCTTTGGAACTCTCTCCACGTCAGGAATGGTGTCCTGTTCCGAAAATTCGAATCGGAAGATGGGAAGACATCTCGGTGGCAGTTGGTACTTCCTAGATCTCGAATCCCAGAGGTCCTCGAAGAATTACATGGCAGTCCCACTGGTGGCCATTTTGGAGTCATGAAAACATTACACAGAGTCCGAGAGCGCTTCTTCTGGGGAAAAGCGAGAGCTGACGTCGAACGATGGTGCAAATCTTGCGATGCATGTGCAGCTCGAAAAGGACCAAAGAAACGTAGCCGAGGAAGACTACATCTCTACAATGTAGGAGCACCTTTCGAACGCATCGCCCTTGACATCCTAGGCCCTCTGCCAAGAAGTGCTGATGGCAACAAATACCTCCTTGTCGTCATGGACTACTTCACGAAATGGCCTGAAGTTTATGCCATCCCTGATCAAGAAGCTTCTACGGTTGCGGATGCCTTGGTACACCAGTGGATATCAAGGTATGGAGTCCCCCTTCAAATGCATTCTGACCAGGGGAGAAATTTCATCTCTGCTGTGATTGAGGGTCTCTGTCAACTTCTCGGAATGGACAAAACTAGGACGACGCCTTTACATCCACAGTCGGATGGCATGGTTGAGAGGTTTAATCGTACCATCCTCAACAACCTCTCACTGCTAGTTTCAAGAAACCAACAAGACTGGGACCAAAAACTTCCCTTGTTTCTCCTCGCCTATCGCAGCGCCGTCCATGAAACGACCGGCTATTCCCCGTCTCAGATGCTTTTCGGTCGTGATCTTCGTCTACCTTGTGATCTGATTTTTGGTCGCCCTCCAGATGCGCCTTCATCGCCAGAGGGATACGTGCAGAATCTCCAGGCACGATTTGAAGACGTCCACAACTTGGCTCGAGAGCGGATCAACATACAGACGGAGAAGATGAAGACCAGGTACGACACGAAAGCCACGGGACATCAATTCAAAGAAGGTGACAAGGTTTGGTTTTATAATCCGACTCGACGCAAAGGACTTTCTCCCAAACTGCAATCGCACTGGGACGGTCCTTATACAGTCCTAAACAGACTGAACGATGTCGTAATTCGGATCCGAAAGTCACCAAGTTCGAAGCCTAGAGTCGTTCATTACGACAGGCTGGCTCCATACTATGGCCATAGTACTTAGTTCATTGATTGTAAATAGTGTAATGTAAATAGTGTAAATTAGTATGACCATGGTCTTGTATATAAATTAATGTAATTATTTATTTTGCTTAGCATTATCATTATTATTGTTATTATTATTTAAATACTTGTATGTAATAATGTCTATGCTTTAATTTTATTTTATTTTTAAATAAGTGTATATTTTGTATAATTCAGCATTATGAATGTGTTTTGAATAGTATAGCATTTGTTGGTAACGGGTTTGCTTTCCGATCAAAGGTTGAACTGCCCGGGACGTGCAGTCCTTGAGAGGGGGGCAATGTTATAAATTTTGTATATATCTGTAAATATTCCATTTGTTTAAATTTATTTTATTTTATTATTGTGAAAATTGCAGTATTATTAATGTATTTCCTATTGAGCATCATGTAACTCAATGCTAAAGGCCTCAGGTGGTTTGCAAGGAAAACAACCTTACAGCATCGGTTTTTATAATGAGTTCTATTGGAAAATCGCCAAGGAATGGGTTTATCGCCAAGTTGGCGATGGTTTTGGCGACTTATTTTTGTCGCCAAATTTGGCGATATATCGCCAAATGTCGCCAAGTTGGCGACGGATTTGGCGACTTTTTGTGCAACCACACCCCCTTATACCTATACATTGGGATCCTTTCTTGCTTGGGTTCTCTATTGAAAGTTAAAGCACTTTCTGGTAATTTCTAGCATCTGAAGGCTCTGGAATAATCTGGAAAGATCTCTGAAACCTATATAAGGACCACCATCAGTTCAGTTAGTTAGTTGTCTGTCAACTGCGATTGAATTCATACGAGAGGCTTTGCATTGAGAACTGTGTTTCTCGGATCGATTTTGTCGTTGATACGTCGTATTGAACGCATTGTTACTGTGTGAAATTTTGCTGTGCTTTTATTGGATTTGAAGATTACTGAATATCTTGTAATTTTCAGAAGATATTGGTGTTCGTACTGCACTGTTTATAGTAAATAAAGCCTTTTTATTGTTCTTATATATTGGCATCAGTCCTTTCGAACCCCGAGCTCACAACAATATATATATATATGTTTTTTATGGTATTTTATTTTACTTTTCCTGTTCAGCCTGTAAAAAGAATTATGCTTCGTATATCATGACTATGTGCCCGCGGAAGAAGAGACTAGTGGCTTGTTCTTCCATACATTTCATGATCGGACTCCGCGGGAAAGCAAGGGCCGTAGGGATGCCGGACATCAGGTAGATGACCCGACTCCCTTATGGGTGTTCGGCGATGAAGCCGTTCGACAGTCTCTACGGCTCATCAGGTGTCACGTGGGGAAGTATCCTTTGATGGTGGGAACTTCCGCCGAATCGTAACGACCTCTGTCGTCGACTCTGGGGCAAAAAGATGAGGAGGCGTCGCTGGAACGCGAACCCTCTGAATCGATCGTAGCGACCTGGCGAGACAAAGTCATGGTCTGCGTTATAAATCCTTCAGGATTTGGGCACGATGAGGAGTGGGCTCGCTCGGCGCCGTGAGGGCGCCGACGGCGCCTATTAGTTTTTATATCATGACTATGTTTTAATAAGTGTATACTCATTAATTAAACAAGGTTCTCACGGATCCTTGAATTACAATACTTCAAAAAAGTAAAATATCCCTTAGTTTATCGCAAAATTTCTTTCAATAAATAGATAAATATCATTACTCTGAAACAGTAATACTAAATTCAAGAAGCTATGAGAACTAGTTAACTGTTTCGAAAATATCTTGTGTCATGTAAACAAGCGGAATGACTTTTTACACTACTAAAATGCATTGCATTATAATAGAATTTTTTTTTCTTAAATGTTGGTACATAGTGGTAAAAAAAAAACCTACTAACCAAGATTAAACGTCGATTTCTCAGCTAGCACTAAGTTTTTCATAATGAAATGACTGCTTAAGCTACGTAATTTTATGTCGAATGATTTATCAAACTATTATTACAGCAGAGGCGTCATTTGAGAAAGACCGGGTCAGACAATTGCCCAACTCTGAATTTCAGACTTTCTTTTGTCATTATCTGATTATTTACTTTCTTATTATTTTTTTTACGTTTTCATTTATTTTTACCAATATATTAATAGTTGCATGTACGTAAATTTAACAGCAGAAATATTTCTGTAAAAATATCTTTCTATTCTTAAACAAAAAAAAAAAGTAACTAACGCTATCGCCGCCGTATAGGATTCTTTTGTGACTAAAGGTCTTTCTTGGCTAATATTAAGAAACTATTGCATATAAAAACTATGAAAATTCGTAGTATATTATTGATAAATGTTCAATAAACACGCTGAAGTAAACAGTTTTTAAATCAAAGAATTAATTTAAGTGCTATTTAATGTTGAAGTCTATCAAAATAGTTCCGTTTAAAAACTATGCACAGAAATTTAACCACCTTTCGCAAGCACATACTTGAAGAACTTGCGGTGTGTAGTGGGCAATCATTTTGTTTATTTGACTAATTTTTTTAGATTTTCTTTTCCTATCTATACTCATACGAATTAGAATTTTTTCCTCTTGTTTGACCATTCACATGAACGCTATAAGTGAAAATAACCTCCATTTTTAAAAACCATACTTTTCACTGGAATTATATCTGCTTCAACAGTTCGTAAATTCATGGAGAAAACCAATATAAATTCCTTAGAGATGTTGTAGTTAGAATACAGTTAGCTACAGTAGAAATAATTTTTTGAGGAAATCTCTTTGGAGGTTCATAAATTATGCATGATATAATCTGAAATAGATTATCCAACATGAGAACGCAAAGCATCAAACAAAATGCTGAGAAAACATTTCAAACTTTATTCAAGATATTTCTAATGGGATTTCCTTTCCGAAATCATTTTTATTTTCTAAGCTTTCCAAATTTTCTCTTTTTAGATTTATCGGCACTTTTATAGCTGTTTTCACCTGTTACAGTAAACGATAAACAGTTCAGAATTGTAAATGGTCATATTTCCTTGTGCGACATTTAATTCTAGGAATCGTACTGAATAAAAATAATAAAATCATCTTCATGTGTGAAAAAAAAAAAAAAAAAAAAAAAAGAATTTTTTTTATTTTCTGAAAATACTGGTGTAAATGCCCATCCTAGGACGGTGTATAGAAATCGTAGTTATCACTTAAAATTTCAAATAATTGATAAAAATATTCATATACATCATCGACAATAAGTAAAACTGACATGAAACGTTAAATTCAGGGCCTGATTAATGCATGGGCCTCTGTAGTTTTAACGACTAACAAATTTTTAATTTTATGTAAATAAAATGACAGAACAGAGGAGATATTACAGATCTTTCTTAATTAATAAAAGGAAACAGATGTAGGTATAGTTTTAATTTGTGTTTTATTTTTAAATCGTAACTTTGTTATGGTATATTATCCGGAAACAAACGCTGAACTATTTACATAGTTTTAAGTGTGAACTTGTTAATGTTCCGTAATCGTTTCAAGCTTTTTTTACCGTAACACTACTCTTAATAATTTTATTTTTCCTGATATCCTCTACTTTACTGAATTCTTCATTAAAAATTTAATTCATCTTACGTATAGTTTAGTTTTGTAAAAACCAATCGCTAACATGTAATCAATGTATGCAATCAAGATGAAGTTATCTCAATAAAGGTTCCAATTCTAATTTTTATAATTAACAATTGAAAAATCAGTGAAAACAAACGCTGAACTATTTACATAGCTTTAAGTGTAAACGTGTTAATGTTCCGTAATCATTTCAAGCTTTTTTTTTACCGTATAACACTACTCTTAATAATTTTATTTTTCCTAAGATCCTCTACTTTTCTGAATTCTTCATAAAAAATTTAATTCATCTTACGTTTAGTTTTTTTTAAAGAGCAATCGCTAACATGTAATCAACGTATACAATCAAGATGAAGTAATCAATAAAAGTTCCAATTCTAATTTTTATAATTAACAATTGAAAAATCAGTGAAAATTACGTCATGTTGGCCAAATCCTATCTTTTTTTTTATAGTTTTTATCAGTGTAAAAATATATTTAGCTAATATTTTTACCGAAATTTAACCTGCAAATTACAAAATATATGACTAAAACTCCACGTGTCTGAATATGTTTCATTATTTCTCTTTCTACTGCAATATGGAAAGTGATCCATTGCTTCCCATTCATTGTTTGGATAGATTCAGACCGAAATCCTTACACTGGGTTTTATTTAGCTATAATTTTGTCTTTGCTGTCCAGAAACTAATATTTTGCATTTCATAAGCGTATGTTTTTGCTTTACTCTTTTCATTATTAAAATATTCTAAAATATTTTGTTCGTCATGTAAGCAAGAGAAACAAATTTTTATTTCATACAGCTGCTCCACTATAGTAGAATACTTCCTGGATAGGTAGATACAGGGTATCCCAAAGCCTTCTTATAACTTTAAACGTCAATTTCTCAGCTAGTACTAGGCATTTTAAAATGAAAATAACTCACACGACAAACAAACTTTTGGTTCAGAAATTTCACTTCAGAAAAGCTATAGAACTGTTATTACAACCATTAAAACTGACTTTTGATGTTCATTTATACTCTATTAATAATTTGTCCACCCTGTTCTTATATTCGCCTGAACAATAAAGTGAAAATAATAACCTGTAAGTCTAAAGTTCATACTGTCTTCAAGAAATCTGCGTACTTTATAGATTTCATAAATTACCAATATAAACTTCTTTACTAGCTAAAGTAAAAATAATTTTTAGAAGGAATCTCTTTGGAGGTTCATAAATTATTCAGGTCACATCTGGAATAGTTTATCCAACATAAGAATTCCAAGCATCAAACAGGCTGCTGACAAAACATTTAAAATTTTATCCAAGCTTCTATTACAATTTATTTTCCGAAGTAATTTTTATTTTCTACGTTTTCAAATCTGCCCTTTTCGATTTATTGACACTTCCATAGCTCTTTCTGTCTCTCACAGTAAAGATTTATCAACAGTTTAATCCTGGGGTAAGATGATAAATGACGATAGTTTCTTCAAAAACATTTCACTCTATGTTTTATACTCCTAAAATAATAATAATAATAATAATAATAATAATAATAATAATAATAATAATAAATAAATAAATAAATAAATACACTTTTTTCATCACATATGATATATATAAGATAGTTTAGATAGATAGATAGATGAATAGGTAAAAAGGTTCATTCATTTTGTTAGACGATCTTGTAAATTTTTTATGATCTAGAAAGAAGCTGGAGAATCTCATGAAAGTTGACAAATACGGTAAATTTTGTTCGGAAGGTCGAAGCGCTTATCCGATTTCTGCTTCACTTATCATATAGCCATGATATGAATTAAGGATGTGTTAATGTTTGTTTATTTAAACTCATTAATTACAAATGTAATCTTATTAATTTTTATTTTCATTATGTAATTTTGAAATGTTTTTTTTATTATTATTATTATGGAGTAATAAAAAAAATTATTATATTTGTATTTAATTTTGGACATATTAGACCTATATACATTAGCTATTTCATTTTCTTATGTATTTCATAATTTAACACTAAAACTACCATGAGCCGTCATTTTGAGGGCTATCAAATGAATATATTCCGATTCGATCCAGAAATTTCTTTGCAAAATAAATTAAATAGAATACTCGCAGGAATATGCTAAATAAATGTGTGAAATATTTTTATAAAACTTGAATAAAATTTACGGTAGTTCTAGTGTTAATAAATTACGAGCAGGGAAGACCGAGCTAAGCTCGGTCAAAATTAAATTTGAGTTCAAATATCATGACCCATGACCAAAATGACGAAAACCATTGGATGCAAAATTTAGTGTAAATGGAGCCGCTTTTTAGATCTTGACCCACAATGACCCAGAAATGACCCACTAATCGAATTTTCTCGAACATGTGACCTAGCCCAATGATTTTCACGTGCCCGAAACTCGTAGGATACAAAATTTAATCAAAATCGTTAGAGCCGTTTTTTAGATAAAATTAATTTGACCCGCTTGGACCCAAAAATGACCCTCTAATCGAAAGTTCTCGAACATGTGACCCATCCCAATAGTTTTCCCGTGCCCGAAAATAGTCGGATACAAAATTTCGTCAAAACCGTTTGAACCGTTTTTTAGATACAATTAGCTTGACCATGACCCAAAATGACCCAAAATGACCCAGTAATTGAATTTTCTCGAACATGTGACCTAGCCCAACAGCCTTCTCGTGCCCGAAAACTATAGGATGCAAAATTTAGTGTAAATTGAGCCGCTTTTTAGATCTTGACCCACAATGACCCAAAAATGACCCACTAATCGAATTTTCTCGGACATGTGACCTAGCCCAATGATTTTATCGTGGTCGAAACTCGTAGGACAGAAAATTTAATCAAAATCGTTAGAGCCGTTTTTTAGATATAATTAATTTGACCCGCGTTGACCCAAAAATGACCCACTAATCGAAAGTTCTCGAACATATGACGCAGCCCAATAGTCTTCTCGTGCCCGAAAATGGTCGGATACAAAATTTCGTCAAAATCGTTTGAACCGTTTTTTAGATACAATTAGCTTGGCCATGACCAAAAATGACCCAAAATGACCCACTAATCGAATTTTCTCGAACATGTGACCAAGCCCAATGGTTTTCTGGTGCCCCAAAACGGTAGGATACAAAATTTCATCAAAATCGTTAGAGCCGTTTTTAAGATAAAATTTGCATATATATATATATATATAACCACACACAAGATTTGCTCGTATTAGAATATATGATTCGAAACATTAAAATAGCGTTATATGCGTAAAACACTATACTTATATAGGAAATTGTGAAACATACCATAACTCTTACGAATGTTTTCTTTATTTTATTATTTTGGATTGGCAAGAACTTGTAGTGTAATGTAGGAATTCATAATGTTTATCATTTAAACATTGAGATTCAATTCATATTTTTAAATGTTTTTCTGAAGGTTAAATATTTATTTCTCGCGTTTTCCAACTTAATAGCATATTACAACTTAAGCCTCCTTGTTTCCTGCTATTTTCAAAAGGCAATTGATAGGTATGCATTTTTGCATTTGCAGTTTAAATATAAGGTGCGTCTAAAATTCCAGTGAATGGTCGGATATTTAAACAATTCCGAATAGGGAAAGCTCGCGCGTCCATGCGCATTGAGAGTCGTATGAACAAGCGCCTCCTGTTGACGAAATCACTATGTTCAAGCAGAGTTGCCCACTGGAACCAATCGAAGTCAAATTTAATGAAGCCATACATAAAACATCAAGTTTTGCTACAAATCGAAAAAAACAGCAGCAGAGACCCATGCAATGGTTTATATAAAACTGGACAGTGGAATCGGCTCCAGAACAACCCCCCTTGCACACTGCGATCTGCTTGTGCAACTTCCTCACTAAACGTCGAGTGGTGGTCTTTGACCACCCAGCATATACTCCAGATTTGTTACTACCAGTCTTTTTGTGTTCCCCAGCCTTAAACGAGTCATAGAAAATCTACACTTTGCAGATATGCCGAAACTCAACAATGTGTCGCATCGACGCTTCGGGTGATTCCGAACGAGACCTTCGCTGACAGTTTCCAGCAGCTTTACAAACGTTGTCAGAAGCGTGTTATTGCTAATGGAGATTACTTTGAAGGGCAATAAATAATTTTTGTTTGTAATTTTCTTTATTTTATGAGATCATTCACCAAGCTTTTTAGACGCACCTTGTATTTGCAAGTAAATTTCCAATGTTTGTCCTGATAATTGCTCTACTCTCTACGGTTCTGTGCAGCTATTCTTTACTTTTCCTCCATACATTCATTCAAAATATATGAACGACAAAGATGATCATGATGACATGATTGTTACAAAAACCAATTCTAACTTGCAGCTGCTAAAATAGATTCCATCAATGCTGAATTGAGGCTCTTTTATTCGAAAGATTATATTATAAGTCCAGTGATTATTACAAAAACCAATTCTAACTTACAGCTGCTAAAATAGATTCCATCAATGCTGAACTGAGGCTCTTTTATTCGAAAGATAATTTTATAAGTCCAGTGATAAAAAAAATCGAAATCGTCCTGTGTGTGTGTCTAATCAGGTGAGACGGAGGGTCATTGTAATGATATCAAAATTTTCGCCTGTTCACAAGTTGATTTATAAGCTACATGACAAATGTTAAGGGAATTCTGTTTAGAACTTTTATTGTATATAAGAAGAAGAAGAGAATAATAATAAGGGAATGGCTTTTAACCGACACTATTTTTTTTAATTCAGATCCTGTCACCAGTTAGTAGCCTTATTTTCAAATCTAATTTTTACCTGGAAAAAATAAATGCCTTGGATGAAAAAAAAATTTCAGAATCAAAATATACAATTTTAAAATTGATATGTTTTTGTAAATTTTTTAAACATGAAATAAAAAGTGTCATTAATATTTGAATATTTCATCATTCTACAAAATCAAGTACATAAATGTTTCTCACCTTTTGCTAGCATAGATTAGCATACAAATAAAATCAACCAATAAGGCAATTTTTTACTATTATTATTATTATTATTTTATTTCTTTTCAAAAAAAACATTCCATTCCTATTTCTGAAAGTTGAGTGTTCCTATATATAACATTTAAAAGACATAAAAGCTTAATTAGTCATTTCAAAATCTAGCTCTTTAGCTTGTTATAACTGTTAAAGGAGAGAATGAAATTTGCCTCTTACTAATTAACTAAAACTTCAGCATTACTTACAGTTTTACATTATCTTGTTACAATGGCTTATAATTAAGATAGAATTCACTTCATTCATTTCGTTTCCACATTTACCTTTTAAAAGCGTAAATTCTTAATTAAAAGCATTCTGAAAACGTTTAGAATCAAGCTGTCTGAAGGAAAGCTCTCAAGTGTATGTTCAAACGTTATACTTATTAACAAGCTTCAGCTAATAGCACAAGTAACTGCATTTAAAGAAACTGCTTTGTTAAATTTCTTGAAATAATTTGCACTCTGGGAGAGAAACTTTTCATGTCAGGAAACTTCAGCCTGGACTGCACAAAGTAAATAATTACCCTAAGTTATTATTTTCTATACAGAGCTTTAACTTAATATTTTCTCTCGAGCAGAAATATGCAATGCGATAAGGCCAATAAAGTCCAAAACTTTTGATTTTATTCACCTCCTTCCTGCGATTCCGATTTAATTAAACAGCTCATTATGGGAAAAGAGACGTTTCTTCTTCAAAAACATATATTGTAATTTGAATAATGAGTACACAAAACAGTACAATTAAGAAAAAAAATCTACTTAAAAATAATAACCTGAACCAATATCTATTTAAATGCAATTTTATCATAAATGAGTGCATGGTGTACTCAAATGTAAACAAGTATACGGAATTAAAAATAATCTTGGTGGTAATATATTAGGGTGTATCAAAAATATTTTCGTTTTTTGAATGCTTTTATGCCAAAGCATGTAGCTGGCCTTTCTCACCCCCTATTGTTGAACATAAAATTGATTTTAAGAGGATACATTTCCCTCTATATTCTATAACCATAAAGGCTTCTTTCTTTCATTTTTAGGTCACATAAAGAATCTTCAAAAACATATATTGTAATTTGAATAACGAGTACACAAAAGAGTACAATTAAGAAAAAAATCTACTTAAAAATAATAACCTGAACCAATATCTATTTAAATGCAATTTTATCATAAATGAGTGCATGGTGTACTCAAATGTAAACAAGTATACGGAATTAAAAATAATCTTGGTGGTAATATATTAGGGTGTATCAAAAATATTTTCGTTTTTTTTAATGCTTTTATACCAAAGCATGTACCTGGCCTTTCTCATCCCCTATTGTTGAACATAAAATTGTATTTAAGAGGATACATTTCCCTCTATATTCTATAATAATAAAAGCTTCTTTTTTATTTTTAGGTCACATAAAGAGTGATACAAAAGTTGAGGTTTTATGCATCTTAAGGCATTATTTTATACTAGGCCTTAAAACCAAGAAAGATGTCCTTAAAACTCGTGTAGTTGAAGTCCAGGACAAGAGTCCGGACAGTTCAAAACAAATCCAAGAATTTTAAGGAAGGGGACCTCAACCTTAAAATCAAACCCAGAAGTGACATGTGAATTTTGACCAGTTGAAAAGAAAAAAAGAGGAGAATCCATTCTCCACAACCAATTTTGATGCTAACAATTCACAAAACTACATACTCAACAATTATTAATTTTTGAATGCGATAAAGGTCCTTGAGATAAACGAAAAATATCACCCAAACTATAGCAAACCTGATTTTCCACGATTAGCTCGTACTCGCTCTTTGGTTACTTTTATTATTGTTATTATTATTATTATTTAAATGCGCGTTCTTTAGAGGGTAAGCAAAACAATTGTATATTCTAGGTTCTTTATCATTGCATGTCAGCGCCCACTATTGGTGAATTACAAAACTATAATCTGTTATTATTATTTTTTTTAACTCCAATCTCTCTCTGATCCCATTTGTACAAACCGCAGTTTTTTATCATCATTTGTTTTCTTTTTTAATTATTTTTTTTAAAATTGTAACGACCTTTTGATGTACACTTTACATAGTTGCTTATTTTTAAGTAAGCCATTTTCATCGTTGCACTGTTTCGAATTCTGAGAGGTAACTGCTCCTGCACATAACATTTAAAAGATTCAAAAACTTCATTAGTTAGTTCAAAATCCAACTCATATAGAGTTTTATAACTTTTAAAGACGTGAAAGAAGATTGTTTGGCAGTAATTAACTCAAACTTGCAATTTTACATTATCTTGTTACAATGACTTATAATTAGAAAGGAATACACTTCATTCATTTCGCTTCCACATTTACCTTTTAAAAGTGCGTAAATTCTTAATTAAAAGCATTTTGAAAATGTTTAGAATCAAGATATCTGAAGAAAAGCTCTCAAGTGTACATTTAAACGTAATGATTTATTAGCAAGTTTCAGCAAACAGCGTGGCTAACTAATATTTAAAGGAAATGCTTTGTTAAATTTCATAGAATAATTTCCACTCTGGAGACTAACCTTTCACATCAGAAAATTTCAGCCTGAGCTGCACAAAATAAATAATTACCTACATTATAATTTTCTATACAGACCTTACACTTAATACTTTAGCTGGAACATAAATATGTCATGGGATAAAGACTAAATGATTTCAAAACTTTTAATTTAACTCATCTCTTTCTGATAATTACGAATTAATATTAAACAGCTTATTATAGAAAAGGGTGCTTTTCTCTTTTTGAAAACAACAATTGCGATACAGTTTTCAATAAAACTGCATTTGAAAATACTTTTTTTTTCTTTATGGTGGTGTAGAAATTGAAAATGTGCAATGTTTAGAAGTTTAAAAAATTGCAGTAGTAATTGGAAAACCGAAATTTAATTGTCATATGTTGCCAACCTCAAAATGTCGTCAGCATTAATCAAGGACACGTTTGTCCTTTACAGTGTTGATTCATCTCTTTTAATCGTTACGATTTAATTAAACAATTCATTTTGGAAAAAAATGCGCTTTTTTTTTTCTTTAACTATTAGTTTACATATATATACATATATTTACATATATATCTTGTTCATATTTTCAATCGTTAATAAAATACTTTTTATTCATCCACTCAAGTTAAAATAAATTTTGCAGAATTTGTGAAAATAAAAGAAAAAAAATGGCAGAAACGGAAGTAATATCTTTGGAACGATTAGAAGAATATAATTCTACCGTGCCCTGGTCAATTTATGTTGAAAAAACTGACTTCTATTTCTCTGCTAATAATATAAAAGATGCGGAAAAGAAGAAAAACATCTTATTAAGCTCGATTGGAGCTTCAACTTTTACCATATTAAGAGATATTATAGTACCGAAATCGCTGAAAGAGATAAGTTATGATGATCTCTTAAAGGGTGCAAAAGAACATTTTTCACCGTGTCCTAGTGAAATTGTAGAACGATTTAAGTTTCAAATGAGATTACGGAAGCAAGGGGAAAGCATAGCGAATTTTGTGAGAGATCTACGTCGTTTATCAAAAAACTGTAATTTCGGAAACACGTTAAGTGATCTCCTACGGGACTAGCTCGTGTTTGGAATCCAAGATGAGAAAATTCAACAAAAATTGTTATATACAAAAAATCTAACATTTCAAAAAGCAGTAGAAATTGCTGAATCGTTCGAATCAGCTGAAGCCGGTGTTAAATTGATGCAGATTGGTGGAGAAACATCTGTAAATAAAGTTCAAGATGTCAGAATGCAGAAAACGAAAGTACACTAGTACTCGCCGAAATCGAAAGAAGTGATGTACGCGCCTGGACACCGGAACAGTTATAAAGAGAAACCTTGTTACAGATGTGCTAGGAATCATAAACCTGTTTATTGTCCATTTAAATCATCTGAGTGCCATTTTTGCCATAAAGTTGGGCACTTAAAAATTTGTTGCCGGAACCGGAACTTCTCTACAATAAATCAAAAGCAAAAAAAGAACAGTAAAATTAAAACTGTTCAAGAATATTCACTAAACTTTATGAGCGATGATTGCAATAAAATTTTGTGGGACAAATATGTTAAAATTAACGGGATTAATATTAATTTCGAAATTGATTCCGGAGCAGCTCATACTATCGTAAGTAAAAAGGTTGCCGATAAATTATTTTCAGGTAAGCCTCCTTTGGTTAAATCTAATATAAAGCTGCAAATTTATACTAAGTATTATTTAACTGTATTAGGTGAATTAAATGTAAATGTTTGTATTGATGATAATTGTATACCTAATTTAAAAATGTTAATTATTAAAAAGGAAGGTCCGAGTTTAATTGGTAAAACTTGGTTGAAAGCATCAAAATTATTTTGGCGTAATGTCAACATGATAAAAAGTATTTCGAAGGATGATTTTAAAATCCTAATGTTTTTGCTGACGGGATTGGTATGATCAAAGGTCCTCCCGTTTCAATTAATTTGAAAAATGATGCAAAACCAGTTTTCCTAAAATCTCGACCTGTTCCTTTTTCTTTGAGAAAAGCAACTGATTTGGAATTGGAACGATTAACAAATGAGGGTATTTTAAAACATGTTGATTATTCTGAATGGGCTAGTCCTATAGTAATTGTTCCAAAACCAAATGATACTGTTCGAATTTGTGGTGATAGAGCATTAGTTAATGCTAATACTGAAAATGATAACTATCCTCTTCCAAGAATGGAAGAATTATTTGCCAAATTAGCAGGTGGCAAATTCTTTGCTGTGTTTGATTTAAAAGATGCTTACTTACAACAACTTGTTGATGATGAAAGTAGTAAAATTTTAACTCTTAATACTCATAAAGGTTTATTTAAAGTTTTAAGACTAGCTTTTAGTGTAAAGTGTGCACCAGGTATTTATCAAAGAAAAATTGAAAATATATTTAAAAAGTTCGATTATGTTGGTGTATTTTTAGATGATGTAATTATAAGTGCTAGATCTGAGTCAGAACATTCTGAAAGAGTTGGATGTATTATGAAATGCTTTTCTGACCATGGTATAAGATTAAATAAGGAAAAATTAAAATTTATGATTTCGGACGTTAGCTATTTAGAACATAAAATTTCACAGGAAGGCATTAAGCCTATTCCAGAAAAAGTTGATGCTATTTTGAATGCTCCTTTTCTAATAATGTTTCACAATTACGTTCATTTTTTTTCAATTCCTACTATTAGCTCACACCTTCTATATATTTATATATCTTGTTCAAATTTTCAATCGTTAATAAAATATTTTTCATTCATCTACTCAAGTTCAAATACATTTTTTAAACTTGTAGTGGATGACACTTGATGTTAATACAGTTTTTTTAAATATTAATTCATTAATTAAATTAAATTAATTAATTTTAGTTTTATATTTCATTTCAGTTCAAAAGTATAGACTCACTCCATTTCATTTCTGTTCAAAAGTATAGACTCCCTCCATATTTTAGTCTCCTTCGCCCGCGCGCCGCCTGAACTTCGTCCGTGAACAGCCCTATTATCTTTTTACGCGTGAAGGTTTCGCTATGGTACTCCATTGTGAAATTTGATAATTTTTGAAATTCAATATTTGAAAAACGACATAATCATTAGATTAGAAATTTATATCAAGAAAAATACAATTTTTTACCTTTTTAATGCAATTTGTCTAACAATTTTGTGAGAAATACTTTTCGAGCTATTAATTTTTGGTATTTTAGCTATTTATTTTTTATTTAATTTTTGATCCATTTCAAAAATTTCTCTTATATAAGATATTTAGCAGGATATAAATTTAGGAATAAATACCGTCAGTGACGAAGCGTGTAGATCGCTGGAAAAAAATTATTTTTGACCTAAGTAGGAATTGATTTTAAAAAAACACCTTTTATAATACTTGTTGGGATTAATTTCTTATTATACAAACTTCCTGCCTAATATTTCAGATGTATTAGAACCTTTGAATAGATTATTAGATAATAATGTAAAGTGGACATGGTCAGAAAAGCATGAAAAAGCATTTCAGAAAGTTAAACAAATTTTATGTAAATCACCTGTTTTAGAATTGTATGATATAAACAAAGATGTGGTTGTAAATTGTGATGCATCTGAATATGGTATTGGTTGTGTGTTAAGTCATATTGTTGAAGGTAAAGAAAGACCAATAACTTTTGCATCGAGAACGATGAATAAAACTGAAAGAAATTATGCCATGATTGATAAAGAAGCTTTATCTGTAATTTTTTGAGTAACTAAATTCCATCAATATGTAGCTGATGAACAGTTTAAAATCATAACTGATCACAAACCTTTAATTCGATTATTTGATCCTGCAAAAAAAGTACCTGATACATTATCACCCAGAATGCTGAGATGATCGTTAATGTTAGCAGGGTATGACTATACAATTGAGTATCACGAAGGTAAAAATAATAAAAATGCTGATGCATTAAGTAGATTCCCAACAAACACGTCATATGTGGCTGCTTTCTATAAACATTATGGCCAAACATTTTTGTGGCCATTTGTATACAGCCACCGTTGTATATTAACTGATGCGCCGCTACATCCGGTAGCCGTCGACTAACTGATAATGGGAGAGCGCGGAGAAAACTACTGCATTTTTCGTACTCTGTAGCCACTAAAGTTAAATTTCTGGCCATTATATAAAAGCCTGTCATCACCTAGAAAACAGAAGGCCATCGTCGTCTACTTGATATAATGTTGATTATAAGATACAGAAAATCTTTTTTCTTCACTTTTTTTAAATAATTTTCGTTATTCAAAATTTGTTTTTCTATGAAAGTATATTAGGAAAGGTGCGAGTAAGTTAAGTTTCCAGCCAGCATATAAAAGTCTTTCAGAATCTAGAAAATAGAAGGCCAGTGCTAAGTAGTTGATATTTTGATTATAAGACATAAAGAAAATATTTTTCAACATAATTTTCATTGTTTAAAGCGTGCTATTAGATGAAAGTATTAAAATAATAATAATAATAATAATAATAATAATAATAATAATAATAATAATAATAATAAATAATTATAATGTATATTTTATCCACTAAAATATATATTTCAAAACTTTTATATTTCTTTTCTTTTACCTATTTTTATAAATTACAAATAAAATTAATTTGTTTGTAAAGTATGTCTCAGGTGGTTCTCAAATTCTCTGCTCAACAAACACGAAACTTCCTAACACGTCTTCCGACTCATTTTTAAACCTAAAGAATAAAATTGGCAGGGATCACTGTTGAAGTTATTTGGAATCAAATGTTTTTTTTTTCATTTTTGATAAATAAATTATTTATTGCTTTATAAGCTATTTTTGTCACGTGACGACAGGTTTTTCTCTTTTTTCGCACTCTCGTACCAGAAATACGGTTCAAAATGTGACTTTTGACAGCATTTTTTGAAAGATCTTTCGTCATTACCAGAAAATGGAAAACGCTGTACGATTACGTAGTTTCTGAATAAGAACACTTGCCAATTTTAGGCGTTTCCGAACAAAACTGAATTCAGAAATGTGTTAGAAACTAGCTGCTTTGGATTTCAGAACAGACTTAATACACTGGATTTTTTTTTATGAACACACTGAAATGAAAATGAACATACTTTATTTTTAATTTATATACTTTTAAAAAGAAAGCATAGTCAATAACAAATTAATAGAAAATATATTGCAATGCTCATTTGAAACTAAATATTAATTTCAAAAAGCTGCAATGTTTGGACATACCTATTATATAAACAATCTAATAATAATTTGAATGGTACATCTGGATTTATTTTTGTATTTATTTTCAGTTTCAATGGAAAATATTCCTCATCTCATCAGAAAAAAAAAAAGTCACTTTTAATAAACTAAAAAACAGTTTATATTGAAAGGGAAAAAAATCCTTTTAATTTTAAAGAAAGTCGGACCTGAACGAGGTGCTTCTAATGTACAATTCACATTTACAGTTCGATGTTGTAACTAATTTTTAATATCATATGAAAATTGTTTAAAAATGTATCTTTTTCCAGATGATGTAAAATAATTAAGCATTTAAAGAAAAAAATATGTATATGATTGAAAGATAGGCAAAAGTTTTAGTAATTTATTTCAATAAGACATTATTTTGTCCCCTCTTTCTCCTTCCTTCTTCAAAAAGGGTTCAATTTACTGGAATTTCAGTTAGCTTTTGAAGGACGCTTGGGGCACGTGATCAAGGTCAAGATAGGGAAGATACAGAAGTTCCCAGAATCCACCCCCTAAAATCTGGTTTTTATTTCTATTTATTCACAGACAATAGAATCCTAATATCCTATTCTGTGTATTTATTCTCAGTTAGAGTACAGTGGAGAGTGCCTGAATGTTGGTAGAACGCAAGCAGCGAGCGGTTTTTTTTTCCTCGTAATTTCCTTAAACATTGGTAAGATTTTATCGGTTTGTCTATTCATTAAATATTTTTGATAATCTTTTTTGCATCATTTTATTCACGATATAATTATTTTTTAATAAAATCGCGTATTTTCATTTTGAAAAGTAGAATGGTAATTTATTTTACAATTACTTATTTCATGCGATTTACTGATACTGTATTTTATTAAAATTTCACTTAAGGATGTTCTGAAATCCAAAAGAGCTGTTTCTCACACATTTCTGAATTCATTTTTGTTCGGAAACACATGAAAGAGCAGGTGCTGTCATTCAAAAAATATGTAATCGAAAGACGTTTTCTATTTTTTGTTAAAGGCAGAAAATACTGTCAAAGTCGGCATTTTGAACCGAATCTCCAACGCTGCAGCTCCAAAAAGGGAAAAAAACATGTGACAAGAATCACTTATAACTCAATAAGCAATTTATTTATAAGAAAATGGAAAATTCATTTCGATTTCAAATCGCTTCAATAGAAAGAAGCTTCAATTTTATTCCTTTACGATTTAAAATATGTCAGAAAGTTTCGTGTTGTTAAAGCAGGCAAATTGAGAACCACCTTAAAATAGAAAATAGAGATTTAATTTTCTGTCAAACTTTTGTTCTTTAACGCTTTTTCAATGTATTAAATAACATTTTCCAGTAATGCATATGATTTAAAAATAATCTATAATAATAAACTATAAAAATAAACTGTAATAATAGACCGGGAGGCGGCAGTACAAACAATCACCTCATCGAGTTCACGGCTGAAATTCCAGAATTAGTTAAAACTCGATTCGCATATTAAAACGCAATCGGTCTGCCAAGTCATATCTTGATGGAAAACACGTGAAAACCCGATTTTAGTGGTTGACTCGTAGGTTTAGCATTGTGTTTTCCTGCACCCAGTTCTCCATGTTTTCATACTTTTGGGTGCAGGAAAACACAATGGTAAACCTACGAGTCAACCGCTAAAATCGGGTTTTCACGTGTTTTCCACCAAGATATGACTTGGCAGACCGATTGCGTTTTAATATGCGAATCGAGTTTTAACTAATTCTGGAATTTCAGCCGTGAACTCGATGAGGTGATTGTTTGTACTGCCGCCTCCCGGTCTATAATAAACTATAAATATAATCAACTATAATTTATTTAAAATAATTATTTTAGTGTAATAATAATTTTTAAAAAATTAACTTTTAAAAAAAAGTTTTTTTTTTTTTTTTTATTTTTTTTTTTTTTTTTTTTTTTTTTTTTTTTTATTTTTTTTTTTTTTTTGAGTGTGTAAAATAATTGTTCGCAAATAAAATTGTAAATTTTAATACAACTTAGAAAAACTAGAATAAGAAAAAAACATTAAAATATTCAAGACAATTTCAAATTACTGAATTCTTGTGTAAAAAGGTTAGAATATTATTATTATTATTTTAATATTTGGCTATTAAACTTTAAAAGATAAATAATCATAAAAACTGGTCATTCATGAACTATATAAAATCAAACTATATTGCTTTTTTTCTTTTTCTTTTTTTTCTTTCTTTCTTTCTTTCTTCTTCTTCTTCTTTTTTTTTTTTTTTTTTTTTTTTTTTTTTTTTTTTGTATTACCTGGGTGAAAATTAATATTCAAAAAGTTAAAATGATGCAAAAACTTCTTTTGCATTATCATAAATTAATAATGCTTTAATGAATAGACATCATATACTCATAAAAGAATTAACAATAATAACTGATTTTTTAAAACCAGTGCAGTGTGAAACAAAAGAAACAAAACCAAACTAACATTAGACTTACATACACATAAAGAAAAGATTATTTTAGCATCAATTCAAATTTTATTCTATTAAAAGAATGCTTTTTAGAAGTTTCTTTAAATGATAAAGTGGTTTTGCAGGAAAAAAGTACTAATAATAATTTAGGTACACTTTTCAAGAAAACTATAAGTTCAACTTGTCTTGATTTTTTTTTTCTGAAACACAAATACTTAACATAGTGAATTAATTAATTTTTTATTAATTTTATTCTTTTAAAATTTATATGAAATGCAATTATTTCAAAATGGCATTGGATATAAATTTTAAAAATATATAATTGAAAAAATAAACAAATTAATTAATTCTCTATGTCAAACGTTGTGTTTTTCAAATTTTTGAAAAAAAATCAAGGTAAGTGAATTTATAATTTTCTTGAAAAATGTACCTAAATTATTATTAGTATTTTTTTTCACGCAAAAACACATTATCATTTAAATAAACTTCTAAAAAGTAATTTCTTTTATAGAATAAATTTTTATTTATGCCTAAATAATCTTTATTGCGCGACACACATAAAAGGCATTTTTGTGGGCAGTTTTGGGCTAGATTTAATTCTTGAAAAAACACAAATGGCATGGCTACGGCGAGTTTCTGGCTAGCTTTTATTCATTATGATTTTTAATGGCCTAGCTATGGCTAGTTTCCATTAATAATTGCCATTTAAAGTATAATTGTGGCCAGTTTTAGGCTATCTATCATTTCTGATTAACCGTTAGTGGCCTAATTATGGGCACCTTAATGCATTTCTGGCCAATTCTGTTGCGGCCAGATCGCGGCCGGCGTGACACTTTTTTGATGTTGCCGTTACGGCCAATGATAGCGGGCCCTCATCTTACAGTTTGGGCCAAGGCTAACGTAGCCATCAGTGGCCCGCAAGTTCTGTCTTCGTTGGGTTACCTCTTCCAGAAACTGTAAATGTAGTAAATAATCCATCGGAAATAATGTTCGTTTCTAATGGTAATGATTGGCCTGTTACTTCTAAAACGATTGCAAAGTGGGCAACTGAAAATCCAGTAACAAAACAAATTTTAGAGTGGACGTTATATGGATGGCCAAAAAAGGTTAAATCAGAGGCATATAAACCATACTTTCGTAGACGTGAGGAAATTTCGTGTTTAGAAAATTGTTTATTATGGGGTCATAGAGTAAATATACCAGATGAAGGTCGTAAAAAAATATTACAATTATTGCATTCGGTTCATCCGGGTATATCTAGCATGAAAGCTAAAGCTCGAGGTGTGATCTGGTGGCCTAATATGGACAAAAAAATTGAACAAATGACAAATTCTTGTAGCAGAGGCCAAATGTTTGCTAGGGATAATCCTAAAATGAAACCTTTAAAATGGGAATCGGAATTTGCTTTGGAAAGAATTC
This sequence comes from Maratus michaelseni, assembly GCA_963931845.1. NCBI lineage: Eukaryota > Metazoa > Arthropoda > Arachnida > Araneae > Salticidae > Maratus > Maratus michaelseni. The sequence continues at coordinate 127,660,093 of OZ007594.1, read as the reverse complement.
ACATAGATTTTGCCGGTCCTTTTGAGGGTAAAATTATTTTAATAGTGGTTGATTCTTATACTAAATGGTTAAAGGTACACGTGGTACCCAGTGCTGATAGTAAATCAACTATTAGAGTACTACGTAGAATTTGTGCTACATTTTGTTTGCCCGTTGAATTGGTCAGTGATAATGAACGTGCGTTTACAAGTGATGAATTTCAAGAATTTTTTTAATCAAATGGAATTATACATACACCTATTCCACCATATCATCCATCGTCTAATTGGCAGGCAAAAAGGTATGTTCAAACTGTTAAAAATCGTATTAAAAAGCTAGATAAGGATGACATAAATTTACTATCAATTTCAAGATTTTTATTAGAATTAATGTTTGGAAGGTCAGTTCGAACAGCTCTACACTTGGTATTACCATCCAAATCTAAAATACAGCAACCCTTAGACAAATACAATCTTCATGAATCAGTTTTTGTTAAAAACTTTGGGTTGGGTTGATTATTGACGACCGATTATCTACACTAGGGATATAGGCCCGGGGGGAGTGCCCTTCGTGGGGGTCTTTCTAAGGGAACCTAATCCGTATTACGCATGGATAAATCCACGGCTCGAAGAAAACCACGAAAACTCCGAACGATTAGGCCGACGGGCGCGATTGGGATCGAACCCAGCACCTCCCATCTACCAGCTTAGAGAGCACAACCTCTCAGCCACTGGTGGGGCGTTAAAAACTTTGGAAAATTATAAAATTATTGGGGAGCAGATGGGTTTTAGTAAATAGAAATGACGGAATAATGTGTAAACGTCATGTTAATCAGTTGAGACACAACAGAGAAATAAGTGATGAAACGTCAGAGGAAATTAAAACGTGTCAGTTTGATAAACAAAACAATGATTTCGCTAGTTATGATAGAGTTAATAGAAACAAGTTTTCTGTATATTATGTAAATAATAAAGAGCAAATTAATGCCGAGAATGCTAACCGAGAAATCTAACCAATCTCAGTTTTCACATGATATTGTAACATGTGGAGTTATGAATAAAGATCGTGATGATAATATAGATAAAAATGTAAAGGACAATTCCGTTATAAACAATGATGTGGTCTTACAGAAGAGTGCACCTAAAAAAATTGATAAAGAGAACAATCAACCTGTTCGAAGAAGCAACAGACAGATTAATCCCATGAACCTCAATAGAGGTTCATGGATTAAACCAGTGGTTTGTTTATACTACGTGGGGAGGGGTGTCATATCTCAATGATTAGTATTAATTTGTAATCAGAGATGGCGCTGCGAGTCCAGCATTTTGTTATCTCTTGCAAGACTCAGAGATTGCGATATATACTTACGAAGTGTAAGAATTGATGTTCGAAGCAGCGGTTCTCTTTACCGCAATTGTAAATAATGTATAATAAATCTATATAGTTAAATATAGATATCTCCTTGCTTTATCCAAGAATGAACTCACAAAATTAAGGCTATTTGTAAATTTTAATTTTATAAAAAAAATAAATAAAAACTGTACTTCAGATCGATAAAATACACATTAAAACATGCTTAAAAGGTGCAGAAAAAAGATGTTAAAACATATTTATTTATACCCGAGATCTTTCGAAAGCAAACGCGCTCATCATCAAGGCGAACTTTTAACAGTTAACATCTTTTTCGGCACCTTTTAAGCATGTTTTAATGTGTATTTTATCGATTTTAACTACAAGGTGAATTTTTCATTCCACTTTAAGTTCGTTTTTCGAATTTTTTTATGTACTTCAGATTTTAAAAAAAAAAAAAAAATCCATTTTTAACATTTTCAGGGCTCCCAAATGGTCTGTGTTTTGAATACCAATATTTTCTTAGAAAACTTTTCGTGGTAGGTTTCTATAACATTTGCAATAGAAATGACCTTGAGGACAGGTTTATACAAAATTTGCAAAAATATTCTAAAAAGATTTTTTGTCCTTAAAAAATAGTGGTATTCAAAAGGCAGACCATTTGGGAGCCAGCCCTGCATTTTCTAACGACAAAGTTTCATGCGTTAAGTAAAATAAATAAAAATTCAAGCTCAAAAATCTTTGTAAAAATATTTAAATTTCTAATAAGCAGAGATAAAATATTCTATATGAGACAACAAACTAAAAACGATTTCACTGACGTCTTCCTATTCAAGAAAATTCTTTTCATAAAGTAACTACGTAGTAAATAGGTAAAATCACTTTATGAAAGAGTTAAGCTATTCAAGTCACGATTTATTTGCTAAATCTTTTAATTTCCGAACAGAAATTTTCAAATTTCCTGCACAATCATTTCAAAATATTGTCTCGGAGATTGAATGATTTTGTGAAACAGCTTTATTAAGATTTGCTTTCCACTCCTTTTTCTCTGTTGATTTAATTATTGGAAAAGTCAAACTTAATACACAGTTGAACCTGCTTATAAAAACAGCCATTTTGGAAATATAAAATATTCCGTTAAGCAGGATTCTCTGTTATCACGGATTACATCTTAAAATAATAATTGCAAAAGACATTAAACAACAATAATGAAAATGCTAATCACAATCTACGTTAGTATTATTATAAAAAAGTAACGTTTGTGCGTTTCTTTGTTTGTAGTTGTAATCACTGGAATTACCGAACCGATTTCAAAAATATTAGTGGCAAAATGCTGGTTACCATCTCTGCTCCATCATAGGCTATATTATATTATCTCAGTACAACAACCCCTCAAGGGGATACAATAGCAAAACGCGTTCTAAAATTGCGATTTCTGTGATATTGTTGGGGATGGGAATTTGAAATCTGGTGCGGTGGTTACTTTAAGATGTAAACAATTGCCATGAATTGTTTCTAGTTCGAAATTTAAAAAGGCGAAATAAGCGGAAAACGTTCTAAAAAAATATTTAAGTACGACTTGTTTGAAAATGTTAGGGCTAGAAACTTGAAATTTGGAATGGTGATTATTTTTAAGATGTAAATACTTGCTATGAATGGTTTCTAATTCGAAATTTAAAAGGCCGAAATGAGCAGAAAACGTTCTAAAAACATTCTTAAGTACGATTTGTTTGGAATTGTTAGGGCTAGAAACTTGAAATTTGGAATGGAGATTACTTTTAAGATGTAAATACTTGCTATGAACGGTTTCTAGTTCGAAATTTAAAAGGGCGAAATGAGCAGAAAACGTTCTAAAAACATTCTTAAGTGAGATTTGTTTGGAACTGTTAGGGCTAGAAACTTGAAATTTGGAATGATGATTATTGTTAACGTGTAAATACTTTCTATCAACGGTTTCTAGTTCGAAATTTAAAAGGCCGAAATGAGCGGAAAACATTCTAAAAACGTTCTTAAGTACGATTTGTTTGGAATTGTCAGGGCTAGAAACTGGAAATTTGATGTGGTGGTTACTTTTATAATGTAAATACTTGCTATGAATAGTTTCTAGTTCGAAATTTAAAAGGGCGAAATGAGCGGAAAACGTTCTAAAAATATTCTTTACGATTTGTTTGGAACTGTTAGAGCTGGAAACTTGAAATTTGGCATGATGGTTACTTTTAAGATGTAAATACTTCTATGAACGGTTTCTAGTTCGAAATTTAAAAAGGCAAAGTGAGAGGAAAACATTCTAAAAACATTCTTAAGTACGTTTTGTTTCAAACTAACTGTTAGGGCTAGAAATTTGAAATTGATTGAGATAGAAACTTGAAATTTGATATGGCTGTTTACTTACAGAACCATGTTTAAAATTTTCGAAATTTAAAAGTGTTCAGGAGCAAAAAAAGTTTTAAAATTGCGATTTTTATGATATAGTTGACTTAGAAGCTTGGATAAAATAGAATCTTGGAATTTGGCATGGTGGTTACTTTAAGATGTAAATGCCCGCTAAGAATGGTTTCTAAAAAGTTCGAAATTTCAAATGAAAAATGAAATGAGCGGAAAACCTTCAAAATACATTCTAAATTACGATTTATTTGGAATTAATTTTAGATTTTCTCATTAATTTAATTCTAATTTTCGCCTAATAGAGTGTAAGAATGAGTTTACTCAAACCTTAGGTGGTGAATTTTCAAAAATCGTTTCTTACTGGGTGCCTACATTGTGTAAGGAACGCGTCTTCCAAATTTCACTGTCCTAGGCACAACGGTTGAGGCTCGCCATTGTTTAGGAGTCAGTTAGAACATGTTCTTTTATCAGGACTTGTTTTTTCTGCAGTTTAAACAAAAGATAGTTAAAAGAAATGAACTTCACGGTACAAGATAATATTATTTTAACATAAATTTTAATTTTACGATGCATTAAAAATTTAAGCAATTTTAATAGTTTTATACCCAAAATATATGTATAGCTAATTTTGATGAAAATTGGCATTTTTCTTTCAAAACGAAGCCAAAAGGTATAATCTACTATTGCAAGATTAAAAGTTTAGACTTTTGGAACACATTTGAAATTATAAGGTATGATATATTACTGCCAAATTGTTACATTAAGTTTACACACAATTATCAATCGTTTTTTTTTTTAATGCGAACATTTATGTCTAAAAAAATACAGACATGTCAAATTTTAAGTTTCTGTCCCTAACAATTCTATATAATCCATAATTTAGAAAGTTTTTTTGCTCATTGTACACCTTTAAATTTCGAATTTTTAATAAATGTTTATACCGAGCGTCTGCATCTTAAAAGTTACCACTATACTAAATTTCAAGTTTCTAACCCAAATAAATCCAATTAAATCCAAATTCAGAACGTTTTTAGAACGTTTTCCGTTTATTTAACCCTTTTAAATTTCGAATTTTTAGAAACCGCTCTTAATCAGCATTTACATTTTTAAAATAACCACCATGCCAAATATCAAGCTTCTACCAATTGTACCAGATAAATCGCACTTTTAGAATGTTTTTCTGCTCCTGCCCCATTTTAAAGTTCGCATTTTTAGAAAACTGTTTTGGGCAAGGATTTAAGTCTCTACAGTAGCAGCCATGAAATTTCAAATTTCTAACCAAATAAATCGTAATTTAGAACGCTTTTAGCGCTTTCACACTCTAATATTTCGGGTTTTTTTTTTTTTTTTTTTTTTTTTTTTTTTTTTTTTTTTGTGTGTGTGTGTGTGTGTGTGTGTGACCTGAATCCCTGTTTTGTGCGATTTCTGAAAAGTAACAGCCATGTCAAATTTCAAGTTTCTATCCCTAACAATTCCATAGAAATTGTAATGTAGAAAGTTTTTAGAACGCTTTCCGCACATTATACCCTCTTAAATTTCGCTTTTCTTTACAAACTATTGTTAGCGAGCATTTGTATTTTAAAAGTAACTGCTATGCCAAATTGCAAGTGTCTAGTCCTTTCAGTATCACAAAAAATCGTAATTTAAAGTGTTTTTTCTCTTTCATCTTTCTAAATTTCGATTTTTTAACAAAACTGTTATGTGTGTGCATTTGCATCTTAAAGAGTATTGTAGTCATATCACATTTAAAGTTTCTGTCCTTAACAATTCCATTGAAATCGTAATTTAGAATGCTTTTCTCTCATTTCACCCTTTTTAAATTTCAAATTTTTCAGAAACTATTCTTAGAGATCATTTACAACTTACGAGTAACTTACCTTGCCAAATTTCAAGTTTCTAACCCCTTCAGTACCACAAAAATTGCAATTTTTGTACGTTTTTCGCTACCGCATCCCCCTGGGGTAGTGACACCGACATAAAATATAGCCTATGTTAGAGCAGAAACTGCCACCATAAATTTGCCAACATTACGCTTGCAATCGGTTCGGTAGTTCCACATATTTCATAGATATTGTAATTTAGAATGTTTTTAGAACGCTTTTCGCTCATTTCACCCTTTTAAATTTCGAACTTTTTATAAACTGTTTTTAGAGAGCATTTACATTTTATAAGTAACTATCTACCATGCCAAATTTCAAATTTCTAGCCTTAGTATGAAAAAATAAATTGCAATTTTAGAACGTGTTTCGCTATCGCACCCCTCCTCCTGGGGTAGTGACAACGACATTAAATATAGCCTATGTTAGAGCAGGTTCTGTCATCATCAATTTGCCACCATTTTGTTTGAAATCGGTTCTGTAGTTTCATAGATACCATGCCAAATTTCAAGTTTCTAGGCCCTTCAGAATTACAAAAATCGCTATTTTAGAACATTTTTCGCTCCTTCACCCCCTGTGGGTAGTAGCGGCCACATAAAATATAGCCTCTGTTGGAGTAGGGACTGTCACCATCAATTTGATACCATTACTTTTGAAATCGGTTCGGTAGTTTCAGCAATTACACTCTACAAACAAAAATACAAAAAAAAAGTTATTTCTTTATAGTATTAGTATACTTAGATTTGTAAATATTCCGTTGCTATAGTAACGGATGTATTTTTAGAAATTATCACTTGTAATGTTAGGGTTGGGTTGTTTGGGTTTATAACACCCAATATATTTCTTAGTTATACCATAAAAGCTATATACCACTGGAAAGATAATTTAATTAAAACTATCATACAATACAGTTTGTTCAATTCTAAAAATATATCAAACGTTATATAGCTAAAAATAAGAAAAAAGCAGTAAAAGCTGGTTAGGTTGACGATAATTATTTTTCTTTTTCTTTGCTAAATGTAACGATAATTTCTAATTCACAAAATTTTGATTATATTTTTTATGACAATTTTAAATGATTTTTTTAATAAGGCAATATTTTTTATACAAAATGTTCACAAAAACAGGATCATGTGGGGGAAAAAATGTAAGCAGACCCATGCAACTTCGGCATAACTGTGATTTTTCATGTAATCAGATAATAATCGTCAGAAATATTTAACTATTATTAGAAACAAGTTATTTTTTACAATTGAAATTATTTAGTCTTTTCAAGCTTTTTTCCTCGTCTTTTCCTTTTCCTTCAATATAGATTTTAAAACTTGTCTAACTGTATATAAATATATATATATTTAATATAAATTCATACAAACAAACTTTGCAAAGAAAATGTAAATTTTCTGATAAAAATTCTTTTCAACTATGTGGTTTCGAAGTATTAAAAAATCCACCTGTTTTATAAATGTCATTAAAGAAATATACATACATATATATATTACTTTCATATTAAGAATCCAAAACTTAAACGAAAACATAGGGTTGGTTTAGATTTAGACTGGAAAGCTATACCAAAACTAAATACACAAGAAATGAAAATTTTAACTGTACGAAAAAAAATTGTAACATTGTAAATTATTATAATTTTTTGGCAATAGAAGATATGAAAATGATAATATTTATAATGTCACAACTACAATAATTTGTTTCTTTAAAATGACGTCATTTATATACAAAGCAATACTATGTAGAGGGGGTTTAAATTTGCTTTCAAACTGCAGTGATATTGGTTGAAACTCATAAGATTTATTTTGTTGTTATTTTTTTAATTATCTCTACTGGTAATTGAACAAATGCAACTGAAAAATCATTTCAACAGAGACATGATATATTACAAACAATGGTGTTAAAATAAGCAAGAAAAGCTACTGTGAAAATTCTGAGACTGAAAGGCTAACTTTTAAAAGCTGACTTCGTTTTTTCTTTTTGTAATTATATTCATGTAAAGTGAAAAAAAAATTCTTCATTTTGCAGATATTTAAAAAATGTTTATTATTTTATATTTTTTAAGAAAATGTAACTTATTTTTGAGAAACATTTGTAAGAAATCAATTTTTCCAAAATTTCCAATTTTTCCAGAAAAAAACCGGGAAAAAACTGTTTTTTTCCGCCACTTCAAAATTTCCGGAAATTTTACATCTCTAGTCAGGACATATTCTTTTATCATGACTTGTTTTTCTCTGTAGTTTAAACAAAAGATAGTTAAAAGAAATGAACTGCACGGTAAAAGAGAATATTATTTTAATATAAATTTTAATTTTACGATGCATTAAAAATTTAAGCAATTTTAATAGTTTATACCTGGTCGTTATGAAATGGACTGTATGAGTGGAGATTGCCTTTTTAACTTTTTATTATTAACATGTAACAGGACAGTAGAGGTTCACACACACAAATTTTTAAATTGAACTGCATTTTTATAATTAATGTCGCCGCGTGAACTGGGCGGTGTTTACAATACACTGTAAAAAAATTCCGTAATGTTACGCATTATAGCCAGAAACGTTCCAGGTTTTCACAAGTATCTATCAGATTTCTGGGCAAAACCAGTTTTTTTGCGAATAGTTTCCTGAATTCAGGAATTGAGCATTTTTGCGTGGCAACGTCTCTGTTCTTAGCTTTGTTTTTGCCGCCATCTTTGCTTCTCGAGTTCGATTCTGTGCAGACTTGGAATGCTGTCTCTGTGCCTGTCTTGTACCTGAACAACTAATTATAGATTGGTAAGTAGATTAATTTTCATTTTAGTAAGATAATTTATGTAATATTTGAGTATTAGTTTGAAATATTTTGATGAAGATCGTATTCTTGTATCGTATGTTGCTATCTGGTATTCTCAATATGCAGTTCATGACACAAACATACATAAACGTATACATACCGGATGTTTATTTTTTTTTAAGATTTTCTTGCATGATTGAACAGCTATGGAAGTTTCTTGTTGAAATATATTTTTTTCATGGATATTCGCTAAATCATGGAAAGTTGATTTCTTAATATTGTAGGTATTCCACAGGTGATTAAATTTAAAATTTTTTATACGTATTCTTGGACCGGAAATTTAAATTTTTTGTTTTATGTATTTTATTTCAAATGGGAATCTGCTGTACAAATGTCAATGTTATTTGTTTCTAAATCATTGTCTAAACATCTTTTAATCCCTTAACGAAAAGAAGTCTGAACACTAAAAATCCAAAGTACTTGAGATTTATCTAACAAATGTCCTCTTTTATCATAATTATGTACAGAGTATCTCATGAAGTAATTTAAAGTGCAAAGATGTGTCTGTTTCATTGGTAACCTTGTCTCAGATATTGCAGCTAATGACAAGAGTGTGCATGATGAATTAAAAAAGATGTGATTTGACTGAGATCGAAAACAAACAAAAAATTATTTTCCTAAGAACAAATTCACTAGTAGTTTTATAGCTTTAATCATGAGATTCGTAGCTAAAGCAGATAATTTTATGTCATATATTATGACATGTACATTTATGTCATATATTTAAAGTAAATTGTATTAACCAATGCGCACTCTAAAAAAGAAATGTGTAAATTAGCCAATTTTACACGTATGTATGTGTAAATTTCTAAAAAATACACGTCATAAAAATTACACATTTTTGCAAAAATTTACCTATTTTTATGTGTATTTTGCTTATTAAACTATGAGTGTAAATTGTTATCATCACTTGAAAATCTTAGATAGATGTGTAAATGTAGAAAAAACGCCTGGATTTACACGAGCAATTAAGAAACTGTATATTTAGTAAGCAATATAAAACAATAATAATAACAGAATTATTTCACTATACATCTGCAAATGTTATCTTGAAGACTGAAAAAACAAAAGATACCTACAATATTCAGTGGAGGGATGAAAGCATTTCTTTTTTGTTGATTTAAAAGCGACAGGAAGTTGCCCAAATGCTCATACAAGGCTTTGTCTCATATTTATATTATGGTACCTTCTAATCATCTGCGCTGAGTGCGATCAGAATAATTTTAAAAGCTATTTCATTAGAAGAGAGTATTCATATAGCAGACGGGTTAAATGATGTAGCCCCCCAGGAACCCGCAGATGGGATTACGTTTATAGAATAAAAATTTCGAATTTTGGAGTGAAAATGTAAGTAATTATAATATTTTATAATATTAATTTGAATCTGTATTTGAATCTGAAGAGTTACAAATTATATACAGTAAAAAAAAAAAAATATAATATAATAAATTCATAATACAAAATAGTAAATTCTGATTAAGTTGCTTCTAGAACTTAATATATTTAAAAATATAATTCCTAGTTAAGAGTTTGTGAATTTCTGTAGATTTCGTTTACATATATTTTATTTGCATAATATTATGTGCATTTTAAGAAGATTTGTACAAAATTAAAAATAATAATATATCAAAAACTTTGTGTAAAACCCTTATTAATCCTTTGAAATTAATTTCTAATGAAATAAATAAATTGCAGTATTATAAAAATAGCACGATGGCTGTTACATAATTAATTGTTTGGATATTTTTTTAATTGTTAGAAGAGAAATTTGGTGTCTGAGGGATTAATAATAAAATAATATTAATCATATTATAGCAAGTAGTAAATGTGGGACAACTTTGAGGAATTTCTTTGAAAAATATTTTTTTTATTATTATTATATTTTAGTTTTTAATATGTTATGTTAATTTGCGTTATTTTCAAATTTCTCGCTTGGATTTTTGTGTTTCTAAATGATTTTTTTTTTGTTCGAAAAATATCAACAAATTCTTGATTTTTGTTTATCGTGCCTGATGAAAGGACAATTGCAATGCAAATTATTGACAGGTGTTACACTCATCCTGAAATCTTATCACCTGTCCTGAGATTCCTGAGTTTTGTGCAACATTGTTAAACATCAGCATCTGAAATTACCGAACTTTTGATTATGCTAGGTGTATTTAGTGAAGTGCTATGCAATTTTTTAAGTTCATTATGTTGTTTTTAATATACTGTGTATTTTTACGAGAATGTAATGTCTATTTTTAGAAAGCACCATGCTGATTTACGAAGCGAGGTTTAACCTTTTTGAACATTGCTGTTTTAATTTGAACAGCTTAGAAAGGAAGTGACCGACTGATGAATTTGATTTTTTTTTTTTTATGTGCACGTTTGACAAAGTTATTGAATATTTTATACAATTGTTCGATGAAATTCTTTTTTTTATTTTTTTACACTATCATTCGACAAAATTTCCGAACTTTGCATAAAAATCTCTTATTTTATTTGAGCGACCGTTTGACAAAATTCAAAATATTTTCAGAAATTAATTGATAATTTTACACGGCCATTTGATAAAATTGATCTTTTTCATATACATTGATAGATGACATTCCTATTTTTGTTTTTTTTTTATCTATTCACTGATTGCAGAAATTCATTTTTGTTTCTGTGATCTTTTGACAAAATCAGTTTTTTTGCACAATCTAATGTAAGGAAAGTACATTATCGGGACTTTCCCATAAGTCGCCTCAGTTGAAAGATTTAGGATGGCAAATTTATGACCAGAGACTCGCTGGCGACAATTTTAAGCCATAAAAGTCAAATAAGAAGAACTTTGATTTAAGTTGGTCTGGGAGATAATATCAAAGAACACACACGTAGTTCCGAGAAAGAAAACAACACGCTACAGAAACAACTGATGCATAGCCATTGGTTGGGGTTGGTAAAGAGGAGGTGAAACTGACCCTCTGTTATGCAAATTTCAGTTAAAACGGGAGATCAACTACCCAATGAAAAAAAAGAAGGATGGGCTTAAAGCACTGTCATGCAAATTTTGGGCAGAACGAAGTACGGCCCACCGTGGTGATGAAAAAGGAGTTGTGAAAAAGAATGAAAACAGAACACACATCGATCTCAGAAGCGAAAGGAAGAGGTGAAATAAAATGACGCGATGAATTTTGTGCGGTCCGAAAGAGGAAAATAGAGTGAGTGGCAATTCTGATGGTAAGAAAGCAACGAACCCGAACAACATATATGGAGAGTGGGGAAGTTAAGCTAAGTTTTGTGAAATGAACATTTTCAATAAGTGCAGTGCTATTTAGTTAGCGGAAAGAGTGCTCTGATACAAAGAGAAACCTTCTTCAATCAATGTGTAGAGGTAAATATGACTCTGACCTAAGTAATTCCCCAGTTTATTTGATTTTATCAAAATATTATAAGAGAAGCTGGTAGGGTGACCTTAGTCACAAATGGAAGTCAGTATTTTAATTGTAAACAAATAATGTTGCCAAAGATCAATTTAAATATAAATACAAACAAATATAAGTATCCTTTGCAAGGATCAAAGTGTTAATGCCAATATTATAGGAGAAATTTTGTTAGGAAATTAAATCAGATGTGTTCTGATAAATCTTTTTTTTTCTTGAAATAACTGTAAATATTGTAAATAAATAATAGTGTTAATTATTTGGAGTCTTCTCATTTAAATTATCTAGTATGTGTTTGTTTATTTAGATTTCCATTTTAAAAGTCAGCTAAGGGCAAGAATGATCATTCTCAAAAAGGGTAATGGGCTACTTCGAAATTACACAATGCAATGGGGGGAACATATCCAAAATTTAATCTCTATGGATTCCTTTTATTATTATTTTCTGAATAAATTAATTTATTCTATTAGCCAACCCCAGAGAAACCTTTATGTATTTAATTCTAAGCTTTAATTTTGATCAACTTGTCCCAGCAAAAGGGTTATGTTGGAATGGGCAGCAATTAGAAGGGAAATTAAAGGATAAAATCTTAAATAAATATTATAACTGAGCCATGCATATTTCTCTTCAACATCTGCAATTCCTATATAATTCACTGGTGCCGTCCAGTTCTTAATTATTGTTAATTGAGTTTTCAATTTTAATGATTAAAAAATTGCAACTGGGTTATTGTCAAACATTAAGTTAAATACCTTTAATGTATTCTAAAATACAGGCTCATGTTAAAAGCAATCAATTTAAAATTTTATATTCAAATTGTGGAAATTTACAATCTATATAGTATATTGCAAAATAATAATTATGAAACTGTTAATTAGAATAATTTCAACTCTTTTATTTTAATGATAAGTTATTGGAAGATTAAATGGAGATTTTTTTATTTTGATGGTTTGTTTGACTTCCTCTAAAAGGCTCCACTACCAGCAAGTCGGTGATTTCGTAAATATCAGTATTCAACTTAGAAAAATCAGTATATTCGTAATTGTATGTATATTTTATGTTACTCTTATATGAACTTTGCATTTGATCTTTAACAGTATACTGAAACATTGTGCTAAGAAAGTAAATCATAAAAAAAAAAATCAAATGATATCGTAAAATGATATGAATAATAAAAGAATAAAAAGATAAGGATTTATGTAGCAGATAAAATAGTGTATTAGTAGATTGTTAATGCATATATATTTTGATACTGTATACTTTATTGTATAATGCATTTATATTTTGATATCTTTGAAAATTTTGCAAATGTTTACACTTGGCTTAATAATATTTTTAGGGGTAAGAATTTCCATGCATTTTTAAAGTTAGATTTAGAATTCAGTATCTAAATAAATTTTAATTATCAAAAAGCTGAATGCCAAAAAAGAATCGTAGAAATCATAGAAATAGCTTGAACTCGAGTTTTTCTGGCGTATTAACGCGAGGGCATATAAAAAAGTTAAATAAACAAAAGCAAATTGATTCGAGTAACACGATGGCAGATCCATCAGTGGACACAATAATTTCTCTAATCCCGAATTTCGATGGGAAAAAGTTAAGTGATTGCGAGTATTTTCTCAGACAATTTGAGGACTTAACTAAACAAATATTAAAAGACGATGCGAAGCTTACAATTTTGAAAGCAAAATTGTCGGGTACTGCGAGAGAGAAACTCTCACAAAATAAATCGCTTATAGAAGAGAAAAACTACAACGAATTCAAAAAGAAATTGTTAGATTTATTCAAAATCAAGAAATCATTTACGCAGGTACAGACTGAGTTTTTCAATCTGAAACAGAAACCGGGACAAGACTTAACAAGTTTTATTAGCGAATTCAAAAACGCAGCGTCTCTTTATATAGAGAAAAGCCATACAGAAGTTGATCCGAACGGAAACGGGAAATTTTTGGACTTAGTAAGATTGACACGATTTTTGGATGCGATTAGACCGGATTTAAGTATGGATTTAAGGAAAACCTTTCCCGATAATTTTGAGGATGCTTGCAAAACAGCAATTAAATTAGAAGAGGCGTACAATAATATAGGGGCAGAACAGGTAAATACTATAACAGCTAACAATGAATCGCAACTTTTTGAGAAGTTATTGAAATTAAATGTAGAAACGGCGGAGCAGATTAATAATTTATCAAAATAAATAAATAACATAAAATTGGGAACAATCGAAAAAAGAGAGGAAGTCGAAAAATTTTGTAATATATGCAAGAAGGGGTCACACAATGAGGATAGTTGTTGGTATAATAAAGCTAATAAAAACAACAACCAGAATTATAGGCATAGATTTGTAAACAATAGGGGTAATTACAGAGCAAATTACAAGAATTATAACCAGTATGAAAGACACGATTCTCACAATGCATTTCCGGAGGGTAATATTTACTATAATCATGTACCAAATGCTCAACCTTTTCCACCCCCACCACAACAACATTACAACACGCCGTATACTTATTATCAACCTGACTTTAATAATTATGATGCACAGGGGTATTACACTCAACAGAGAGGAAATTATAGAGGTGCACAGAGGAATAACTATCGCAATAAATATACGGACTCTAGGGAAAACAGAGAAAATCATACGAACAGTAACAAGGATAGTAATCAAAGGGGTACATTTCAGAGGGGTAATTATAAAAGATACAAGCAGAACAAAGATAAGGATGCGGAAAACTAAATACGAGACTTGTAAATACAGATAAAGAAGACCCGAGCAAGTCTCACGATAGCGGGCATACTTTAAGGGATAAAACTATTGCAAGTGTACAGAACGATACAAATGAACTTCCTCTAATTAAATTTAAAATTAAAGATATTGTAATTAACAGCCTTTGTGACTCAGGCGCACAGGTGAGCTTGATCTCACCGCTTTTGTTTGAAAATTTAAAACAAGCAAATATAAAATTTAAATATTTGGGAAATCAAATTAAGATTCAAACACTTACAAATTCACTGATTACATTCAAACAGTGCATTAGAATGGCATTTAAATTACAGGACACTTTTGTAAAAGGAACTTTTTATGTTACAAATAAAGATTTTGGCCGCAAATATCAATTATTACTAGGGTACGATTTCTTAAAAGAAAATCAAATGGTTCTAGATTTTTAAAAGAAGTATCTTAAATTCAAAGGAAGAAAAATGGCATTAAACATCAAAGATTCGGAGGACACTGGGGATGTAAATACATTAATTACAGAACAAAACACAAGGACTAAAAAATACAGAAAACCTACAAAGGGGAAAATGTTTGCAAAAACGGTAGGCCATAATATTATAAACCCAGGGGAGGAAAAATTTGTAAAATTAGAATGCCCCATAAAATTAGAGGAAAATCAAACATTTATCCTAGAACCAATACAGCACAAAAATAAAATTTTCTATGAAAGATCTATCCATGACACCCCAAGGAACAGAAAAATAAATATTTTAATTAAAAATATTACTAATAACAAGATACATTTAGAAACAGGTATGAACATCGGGCAAATTTTCACTAATTTGGAATACAAACAAGATAAATCTATAGACAATATTGAGCAAGGGAGAATTTTTGAGGTCAATGCATTAAATTTGGAAGATGTACATAAATTAAGAGAGGCAGAGATAAATGAGGAAGATTTTGATCTTAATCATTTACCATCGGATGTACAGGATTCGTTCAAACAAATTCTTTTAAAGCATGTACACGCGTTTTCGAAATCCTATCAAACTTTAGGTCAATGCTCAACACAATCCTTTGACCAAATTAGAAATTTTCCCCCAAGAACGAAATTTGCGATGCTTTTATGCGTAGTTGACAAAATGATTTCGTGGGATTGGGTAAAAATAAAATAAAAATAAATAAAAAATTAAATTAACGATGCATTCTCATACCTGGGGAAAAAATTAGAAGAGAGCTGCATTTTTCATTATGCGAGATTTTCTATTTTGTGCACGATTTGTGCAAATCTGCACGCTATGTCTAATTTTAATGTAAAATTTTCGGAACTGACTACTTTAAAGTTTCAGAACTTTTCTAAATTTCCTAACAGTCAACAATGAGAGTTTTGCAATACTGAAAATACTTTGTACTGCCCTCTTGTTTCATTTCATCCATGTACAACCTTTCCTTTTTAAAATTCCATCCCTGCCTAGTTTATTTTTCTCTGTGCCCTTTTTCTTCTCCTCCAAGAACTTTTTCACCCCCCCCCCTTTTAATTTCTAGAATAAACACTACAAACACAGTGATCAGGATGTTAAACCGACAGAGGTATAACAGACAATATTTTCGTTTTGTTGAAATGCTGTTTTGGAGCAATTATTCATTTTCATAAACATATTCATTTTTGTATACTGTTTGAAAATTTTATATTTAATTATGTTGGAAACTGTCCTAAAAGTTCACCAGTATTACCCCTGTATTGAAAGTTTTTTTTTTTTTAAATGTGATTATTTTTCATTGACAAACAACAATAAATAAAAGTAATAATTAATTCTAATAACTGGTAATGAATATTGGAAAAAACTCTTAGCATTGCAAGTATGCTAATATGTTCTGGAAACTTCCTTCTTAAGCTCATTTGAGTATAAAATAAATGGAAAAGCACACTTCTTTCAAGAACAAATAATTTCTCAAGATCAAATAGTTTCTTATAATAATTTTACTTTTCTCAGCTTTCACCTAAATTAAATTAATGAAAATTTAAAAAAATGGTCTTTAATTTTAAACATGAGATTATAGAGAAAATACTAAGTAAATTAATTGTAAATGTAGGTATATGTTGAAAAGAAAACATTCTGCCTAAGATTTTTTTAAATGACAAAGTCTGTTAATGCTTTGAGTGACTTTATCCTTGAATGCTTCTAGTTATAATAAGTTGCACAAATTAAAAAAAAAAAAAAAAAAAAGATTGGTCCATTGATATGGAGGAAAAATAAAAAAATCAACATTTAAAATCTGTGATCATTACATGGATAAAAACTACATTATATTTCTTTATAATGGAAAATGTAATATTTTTTAGCAATTGACTGCTCAAGTCAGCCTCATAAAAGTATACTCATAAAAGTATTACATTTTTGAGAATTTTCAATTACTCATAAAAATATAATATTTTTATGAGTAATTGGTTGCTCTTATGTCAGAATAGCAATCGATGAGATTTAAAGTGTTGGCAATTAATTTTTGAGGCATTTTATTAATTTTCAAAATATTTAACTTAAAAAAGAAAACATTATACAATTTTAAAATGAAACAACATATATTTAAATTTATCTTAAAAAGCAGTTTATTTTTAACATGAAACTATATTTTGTAAGAAAAATTTTAACTATAGCGACATTAAAAAAATTTTTACAGACAAATTTGATGCTGTAAGGGGAAAAAAAGTATGTTTATAAGATAAATATTAAATTAAAAAAATATTTTATATAAGTTCTATATTTTAAAATATTCTTGAAACATACAAAAATTACTTTGCAAAACTTTTAAGCTAATTAAGTTATCAGCTACATCACTGTTAAAAAAAAAAAATCAGGAACGTTCCTGGAAAATAATGGACAGCTAATGTGCCTAATTTATACCAGTAACATTTCAAGCAAAAAAACAAAAAACTTTTTTAAGAATTCAGAAAAGTTAATATTAAAAGTCAGTAACTTTCCTGGAATTATAGTGGGAAGGTTTCTCAATTCTTCAGAAAGGTTCCAGGTTTAAGTCGGTAACCTTCCTGGAAAAACCATGAACATACTAAAACCATCCCACAATAATTCCAGGAAAGTTACTGGCTTTTAATAGTAACTTTTCTGAAGTCTTAAAAAAGTTTTCTGTTTTTTGCCAGAAATGTTACTGGTATAAATTAGGCACATTAGCTGCCCATTATTTTCCAGGAACGTTCCTGAATTTTTTTTACAGTGTACGTGCGAGTGCTTCATTGACCCACAGCTTAATGAATTGTTTTACAAAATGTTCCTAGGTGGAGCTGTGATACAACGCTCACTAGATGGAGCCAAAACCGTACTTCCGCGACGGAACATGCCGCCCGGGGATGAAATATGAAATATTTCAGCAATTAATTTAAACTTAGAATATAATTAATATACATTACAGATAATATTACAATACAAAATGAACAATATACAGTGAATTGGTTATATAATTAATTAAGAATAGTATTCAAATACAATACAACATAAATGCTATTTACATTAAATTTTCACTAATTGGCAATAGACAAATTTTTTAAATGCCCGTAAAAATTCACTCGTGGCAGTTTTCACTTTAACTGCACGCACCTTATTGTCTTTGTCGGGGACTATTTTTACAATCCGGGCCAGTGCCCATTTACATGGTGGCAGATTTTCTTCCTTTAATAACACTAGGGATCCTACTTTAACGTTATTTTTTGTGAACTGCCATTTACCGCGCTGCTGTAAATGATTTAGGTAATCAATAGACCAACGTTTCCAAATGCATTGAACATATTTAGTAATGCGTTGCCAATGGTTTAATCTATTATCGGAGATATTCATAACAGTAGGCTAGGGAATACTGGTGATGGGTCGGCCAATTAAAAAATGGCCTGGGGTAAGCACTTCAAACTCATTTTTGTCATCTGAAAGTGGAAATAAAGGCCGGGAATTTAGAATGCCTTCGATTTGTATGATAAGAGTTTCGAAGTCCTCAAGAGTAATTTTATTATTACCTACGGCCCTGAGCAAGTGATGTTTGAAGGACTTAACGCCTGCTTCCCAGAGACCGCCAAAGTTAGGGGAACGCGTGGGAATAAATTTCCATGTAATGAATTCCTGGGCTAAAAAATTCGATAATTCCTCGCTGGGAGTTTTCAGCGATTTCTTAAACTTATCTAATTATGTTGACGCACCTTTAAAGTTAGTGGCATTATCTGAGGTTAGTGTACTTATCTTGCCTCTCCTAGGGCAGAATCTTTTAAGCGCCGCGATAAATGCAGCAGCGGATAAATTGCTTACTATTTCTAAGTGTATTGCCTTAGTAGACATGCATATAAATATGGCCACATAAATTTTGAATAAACTCCTTTTCTTCGATTCTTATATTTGATGTGGAATGGACCACAAAAATCGACGCCTGAATTTAAAAAACTTGAATTTGGTGTTACACGTTGTTGTGGGAGGTTTCCCATTAATTGATCTAGTGTCTTGGGATTGTGCTTGAAGCACGTGACACAGGAATGAACAATTTTTCTAGCTATGCTTTTAGCCTTTATGGGCCAATATTGCATGCGTACTTGATGGACTAATCCCTGTGCACCTATATGCAAGTATTTTTATGGAAGAATTCAAAGATTAATTTAGTGAGTACGTGATCATTTGATAAAATCAATTGATGATTGGCTTCAAAGGGCAAATTGGAGTTGATTAATCTGCCACCTACACGAAGTAAGCCACTTTCGTCCAAAAAGGGATTTAATGATTTTAAACTACTGGACGAAGGAACAGTGTGTCCTTTCCTCAACGCAGCTATTTCCGCTGCAAACTTACCCTCCTGGGCTTTTTTCACCAAAAAATGAGTACTTTGTTGTAGCTCGCTCGCCGTCAGGTGATTGGAAATCCTTTCTAATTTGCGAGCATTGCCAAGAAACCTGAAAATGAAACTACATATTCTAATTAGTTTAAAAAAATTATGAGAACATTTATACAGACGATCACAAAAAGTGTCATTTTCATTAGAAATTGTGATCAAAGTAATATCTGGTTTCAGTTCTTTTACACAGTCAATGTCTGTGGGATTGGGACACTGTCTAGAAACTGTGATTTCTCTTTCAAGAAATTCTGGACCAAACCACCATAAGTCATTATTTATTAGATTCTTGGCATATGCACCTCTGGATATCACGTCAGCCGGATTAGACTTGGAGGATACGTAATTCCACTGATAATTTTCAGAAAGAGTCTGAATCATAGTCACTCTGTTGGCTACGAAATTTTTTAATTTGTGTGGTGGAGTATTGACCCAAAAAAGTACAATGGAAGAATCAGTCCAAAGCCACACCTTTTCAAAGAACAACTGTAAGGTTGGAACTAATTTTTTAACTAGTTTCGTCAATAGTAGAGCTGCTGAGAGCTCTAATCTTGGTATAGTCATTGGCTTTAGGGGAGCCACCCGAGACTTGCTGCATAGAAGATTCGAACTGAACTGTCCAGTCGTGGAGATGGAGATGCATCGTAAATAAACAGCAGCTCCATAGGCTTTCCCTGATGCGTCACAGAAACCATGAAGTTCTAATTTTGCGATATTGTCCGACAGAACATATCGAGAAATGACAAGATTATTTATGTCTTGTAATTTAGTCAAAAAATTGTTCCATTCTCGAAGAGAGTTGAGAGGCAGATGTTGATTCCAATCAAGCTTTTGTTCCCATAGCTGTTGCATAAAAATTTTTGCTTTGGTGACAATCGGGCCAACCAGGCCTAGTGGATCATAAATTTTGGCGATTTCGGCCAATACTTCTCTTTTGGAGTAATTATCTTTAGGGGTGACAGTAATTTTAAAGGAAAAATGATCCGATTGGGGCTTCCGTAACATTCCTAATGTTTTTACAGAAATCTGCTGCGAGGGATCTTCAAATGAGTATTCTGAAATAGCGGTGTCTTCTAACAACTCAGGGTGATTAGATACCCATTTGTGTAGTTCCATACCGCCCTTTTCTAAAATCAGAATCGATTGAGATTGCAACTCTTGTGCATCTTACAAGGAACCCGCACCTGACAAGCAGTCGTCAACATACATATCATTATATATCACACACACAAATTTTTAAATTGAACTGCATTTTTATAATTAATATCGCCGCGTGAACTGGGCGGTGTTTACAATACGTGCGAGTGCTTCATTGACCCACAGCTTAATGAATTGTTTTACAAAATGCCCCTAGGTGGAGCTGTGATACAAAGCTCACTAGATGGAGCCAAAACCGTACTTCCGCGACGGAACAATACCCAAAAAATATACATAGTGAATTTTGATGAAAATTGGCATTTTTCTTTCAGAACGAAGCCAAAAGGTATGATCTGCTATTGAAAGATTAAAAATTTAGACTTTTGGAACATTACACATTGGAAATTATAAGGTATATGATACATTACTGCCAAATTGTTACATTAAGTTTACACACAAGTATCAATCGATTTTTTTAATGCGAGCATTTATGTCTAAAAAATAACAGACATGTTAAATTTTAAGTTTCTGTCCCTAACAATTCTGAATATTCCATAATTTAGAAAGTTTTTTGCTCATTTAACCTTTAAATTTAGAATTTTTAATAAATATTTATACCGAGTGTCTGAATCTTAGAAGTTACCACAATACTAAATTTTAAGTTTCTAACTTAGATAAATCCAAATCAGAACGTTCTTAGGAAGTTTTCCGCTTTTTTCACACTTTTAAATTTCAATTTTTTTAGGAACCGTTCTTAATCAGCATTTTCATTTAAAAAAATGACCATCATGCCAAATACCAAGCTTCTACCTTAGTGTACCAGGTAAATTGCACTTTTAGAAAATTTTTCTGCTTCTGCACCCTTTTTAATTTCGCATTTTTAGAAAACTGTTCTGGGCAAGGATTTCAAGGTCGGGACTGGGCCCGACCAGTCCATGCGTACTCTCGCGAATGATACTGTGGGAGAACCGCTACTAAAATCCATCTGGCTTTCGCTTCTCCCCGCAATTACGCGCAGTATTGTCGGTGCATTGAGCGATAAATTACCGTAGCTAGTTACCGTGACCGACAAAATCCATAATTTGACAGTGTTTCCGCAGATTAATGCGACTGGGAGTACTGCTCCCACACCCACTAATTCTCTGGAGGTGCAAATCGCTCAGCTGGAGCAGCAAGTTAGCTCATTAATTAATGAACAAAGTCGCTCTAGGCAACAAAATTTTCGGGAACGCGACGACCGGCGTAGCCGTTCTAAGACGTTATAAAGAGCCCACAAACAATCTCTATTTTTACCGCACAAATTTTGGCTCAAAGGCTAGAAAATGAACTCTCCCCATGTTCTTTTCGGTAGGAAAGTTAATTCGGCGATCGCACAGTGGCCATAATTGCGACTGCCATGTAAATCGCATTCTTTTGGCCGATCCAACATCTAAAATAAACTTTCTTATCGATACCGGGACTGACATTTTTGTTTTACCAGCAAATTATATCCAAAAAGCTGCAATGAATGATGGTTTAGCTCTTTATGCTGCCAATGGCACAAAAATATCAACATTAGGTACTAAACGGTTCACTCTTGACCTAAATTTACGCAGAAGTTTCACTTGGCCTTTTGTACTCGCAAAGGATAATCAGCCAATCACTGGCATTAGATTTCCTTAAAAATTTTAATTTACTTGTAGATGCAAAAAACAGTAGTGTAATTGATGCTGAAACAATGTTATCATCGCAGGGAAAGTTCTGTTAACCCTGGTGATATTCCAAAAACTGCCGTGACTACACCTTTTGGTCTTTTTGAGTTTGTTTATGCAGCTTTCGGCCTTCGAAATACAGGAAAAACCTGTCAGCGGTGCATATATCAGGTGTTAAATGGTTTAGATTTTTGTATACCTTACTTGGATGACATCCTCATTGCTTCGGCAAACGAGGAAGAACATGAATGCCATCTTAGGCAAGTTCTTGATCGCCTTCGGCAGCATGGAATAAAATTAAATCCTGCAAAATGTATTCTTGGGAAAAATTAGTTTTCTTTCCTTATGTGTCTCATAACAATAACACACTCAGGGGTTTATCCCCTTCCTAAAAAACACAAGCCATAGCTGAATTCCCAAAACCGGAAACAATTGTCTATTTAAGACTTTTTTAGCTATGATAAAATTTTACCGTCGTTTAATTCCAAACGCTGCCCAAACCCAAGCCCCCTTGTATGAATTGCTTAAAGATTCTATATTGAAATTTGTAAAAAAGATCTAATAAATTGTGCAACTCTTGCTTATCACACTCCTCATCAACAACTCACTTTGAGTGCTAATGCTTCTGACATTACAATCAGGGCTCTCTTGAATGTCATAAATGGAAATCATTTACAACCCCTTGTCTTTTTTTTCGAAAGCTAAGTCGCACGGAGCAAAATTACAGCAACTAGGACAGAGAACTCCTTGCAATCTATTTGGCTGTTAAACAATTTTCGGCACATTCTGCAAGGCAGGGAATTTATAATATATACTGACCATCGGCTATTAACTTTTGCCTTTTCAAAAAAATTCAGATTCAGATTATCCCCGGCAGCTCAGGCACCTAGACTTCATATCGCAATCTAGCACAGATATTCAACACACTACTGGATCTGAGAATATTGTGGCCAACGCCTTGTCACGAATAAACGACATATCCACTTACCTTCCATTGACTATTCATGTATGGCTGAAGAGCAGGCTAATGATAAAGAATTAGCTGAGCTATTGACGAAGTCTGGCACGTCGCTTTAATTTTAAAAACCTGCAAATCAATCCTGAAGCAACACTTTATTGTGATATGAGTACAGTCAGAATAAGGCCAAACGTCCCAGAAAAGTTTCGTCGTGTTGTATTTCAAAGCCTACACAGCTTATCTCATCCTGGTATAGGAGGTTTCCATAAACTCATCCAAAGAAAATTTGTGTGGCCAGGAATGGCGAAAGACATCTCCAATTGGGCACGTTCATGCATGAGGTGTCAAAAGTAAAAAATTCAACGACACTCTTGCAGCCCTATACAACATTTTCCTGTGACATCACAAAGATTCGAGCATGTCCATCTTGACATTATTGGACCCTGACCTCCATCGGATGGTTGTCTATGTGGTGACATTCATAGACCGTTTTTCCCGTTGTCCAGAAGCGATACCTATACAAGATATCACTGCTGATACCCTGGCTCAGACATTCGTCAGATACTGGATTTCAAGGTTCGGTGTGCCACAGATCCTGACTACTGACCAAGGGCGGCAATTCGAGTCGCACCTATTCACTTCCTTGAGAAAAATTCTAGGCACTCACTGCATCAGAAAGTCTCCGTATCACCCTGCTAGTAATGGTCTTGTGTAACGTTTTCATCGCACTCTTAAGCAAGCCTTGAAATGCCACAACCCCACACGATGGACAGAATACCTACCCATTGTACTTATTGGCCTTCGCTCAGTCTTCAATGAGGATCTTGTAAGTACTTGTGCTGAAATATTGTATGGCACTACACTGTCCCTACCTGCAGAATTTTTAGAGCCTTCTAACCCTACAAGTCTGTTTCGCATGGATCCTGCACCCTTCTTACAGCAGCTTTGTGACACCATCCGCCAGTTAACTCTAGTTCCAACATCAGCACACAACAAGACTGCTTCTTTCGTGCACCCTTCGCTGGATACGTGCACACAATTATTTGTTCGCAGTGACACCATTAAAACACCACTGACACAGCCTTATAATGGTCCCTTTCGTATCATCAAATGCACTGCCAAACATTTCACTGTAGTGATAAATGACAGAGAATCTGTGATTAACAATGACCGTCTTAAGCCAGCCTTCATGACTACAGAGGACTCAACACCTTTACCTCAAATGAAGCCTGTTGACAACCCAACTCATACTGTTATCCCAGAAGAACCGGTAATTTCAACACCAGCTATACCTGCAAACAAAACTAACCTTTCTGGAAGAGTAGTAAGGTTCAATCCCCACTACTTGTGATGCTTCATTACCTCCAGTACTTGAGAGGGGGGGCGGGATACTGTGGCGGTTTAACTGCAACCCACTGTGACTGTGTCAACGTTAATATTACTTAGAACCTACAAACTGAAATTTAAACTGCAACCTTCTAAAACTTGAATTGTCACAACAACTCAACTGTATGTGTTTCAAACACATATATATCTGTAACCGTACCCTTCTTGAGCAGTTTGATCTCGGCTGCTACGCATGGTGCATGGAATGCACGCTTCTTGTATTTTAAAGTTTATATAATGTTGTTTTGTTATTAAAAGTTTGTCGAATCATTTTATTATTTACTTTCACTGAGACATGCTCTACCTTGTTCACAGAATCAAGTTGACTGAGAACCATTGGCTACCATACCACTCTCATAAAAGATAAAAGGTATTCGAACATTACCTCATGCCACTGCCAACTAAAACGACAGGCTGCAATACATCCACCTCCTCTTAGTTGTCATGTGATCAACATAGGTTGTTTTTCATCGATTGTGGAATTGCCATGCGATAAAGGTAGATTGAAAAGCAGCCGAGATCGGTGGAATGTTTACGCGACCTGTCTCTTTCGTTGGCTGCGCTCAACAGCAACAAACGAAATACACGGCCGATTCATGACGTTTAAAACGTCACACGAAGTGGATCATCTTTACACGCTAGATTGGTACAAAGCGGCGGGCCCATCGTTTTGTGCCATGTAAAGATGTTTCCAAGTTCTATATAAGCGCTACCTCTGGGGGTGCCAATCCAGATGCAGGTCTCTCATCTGGAATTGGTTCAAAATTAGGAGACTAGTTTCACAGTTATATGGATCATGTCAGCTATATAGAAATAAAAAGCTGCAAAACCTGGCTCTTGGGCCAAACCAACAACAACAACAACAACCCATTATGGTTTAGTCAGTTAACGGCAATAGTCAGGGCTACACTACATACCGGGCTTGCTCATTCATTATGATGACGTCACAAAAGGTGGCTGACTAGGAGGAAAGACATACAGCGATTGGCACAAAACGATGGGCGCGTTGCTTTGGACCAATCGCTGGTCGCGACCAGCCACCATTTGTGACGTTTTGAGAGTGAATGAGCAAGCCCGGTATCTAGTGTTGCCTTGCAATAGTACATATTTTAAATTACAAATTGTTAATTATTTAACAACCTTTCATGGGCCCAATGGACGGGTAGCCAAGTCAATTAGCACAATAAATTTCAATAATGTAGTTAAAGTGTAATTCAGAATAAGTTCAGTTTAAAATGTAACATTCTTCTCTTCCAGGTTCCCCTTGCAGTTCCTCGTGCTGCCGGTTGGGACGAGCCAATAGCCGGCCCCAACTGGTAGCACAAGGGGTTTTTTTTAGCAGCAGTTTTTTTATTCATTTTATTTTTGACTGTTCGCCTCTTTATTAGGTGCAATTGGACATTGTCCGCAAAAGCTACCGGACCCGCTCTAATGGGACAGCCCACGGAGCCAGTTTTTACCAGGTGGGGTACGGTAGAAAGGCGCAGTCCCGTCAGCCCCCGCAGCGTTTTCGTCTGCCTTGCAACTCGGCCCAAAAATTTTCCCCGATGGTACGACTTAGCTATTGGCTGATTATATTTTCATTTCAGTGGTTTCATTATCTAGTTAATTTCTTTATTTAGTTTCCCTCAAAATTCTCTCCCCTTTTTCAAGCTAAGTTCAGTACCAACGTTTCGGCACTAAATTGTCCAGCCCCATTTCAACTGTCATGACGAGTACGTGATGTGCGGCGTCAGATCTCAGAACATTTAAATTTAGGAGTGAACAACACAGAAAAATCCGGACTCAGTTGATTGGCCGAACTGGGTACTTGTCTTTGTGGACCGCCCCAATAGGGCGATCAGGCGAATTTCGCCCCAATGACCAGGCACTCAAACCCGTCAAACTGGGTCGAATCCCGGTAGGTAGGGGCCTGGTCAGTGGCCTCCAAGATGTTTAAAGAATCATGTAAAGATGTCACATTCCGTGTGACGTTTTGAAAGTTATGAACCGGCCGTCTATTTCGTTGGAGGCAGCTCAACGCTCAAATTAATTTTGCTATCGTCAGCGATTTTAAGGCATGCCATTCTTGCCAAAATTCTTGGTGTTTCATTGTAATCCAAAATCATCTTGACTATTAATTTGACTTAAAGTATCTTTATAACCCAGGAAATTTACCCAAATTGCATCAACATTACAAAACTATTCTCGCTTGCACGAGTTATTCACCTAAGGCAGGCCGCTCACTGAGGTGACACGTAACACAACGTGAGAATGAGGAGACGAATTCTGAAATTCAAGCCTGTTTCTTCTTTGTTTAAAAAAATAATAAAAAAATAAAATAATAATAATAATAATAATAATAATAATAATAATAATAATAATAATAATAATAATAAACAAGTTTGAATTTCAGAATTTTTTTGTGCGCTGTGTCGCTCAAAGAAGTTGAATTATAGTATCCTATTTCTATGGTTCCCCTGCCTAATACTTTGTTGACAAGCTCGCTAAGACTGGATTTGTCCAAATTCGACTTCCACAAGAACAACAGTTTTCCTTTGGATTCGAGGCTATATAAAACAGCTGTTTGGGAAAACAATAAAAAATCACTCACTTATTTTTTATTCTGCTACTGAAACGACAAATATATATTATTGTTCCTTCAGATCTGAAAAATATTTAAGGAATTTTCATATAATTTCAGATTCATTTTATGTTATTTATCTAATTTATTAGAAATAGAGTGAAATTTCAAGTGTTAAAATTGATGTTTGTTTATAAATTACGTAAATTAAACTTATTTTAATTAAATATGATTTAATTTCATTTTTAATATTGGGACTTAAAACAGCCTATAGAGGCGCTGATCGCAGCCGTCGGTACCGGGTAATTGTTCCTTATTGTAACTGCGTTTAAAAGGAGTCAGCTACATTCCTGAGAAACGTTGGACTTGGGTTAGGTTAGTTACCTTGCTTTCATTGGTTCGTTAGATTATGGCAACTTGATGCAGCAAAGGAGGGACTGATAGTTATTGTGATGTATCATTATTTTGGCGCAAAAGTATTTTTTGTTTATGTAAAATCAAGAGATTAAAATCGACTGCTTTATTCGAATTCAAAGATATAAAACCGAAATGTTTTTGTTTACATCATGCATGTTTAATTTTTTTAAATTAAAAATCCTTTTACGTTTAATAAATAAATTTTAAACTTAAAAGAAAACTGATATTTAATCATATGGATATTTATTTAATTGTGCTTCATTTATGTATTACTATTACGTTGTTATGTACATATTTGTATCTTTATTTGAATTACTAATGATAAAGGTTTATCACCATACTCATATTAGAATAGAATGAGACCCAATTTCATAGCAGTAAACTCTTATCAAATGATAATAACAGGTTTTTTTTATTATAAAAAAATTGCTTGTTTATGGAATTGTATAATGGTATAATTGTAGGGAAGTGTGTAATGTAGGCTAGTTAGTGTTTAATATTATGATGCCTTGATACTTTATTTGATACAATAGCTGTCGTTGCTTGAAGGAAAAAAATGAGCTTTATAAGCTTTTTTCTTTTTTTTTCAGAGCAGCACAAATTATTTTAAGGAACAAATATTGTTTTCATATTCTGATAATGTTTTATTTTAATAAATTATGTAAACCAATGTTTTTCATTTAACTCAAGTTGCTTTTTATATATTTAAGTTAGAGGTATCAATATATGTAGATATAATTTTTTGCTTTAGTTTGACGAAATTTAATAGTTTTAATAAATATTTTGGCTAAACATTTATAATATAAAAATAACTTATAGTTGTATAAAGGAAACAAATTTATAATTGTGCAATTTTTCCCACACATTCAAAATTATTAATCTGAACAAAAAGGGGGGGGGGGGGTGTAGGGGTTAGATAGTCGTTTTAGCTGAGTGGTTACTTCACACCTTGATACAATGAAAAAGAAAAGTTAATCTACTATAAATGTGGCTGAAAGAAGGGCTATAAAATGTTAAATTTTTATCTAATTAATAAAAAGGGAATTGAAAAACTGGACACATATGTAACATATTTATGTGCACAGAAATTGCAATATTAATTAATAGTCATTGATGGCAGAAAACAAAGCTTGTAGGAAAAATACTTCATAGAAAATAATAATTTTCTAAAACATAAAAAGTTTTTTAAAATAAATTCTGTGCATCTGTATCATTTTCATAAATTGTACATGTAAAACTAAAAATTACTTTATAATTTCAAGGCAGAAATATTTAATATTTGCTTTTAATCTCATTTCTATGAATAAACATACAATAGATATATATACAGTAATCTTATATATAGGATAGGTGTACCAGTTTTAGCCGCATTCAATCAGTTTGTCCAGTATTTAGCTTATGATTTGATATTAATCAATAAAATGCATTTTTACACCTTAAGAAAACCTTAATTTATCATTTCCAATCTGAT
The DNA here is from genome assembly GCA_963931845.1 of Maratus michaelseni. Classification (NCBI taxonomy): domain Eukaryota; kingdom Metazoa; phylum Arthropoda; class Arachnida; order Araneae; family Salticidae; genus Maratus; species Maratus michaelseni. The sequence goes on along the minus strand of OZ007594.1, from coordinate 127,631,037 downwards.
TGGTTTATTTTTCCATAACCTGTGACTTGCAAAAAAAATTAAACGTGTGAACCCATAGTGTGTGCTCACAAATATTAAGATCTTTGCTTAGCTAACAAGTTTTTAGAATCTTTCAACATTAAGCCTTATCAGTCTCTATTTGTTCTAAAACTAATTGCCATTGAGTTTTATGAGATAAGCTTTCTTTCTATATAAATTCTGCATTAAAATTAATTATTTTAACCGTTTAATGGGAGGAGGTCAAAACTGGTGTTCTAAATTTGCTATATCTACCTTTTATGGCCATGGAAGTGGCCAAAAGGGGTACAACATATGTTCCACTTTTGGCTACATGATTCATTATAGTGAGAATTTTAGCCATTAAAATAATTTTTTGAATATCTGGATAAAACAAAATCAAGTAATTTATTTTTGTTTCTGTTTTGCCTAGTAGGAAAAGCAAGGCTGGTGAGAGTTTCAGAAAGAGGTTTTGTTATTCTCCCTCTAATACAAATTCACTTTAGAAAATAAAACTGTGTGCTAGTTTTACACACGCACTGTATGTGCTAGTTAAAATTGTTAGTGCTAGTTACTAAAAAATGCGATATTACTAGAGAAAATGTAGTATATTGTGTCTAGTGTTGATAAAAAAGGAGGAAAGAGGATATGTATTGTTTAGGAATGATAAATAAAGTAATTCATTTCTAAAGGTTTGATGAGTTATAAATTAAAGTTCTGATTATAGTGGATTTTATTGAATTAACAGCTGTAATAATGAATGAAATAGTATTATTCAGAGCTTATACGTGTTAATTTGGTAAAAACATTTGACATCTGGAGTTGAATGGGCTCATCTAAAAATCCAACAATTCATTTAATATATGTATGATATCTTCATTTTCTGGAAAAATAAACATTTTTTCCATTTTTTTTTCTTTTTTTAAATGTTACAACTTATGTTAAGTCATTTACTACATTGGTTACAATACCAATAAAATCTTTGATCCAAGAACAATTTTCATGCGGGAATCTAACAACTACCTAACATCCAATAAATACTTTTTAACATCCTCCGTTTGAAGATTACTTTCCATGTTATTCTGTTTACACTTAGAAAGTTATATAGAAAGTAGCCACCATCATCTTGTACATCACACACATTTAGGTGCAAGGAAATTAAAGATGATTCTTTATCGATGGACTCGTTTAAAAAGCTGCATTTTCTTTTTTTTTTTAGTTTTGGACTTTTAGTTAAATTTTCTTTTCTTTTTTTTACCGGCATTCTCTAAAATGTTTCTCTTTCAATTTCCTCCTTTTTTCGCATTGCATATTAATAATATTGAGTAACAATTTATGGTTCAGTAAACCATACTATATTAACCATACTACTATTGTTTAGTTAAAACAAAATCAAGTTATTTTAGCTGGAACAAAAACGACATAAAATTTGGAAAGTTATCCACTGCACTCTCCCAGTTTTACGCTAAAAATAATGATACTGTAATTAATTTCGATAAAGCAAGAATTATCCATAGGTTCAATAACCCATTTAAAGCCGCCATTAGGGAACCATTGGAAATTAAAATTAGAAAAGATTGTATTTGTAATGATAACTTTTCTTTCAACATACCTAGTTTATGGGATACATTTTTAACCCCTTGTTAATTTATTGTTTTGTTTTTCACTCTTTGGCAACAGAGAGCGCCCGCTTATTTTATTTAAATTTTTCCATACTGTTGATTTCAATTTTCTCGTATCGAAAATTAAAAGATCAGTAGTCGTTTGTGTTGTTCCTCTTCCCCGATGATGGCTTTAAGTTTAAAGCCGAAACATGTAGGATTTTAGCTCTTTTATGAGTTTAAAACAATTTTTACACTGATTTTAGCAACTAATAAGCACAATTTGTGCAATTTGTGTTTTTAAAATAATAGATAAAAAGATTCGCGTAAAATACTAGATAGCAAATGAATAAGAAGAAAGAACTGTTCTCTTAGGCTATTTTTATCCTATTCCAAATACACCATGTCCAAAGAAGATGCCTATGTCTTCTGTCTATCAGGGAAATCACTTCCCATGTAGTAAGAAACACTAACATTTTTCAAGGTCAGTCTCATGTCCAAGCAATTCCCTGCAAAAAAATTCCAAGAAGGGTGTTTTATTCTTTTTTAGCTCGCAGGCTATCAAAGCCTGATAGCTAATGTGCCCGCCCGTTCTGTCTGTATGTACGTAATGCGATAACTCTTGATAGAAATATCCGTTTTGCTTCAAATTTTGTTTATAGGTTCACTGTGATAAGCCGCTTCCTTGATTAGTTTTGGGGTTTCATTGGTTAAGTATAAAGGGTGGAACAGGGGGAGGGCTAACCCCCCTTAATTTAGATACATGGGATTTTCATGCAAAATTATCCGATTTGCTTCAAATTTTGATTATAGGCTCATTGTGATAAATCGCTTCCCTGTTTAGTTTTGGGGGTTCATTGGTTAAATATAAAGTGGGGGGTAACGCGGGCTAATCCCCCCTTAATTTAGATGAATGGGTTTTTCATGCAGAATTATTCGATGTGCCTCAAATTTTATATACAGGTTCATTGTGATAAGGCCTTTTCAAAGATTAGTGTTGTTGGTTCATTGGTTAAGTATAAAGGGGGGGAACGGGGGGGGGGCTAATCCCCCCTTAATTTAGATAAATTGGCTTTTCATGCAAAATTATCCTATTTTCTTCAAATTTTGTTTATAGGCTCATTGTGATAAAGCGCTTCCTGATTAGTTTTGGGGGTTCATTGGTTAAGAATGGGACTTTCTGAATGGGAGAGAAATTGAGAAATCAGACATTAACAATATTAAGAGAAAAGCTAAAGAGCTGACAAGCATTTGTAGAGAAGATCTGAACATAGAAGAATTCGTCGAAGAAATCGAAAGCTTCATGTTCCACGCAATGGCAGTTGATAAAACTTTTAAAACTGCCCCGACAGGAGATATTTTAAAACTTATTTTCAAAAATAGAGTTGAGGAAATATATCCTAATTTGACTATTTTATTGAAAATATTTCTGACACTTCCTGTCTCTGTTGCCTCAGGTGAAAGAAGTTTTAGCAAATTATTTGCAAATGTATTTGCAGCAAAAAAAGCTCGAAAAGTAAAGTTTTAACATCATTTAAAGATAGTAAATTATTTTATGTAATATAAAAGTCAAGAAATGTATTAATTTAATTTGCAATCTAAAATATGTTTAGAAAATTGTATTTATTTTTTTAAAGTTCTGCTATTAGTTGAATTTTTCTTTTAACAACTTTCTATTACAGTAGAAACTTTATTATTTCATATCTTATTAATAGTGAATTTATCTTATCTGCATTAAATTCCAAATTAGTTTAAGTTTCATTGGCAAATATTAGGCTCGCATTCATTAAAAATCTTAATATATTCCACAATAGAAATCTGATGTAGTATATTTCTATTTCTCGCCATCGTCTCAGTAACAATTGAGGCATTTAAAGTAGCAGTAATATAAGCCAGTATTATAATTTTAAAGTTTAGCTTAGCATTAGGTTCAGGAAAGTATCTAAACCTATCCATCTATGAATAGGAAGAAGAGTATAAGTGATAGTTTCACAGAACTGGTTATAGATAATATTTTACAGTATTGGAATTCATTGTTATGCTTGCGGAAAATCCTGGTTTTTGAGTTCTTAAGAACCCACACTGTAGTCACGTGAAGAAACTCGCAAGCTAATGTTAAACCTATGGAGCGGATTTTTTTTTCAAATTTCTCGCTTCATTTTAATATTTTTAAATAATTTTTTTTCGTAGGATAGTTGAGGTTGATCTCTGACCAAGTGTTTACTCTTTCGATTTTTTGTTGCCAGTTTATATAAATAAATATATATATATAGTTACTTTCACTTATGGAACATCAACCTCAGCTATCCTAAGAAAAAAATATTTAAAAATATTAAAATGCTTTTAAGAGTCTACACTAGTCACACGAAAACTCTCGCACACTAATGTTAAACCTATGGGAGCGGTCTTTTTGGAATTCTCGCTTGCATTTAAATATTTTTAAATAAAATATTTTTTCATATCATACCTGATCTCGATATCTAACGTTGTGTGTTTTTACTTTTTCGACTTTTGTTGCAATTTTTTTATATGAGGACACTTTCAATTTCACAACCGTTTTCAACTAGTTTCATTTCACAAAAGTGAAAAGGTCCGAATTAAAAAAAAATGTAACAAAACCCGAAAAAGTACAAACGCACAACATTAGATATCGACCGGAAGTATCCCATGAAAAAAAGATTAAAATATTATGAATGCTCCCACAGATTTAACATTAGCTTCCGAATGTCTTCGTGTGATTATTGTAAACTCTTAAGACAATATGATTCATATCACTGGACTTTAAACGCCTCATTTGTAATGATACACATACCATAAAATCTGTGAAAATGAAATCTGTCTATAACGGAATCCAATTTTCAATTTTAAAATTACATGTTCTCAACAGAAAGAATACCAACAATTATACCTGCTAAGATGAAAACTTGTATAAAGTGAAATTTTTTCCTGTTTTTTTTCTATTCCGTTTTGAACGTGTTATTGAATCAATATTTGAGAAAGCTGATTGCGTAGTTCAGTATTACGTATTTTTGTGATTACATATTTTAAATTTAAAACAAGTCGAGGCGGTTATTAGAAAGTTGGTAAAATTCTTTTTGCAAATTTATTTGGCTGGGAGAGGGGAGGGGCGCCAAAATCCATGTTTGCCCCGGGTGTAAAAAAAGCTAGTTTCGGCACTGAACTTCCGAATTATAAGATGGAAGAAAAGCTGCAGTCTTAAATGGCATATATGTGTGTAAACTCTGATATTTTTCTAATTTCTTAAACGATTGGCTTTGCAAATACCAGTTGCAATAGCAAAAAAGTTTCAAATTTGCTCTTCATAGTGTTAAAAGATATTTACATCAAAATAGTTTAAAAGTTACGAAATTTAAAATTTTATACGGTTCCTAGGTCCTATAAGTTATATTTGGAAAAACTTTCTCCATACTCTAACAGGTAAAACAACAAAACTTCCTTTTTTGCGCGACCAAAACTTATCAAGTTATGGTACTTTGATTTTTGGAAGTTTCAGCGTTTTCTATCCCTTAGAGACGGAAAAACATGTTTAATCCAAATGCGAAATTCAAAATTTATTGACAATAGTGTGTTTCTGTATTAGTATTCCATCTTATAGGTCAGCACGGGCCTGAGGGCCTGCCGGGTTCGGGCCAGTTTTCATTGAGGCTCGAGTCGTACCTATATCTCTTTCCGAGTCTAACTTTTTTTCTGCAGACTTGAGCGGGACCAGGCCTGGACTTCATTCTTCCTTGAGGTCTACAAGGGTCGAAATTTTCAGCCCCAGTCCTGACTCAACCCAACCCATATGAAAATCATTGCCCGAGCCTGGTCCGTGCAAAATCGGTAAAATGAGACCCCAGCACAACAACTTTTGCCAGTAATGTATAGATTTTTAAATGGTCATTATTGTACTATTAAAATTATTTTTAATGAATAGTACATACATTTCTAGGCAAAAGAATTAAAACACACCTGTGAAATAGAATCTGTCTATGACGGAAACCTGTCTTAAAAGGAAAAATATCGTGATGCGTGCAAAATGAATACAATAATCCGTACAAAAAGCATATTAATACATATAAAACAGACGATGTACCTGCTAAAAATAGAACCTGTCTAAAACGGATTTCTCTTTTAGTTTATTCTATCTTTACAAGAAGAAAGTATTGGATTCGTGAAAACTTTCAGTTTTTGATGGATTTATATGTTTTAGGTGGTCCTGAACACGATTTGATTTTTTTTTAAACAATGTCTGTGTTGTGTGTGTGTGGGATAAAAATTTTGTGGGCACTCTCAAGAACTAATGCACTGAATTTAATAAAACTTCAGATTCAGTTAAAGCTTAATATAAATTGGTGCTGATTAGTTTTTGATGTAAATCGCTCAAAAGGTGGCGCTGCTATGCTGCCTTTTTCACGATTTCTGCAATAGCTCTATCTCAAGAAGTAATGCACAGATTTTCATCAATTTTCAGATTCAGTTAGACGTTAACATAAATTGCTGTTGATTAGATTTTGGTGTAAATCTCCCAACAGGTAGTGCTGCTATGCTGCATTTTTCAGGATTTTAGCGATAGTCATATCTCAAAAATTAATGCACGGAATTACGTCAAATTTCATATCTGTTAGACCTTGACATAAGTTGATGTTAATTAGGTTTTGGTGTAAATCATATACCAAGTGGAGCTGCCATTCAGCATTTTTATATTATAAAATGCATAATGTGTGCAAATACTTTAGTACAGCCCTGTACGAGGATAGTTCGAAAAGTTCTCGGCCTGACAAAGAAAATTCAAGATTTTTGACAATATTTCATTTTTCAACTTGCAGCACAATACATTTCAGAAGACTCTTGAGAAATGTTCATTCTTTGGCGTTTTTGTTGACGTTCAACAAACAAGGCACGCATCGAACGGAAAGCTTTTTTATACCCAAAACATCTTGTAAAGTGTAGTGGACACGGTCTATCGAGATATTTGCAATGTCAGCAAGTTCGTGTATCTTCAATCGACGATCATTCAATAAGGCATTGTGAATTTTTGAGACGATTTCGTCTCAAAATCATAAAGGAGGGGGTGGGGATGCAACTGACCCACACTGTCCTTCCTAAATTATGTCTTTGATTTCTATTCATTTTATCATAAATTAGTGTGCAGTGGTGCACACTAAAACACTTCTATTTAAAAAATAGTGGTAACCTGGATAGGTTACCACTATTTTTCAATAGGAATGTTTTAGTGTGTACCTCTGCACAACTTAAGATAAAATGAATAGAAATCCAGGGCATAATTTGGTAGGGCAGGATAGGGGCAATCCCCCTCCCCCGTCGATTTTTAAAATAATTTTTATATAAAGTGTCTGCTACCAGTGAGCATCCTGTGAATGTCTAAAAATGACGCTTACTGGACAAGCAGAGAATTCACATTCTATTTATTTTATCTCGTCCTATTGTCATCATATACATGGCAGAAAATGATGTTCACAGAACGAACATAGAAGTCTATTTTTGCTCAAAACTGGATGTTCTCCAGTCAGTGTTGAATTCGGGAATTTTTTTCCGGGAGAGATTTCTGTGGCTCCGGGGTGGGGGGGAGGGATCAACTTTTTAACCATCAAAAGATAAAATCTCAAATCTTCCCGGGAGGGGGTGTCTCCCCGGGCCACCCCCTGAATTCAACACTGTCTCTGGATAAGGATGGGATATTGAGGCTTTCCTTCATATGACGTGTATCGTATGTCGTTAGGACGTTATTGTGCTGTATGGGATTATCCACCCCATGTGACGTTTTAAAAGTCATAAACAGGCCGTGTAATTCGTTCATCGCGAAGCGAGGGGGGGGCATGTAGAGGCAAAAATCTATAGGAGAGAGAAACAGCTGGAAGAAATGCGGTAAACATAAACAAAGGCTCCTATAGAAAATGCCTATGCATGCAACTGAAGGATAAATCCACCGCGGGCACAGTGATAAAGCCAAAATAAGCTAGAGAAAAAATAAAGAAAATAAAAGACTATAAAATTGGAACTGTATCTCAAAAGTCCCTATAGAACGGAATAACATAAATTGGAGCTATATTCGTTGAACAAGAGAATGATTTCATGAGTAACAATGAAAGTAACATGAAGATCGGATAAATAGAAGATGAGAAAATCCGTAAAAAAAATATGTGTAGATTTACCACAAGGCGGTAGGAATGAAAATCTATAAAAGCTTATAAATATGGTTCGATTTTTCCAAAATTTTAGGAGGGGGTGGGATATAAACTTAGTCCAAAAAGGCAAAACCCTATTTGAGTGATGAATGGAGGTGGGATGAAACAGCTAGAAGAAACGAGACAAACACCGAAAAAGAGTTGAAAAAAAATAAAGGTATCTGTCAGGTTTCTGACTTTAACAGAACCTATGTTGTATATATCTAGTTAATTTAATTAATTATATTTAATCATTATTGTATTCAGATATATATTTTCTTTTCCTGTAAATTTCTGTATGTGATTGACAATGGAATTTCCCTGATCCTCACAGCTATTTGTGGGGTGTTTACAGAGTCATTATGAAAGGAATCCGGTTTTTTCAATGTGGATACAATGCGCATCGAATTCCTAGCGAACTGATTTGGGAAGATAATAGAAAAGAGGGAACGTTCTAGAGAAATATATTTACAGGTGTGGAAAATCCATGAAGGAGGAAAGACAGGCCCCGAAGATCGAGAGAGTGGGGTGAAGTGTATGACATGAGGCAGTCGCTGGTGTGCAGTGGAGTGAGTAGGACAGGCAGTGTCCTGGGAGAGAAGCTATGTATACGGACCAGACCGGAGAGAACGTGCATCGGACAGTTGGTCCAGGGGTGGACGAAATACAGCATAGACGGAACAGATCGGAATAGACCTGAGGTCTAGACTGTGCCGGGGGTAGCGAGGTGACATACCGCCGGATATATATATATAGTGCGAGTATGGGAATCATCTTTTGAGGTGGTTGTGATTTGGCTCCACCGGAACTGTGTGTATTAGTGGTGCGTAACGAAGTAGCGTGAAACGTACGATCAGGGAGATTGTCATTCGACAGTCGTTTACGGCAAGTGCTAATAATAAATATGGACCAATAAGGACTATTACTGTAACATTTTTTTGTGCTAATTCAATCAATAAATTATTAGTTGATTATTTAAGTGAGTAACAAATTACCCGATGGACTCGGGAGCCCTCAGTCAGCTGGGGTGCCCCCTTCCAATCGATGGCTGGGGCTTTTGCGGGGTGTACCTTCCAGCGTTCTGCTTTACGTTGAATTTCGTCTGCACGAATACAGACTGAGCCTATTTCTAGGTCGCTATTCATATGGAGGGCTCTTGTGAGAAGGAATTTTTTCTCCACCTGCCTATCTAGGAGCATTGCACCGGCCAGTATTTTAATAGCTGCCGTACTGGTAGTACGGGAGCATCTTGTTACCTGGAAGAGAGCTGATCTATGAGCCAAAACCGCATCCGCATATTTGCTACTAAATTTCTATAAAAAGGACCCGAATTCGAACCCTGTGGTCAGCCGGCGTTGTATTCTCGTTCCAGGGATGAGATTTCTGTTCGGTAAACTACCTTCCTCTCAGAAAGAAAACTTCTAACCAGATTGAATAGGTTTCTAGGGCACTTCATTTTACTTAGACCCAGAAAGATCGAGGGCCACCACAAGATGTTAAAGGCTCCTTTGATATCCAACAGGACGAAACAACAATCGTTGTCCCGATTTTGACAACCTTCTATTGTCATACGCAGCTTCTGGAATGCGTCTTCCGTTCCCATACTCGGAGTAAAACCAAATTGGCATGGATTCATGAACCCATGTGATCTAGAATGGTAATTCAATCTATTGGTCACAAGTAAAGTTGCAAAGAACTGGTTTATTTCCCAAAAGACCTGGTTTATTCCCAAAACACCCGGTTAATTCCCCAAAAGACCGGTTTATTTCCAGGTTTAAACTGGGTTTTTTCCAGTCTTTGTAACTCTAGCTCACAAGTTTGTCTAGAACCTTTCTCCAGGCGGGCAATAAACATATCGGACGATAGAAGCTGGCCAGCCCACGATCCTTGCCCACTTTACTAAACAGAACAATTGATTTGGAAAGACACCATCTGCTAGACATTTGTTCATGAAAAATGTTTTATTTGCCCTAAAGAGAAGTTCTACAATCTCGAGATGTATTCCATTCATCCGCGGAGCTTTGCCACGATGACCGCCTCAACCTCATTCTGGGTGAATTCCGGGTCGTCGTCCCCTAGAGCGAAATCCTGAACAGCGCGGTGCTCATTGTTACTTCAAAAGTAATAATCCATGAGCTCTTCTATTGCCGAGTTAAATTCCTTGGTTCGGCTCCTACCCCGAATGTGAATTGCACTATTTTAAACGGGTCAAGGATTTACCTCGAGCTCAATCAAATGAAGACCAAATGGTTTTCACTGGTCAATGTCTTCAAGATACTGGTAATGATCTCACTTGGCCCGGCGTATCGATTTTCTAAAACGGCCCTGGAGTTTACAAAAAAGTATTTCGTACTCCTTTCTTTGATCCAGGTTGTCATTGCAACGCTGGAAGTGACGTCTTTTGCCATTTGTTCAAACGGCAGAAAGAACGCTCTTGATCGCTAGACTTTCACTCCACCAAGGAACAATTTTAACCCGAGGTCTTTTATTTCTCTTGACATCTGCACATATATCCTGCAAAATTTCCGTTAATTGAGCGACGCTCTCGTTGACTGACTTCCCATCTAGCCAGGCCGTCTCACGAGGTTCGAGCTCCCATTTGACCAAACGAATGGACTTTACCCACGAATGGCAACAACCGCACCTCTGAGGGTAATTTCCTTCGGAAAAAGACTGTTTATTGGACGAAGGGGAAGATGTGTTAAAATGTTCTTCACGCCTATTGGCGCTTTTCTTCTCTTTACCCACAGATGACGTTATATGGGTAAAGTCCATTGGTCTTCGAAGTCTGCCCAAAGCTAAATATATCCAGCTTTTGCCTTGGGACCCGATGAACGTGCCTTCACTGGTGGGGTCGTTCCACACCTCTAAATCATTCTGAGCACAAAAATTTAAGGAAAGGGCAACTGACGTCACTGTTGGTTAAATTACTGTTGGTTTGGGAGAAAACCTGGTTGTTCTTTACAACTCCTACAGTACACATGAGATGGAGCGATTTGATTGGTCTGCGTTAAACTGGTCTGTGATATGATTGTCCTACGTCGCCATGACGATTCCTGTAATGGTAGCTGCGACAAAAATGTCGTGGTAGATTAGTTGATGGAACTGTTTGTTTGTAAACAAACATGCCCTTTCCTTATAGAATAAGGTCACCCTGGTCGTCGGACTTGTAAAGAGGGTACCCCCAAACCGAGCTCTTGGTATTTATATATCCAAATATTACAATGGACTTGTCCGTGGGACTGTCAAACAGATCCTGAAGCAGCTCCGTCTGGGAAGTGATGTCAATGCCATCTCTTTGTGGCGGCAAATAGACCGAAATCACAAGAATTTTTACATCTGCACTTAAGTCAGACTGCACCGCAGCGTCTATTTCCGTCATAACTTCCACCGCTGGAACGATTTTGTTCAAGACGTAGACCACAGATCTCGCTTGGACATGAGAATAGAACACTGTTTCCCCATCTGGAATACCATCAACTTTACCTTCAGCGAACACATATGGTTCCTGAAAACAGCAGGGGCGGACTGGTACAGTTTGGCCCACCTCGCTAGACTTATGCGTTGGCCCACAAATCGACAACCCCATTGTTAAAATATTTCAATACTGACTATCAACACGGCTCTTTGCTCTAATTCTATGAAGATGACTTAACCCTAATTCGAATCATATTAGCATCTTTGTAATCGTTAATTATCAATGGGTAGTAATTTTATCGTAAACAAAATCTTGGAGGGAGGGGAGCTTAACTTGGTACAAAGCGAAATGACAAAACGAAAGACATACAGCGATTGGCACAAAACGATGGGCGCGTCGCTTTGCACCAATCGCTGGTCGCGGACAGCCACCATATGTGACGTCATGATAATGAATGAGCCAGCCCGGTATCTAGTGTAGCCCTGCTGTTAGACCGGGAGGCGGCAGCACAGACAATTACCTCATCGAGTTCACGGCTGAATTTCCAAAATTAGTTAAAACTTGATTCGCATATTAAAACGCAATCGGTCTGCCAAGTCATATCTTGGTGGAAAACACTCGAAAACCCGATTTTAGCGGTTGGCTCGTAGGTTTACCATTGTGTTTGCCTGCTCCCAGTCCTCCATGTTTTCATAACTTTGGGTGCAGGAAAACACAATGGTAAACCTACGAGTTAACCGCTAAAATCGGGCTTTAAGGTGTTTTCCACCAAGATATGACTTGGCAGACCGATTGCGTTTTAATATGCGCATTGAGTTTTAACTAATTCTGCAATTTCAGCCATGAACTCGATGAGGTGATTGTCTGTGCTGCCGCCTCCCGGTTTATGTGTCTAAGATGACATTATAAACGTTTGCCTTAAATATTTCGGATGGTTACCTGACAATACTTCTTGTCTCATCGTGATAATATTCACCACATCGACGTTTCACTATAGATATTCTCTTTTCCGATAGAAAACTCTCAATTTCAGTGGAGTAACTCATTTTCTATTAGTTTCATCTGAAGATGTTTCACAAATAAGAAGCATTTTTCAGAACCATATCAAAATTATTTCTTATGTGTAGCAGAATGGATTTCAGAGTTTGGATTTTATTAGCAGGAGTCATATTCGTCGATAGCCACATTCACATGATTCAATGACGTCACAGACCTGCCCAGATTCTGCTGCCCTATGCGAAAATTAACCAGTCTGTTCTTTGATTTAACCTGATTACCTCAAGAGCTAATGTAGGGCAATGGAAGTGGAGCGCGACCTACGTTATACACGGCCGGTGCATGACGTTTAAAACGTCACATGAAGTGGATCATTTTTACACGACGATTGGTGCAAAGCGGCGAGCCCACCATTTTGCACCAATCACTGTGTAAAAATGATTCACTCCATGTGACGTTTTAAACGTCATGCACCGGCCGTGTATAACGTTGGTGGCGGGTGGAGGGGTGAATGATTCAATTCGCCCTCTGGTCGACAGGAAACAATTTGCTCACCGTGACACAATTCAAAAATTTCTTTTCTCCCACTCCACATTTGGGATTTTTACAATGCTTGTCCAACTTCTGCTTGGACCTCCCACACTCCAAACATACTTCCTTATTCTTGCACAACTTGCTTATGTGGCATAATTCCCACATCTATTCTGACTACAGTTGCAAAGAACGGGTTTATTTCCAATGGACCCGGTTTATTCCCAATAAAGCCGGTTTATTTCCAAGTTTATTCTAGTCTTTGCAACTATATCTATGACACTGAGTCGGTCGGAGGTGCTCAGCCAGTTTAGCTCTTGTCCAGCCGATTACCAGCTTTCATAGATTCGTCAGGACATGGAAGGCTCCTGGAGTTACTTCCAGAACCCAGTTGGTCAAGTCTTGTCCCTTAATAGGAAACTTGATCTTAACCGACCCTGCCTCAGCACCTTACTGCTTTATTGCAGTTTCGACTACGTCTGTCCCATCGACGTCGTTAGGTATGTGGTATCGCGAGCAACGATATACACGGCCAGTTAATAACGTTTAAAAGTCACACAGAGTGGATCATCTTTACACTTCGATTGGTACAAAGCAGTGCACCCATCATTTTGTGCCAATCGCCATTTAAAGATGATCCACTCCGTGTAACGTTTTAAAAGTCATGAGCCGGCCGTATATTTCGTTGGTCGCGGTCGTATGCGATGATACGAGGACTTCGAAGCCTGGGAACAGTGCATTTGACCGTATCCTTCAGGCACCTTCTAGGTCAAGTTGTTTATTTAAGTTCTAGTGACTGCTAGATACAGAGCTTGCTGTATAAACAGAAAGCTCTTCCATAAGTGTCACCTTCGTATCTTTTTCATTTTTGTTTGGCTTCCCTTCAACATGACCTTCATTTTATTCACTATGTATCGTGCTGATACTCGTTTGTCCTAATTCCCATCCTCAACGACGGTGGGGATACCCATGTCGGACAACGTTGACTTATTAAAGTCAGTGGCACCCTCATCTGATTGTGTCATCGTGAATTCAATTCCTTTATGTGGATAGTTCTAACCAACTAAAATAACTGATACCCAATTAATTCCGGCTTTTCGAAAACCGGGCAAGCTTAGCCTCAATATGTTCTGTCTCCTGGAGACCGTTTAGGGACAGCCGTGTGCGCCGGGTCAAGGCGTTGCTCCGGTTCTATCCTATGCTCCCACAAATCAAAAATCTAATAAAATCGTCCGAATTCTGAAAAAAAAAAAAAAAAAAAAAAAAAAAAAAAAAAAAACTCGGTCTAGCCCTCTACATCTATACAGCTCTTAATAAATTTCGCTTTTTAAATCACAAGTACTGACAACTAGCGTTACGTACCAATAGTACGCCAGAATGTGTTTTCACCCGGTTCCTATTTATAAACCACAGATCTGTCAGTCCGGCCTAAATCTAATGAAAGAAAATTAGCCTGGGACTGCCTTGGGCCTGTCTGTGCATGCGAGCTTTTTGAAAAAGTGATTGTGTTGCGAGGAAAGGGTGGATATTAATTGATTTATTTAAATACAATACGTTATAAGCGACTCCCTACCCTACTCGTTGCACGTTAAACAAACGGCCCTGCACCCTGCCCGGCAGGTAGGTGCCTATCTAAAATTACGCACCACGAAGCGATTTTTTGTATTTTTTAATAAGATTTTGTTATTTAATTTTTTATGCGAGTTGTAGCGTTTTGCGGTAATTTTTAGACTTTTTTTCTCAAATGGGAAGAACTCACCTATACGTTTTGCCGTCGTGATTCAATTTAAGTTTTGAGAATGCCAAATCGGTTCTTACAGCATCTGAAACAACGATGGTGAACATTTTAACGTATGGCGATATTAAAATTTATAATTCAAGGTTGGCTTGATTCGATACAGGAGCAAGATACAATGTATTAAGTCCAATGATACAATGTATTAAGTCCAATGATACAATTTATTAAGCCAATACAATGTAATTAATGTACGATACAATTATTAAGCCAATACAATGTAATTAATGTACGATATAATGTATTAAGCCCGCACGGGTGTACACAGCCGAGGGCAGTGAAGCCCCAAGTCCATGTCCGTTTAGGAGAAACCGATCAGAGAGCCTTCATTAGTAAGTGAGAATTAAAAAAATATTTAAAAATCGATCATATGTTCAAATCTACTTAACGACCTTTGTACAATTGGTGTCTTTTCTTGTCGGATTTTTTTTTCCACAAAAATTTGGCGCCGTTTCGCTGGCTAAACATTCATTCCGTGCTTTGCACACTTAGCTAATTACACATGAATTCATCCAGGTAAATGTATAAATAAGTGTGGACTGGTTTTTTTTTTACAATTCAATAATAAGTAAATGGTGACCTTGTGATTCCGTCTTAGTTTTCTATTAATTCAACAATTAATAACGGACTTACAAAGTAAATTAAACGTGTAAACGCAATTGCTAGAAACCATAAAAATATTTCAGTTTTAGACACATGTTTCCGTTTTAGCCGGTAGATTTAAAGGGTACTATTTTGTCGAGACTATGAAATCTTTCAATAAAAAGTGGGATTTCGTTATAGACAAGTTCCGTTTACACAGTCTTTACTGCATGAATTAACGAACATAAATTATGATTTATATATAAATATTAAACAGCAAAATCTGTGAAAAGAGAATCGCTAGGGATCAAAGAAAAGTATCTTTTTAGGGAAGTTTTCGTCTTAGCAGGTGTTCGTTCGGTAGTACGGTGTTCGTTCCGGCGGGACAATGAAAATGTTCCATTTACGGTACAATACTATGCCAACTGTATAAAACTATGTATCTCCCCCCCCCCCTTCCCTACAAAAAAAGATTATCTGGATCTGCCCCAGAGTTTGGAGATAATTTTTATTTAATATCATCAGAGTTCTGCTGAAAGGCAGCGTTTCAACAGCATAACATTATTATGTCCAAAATTAACAAATATATAATTAATTAATGTTACTGGTTCATGCATTTAAGCAGTTGAAATTAGATAAGTAAAATGGAAAAAATCACATGTGATTGGATTCTTTATTCCTGAAGATTACAGTTTAAAGGGATGATTCATCAATACAGGTTTTCAAATCGCCAATCTCAAAATCCTTTTGTTAGCCTGTGGAGAAATTGAATTAGATGGTGATTCATACCTAATTATCGAAATACGGTTTTCACCACCAAAAAGTAGATGTCTGATGCCTATATGTAGTGCGTTTTTTTAAAGCCTCCTTCAATTTTAAGTATATAAAAAAACTGAAATTTCTACATGCAGAAAAATTTCAAATTTTATCATCTTAAAAATACTTCATTTGAAGAAGGCAATTGCAAACATGAGATTTCGCTATAGAGTGTGTGTTTGGAGGGGAGGGGGGATGGTAAAGCAGTCCCTTAAGGGTACTTGCTGTCATTCATTTTGATGAAAAATGACGAAATTATCACTTTTTGAATATAAAGTATTTAAACATCGCCAGTATATTCTTGCATATTTGCATAATAATCAAATAATTAGAAATATGTGAAAAGGCTTTTTACTGCATCCATTTCCCTTCAAAGGATTCAGAGTGAAAAATTATTTTTCTCAGTTTGTGTTTTTTCAGTATATCACATCAGTATGTTCAAAATGCTAAAGCTTCAACATGTTTCTCAATACTACTGGCTTGATATTTATTATAGTGACTTTCCTTAGGGTGCATTGTATAAAATTAAAGATCCGATTTGCAACAATGTAAGTAGTTTTTTTTTTTAAACAAAAATATGAAGCAAACATCCATTTTTACATATATCATATGATTTATATTATAGAAGGTTCCTGTGAAAATGGAGTGTGTAGCACTTATACCAGTTTGTGAGTCCCTGACACGGAAAACTGCATACATTTCTAATAGGGAATTGATCCAAAAATAGAAAGAATTATGAAGAATAAAATTTGTATTTGAGATTGTCCTAAGTAATATTAAGTTATCGTCAAACAAGAACTGTAGCCCAGAATTTACTTTATATTTTCTAGGGGGAAGGGGGACAATTTTAAGCTACAGTGACTTTCTTTTAAATGAAAGAACCCATTAAAACTTTTCAACTTAATCGGCACCATACCCCCCCCCCCCTCCCCGATTTCCTCTGGCTAGGGCCTTATTGTCAAACATAAATTTTGTTTACAACTCAATTCAACGTGTTTCGTAAGACTCAGAACATTATCGAAATTTAAGTCAACCCCCCCCCCCCCCGAAATTAAATCTTGGGTATGCCACTGACGATCGACAGCACAAAGAGTTTTAAATTCGGTTATAAAAAGTCACTCCATTCTGGGATACCATGTATATGCATTTCCGTTCATTTAACATTTTACTTGAACTCTCAATAACTTGCATATTTATTTATTTTGACTTTCTTTTTAAAATTATAAACAGAAGCAATCGAAAACCGTTTTCTATCTTTCGGTAAAGGCAGAATATATTTTAAAAACAATGTCAAAATCGGCGTTATGAATGGCATTCCCGACGTGGCAGCACGAGAAAGGTGAAAAAACCTGTCACATGAAAAGAGTCACTTATAAATCGATAACTTATTTATATATATGTATAAATAAATGGAAAATGTGTTTCTATCCCTAATCACTTCAATAGTCAGACCTGCCAATTTTATGCCTTTACATTTACAAATGAGTCAGAACGTTTCGCGTGCGTTTTTTTAAAGCCTCCTTCAATTTTAAGTATATAAAAAAACTGAAATTTCTACATGCAGAAAAATTTCAAATTTTATCATCTTAAAAATACTTCATTTGAAGAAGGCAATTGCAAACATGAGATTTCGCTATAGAGTGTGTGTTTGGAGGGGAGGGGGGATGGTAAAGGAATAACTAATAAAAAATTAGTAAAATTAATAATGATGTTTACATAGCCAATATAGTTAATCATTTATCTTTTTATCCTTAAATCGTAGTTATAAAATTAAAAACATTTAAAAATATTACATTTATTATATTTGAACATGGATTATTATTTAACAGTGTATTACTATTTATCTTAATAAAAAGTCACAAATTAACATAATCCTTTGAACCAAGGTGTGTGAATTAGTGGTTTTTTACTATAATTAATTATTTTTTAAAATAAAGTTTTTACGCAAATACTCATATTTTCATGTATCACAGCAAAAAGTTTAAAACTGTAACAGAAACGTATTTCCTTCATAAAACCCCTTAATATTTCAAAAGGTATAAAATATTTTTTTTTTTTAAAGGGTACTGAGCCCCCTGCCCCATAATTTTGGTGCTTCGTAACATTCCCTTTTTGCAAAACAAATAGACATTACCTAACAGAAATGTGTTATTTCATTTTAAAGAAGTTCACAATGTTTAAAGTAAAGAAAAAGTAATATATTTTTTTACTTGAATTCATTTCAAAGAGAAAAAAAGGCATCTTCTGTGTTATTCGGGTACCCAAGATAATTAAATGAATAAATCTTATAATAAAACTAATAACATAAATTCTATTCATTTACCATTTTATAAAATAAAAACAAATATATATGATAATACACTTAAAGGCTGTTAAGCACCTTTTAATAAACAGATCTACTCCTACTAGTTTCGTACACACAATCATTCTCCAGATTAATAATATTAAACTATTTTAGCAAAAATTATTTATTATTATTTTCAAATTTTTGGGAAAATAGTTAATTTATAATTATTGATCTTGAGAATGTTGTTGATTATGTGTATGAAACTAGTATATCTGTTTATTAAACGGCATTTATAAGGTTTTTAGTGTACTGTTATCACTTTTAGTATATATATATGTATATTTTAATGATACTAAGGGATTTTCTTATAAAATTATTTTTGAAAGATTTAATTTTAAGAAGAACAATTATAATAACACCCTCAACCCTGCCTAGAACCTTTTATAGGTTATTTACAGTGGTGATGCGTGTAGTCATCTTTAAATTTAGAAAAGTAAAGACAACATGGAGCATCTTAAATCTAAATGAGCATATTTAAAATATGTTGTTTAGTTTTTATCAACTTTTTTTTTTCAAATTTCTCTATTTCTTAAAATGTCTAATGTTGTCATCTATCATTGTCCCATTATAAAATTTCCTTGTATCAGCCAGGAATGTATATAATATACAGTATGGAACCGTTCATCTGAAAACCCAGTTTGACATGTTCATTGTTTGAAGCATTACAACATGCATGGTATAACTTGATGCCAACATCTAGGAATTGAAATATATTCAGCAAGATATTATGCGTTTTGATTTTTATGCAGAGGAATCGCTATTTCCAATCGATTGCCATAAACTGCTTCTTTCAAACTCCAATTAATTTTTTACCTTGATTGGATCTGATTCTTAATCCGAGTAATCTAATAATTAATTTCAAATCAGAAACAATGCCACAATCACACATATTCTACAAATGTGGTCAAATGGATGTTGCTTTAATGTCCAACCAGTTAGTCAGAAAAACCAATTATCTGGAATACATCTGACACCAACCATTCAGGATAAGTGGTTCTGTAATAATTAAGGTGTTTGATTTCAAAAATAACACTTTTACCAGCATTTGAATGTTTTGTTATAAAATGTCTACATTTTTCATATACATTCTAAATTAACCCATAAAAACATGAATTTGTTTTCCAAGCTATAAAACAGCAAATACAGAATTTATATTTTTTATTTTACCTTTAAAAATAAATTTCAGTATTTCAATGTTACAAAATACACAGTAATATTTTATCAGTAAAATTGTACATTTTTTGTTCGGTTATGATTCTTCTGAAAAATTTTCTACAAGCAGAATCTGGAAAAAAAAAAAAAAAAAAAAAGGGATAACATAAATATGAATCGATTTTTGAAGTAACACATTAATATAATAACTTTTTTAGGCTTTTTAAGTAGCTAACAGATGAATGTTGTTAAGTGATACACTGGTGACTGTGACCATTATGTATTTTGACATGAAATACATAACACACATAAGGAACTGATTTTAAAACATTTACATAGTTTTTTTTTTAATTTAATTTTTGCTTTTTAAATATCAAGTGAGTGAAAATGTATTCAAAACATGACTTTTTACATACAATGAAAATGAAAAGATAGTTGAACTTGAAGAAAATGGCACACATTTATTGAGAGATGACTCAAATTGTGACACGGGAAAAGTAACATCAGTCTTAGCACCTGAAAATACAGAGATATGGTTACAAAAGTAAAATATTGAAACAATGCAGAACTTTTATAAGATAAAAAATGACCAAATCTATATTGATAAAAGAGAGTTTTGCTGTGTGTGGACAAGAGCTAGCAAAATACAGCACACAGAGAAGTCTGAAGAACTGAACACACAGTTTTTTGTGTGGTATTTCATAGCTTTATTTTAACATAAATCAATCAAACCATTCAGTACAGTTAAAATTGAAAGACATATTATAAAGATTGTACTCTTACATCTCAAATGCTGCAATCAATTGAAACTATATAATATTGTTGTTAACCCTTTGAATTTTTTTTTTAAAGGGTTATTTTCCCCCTTATGGCAACGCCCCTCCAGAGTGCAATTTTTGTTGGTAGAGGTACCAACAAAACCAAATATATGCTCTTAAAGCTCAAATGTTCTTCTAATTGACACTGCAATTGGTTTTAAAAAATACGAATTTTAACCTTTTCAAAAACACCAGTGAATGCAATTCACTTCGCACCTCATGGAGATGATTTTTTTTCTACACTAACAGTAACTTAGACGTTCACATTTCGACACAATCTTTTTATAGCATTTCAGTAGACCTGATTTACATTAAATACAAAATTTTCAAATGTTGTGGATGTATACAGTTATTAAAAAATCTCAGGGAAAAAAAAAAAAAAAAAAAAAAAAGCAGGGATTTAGCATGGCATTTCTCTGCTTCGACTCATGTTTTTATCATTACATATGCATATTTTTTATGAAATTTTAATGAGAGCTTCAATACAGTTATAGTTTATAACTGATTTAAATTTCAGAGAGTTTGGAAGATGAGAACTATTTTTTTTATTGTGATTTTAAACAGCCAATGCAAAAACAAACAACAAAAATTTAAAAAAACGGAGAAGAAAACATATTTCTTTTACAACTAGATAGCAATGTTTCACAAAATTTTTACATGGACTGTAAAACTGTTATATTTATAATCGATAAAAATTTCCAAGAGTTCAGACAAGAACTTTAAGAAAAAAACTATGAAAAGACCCCACATGAAAAAACAAGAAAATGTCTTCTTACAAGCACTTTTATCACTAAATATCAATGTTTTTTCACGAATTTTTATTTAAAAATATATCTTCTTACAAAATCAGGTTAAAAATATAAAATCATACAAACCTGAGGTTTGTTTAAATTTATTATCATGGGCTCGGGTGGATCAGCTAGTAAATAATAAAAATAAATAATGACAGAAAAGATTAATTTTGAAAATGCATCGTTAATGTATGCAAATAAATTTTTACTGTAAAACAGACAGTGGCTTTCTTTAGTAAGTGAAAAAAAATTAAACAAGAAATATTGTCCTCAAACATGCTCTATGAAACAGAAAAGTACTGAAAATTTTCACAAGGTAGTATTCAGTAGTAAGCTTGTCTCAAAGTAATGTCAGGAATGCACTAGAGCACATAATTTAATCAAAAAAATTGGAGAAGAGATGCATAAAAAAAAAAACTGTGATTGGTCTTTCAAGATGCATTTTTTTCATTTAAGGAATGCTCAAAAGAGGCATATTTTGTATTAAATGCATTGCTCGTTTAAAAAAGCAGGACCCACTTTTTGAAAAGTGTCTGGGTCCCAGGGACACAAGATTTCAAAAGCTTATTGACATTGCTGGCTCACTAAGAAATTCTTTAATAACATCAAACTTACGGCTGAGAAACCACATCTTAGCAATTTGAACTGAGATACTATCGCAATTCCTAATTGACTTAGGAAAAAAAACTATTCAACCAAAGGTAACTCAATGTTGAGTTGAAAAAACTTCATGTCATTGGTCAGAGGAATCACAAATTTAGTCCCTTGTATAAATTCAGTTCTTGCCTGGATTTTTTTTTTTTTTTTGGGTGTTTAAACGATGACTGAAAGTACTGTTTTATTAAATTATAAAAAAATATTGAAAATAAATATTTTATTAAATTTTTAAATTGTATTTTAACAAAATAGTCATGCAGTTTCATCAGATACCACATAACTGCTCTATGGTTAAACAGTAGAGATGGGAATGCTCGGAAAAAACTCCAGAAAATTTGGGGAAAAAAACTATCTTTTTTACAACAAGGTTCATTATTTATGCCTACTATGAACACTGGATTCAAGACGCATGGTTTCAGCAGGATGGATCTCCTCAACATTCAACAAGAGACATCCTGAACTTGATCAAAAGTTACTATGACAATCATGTCATCGCAAGAGGCTACCCAAATCGCTTTGGCTATGAACATTTTGGCCCACCCCTATAGCCTGACTTATCACCACTAGACTTCTTTTTATGGGTCTACAGAGATCAACCAAACACCATAGGAGAGCTGAAAACAGCAATAACAAGTGTGATAAGGTTGATTCCAACAGACCAACTTAAGCAGGTTATCGCAAATTTCAAACAGATTTTGTTTCATTGTCTCCTCAGATGGCCAACATTGTGAGAACCTCATCTTTTAATTTCCTTTATTCTCATGTGTAAATCCTAAAATAACCCTGTAAGTAATATGTCCAAAATATACCTATATTTACATCTAAAATGATAAAATGCCAATATAATTATAGCGTCATATAACTCAGCAATACTCTTGGTCACCACAATCTTTAACAAGGAAAATCCATATTAAAAATTTTGTTAAAATATTCTAGAGTGACATCATTCAAAGATCAGACTGCAAAATTGGTGATTTTCCTGTGTTAAACTGAGTGTCTTCCTAAACATTTTTTTAGAAAAAAGACCTGATTTTACTCATAAATTAACTTTTCAGCGTACACACTAATTTTTTGTAAGAGTAGGCACATGTACTTTTTATGTATAACAGTTACGCTTTGACAAATACGTGATATTTAACAATAGTAAAACTAGTCGGATGTGGCAATCCCAAAACTTTCTTCTATCTCACACAGGTTTCGCATACACTAAAAAGAATCAGCAACAATTTATATCAAGGTCTAACTGAAACTCAAGTTTTATTAAATTCTGTGCAATATTTCTTGAGATATGACTATTGCTAAAATCGTGTAAATCCTGCAAAGTGCTGCATAGCAGCGGCACCTGCAGGGCGAATTTTACCAAAAACTAATCAGCACCAATTTATATCAGGGACTAACTGAATCTAAAGTTTTATTAAATTCCGAGCATTAGTTCTTGAGATAGAGCTATTGCGGAAATCGCGAAAAATGCTGCATAGCAGCGCCACCTGCTGGGAAATTTTTACCAAAAACTGATCAGCACCAATTTATATCAGGGACTAACTGAATCTAAAGTTTTATTAAATTCCGAGAATTAGTTCTTGAGATAGAGCGCCCACAAAATTTGTGTCGCATACAGACAGACATTTTCTAGAAACAGTCAAATCGTGTTCAAGACCTTCTAAAACGTATAAATCCGTCGAAAACCGGAAGTCGAAAATTTTCATGAATCCAATACTTTCTTCTTGTAAAGATAGAAGAAAGTAAAAAGTGACAAATTAGAGGAAAATTACAGTAAAAATTTAATTTAAACTTCCATGCAATATGCGAGTACCATACACTCCCTCAAAACTACATCATTTGGGACTAGAGATTATGTAGATTTTTGGTCAATGTTTCGGTTATATTTTTAAAACAGTAATTTGAATGTATATAATGCACTTAAAATTATAACATATGCTTATAATAAAGTAAAATGTTAAAATAATAAAAATTAAGAAAATTTAAGAAATGATTTAAATATTAAAAGTACATAATTAATAATGCATAATTTAATAATGATGAGATGAAACTTTTCTAATTATTTATTCAATGAGATTCGTCTCATAAAAGGTACACTAATAATTTACATAAAAATCTTAAAATAATGAAGTTTTATTTTATGTTTAGCCAGACTAACTAAAATAGCTTGATTAATATACAAATGTATTTGGTAAAAAGATCATAATCACAACTGATATCGCGAATTTTGTCAGAATTAAATTTATACTTCCTTCATGAGAAAACATGAGTTGTCATATTAACCAGAATAACATTAAAATGTGTACAGAATGATATAAAAATAAAACAAACCAGAGGGCCCGTGCGAAGATTTCGCACTGAAATCTAATATTTTTTAGGTACTTCTCTATTAACCCGTCGACCACTTTTCATAACAAAAAACTACCGCCAAACTGTAAGATTAAACGCCAAAAATGCAGTCGCATATACTTGATGTCAGAATCATTATGCGTGTTTGTTACGTCATCTAGTGGTATTACATTCGGCATTTGCGTGTATTTTTCATTATGTTTTACTGATTTAGTAGTTATTTTATTAATTAAAATAACAATTGTGTCCTTAAATTCTTATATTTTATTTATTTTTTTATATTCCAATGGCAACGTTCTCCCGTTTATTTGGCGATAGTTTTTTGTTATGAAAAGTGGTCGACGGGATAATAGAAGTATCATTTTTTATCAATATGTAATATTTATTAGATGCAGGTTTAAGCTTCTAAAGAAAAAGCAAGGATAAAAATATCTGCAAACAACATTTAGTTGTTAGTCAAGCCAGAATATCATCTAATTTATTCCATCAAAGTTAGACCAAAAACTGATCCAAGATTGCTAAAGGCACGCGCGAGAAAAAAAAATTAACAATCTTATTTTGACTGCATTAGAGGATAACGTCATCCGCTTCGGAAAAACCATGGGACTTAGAAATATAAATCTAAACATTTCAATTTCGCTTTTTAATCATAAGTATAAAATAAACCCGTGCGGTGTTTCTTATAATAATTGCTATGAGCATCATATAATGTGGTATTTTATTTTTTTGGCAACAATAATTTCAGGAAAACCTTTCATTTCTTTCATGAAAACAATAACGATTTAATTTTTTATTTTCAGCAAATTTTAATCAAAAACATGTTTTAACGAATTGTTACCCGGGCTATGTCAGAAGCCTGTTCTAAAACCTTTCATATGGTATCTCATTCGTTGTTCTGCGTTTCATATTTTCTGAGTAAAAGGGATGTTGACAGGAGAAATAATATATAAGGATCTTTAATTTTTTCCCCACATTTTAACTAAGTTTCAATGTTTACTTCTGCAACAATGTGCAAATTTTAAACATTTGTGGATGATTTTAAAGTTGTGGATT
The DNA here is from genome assembly GCA_963931845.1 of Maratus michaelseni. NCBI lineage: Eukaryota > Metazoa > Arthropoda > Arachnida > Araneae > Salticidae > Maratus > Maratus michaelseni. The sequence goes on along the minus strand of OZ007594.1, from coordinate 127,605,946 downwards.
TGAAGGAATCTACTGTATATAGTGTAAGAAATATCACAATTGTTGTAAAATTTACAATGGTACAGTTACTAAAAAATTTACGTCAAGCATACTTTTATTTAGTGTTTAAAATCAATGAAAGAAATAAATGTAACACGAATGCATGAATAGAACACATATTTACAGTCTACTTGGGCCAGATATAAGAAAGAGCAACAGGGCCTTATGAGCTATGCAACAATATTTAATTAATAACAAACACATACTTTTGGTAAAGCTTTCTCCCTGCTAGATGAGTTGCTGAACAGAGCTTTCTCAATTTTACTCGCTAGTGTAGATTTCTCCAATAGTCGAAAAAATATTGCTTCTGTATATGATTCAAATAGACCCATACACAACATGCAATATTTATTCAACTTGCCACAATGGCATATAGAGGCAGTTCCCATCAGAACACAGCAGTATCAGCTGTGCTAATACAGTTCCTGGCAATGTCACATGCTGGCGCACAAAATCAGTGGTGTAGAGAGTGCTCCCATTTGGAAGGAAAGACTGGTGCCCACACAGTGTCTCGTCAAATGGAAGCTGCACACTTCGGCGAACCCAATGCCTCCAGGACTTGGTCTGATGCCTACATCCTTCAAGGGGTATAAAAATTAACAACAAAACTGGATCTAAAAAATTCATTAAAAAAAGTTTAAAATAGAAATAGATTATAAAATGTTCATTTAATAACAATACACAAATATACTACACATGAAGTAGATAATCATTTCAGGATCTCTCTATAAAATATTGTTCATTGAATTAAAAATATATTTGCACACTTTTCATATTTATTTCAAAACAATCTTTTGTGTTTTTTTAATACTGAGTAAATAATTATAAAATTGTTTTCTTATCTATTACTAAAATAAAACTATACTTAATTATCTTTAAGAATAAATAAATTAGAGTGGATCTGTTTTTCCCATTGGGAAGTTTATACCACTGATGTTTGTTGGACTTGCATAACTAAAAAAAAAAAAAGCTACATAAATTAAGCAACTGTTCGGTTGATATTGAATATTTAAAATTCACATCATGAAGGAGTTTTGATGATGTAAACATATACTAGAACTTTTTTAATTAATATATTGTTTAGATGGATAGAAAATAAAGATCCTGGGCTGAAAAGTAATGTAATATACACACACAGTGTATCACAACCCATATGTTAAGTGAGAAATAATTATCTTCTTCAATCAAAATAGACCTTACAAATTATCACACAAACTATAAAAACAAGTTGGAAATTGTACGTCAAATATGACAAATGAGATGCGTTCGTACTATAACTAGTTACATAAATATTCAGATCTTTTCTGATTTTTAATTCTGTGAAATGAATTATATCGTCTGCAGATTAATTTCTGTCATAAAATAAGTATCTTGGTCGCTTGACGATTAAACCTCGGAAGCTCCTATAACAAGAAAGCACCGATTTAAAAAAAAAAAAAAATCAAATTTTTTAATATTTTTATTAATATTTCCTAAAGTTTTGATTCGATTTTAATAAAATTTGAAATGTCTCGACAAAATTCTGCAAAGATAATATATTTTAAATTGCAACCCATTCGGTTGGGTAGTTTTTGCGTTGTTATATGCGGACGGACAGACAGACGGACCAAGCGACGACAATAGGTGCTACGTATTTATATAATTACGAACGCACCTAAAAATAATGTGCCAGATCTACATTTGGCACACTGTCTAGAATATCAGGAGTAAAATAATGTGATAAATGGCGAAAATTTGATTGATTTAACTGCTTGCTATAAAAACAAGCTATCACTGGCATTCAAAACAGAGGCATTTAGTTATTCATTTATATTAGGTTGAATAATTCAAAAGGAATTAATACAAATGGTAATTTTATTCACTTTTAGCAGTTTCATGGGCCAGTCATTTCTTCGAAATATTTACTGCTGCACTGTTATGCTAGCCATTTTGAAATTTCTTGATGATGTAGTTTGATTATGATAGTAAGAAAGTTTGGATTATTCAAATAAGAGGTGAGTTTTAGTTCAACATATTCCATGCAACAATTATTCTGAATAAATTTTCTACATTTTTCTTCAAAATAATGTAAAAATTGTACACTTTTTTGAAAAACAAGACCAAATAGGATAAAAGAATTAGACAGCTAGGCTTAACAAAAAAAAAAACTATGGTAGATGTGTCAGTAAGACACCCTAAGGGAATTTCTTTTACATTCCAGTTTTATTTATATTATATTAATCTATCAACAATATTTAACCATTCTTTTACACATCCCAATGTCAATAGAAATTTAATTGTGAATAACAAAAATAAATCAAAACACCCAAAATTCCAGTAATGGACACCACCAAAAAAAAAAAATACAGGGTAATTGTTTTTATGATTGTATTTAGAACCAGAGTTTAATGAGAGTACACCAATGAAACAAAATTAAATAGTCATTTTTAAATAAATTTAATAATTAGTATCCATAAAATATTTATGAGAATAATTCGTTGTTTAAACTAATTTTGTCATTATTACAAGATCTATACTTTAACTAATTTAAATAGAAGATTTTAAAATACTAAATTTTTTAAGTATTAAATTTTAGTATTGCGACAATGGGAGGGGGAGGGGGGCTGTTAAAGAAGTTAATAAATTTTGCAAAAAAATTGTCTGAGAACTAGTGAATGGAATCTTATTTTCCATTATTCTTAACAGTTAAACTTCATCAAACTACTTGGTATAATACCTGTAGTAATTAGCATTTCAAATATGAAATAAATGAAACTGTGGGTTGAATGTTTTAAATACTAGTAAATAAAATGATTAAAATAAAACTGCAGACTTGACATTTGAGGCCCCTGATCTGCAGATTAACTAGTTTTATTACTGTTGTAAATTTAATTAATATTATAGTTGTTGAAATAGTTTCTCTTGTACACTAAGTATAGAACAAAAAATTTACTTACTCTTTCTATTTCGATAACTATTTGATCTGACATGAACCTACATTTTGAATATTTAAATGGGTCATTCCATGGTAACCTGTGCTACATTTAGAGTAATTAACTTAAGTAATTTTAATAATATAACACCGGAAAGTATTCAAAATGTAAAGTTGAAGTGATTTTTTAATTAAACCGATTCAAACCGAAATTTGGATGAAAATTACCCAAATTTAGTGTTATTTCTTGAACAGCGGCAATTAAACTTATTATGATAACTTACGTTCTTTTTTCAGTAACGTAAGTTACCACAGTAAATACAGTTTTCAGAGTTCAAGAAATAGCACTAAATTTAAGTAATTTTCATGCAAATTTTCTTTTGGATAGGTTTAATTGACAAATCACATCAACTTTACATTATGAATATTTTTTGGTGTTATATTACTAAAATTACTAAAGTCAATTATTCTAAATATAACGCCAGTTACCATGGAATGACCCAAATAATAGATGAAAATCATTTTGTTTTAATAAATTCTACAAAATATTTCACTTGCTGAGACTAAGTACTCAATACACCACAATTTAACATGTAACAGATCTGTGAAATTAATAAAAATGAGTAAGCAATTCAGAAAATATAAAGGCCGATAAGACATCCTTTACATTCATTTGTGTTGGTATAATCATCATTCATGTAAAACAGCATGCAATTTCTAGGAATTTACAAATAACCTTTCTTTGACAAAATTACAAGAAACAAGACAAACTTATTGCAAATTTAGAAACCTTTCTCTTCATATAGATTTGTTTTCTGTGGCAATTTCTCAAACCTCAAACAGATAAATTTATCTGCTGTCACTTTGAAACAATTGAAAATACTCATGAGTCATAAATAATAATTAAAAAAATATATGTAAAAATAAAGCACAGTGGTCGTAAACGATAATTATGATTATAATATACTATGCAAGCTTTGATTCTCGCCAACCAAACTCAAAATACTGCCAAGTTAGTGACCTACGTCATCTAAAGTGACTGGGAGAAAAAAAATCACCATTTTAATTTTCTTCACATGCACTACTATATTAGCATAGCTAATGAAGCAAACAACAACAGAACATGTATCAAGGGCGGGGAATTGCAATTTTTTACTCGCCACTGGTGAGTGAATTTTCTGACAGGGCGAATAAATTTTTAGAGAGTTTTAAAAACTGCAGGCTATAAAAGGTATGCCGCCAAAAGCTTTTTTTATTTCATTTGTATACTTGTTAGCTGAATTTTGCGTTTCTCCATATTATCACAATATAAACATGGTGATATGTTCTATCCTAAACTTTCCTCTGTTGTACATATTTCTTAATTTTATAGAAAATAATAATGAAAATGCATTGTAGCAATGGTAATCATATATTTTTGCAATTGCGTAAATTTTGCTATAGCAATTTTCAATTGCATGTTGCATCTTGCTGCCTGCTAAAATAAATCCTTGGCTGGTAAAATTTTATGAAAATTCTTCAACCTTGAACATGCATAGACGCTAAAACAGAAAAACTGAGCAATTAGCATGGCAAAATACAATTTAAAAATTCATTTGCATTTTTGTAGAACAATTGCTTTTTATCCCCTTATTTGAATTCCCTCCCTCTTGATATTTTAATCCGAAATACATGGTAAAATTAAGAACAGAATAAGGCACATTCTAGAACCAAACATTTTGTTATTTTATTTAACAGGGTCGAATTCGGTTCAAAACGCCGACTTTGAAAGTACTTTCTGAATGATTACCCACCTTTACCAAAAAATTTAAAAACGTGTTTCAATTACACAAGTTTCTGAATATGAAACGTACATTATTAGTAAAACTTAGCAAACAATAACACGTGCAGGATAGAAATTGTCTTTTTAACAACACTAACACAGATTAAAAGAATTGGTAACAAATATACAATTTATCAGTTAAATATGTATACATATATATTTGAAATCTACGTGATGATAATAATAATAAAAATAAGATAAATAATTAAAGACAGCTGAAGGTATACTGAGATAATTAACAAAAAATAGCACGTGTAGGCAGGATAAAGAAATATCAAAATACAGAAAAAATATGCTAATCATTGTTACCTGAAACTAAAGAGAATATTGAGAAATTGATTAAATTACATAAGCATATGCAATAATAAAAATTAAATAAAAAACTAGTAAGCGAACGAGGAATCAGTACAGCAAAAGCATAAAGCAACAACTAGCGATTCGATTATACTAGGACTTCCCTCAAAGGGATTAGTCTGAGTGATATTGCTGAGAACATAAAGTTAACAATTACGATATAAAGAAGATATCAACAAGAATCTAAGTGAATATACAGCATATGATAGACAAGAGATAGATAAAGATACAACATATGAAAAATAGCAAATTAAATGATATAATTACAAAATATCATATATAAATTCATATACTGTTATGTTTTCATATGCATTTTTTTATAACATTTGGCAAATAATCTCATTTTCTTAAGCGGGAATTGCTCAAAACTTAAAAAAAAAAACCGCCGGATCTTTTAAAACGATATTTTTAAAGTCACATAATCAGATTTGCAGCCAATAGCGTATTTTAGCAAGCGTAGTTTAACGCAAATTTAATTTAATTTTTGCAACATTTTCTTTGTGACAAATATCTAAATAAAATATTAAAAAATAAAATATTAAATATTGAAATATTAAATCAAATATTTAATATTTGAATTAAAAAAATTTCCTTTGTTTATTTGTATAACTATTTATAGAAACTCGTATACTTCAAACCACCTTGATAACATGCTTTTCTACAAACGTGTCTACCAGTCTAACTACTCGTATGTCTTAGCTGTGTCTCTCTCCGAACTCATCTGTCTACTGTCTCTCTACTCTTCTGTATACCCGTCTCAGTATCCGTCTGTCTTTCTACCCGACTCTTTAATCGTGTCTCTACCGGTCTCGCTTCCCGTTACACTACTCGTCTATCAACACGTCTGTCTGTCTATATACCCCTCTCTCTACCCGTCTGTCAAGTCGTCTCTGTACTCGTCTCTCTATCCACCACGCTACCCGTCTCCCTACCCATCTCACTACCCCTCTGTCAACCCTTTTTTGCACCTGCCTCGCTACCCGTCTGTCTATTCGTTTCGCTACCCGTTAGCTTATCTCTGTCGCTATCCGTCTCTCTACCCGTTTGTTTACACGTCTATCTATCTCTCGCCAACTCTTCCCAATATTTAAACAATTTAGTAAACGGAAGCCGTTTATCTGTTATTAAATGGAAACAGGAGTAATTTATCTAAAGAGTGTAATCAGATGCAATTTTTTTAAATACATACATAAACCAGCATAATAATTCACCAGTTTTATTTTCATAGTAGTTTATGTCATTTGACAGTAAATCTCAACTTCTTCAACCCGAACTGTGTCAAGCTTTTTAAAAAAGCCCCAAGGTCCGTATAACTGGGAAGGGGAATTGTCCTCAGGGCTATTAGATACATGTTATTAAGTTAAGTGAAAGTTTCGTAATCGGGTTCGCAGCCAATTTCTTATGTCAGAAAGGGTGGCTTCACGCCATTTTAAATTCATTTCTGCAACTTTCTTTTTCTTTTTTTGGTGGGTGGTTGGGGGAGGGGGAGGGTTCCAAATATATACACTTAAATTCAAACTTTTGCCCCATGTTAATATTAGTGTTGTTTGTATTATCAATTAATACTTTGTTGATCGAGCTTCGTTCGAAACAAATGTAAGACTTCTACAGTTTTTTTTTCTAGGGGAAAGTTCCGTAATCGGGCCCTAAGCTAATCGGGGAATTTAATATCATTATTGTTTCTAACTCTTATAGAGTTAAAACAATATTGTTGCTAGCATTACTCTTGTTTGTGACCAACCTCTTCTGTGTATCTGAATAGGGAAAAGTTCCGTATCATGTACTGGTTGGTGCCAAAGGCAGTTGTAGAATCTTACAAATTTTTCTAGAGAGCGGAAAAACATGTTTTTTAAAATATTTACAAATATACGTTTATTAAACCATGTTTTTGAGCCATTTTAAAAAATTAAGTACGGTGCTAAAATAAACTTTTATTGCCATTTTCGATATTTTAATAAGAAATGAAAATACATAACAAACAAATTTAACAAATCTAAGCCATTTTTGGGTACTTCTCTATTATCCCGTCGACCACTTTTCATAACAAAAAACTATCGCCAAACTAAGATTAAACGCCAAAAATACAGTCCCATTTACTTGATGCCAGAAGCATTATACGTATTTGTTATGCCATCAAGTGGTTTTTAATTCGACATTTGCGTGTGTTTTTCATTATGTTTTACTGATTTATTAGTTATTTCATTCATTAAAGTAACAATTGTGTCCTTAAATTCTTATATTTTATTTATTTTGATATTTCAATGGCAACGTTCTCCCGTTTATTTAGCGTTACAGTTTGGCGATAGTTTTTTGTTATGAAAAGTGGTCGACGGGATAATAGAGAAGTACCCATTTTTTGTGATAAATAATTGTTATTGCCAGGGGGGCAAATTGTAAACAATTAATAAGCGAACTAAAAAAATTACCGGAAAAAACTTGTGGGAATCTCAAGAAAGAAATATCTGATATAAATAGCATTTAAAATCTTAAAATGGAGAAGTGGTCCGTATAAAAATGCAAAACATTATACACCTGATATAAGAATTTTTTAATTTTTTTATATTTCCGAAAGCACAGATAAAAGGGTAAAAATCCCGGCACAGATGCCATATACTCACCACGTTGGCGCGATTTTTCCCCCGCCCGTTTGGCGAAAACTGTTTGTTGTGTTTGTTTACTTTTATTTTTTATTTTAATTCTATAGATTATTTTTATATGTATATCAATATTAATTTAGGCACAGATGTCATATACGCCCCAGATTGGCGCGATTTTTCCCCCGCCAATTTGGCGAAAACTTTGTTTTTGAATATTAGTTACAAATAGCATGCAATAATAGCATGTAATTTTTTATTTCAATATAAAAATAAAATAACGTAATAAATGAAAGAGCTCCTATTATTCAAAAATGGGAAATAAAAATAAATAAATGATAGTTTGATATAAATAAATATTGATATATATAATAAAAACAATTTATAGAATTAAAATAAAAAATAAAAGTTAATAAACAACAATTGAAACAAAATAACCGGGTTACCATGTGAGGCATAAAATTGCCATTTTGTTGCAATCGCGCCAATGTGGTGCGTATATGACATCCGCGCCTTTATTTATATCAAACTATTATTTATTTATTTTTATTTCCTTTTTTAAAATAATAGAAGCTGTTTCATTTATTACGTTATTTTATTTTTATATTGAAATAAAAAATCACGTGTACTATTTGTCACACTATTTGTAACTAATATTCAAAAACAAAGTTTTCCCCAAGCTGGTGGAGGGAAAAATCGCGCCAACGTGGTGCGTATATGACATCTGTTCCTTGTTTCATTTCACATAGGTAATGCTCTATTATCCCGTCGACCACTTTTCATAACAAAAAACTATCGCCAAAAAAAATTAAACGCCAAAAATGCAGATACCCCTTTTACTTGATATCGGAAGCATTATACGTGTTTGTTACGTCATCAAGTGGTTTTTAACGCGACATTTGCGTGTATTTTTCATTATGTTTTACTGATTTATTAGTTATTTCATTCATTAAAATAACAATTGTGTCCTTAAATTCTTATATTTTATTTATTTAAGTATTTTGATATTTCAATGACAACTGTGACGATATATGTTGAAATTAATACGCATTTACATTTGTTAACATATATACGTTTAATGAGGACAAGTTACACACAAACAAGAATAGAAGACAGTTAGAACGGGCACGAGCGGTTACAGTTAAATGGACGTTGTCATGGATACAATTATATTACATCTCCCCTTTCAAAATGTTATTTAAGTTCTATTTGAATTATGTTAAAGATCAAGTCTCTTTATTGGCTTTACGACTCTTCCAGACCTGGTAACGATGGGTTTCTTGTCAGTAACGCTGGGGGCAGACACATTTAGATTTTTCGCCGGAGATACGTTGGAATTGTTATCAGCACTAGAAGGTTGATGGTCAATTTCTAACGGTAACTTCCTTTTCCTTTCAATTTGGAACTTCAACTTAGTTGGCTTGATTTGGATAGTGTTCCTTCTATATTCACCTTTAGGAGTCAGCACATTGTATGATCTAGGAGCAGCTTGAGATGTTATTGTTGCTGGTATCCAATTCCTTGGTGCTTGTTTCAGCATCACATTTTGGTTTGGTTGTAATGGAGTGCTGAATGATGGTTTAGTATGAAGATCATGGTAGTATTTTTGCTTTAATCTAGCATCCGCTAGATGTTCTGTAGTTTGGGTCATAACTTTAGGCTTTAGCAATTCTTCAGCAACTGGAACTGTAGTGCGCATGCGTCTACTGAAGAGACGTTGAGCTGGTGATCCTAAATTTTCTCTTGGCGTATTTCTCAAATTTAATAATGCTAATTGTATATCTTGACCTGATATCTTACATTTTCTTAGCAAATTCTTCGCTGTTTGGACAGCTCTCTCTGCTAGACCATTGCCTTTTGGATAGAGGGGACTTGAAGTTTGACGGGTAAACATCCATTCTTCAGCAAATTCCTTAAATTCAGAAGAATCATAATTTTTAGCATTGTCAGTTTCTAAAATTCTAGGAATTCCATGGACACTAAACCAGTCTTTGAGGATTTGTATTGTAGACTTACTAGATAAATCTTTTAATGGTTTGAAATCAATGAAACCAGAGTAACTATCTGTAATAAGTAGATAGTCAACATCCTGATAGGTAAATACATCAGATGCAAGAATTTCCCATGGTAGTTTAGGGATCTCCTTAGAAATTAATGGTTCTCTCGGAGGATTCTTCTGAGTTTTCTGGCAAACTACACAATTTTCGATCATCGAAATTATATCTCCAGACATTCCTGGCCAAAACATACACTCACGAGCTCTTCTAAGACAACTTGTAATGCCTAAGTGACCTTTATGAAGATTCTCCAATGCACGTCGTCTGTATCCTTCGGGTATAATTATCGTTAATCCCTTTAAAATTACATCTTTTTGAATCGATAGTTCATCCAAGAATGGTAAGTACTTCTTACACGAATCTGGAACTACATCTTTGTTTTTGGGCCAACCAGTAAAAATGAAATGTTTCAGTTGTATTAGATCTGGATCCGTATTTGTGAGATCTTGTAAAATTTTAAACCCTACGTCTGTGGTTGGAATTGAAAAGAGAATTTGGTAGTTACTCTCCTGTAACAAATCTTCATTATGACAGTCTCTGCTCAGAAAGTCAGCTACATACATTTCCTTACCTCTCTTATAACAAACTCTTGGCGCATACTGCTGAACCTCTAAGAAGATTTTACGGAGTCGTGGTGGAATTCGATCTATTTGTTTCTTAAAAATAGATTCTAAAGGTTTGTGATCCGTCTCAATGGTTACTTCATTTCCATATATATATTGATGAAATTTTTGGCATCCGAATTTCATTGCCAGGGCTTCCTTTTCTATCTGGGGATAAGATCTTTGGGCGTCATTCATCGCTGTGGATGAGAATGCTATCGGTCTTCCTTCTTGGAGCAGTACCGCACCTAATGCGAAGGAACTAGCATCCACTGAAATTGTAATACTTTTGTTGGGATTATAGTATTTAAGTGACGGAGCTTCCTTCAATAATTTCTTGATTTCAGCTAATTCTTTATCTAATTCCTTATTCCAATTCCACTCTTCATTTTTCTTCAATAACAATCTCATATTATGTGTTTTGTCTGAGAGATTAGGGATGAACTTGTGTAGGTACTGAATCATGCCAAGTAATCTTTGTAGCTCTTTTTTGCTAGTTGGTGCTTTAATTCTATCTATGGTTTCAACTTTCTCAGGATCGATCATGATACCATCACCAGAGAGGATATGTCCTAAATATTTAACTTTCTGAACTTCAAATTCACATTTGTCTTTATTTAGTTTTGCTCCAGCATTTCTTAATGCTTGTAGGACTAATCGAGTATTTGATCGAAGAGTATTAATATCAGGCGCATAAATCAATATATCGTCCATTGAATTTTCAACACCTGGAATGCCTTGTAGAATTTTAGTCATATGATTTTGAAATATTTCTGGAGCTGTCTTTATGCCAAACGGGACTCTCAGAAAAGAATATCTTCCCCAGGGTGTTGTGAACGTGAAAAAAGGTTGTGTGGCTGGTGAAACTCTTAGTTGCCAGAAGCCTTTCTTCAGATCTAATTTTGTGAAGTATTTGGAGCCTTTCACATTAGCAGTGACTTCTTCAAGCGTTTTTAAAGGATAATGCCTTCGCAGCAGAATTTTATTAACTTCCGACGGATCGATGCAAATCCTTATTTTTCCTTTTTGTTTTGCTACGACCATTGGACTAGCTATGGGTGTTGGTTCCTCTACTTTCTTTATAATTTTATCCTGGACCATTTTGTCAAGTTCCTTCTTTACTAACGGTCGAAGAGAAAATGGAATTCTTCTGGGGGGCTTAATGTCAGTTTGGGGACACTCTGTGGAAAAATCTGCTGTATATTCGAAATTTTTTATACATCCCATTCCTTGAAACAGGTCTTGAAATTCATCTTGCAGTAAATTAACTACTTCAATTCTTTGAATTAATCCGGCCTCCATGCAGGTTAATCGACCTAGGATTGGACTAATTCCTCCATGTGCAATTATTAATTTAAGCTGTATATGCTTATCTTTAATTTGACAGTGAACAATAGATTCTCCTGCCACCTCAATAGCATGACCAGAATATGAGAGGAGTTTACGGACATTTGTAGGTTTTATTATTAGACGTAATTCCTCTGCTAAGCGAAATGGTATGACATTGCACTGGGCACCGGTATCAAGTTTCATTGGAATAGCTTTATTGTTAATTATGACAGTCTCGCACCAATCTGATTTATTAGCGTCGATACTTGCTATCAGAAAACTATCATCCGTAATCGTATCTACATTTTCAATATCTTGCACTCTGTATTTTTTCTGGTTTCTGGATCTACATTTTTTTGCGAAATGGTTTTGCCTTTGGCAAATTTTACATTTTTTGCCAAAAGCGGGGCAATCATTAATTTTATGTGTATTACCACAATTTCTACAATCGTTTGTCATTTTAGAGAATTTGGTATTAGAATTAGGCTTATCTTTCGAAGGAACATTTTTATGCGACTGAGTAAATTTCTTCGATATTGTAGAAATTATGGGTTTATTATCATCAGAAATATTTTTCAATTGCTGTGCAGCACTTTCAGAAGCAAGACAAATCTGCACAGTTTTATCTAAGCTTAACTCAGCATCGCTTAAAAGCTTTTCCCGAACGTCATTATTTTCAATTCCGACAACAATTCTATCGCGAATTAATTCCTCCTCCATAATTCCTAGCTTACATCTAGAAGCTTGTATTTTAAGCCTTGTTAAAAAATCTTTAAAAGCTTCATCCTGCTTTTGTTTAATCTGGTTGAATTTGTAACGTTCAAAAGTATAATTGACTTTAGGAGTGAAATATTCTGTGAACTTACCTCTAATAATCTCCAAATCTTCTTGTTGATCGGTACTTAAACTGAAGGTTTTATAGATTTGTTGTGCTTCTCTTCCAATAACGGCCATAAATGTCGCAACTTGAACTTTTTTCTCTTTCTTGTCAAGTTGAACAGCAGCAGCATACCAATCAAAACTTTGAATCCAATCTTCCCATTTTTCTTTGGAATCCGCCATAAGTAATGGTTTTGGAGGACGTATCCCGTTTTCACCCATTTGTATTTAATTTAGGTTGTCGTTAACGAAATTTAAAGTAAATATTACTTTTTGACACAACTTCTGACACCATGTGACGATATATGTTGAAATTAATACGCATTTACATTTGTTAACATATATACGTTTAATGAGGACAAGTTACTGTGGAACCACTCCAAAAAGACGGACCTTGGCATGCTGCCAAAAAAATAGACTCATCCGAAGGGTGGGAAGCATTATATTAGGAGGAGACAAAATACAGGTTTCCCTTATCTTGCCTGACCGCTTGTCATTGTCATTTCTTCACTGGCTGTTCTTGTACTATTAGCGTTTTTTTTCTCTCTCCTTATTTTGTTTGCTATTCATATTGTATTTGTTTCTACTTGTATAAAATGGATTTAAAAGAATCTAAAAGCTCTCAAGGCAAACATTTTCACAGTGCAGTGAAAAATATGTTAAACAATGTTGTAAAATATTGTGATAATGAAGCAGATAAAGGCTGCCTAACTATTCCATTAGCACATGCAACAAAAAGAGCTAGTGCAATTGCCGGTGTTTCGGATAGCGCTATAAGAAGAATTCGGAAAGAAGCTAATAACAATGTAAATAATTTCGCTTCTCCTAAAAAGAAAAAGGCGAAAACAACCATAGAGAATGTCAACTTGGATAATTTTAACTTGGATGTAATTCGAAGGACTTCCAGGACTTCTACACTAAAGATAAAAGAGTGCCTACTGTTCCGAAATTGCTAGCCAAGTTGAAAGAAAACATACAATTTTCGAAAGGAAAAGAGACACTGCGCAAAATTCTTCTTGAAATGGGATTCCGCTGGAAAAAATGTCAGAATAAGAGGAAACTACTCTTGGAACGAAGTGATATTGTTTTATCTCGCACGAAATATTTACGGACTATTCACCAGTTCCGAAAAGATAGAAGACCGATAGTTTTTGTTGATGAAACATGGATTGACAGCAATTTAACTGTCGGGAAATGCTGGCAATCGGAAGAGGTGTTCGGTGTTGTGAAGACGGGGGCGGCATCGAGACGCATTATTGCTTTATGTGCAGGGGGGGAAATGGGATTTATTCCAAATTCATCGTTGATCTATAAAGCCAACACGACGACCGGTGATTATCACGGGCAGATGAATTCACAAATTTTTGAAAAATGGGCAAATGAAAAATTTATTCCAAACTTACCTAAAAATTCTGTTGTTGTAATAGACAATGCGCCATATCACTCTATTCAATTGAATAAGCCTCCGAATTCTTCAAAAAACAAAAGGGAAATTATGGATTGGTTGGCACTGAACAAAGTGTCATATTCTTCAAACATGCGAAAAGTTGAATTGATGGACCTTGTTAAGACGAATTCGCCCTCTACTAAAATATACAAATTCGACACCATGTTAGCCGAACATGGGCATTATGCCTTAAGATTGCCTCCATACCATTGCGACATAAATGCAATAGAGTATGTATGGGCGGATATGAAGGAATTCATTCGAAAAAGAAATATAACGGCGGATTTAAATATGGATCAACTTTTTAAATTGACCAACCTTGCACTAGAAAATGTTAATGCTGAGAAATGGAAAAACTACTGCACGAACATAGAACACCTGGAAAATGAGTATTGGAAGAAATACGGCATAATAGAAGAAATGTGTGATCCATTAATTATTTCATTCGACGATGATGACGATGATTTTTTTTCGGATGATTCTGATGATGACATCGAAAATGAATAAAGACCCCCCCCCCTGCACTTTTTTTTTTTTTTTTTAAGAAGGTCTGTGATGATATTATGAAATACAAGCATTTTTATTGCTTTATTTTTTTCTGAGACCTTCACTTTAAAATAATTTTATTTTTATTAGCTTTAGCATATATTTTTTAAGTTCTTTCATCTCATTTTGACAATAATTTCATTTTTATTCCTATTTGCCTGAAATTTTTCAAGAATTAACATTCAAATACTTAAAAATCGAACAGCGTCTTTAATTTTCCTATAAATTCGGCACATTGTGAGTTACAATTACAATTTTTTCGTGAACTTATCCGAAAAATAGGTTCAAAGGGCGACCTTCGACGACATTTTCAGTAAGATTAGTTACTTTTATAATAAAACGAAAAACGCTGTTCGATCTCCTGATATCTGAATAAGAAAGTCTGAAACTTTCGCGCATTTATGAATTAAAAAGATTTAGAAAAAGGTATCCGAAAACTTAATTTGAATTCGAGCACATTTTTAAAAATATTTGAGTGTAAAAAATATTTTTCATCCTTTAGTATGACTCTGTACTCTTTGAACTATTTTCTTTTATTATTAATTGAGTATTTTGTCATACATTTTCGCCATATAATTAAATGGTTTCATGTAGGAAAATAAACATCAGCAATGAAGAAAAAAAAAATGGAATTCTTGCGGTAAAATTAAAAATATATGTATTAATAATCATAATAATAAAAGAACATTTTAAAACCACACTTCTCCTACAATTACATAAGTGTGCCCTATAAATGAAAGGAACCGATATTTAAAATCGTAATTTATTTAAGAAAACAATAAATTGCAATGTCATGTGTAAAAATACAATAAAAAATAGTATTTATTTACTTAACATTTTTATATCCGATAATTAAATAATCTAAATTATCATAACATGTTTCTTTAGATTGAAGATATCCCCTTCATCGAAGTGAAAACTACAATTTTTATTTGCTTTATTACATAAGAACAAAAATTCTTTTTATAATCTTGTAACAAGTAAACATGAAACTATCGGAAATCAACTCATTCCCCCCACGAAAGCAAAACTAGGGGAGCCGGGGAGACTCCCTTTCATTACCCCGATCCCTATTATGAAGAATAGACTGGTCATATTTGGACCTGTTACTCACGTGACCAGTCTTTAAAGCTTGGCTGAGCAGTACACACAAACAAGAATAGAAGACAGTTAGAACGGGCACGAGCGGTTACAGTTAAATGGACGTTGTCATGGATACAATTATATTACAACAACGTTCTCCCGTTTATTTGGCGATAGTTTTTTGTTATGAAAAGTGGTCGACAGGATAATAGAGAAGTACCCACATATGTATTGGTACTTTTATGTTAACTTGGCGCAGTTGATAAATCGCCAAATATTTTTCTCATAACATCTTCATATTGCATTCATTTCATTTAAATATAAATCTTTCACTGATTTTATTTGAAATACATACATTAAAAATGCACGTCTTTCACTCATTTAATTTAAAATACACGCCTTTCACTAATTCCATTTAAAATACTAAAAGGGAAAAGAAAATAAGAAATAATGCCACAAATCGAAACCTTTTATTTAAACATCAAAGAATTGTTCCTAACATACACACGCGAAATAAAAAAGCTGCTAATGGTGTGATTTACGCCAAATCTCTAATACCAATACTACTCTTACTAATTTCTAATACTTTTCAAACAGAAAAAATTCCAGATTAACTTTCCATTTTTATTAAATTGAAATATATTTTATTGTGCTGAATATTAGTGCTTGCATATTTTTTTGCTCCATGTATTCCATGAACTTTTAAATTCCGATTGTCTACGAAAATCTCCCGCCGGTGAAAATGACGTACGCACAAAATTTAGTGACGTATGTACTTTAATTGGGCTTTTTTATCTATTTTTTTAATATAACTTCCAAACGGTTTGACACTTATTCTTGGTAATAAATAGACGACGTTGTCACCTTTATAGGTACCTGCTGTAAAAATTTGAACGAAATCCGTTAAATATTTTTTGAGTTATGCTTAACGAAAGGTTTTAATATCCATCGTAACTATATATGGGGCAAAGTAATACTGCGCTGTGTATGAGCCTTCGTTGCACTCAGACAATTATTTACGATTACGCCAACGACGCGCCGTTTTGCTTATTCGCTAGCCAAGACAAAAATATCGCCAAGTTAGTTACCTGATGATATCACGTGATTGATCACGTGGGTAACTAACCTCTGGTCTAACCGAGGGTCACGCTTCGCAGTTTTCTGTAAAACTTGTTTAAAAGCTTTAGATATAAGGAAAGGGCATGTTTACAAACAAACAGTTCCATCAACCAATCTACCACTGCATTTTTGTCGCAGCTATCATTGCAGGAATCGTCGTGGCAACGTAGGCCAATCATATCATAGACCAATCAAATCCCTCCATCTCATGTGTACTGCAGGAGCCGTAAAGAACGAACAGGTTTTTCTCCAAAACCAACAGTAGTTTAACCAACAGTGACGTCAGATGCCCTTTCCTCGAGGCTAACGAAAAATACAGGCTACCGCGGTGCTTTACGCGTATCTTTTTTTACAGACCGCGGGAGTCACGTGGTGGTCGAATCCACCAATGCAGGTGTACGAAAAGAGCATCACGTCACTCTGGCGGTCTGTAAAAAAAGATAAGTGAAATGAACCGCGGTAGCCTGTCTTTTTCGTTAGCCTCGCCCTTTCCTTATTCATAGTCGGATATTTTTTTACTTTTTCATATAACACGAAACACAAATGTCACATGAAATAGCGCTCCTTAAATCCGAGCTCTTTGGATGCTCGTTTCCTTAGATAAGGATCCTTATTCGGACATCTGAATAGCGATTTTGAGATTTCGGTTGGGAATAAGAATTTTGGCTCACTTAGAGATCCTTAACGGACACCTGAATGCCTGCCTGTTCAAATAAAATAATCATGCTGCACAAATTTAAGTATATTCTAGGCACTGTAATTTAAGGGATTTTCCTGAAGCGACAAGTTATATCTTTTTTCCACTAGATGACGCATTCGAGCGCTTAATTTTTTTTTTCATTTAAACTTGGCAAACCATTCTTTTATCAAATTTTTCATTATTTAATAATTAAATAATGGAAGAATATGTTTTTTGAGCTCAGTGTGACAGTAAAACCTACGAATTTTACTTGGCGTTGCCCCCCTTCCCCCATCCCGTTTTACTATCCTTACTACTCTTTTATAAAGGATCTTTAGATAGAAGATGAACTTTAAAATTGGTTTGGCAACATAAAGGATTTGTTTTCATTAACCGTAAATCTTTAAAAGGATTGTCGGCTTTTTAATATTTTATATAATTTATGAAAAGCAGAATATATTAAGTAAGCTTAAGTTACAGCATATGTATAATATATGTCTTTAAAACTTGTTGTTTTTTATTTCACGTTTGTGTATAAAAAATCTTTTAAGTTAAATGCTTTAAAAATGTTCGTAGAATGTTAGAATGCATGTCTTAATTTTTCACAATTTCATTAAATAAAGTAATTGAAGCTTTGATTACTCGCATTTTTTTTTTCAATTTTGTATGAAATTTTAAATTATTTCAGCAAAAATGGGTGTGCGAAGTTATAATGAAGAGCTTCAGTATTTGGAGAAGATGAATTCAGTATGCTGGAGGATTAAGAAAGGCTTTGTTTCGAACATGAAGGTTTGTTATTTTATCATTATGTATGACTTATCTGTGATTTTTATTGGCGTTTTTCTCTGTATTATGCATTTGTAATATAACTGATGTAGCTATATGATGCAACCTCATGTGTTGTTTTCATAACAATTGCATGGTTTATTGAATTGATACCTCTTTAAGTAGTTCTTTTATATTAGAATATTGAATCACTAAAAACTTGTCATCTGTTGAAATAATGTGGTCACGGTATAGGAAAAATCGAGGAAAGTTAGGAAATTTTTTAAAAAGTTTAGAGGAAACAGCAATTAAGCAAGAATATCCATGAAAAGTAGCCTTTAATTAAGAGGGGAGATAATATTCTTGTATATTTTTGTCATCTGGTAATGTCATATTAAATTGTAGATCAAAATAATTTGTCATTTTCCTGATCAACAATATATATCTATATATCAGAGTTTCCCCGAGGTTTAAAAAAGGGCAGGGTGCTGCTGGTGAGCAAAGGGCACTTTTTTATTCTTCAGGCCACTTTTTTGTTCTTAAGGGCACTTTTCAGATTCTTATTGGCACTTTTTTTAATTATTAAAGGTATTCTTTTAGTTTTTAAAGCTACTTTTGATATTTTAAAGACAACATCGAGTCAGTTTTCACTATGAAAGCAAATTTTTTAATGCAAAAAGGAGAAAGAGCATTTTTTTTACGGAGGGGCAAGAAGGGTGCTAATTATTTTACTGAAGGGGGCAAGAAGGGTGCTAATTATTTTACTGGAGGGGGCAAGAAGGGTGCTATTTTGTAAACCAAAAGGCAGGCAGGGTGCAGCACCCTTCTGAAACTGTCTGGGGGGGGGGGGGGGGGGGAACTCTGATATATATATATATATATATAATTTATCAAGAGTATGTTAAGATTAGTTTTACTCCTTTTTTTAATGTATAACTTGTGTAATTTTTAAAATATTTTTCTGATACTCATTTTTCAATGTAATATGCATTCACTGCTCAAGTTGATTGGTAATGCAGAGGGTATAATGTGATATGTTAATGTTAAATAACTGTTCAGCACCAAAGTCCTCTCTGTAAAAATAATGGTTGATTTTTATAGAATTCATACTACTAAGTACATATGGCAATAAAATCAATGTATCACGTAGAGGTCTGCACGGGCCAAAATTTCTAGGCCCGGGACCGACCCATACAAAAAATAATTTGGCCCGCCCCGATACAAAAATTAAAAGTTCTGCCCGAGCCCGGCCCGATTTAAAAGTTAAAAGTTCGGCCCGGCCCGAGTGAATTTCTACAAAACATAATTTTTACGTCGATTTGGTTAAAAATTTGCCTCGTAGGAGGAGATCTAACCAAAAATTCCTATCTTAGCCTTTTTTTTTTTTCATGTTTATAATCATTTTTATAGAGGTGCCCCGCAAGCTGGAATATTTATTTTTTTAATAAATCTCTATTTGTTGTATGTATGTGTTTAAGTTATCATCAATATTGTTAATCCATATTCCATTTATTGAAGTGTTAAAAATCAGAAAAATGCTATACAGTAAAATCTTCTAAGATGGAATTGCATATGGAAGAAAAAAAAAGAGTTATAGACAATTTGCCTTCTTAGCAGGTGTAAATGTATTATATATTATTTTCTTAGGTATTAGTATATTCAATTTAATGGAACAACACATTTTTCAATTTAAGACAGGATTCCATCATAAGCAGGAGTTCTTTTTCACACGTTTTACCATATTTTAATTTAGCTATATTTTAATAAGTGCATAAATCTACTATTATTTAAAAAGAATAAATTTTAATGTTTAATTATAAAATAATGGCGATTTAAAAATGTATGCACTGTTTTGCAAAGATTTTTATTCCAGATCTTATTTTACTGACCTTCGAACGGACCAGGCACGCCGAGACAATGATTTTCATACGGGTCAAAACCAGAACTAAAAATTTTGAGGCGTGAAGACTAGGAAGAATGAAACCAGTCCCGGCTCTGTACGGAAAAAATAATTTAAGGCACGGCCTTATCCTTCAGGAAAAAAGTAAGGCCCGGCCCGTAAAGAGTAATCACTAGACCCGGCCCGGCCCAAGCCTTCAGAAAAAAATATGGCCCCGGCCCGAGTGCCGTGAAGAAAAATAGGCCCGCGGGCCGGGCCGAGTACAGGCTTCGGGCCTTGGCCCGGCCCGTGCAGATCTCTAGTATCATGTACCATTTTTTAGGTAGGAGGGTTTGATTTTAAAATTGATGCGTTTTATGTTTGCTAAAACATAAACAGAAACTGTGTAAATAATAAAATGTATAAAAGAATATGTAAATTACCTGTAAACAAATGTATAGCCAACATTGGTTAAATAAATCCTAGAACAAGCGAGACACTTGGAGGCATTGAATTTGGTGAGGTGATAAATGAGTTTTTCTTGCTGCCTGTTTGTTTCTTACATTTCTTCCATGCCTACTGTTGTTTGTTCTGGAAATTGAGTTTGTTTTTCAGGGAATTAGATTGGATTGGTTGGTTTATTGTGGTTTGTTCTGGAAATTGGATTGGGTTTTGAGAGAATTAGATTGGATTGGTTAGTTTATTGTGTGTCATATAGTCGGATTTGTTGAAATACATTTGTGGGATGGGTTTTGCGTTTGAAGTTTTGTCTAATGTTGTATGTCATAGAAGGTGAAATATTTTTAAAAAACGAAATAGGAGAAATAAAGGTAAATGAATTTTTATTGATTTTCTTTGATAAGATGTACTTTATGCATTTTAGAGATTGCTGTAAACCGATTTCTGTGTGCACTTACATAAATTACTGACCACTGCTTGAATGAATTTCATGCATTCTAGAGATTGCTGCATAGCGAGTTTTATGCATCCAGGGGTTTTTCTATTTTGGTTAATGTATGCAAAATGTACTTATATAAGTTACTAACCGCTGCTTGAATGAATTTCATGCATTCTAGAGATTGCTGCACAGCGAGTTTCATGCATCCAGTGTTTTTTTCCCCCAGTTGATGTATGCAAAGTGTACACAGGGCTGGCCAAAGATCATTTTGGTGCCCGTGCGAGCTTTCACTTGGCCCCCACCCCCATCCCCACCTCCCAAGTTAATTTTTTTTTTCATTTTTTTTTAAATATTCATATATAAACTTTTATACATACTATTCTTAATTACTTAAGATAGTATTTAAAGAGGTACAAAAATAGATTTAAAAAAAAACCCATATTCAATTCTATCTTTGAGGGTTCTTTTAAAATGGAAATCTGAATTTTATAGTAAATATCAATTTCAATATGTAACGATCGAAAAATGAAACACAAGACATTATGACATAGGACAAGAATAACAATTTATTGAAAAAAAACTTTATTAGAAAGTTATGCTTATGGTTTGGAATACTTCTACAATTAACGGAGTAGTACGAAATAACAACCATGTAAGATGAAAAAGTGTAATCCTGTCTTGTTATTTAGTTTACAGAAACTATCAATTAATTTTATATTTGGTGAGTCATCAGTTTTAAAATCTTAAAAAAATCGATTTTTTTATTTTTCATATTTTTGAGAAAATTATATTAATTTTGAATCAAACAAAACAAACCACATGAAAATATTCAAATTACAAACAGATCAATTTGAAATTAAAAATGTGTACTTTAAGACTCCGATTGATAACTTAGGATGCGCTTTCCACAAAAATGTGTTTTGGTACTTGTGTGCATTGTAAATAATAATAATAATAATAATAATAATAATAATAATTGTTTCATTTGCAGATAGATCACTTCTTATGAATAAAATGGTTATTATATCAACATTTTCTAACTACATTTGTGTCAAATGATGCAAATTTTATTTTTTTGGATTAGAAAGTGCTTTTTTAAGGTATATATCAGATAAAGAAACCTCATTCTAATTGCAACAAAAAAAAATTTTATGTCGTTTAAGTAGTCGAAAAAGTAGGTAGAAATTGCGAATGCATATCTATGCAAAACAATTTATCTGTCTTTCAAAAGATTTTTTTTTTTTTTTTTTTACAGTGTACACAAGCAGTAAAATTCCTGTTTTGAGAAAAACGCATGCAAAGTGGAAAATAAATTTGAGTCCGTGTTAAAGTATACATTATCAATTTCAAAATGACAGTTTTAATTTGAATATTTTCATGCAGTTTGTTTTATTCGAAACAAATTTATTAAAATATATATCTATTTTTAAAAAACATGGATTTTTGATGGTTTAAAACTGATTGCGATCACTACTCTTAAATGTTGAATTTTGAAAAAGGCTCACTTATCTTAATAATTTTTGATAAATTAGAAAAAACATTTATTATTGTTATACGAACTTCTCAGATAATTTTTTATTCAAACTGTCACATACAGTTTGCGTGTGTTTAATTTTAGTTAACTTTTGAACATTTTTAAAAATTATATTTAATTAACCCATTACCTACCGCATTTACTTATGGTTAAAAATTTTATGAGAAATAGTTCATACTATTGACATACTGGGGAAAAAAATTGTATTAGAAGAATGGGGAAGTTGCACTCATTCTAGATTATGCCTTATTTTATGTTTAATTGATGAAGATGACTTTACATTCCTCAAATCTTAACTCGGAAACGCAAAAATAATTTTAAATAACTAGTTATTGGAGTTTTAAACTCCGCTAAAAGCAAAACAAAACCACGTGATCTGAAAACGCGACGGGATTGGTTTGACGTCACTACACATGAAACGCGGATTCTGCTTTAGAGTCGAATGCATGCAGGCTGTTTTGCATTACCTTCTACTTATTATAAACGTCTTTTAAAGACGCATTTACACAAAAACAAAAACAAATATTAAAGTCAAAAGATTATTTTAACATATCTAAATATAATGCATTATTTATTTATACATTTGCATTAATTTTCAATTAGAAAAGTGATGAAGTTGGTCGGATTCGAAAAACACAAAGTTATGGCTTTCGGATTTTTTTTTAAATTTATTTATTTACTTTTAGGGAAGAAAAGCTGCATTTCATGTGGGTAAAAATACAGGAAACTAAAGCTATCTTTTACTTACTCTTATTTATTTAAACGAAAAAAGAATGATAGTTCTATTACAAAAGAAATCATAAGTAAAATCGCATTTATATAGTTCTTGAAATGCATTATTTTCTTAATTCATTTTAATGCTTAATAATTCGTTTTGATATGAATATAATTTCGTGTTATGCAGGTTATATTAAGGATAAAAATGTACTCAAATTAATTATGAGAAGACGAAATTTTGAGCAATAATGCAGAAAACAAAAACAAAAAATCTGTATTTAATACTGATTGTGTATTCACCGATCAGAAAAACAATTACTGCAACATACGTGAGTAAATTTATTACTATTGTTTTTTTTCTCATTTTATGATTCTAATTCATGATTTTTCCAAAAAATGTTCAATATAATACAATAATTTGGCGTGGCCACCGAATCCGATCATAAAAAATACACCACTTTTTTTTTTCTTTTTTTTTTTTTTTTTTTTTTTTTTTTTTTGTACGCTTGGTAGAAAATGCGAGCTAGTAAATTCATTAAAATAAATGTATAATGGTTGCTTTATTTCTGTTTTAAGGTATGGAAAGAGAAAATAAAAAAAAATAAAATATAAGAATTATTTAAACTATCTTATTAGGATTTCTAAATTGATTTCTCAACGAATAATCATAATTCAATTAATATGAAACTTTTAATTTATTAAAACGTATTTTTTTTTAAATATATATTACACTGTATAGTTTTTATTTATTATTTTCTACTTTTTAGTATGCAAAATAGTTGCAGCTTCACACCCATTTAGCCCTTTTTTAACACCGTGGTTTAATGCATAATAAAATTGTTGTAAGTCGCATACAATTGTAACCACAGATAATATTTTTCGATTTATCAACTGTTTCGGGCTAACGGAAAAACGCGTCAAAATTAATGTATTAATTTATAATTAAGTTCTAAAAATAATAAAATGTTGTACGTCATCGGAAACACACAATTTTGCACTTATTTTTTATATTTCTTAATTTATCAGAAAGTGAGTAAACAACCGATAACAAGATTCCATCCTTATATACAAAAACCAAGTTGCGTTAAATAAAAAAGTGTAAAAATAATTTAATTACTGTTTTATTGTTATTTGTTTATGTATAATTTTTGAATGGATGCAGAACTTTTTGTTTGTTTGAAATATAGTTTCTCAGAATGTCCTATTTTAGATTAATCAGGTTCTAAAAAAATTATATCAGTCTTTTCCTCAATGCTCTAACTTTCGTAAAAAATAAAAATAATGAAATTATAAAAGATACGTGAATACAAAAATAAAAAAGATAATTTATGAACTAAACATCATCTGTAATCTGTAAAGGTCTATAAAGCATAAAACCTTCAATCCCACATTCTGAAAATTTCACAAAACTGACAGTATTTAAAATAATTACTTGATTTTTTTGCCTGTGCATAGTCCAGGGACCTGTTTAAGAAGAAATTGGGTCCTTTAAAGGACCTTTCACAAAATTTTTCATATTAAAACAGGATCCTTCACAAAACATTCCACCTTAAAACAAGTCCTTCACAAAACATTCCACCTTAAAACAGGCCCTTCACAAAATTCTTTGTCATAAAAATAGGCCTTTCACGATTTTTTTCCATCTCAAAACTAAACATTTTACAAATTTAATTATTTAAAAGTAAAATCTGACCTGACATAAAACAACTGAAGTCGTCAAAGAATCTATTTATGTAGCTTTTACATATATAAAAGATCTTGTCAAAAATTTATAAACAAGAACCTGAATATAACAGTTATTTCAAACTCACAAAATTATAATTAGTTTTTTCATAAATGTAAAATACTTCTCACAATTTCACAAAAACAGGACCCTGTCTGTGAGAAAAGTCTTGATAGACACCTGGTAACATTTTTTGAAAAATTATTAAACTTTTTCCGTGTATATTTATATAAAAATTCTGTAAGGCTGTCTTAAAGCTAACCTCAGCACATTTCGCTCTTTCTAATAAGTTTAACTGTTTTCAAAGATTCAAAACAGTTTATTTAACAATTGAAGAGATAAAACCTATAGTGAAGCCAAGCCAAATTCTTAATTCAAGAGTATAAAATAGAAATACTAAAACATTTTTATGAGTTAATTCCACCCTCCCTAATGAAATAAATTCTATTTGTATTACTTTATTTTATATTGTACAATATTAATACAAAAAATAAGTAAATAAAAGTATACATTATTCTATAAAATACAATATTGTAGTACGAGTATTAACTTGTACTGATACTTTATTTCTACATCGAGATCTGGAAATGACAATTCTTAGAAACGCGATGGAATAAAAACCTCACCTGGAATTCACAGTATTATTTATTTATTACAGCAATTTACAATACTTTTAATTTGTTATACTAATCATTTTTAAGAAAAGAAAAAAGCGTAAAGCAAGCCATTCAGCGAAAAGCAAGCCATCCCCATAGGGAATAACAGGGAGAAATACAGCGAGGGTTTGTTTACATGTGTAGTGACGTCAGAACAGCTTTTATCACGTGACGCGGCATTTTCTCGCCACGACAAAAACTGGGTTTTAAAAGTTGATTTAATGAATTATAAAAGTTTCAAATATATGTAAAAATGGTATCAAAATGTTCATATTTTTACACTCTATCAGATGCAAGTTAAATTGAAAAACGTGCAATTTCCCCATTGTAAAACCATCAGCAGGAATTATATATGTTAGAGGTCTGCACGGGCTTGGAACAATTTTCCTTCAAGAGACTTGGTGCGGAACTTACATTTTTCTATAAGCTCGGGGACGGGCAGAGACTGGTCATCACTCTTTCCGAGCCAGCTCGTAATTTACATAATTACGTACAATAATTTTTTTTCTCATTTTATTGCCGTGACTATTTTGTGAAATTCATAAGAAATATAAAGTTTTAAAATTCATGCAGAAAGTAAAAAAAAGTTAAATCTCTCTATCTCTATAGCATCATAGAAAAATAAAATTTCCTAATGTGTTTATTCTTGCAAAAATAATTATTTTATTTGTGATACTTTGACATGACATGTTAAACAAAATTTTATTTACAACAAGATCGAAAAATCATGCTTCAAGCATAGATTATGTAGCACTTTCCAACGCTTCCAAAATAATTTTACAATTCGTACTGTTTAACAAGCTAAAAGATAACATCTAAGTAAACAATTTGGAAAACGCATAACATATTTAAAATTATAATTTCAGGAATTTCCAACATATACAATATTCGGAAAAATATCCGAATACTTTTATTCAGCCCTGTATAGGATCTATAGGTTTGTATATATACTACATAGAATGCTAAATTTTAGATCAGTTAGGAAACGCGTAGCACAGTTTAAAATTCTCCATCTGGAGTTTGTCAATAAACGGAAATGTGTTCGCGAACTTTTGTGCTTCCCTGTATATGATCTACAGAATTTATACACACCACGTAATAAACAAAAAGTGAGTTAAATTTAAAATCGCGTTCAGTAACTTAAAATGCACTTCCAGGAATTATTGTTAACAGGCAGTAGAGAATTCTTTTGTGTGTCCCTGTAAATGAACGATGACTGCTATGTACACAATATTCTGTAGTAAGCCTCTTGTAATGCACAATAGTGATATATATAAATTTCAGTGCGTTTAAAATAGTGAAACATTACTTAAATAAACCGCAGACGATTTTCCTCCATTGACGTAATGTAACGGAATTCTTTTGACTGTCCCTGTAAAGTAACTATAAGTGCTATGCACACCCTATTCCATATTAAGCTTCTTCTAATGCACCTTAGTGATATATATAAATTTCAATACGTTTAAATTAGTGAAACATTATTTAAATAAACCGCAAATGATTTTTCCCCATAGAACGCAATATAACGGAATTCTTTTGAGTGTCCCTGTAAAATAACTATAAGTGCTACACACTTCCGTTGAGATAGGGAACATGCTATAGATGGCGACAATAACATATAAAAATTGCAGAGCAATCCGAGCATATTTACGGGAGTTAGAGCACGGACAGACGGCAGACGGCCATACGGCCAGACAAACCGAAGTCATAAGCACTTTTCAACTAGGTTGGAAAGTGCTAAAAATAAAGATCTGTATAATGATTGTGAAATTTAAAGTCTGCATGCCATAAAAATTGTTGCACATGCCACCTCAGGCACACGTGCCATAGGTTTGCCAACCCTGTACTAGGCTCTAGCTTTCATGAAAATTGATCGATCATCATGAAATTTGATTGCATTGTTAAGGTACACAGTACTATTTTGTTTTTATAATAGCTGTTGTATTATATGTAGTTTTTCCTCTTTTAAAAAATAAGACTATGGGCGATTCTGGCCCCTATGATCTATGCTTGCCAACCCCAGTCCAGACCTGCAAGCTCTAAAAACATGCTAATTCACTCTGTTTTAAAAAGAGATTACCCAATTATGGAAGATTAAATGATATTATCATGACCAGTGGCAATCTTCTGTAATCTGGTTGCCATTCATTTCTCTTTGACTGAGAAGATTTTTTGGTTACCAAGTCTGCATCCACCACTGTTGCAACAGCTGACACCTTATTTTGTGATTACGTTATATCTATCACATATTTGAAAATCAGCTTTTATAAAATCATTAAGTAAAAAATGTTGCTGCCTACTTTTATAATAGCATCAAAAATAAGTTATCTTTTTAAACACAATAAGAAAAACCATTTTAAATAGGACTTAATGTTTCCTATTTAATGCTTTTCGCCTGTAATAATTTAATTTTTTCTTTTAATATTCATGTGCAAATATATTTTTCAATTTAAAAATGTTTGGCAATATTACTATTTGTGCTTTTTCAAATCTGGCAACACTAGGTTAAAAAAAATATATTTTTTCAAAATATGAAATAAATTGCTATTCAGATAGTGAAATTTTGAATAAAAAATTAGACAAATGAAAAAATGATTAGACATTCCACACCACAATTTCATCAAGTCCTGCAAAAGATAGTTAAATTGCTATGCATAGTATTTGATCCCATAAAACTTTTTTATCCAAACTATTTTGTCAGAGACACACAAATTTTGCAGAATCATCAATATGTGTCAAAATAAGCAATATTGGCAACAATAGAATTAAAAGTAAATCTGAACAAAAATAAAGATTTGCCACAAAAAACACTGTTGTGCCAAACCACTTTCGCTAAATTATTCCAACTAATTGGCATGCAATAAATATATATAATCTGTGTAATAAGTTAAGAGCCTACGCTAGTCACGCGAAGAAACGCTCAAGCTAATGTTAAGTCTATGGGAATGTTCTTAGCAGATTTCTCACTCGCATTTTAATATTTTTTAAATATTTTTTTTTTTTTTTTTTTTTTTTTTTTTTGTATAGGATAGCTGAGGTCAATCTCTAACGTCGTTAGTTTTTACTTTTTTGATTTTGGCTAGTTTTTTTACAAACGGACATTTTCAATTTTGAAACTGGTTCGGAAAGTGTAAGTACTCTTATATAAAAAAAATTGGAACCAAAATCGAAAAAGTAAAAACTAACAACGTTAGAGATTGACCTCAGCTGTCTTATGTAAAAAACATCATTTAAAATTATTAAAATGTGAACGAGAAATCTGCCAAGAACCTTCCCATAGACCATTAACATTAGCTTGTGCATTTTTTCGCATGACTGGAGTAGGCTCTTAAATAGTGCTGCACAACCTTTTTGTATCAAAATCGTTTGCCACCACTATCTTCGAAAGGTAAGCTTTGATATATTTAATCGCAAGGTTTCCGTCATTAACCTAAGGTAAATTTTTCTGTGTAAAAATAGTGGTAATGTTGGTGGCCCGCGGGCCACAGGTTGTGCATCCCTACTCTTAAGGGATGATTACTTGAAGTTGATTTTTTTTCCCCCTTAAAATTACTTGTTTTGTTCTTATTGTATGTAGTAGTTAAGGCAGCTTTCAAAACAAATATTTTTTACCATTACAGAACTCTCAACATTCTGGCACATTTATGGACCCATTTTTATAGGCAAAAATATAAACTATTGAAGTGATTTTGAATTGAATAGTTTATTTTTCGATAAATTTATTAGATCTTGAGTTATAAAATCTATTTCATATGTTTTGACGATCTTTTTTGGGCTGATACATTCATACCCCAAAAACTGTTCAAATTACTAATTTGGACAGCACTTACTGGGAAATCTTGTGCCTTTTATCAAAAAATAGAAAACAGTGTTTGATCAGGGGCGTAGCTACCGTGGAGCAGTTGGAGCAAACTGCTCCAGGCGCACGAATCATAAGGGCGCAAGATTTAAAAAAGCGAAGCGAAATAAAATTTTGTAAAAATACTTGTAATTTTTAAAAAAATGAAGATTAACAAGTTATTATGGATGGATCATACTTGTTATGATCTCATATTTCTATGATATTTTACCTTGTTTTAGCTTTTGGATCTCAACTTCCTTGATTTGAAACACGCACTTGTATACTCGTTTAAAATAAATTATTTCAATTCGCGAAGTTTTAATTCATACCACCACATTGCCACTTTAAGTAACTTCGCTAACATTATTCCAGTATGTCTGATTTTATTTTAAATTTTACCTTTGGAGACAACGACAGCAGAAAGAAGATTTTTAAACTTATTTAAACGCTTAGATACATTTGATGAATAATTCTCGTCATCCGCCAACTTTTTCGAAATGCAAGTTGCAAAATCTCAGTCATTATTCGAGTTAACACTAGAACCTTACCATGGATCGATTAGATTAAGGGTCTTCACCATGTGGACCGTGGGTTACCAATTATCACTATTATATGGGAAGACATGTACGTTCCACGGCATGATAGCAGTACTGCCGCAGTCAAAGGATTAAGAAGCAGAATGTCACAACATTTATTAGCCACACACAGGGTGGCTTATTCTTTCAATCTCTATCATTTTTCATGTTTATGAAAAGTCACAGCAATCCATCGTTGCCACAGATTAATCTCGGAAAATGAAACATTTGAAGTTACTTAAAAAATTAATAACTCGAAAAGTATTTGTCACAAAATTGTTTTACAAACTGTGTTAGAATGGTAAAAAATTGTATTTTTCTTGATATAAATTTCAAATCTAATGATTATGTCGTTTTTCAAATATTAGATTTAAAAAATTACAAAACTTCACAATGGAGTACCGTAGCGAAACTTTTACGCGTAAAAAGATAATGATAAAGGCATTGTGGCTCGACGTGTATCGTGTATACTGGCCATAGCATGAGTAACGAATTATAGTAAACTTATTATTCTGTTACAATATAAAAGTGAATTATGTATATACATTTTTAAAAAATAAAGAAAAACATTTTATCACAAACATCAACAAAATTTTTTCTTCTATTTATTCCCTTATTCCAAAGATATCGTTTTATCGTCTGCTGCCATAGCAACATGAATTAAATTTCATTAAAAAAAATTGCTCAGTGGTAGAAAAATATTTTTCTAAATCGAATGGTTATTGAACAACTCAACACTTTAACAGGGGAATTTTTATTTGTTATTTAGATATTTTAAAATTGTTTGTTGTCATTGCGTTTTTATTCTGAGTTACAGCTAGTTTATTTATTTTTTAAACAAAAGCCGTGTGTGGCAATCTATATTCGGCCTTATAGCAGAATTTTCCCCTCTTGTTTAGTTCTTTGGTCAGTATATTAATTTATAAAACAAGAACGAAAAATCATGCGTCAAGCATAGATTATGTAACACTTTCCAACACTTCCAAAATAATTTTACGGATCATACTCTTTAATAAGCTAAAAGATAACTTCTAAGTAATCCGAATACTTTTATTCAGCCCTGTATAGGATCTATAGATTTGTATATATACTACATAGGATGCTAAATTTTAGTTCAGTTAGGAAACACGTAGCACAGTTTAAAATTCTCCGTCTGGAGTTAAATAATACGGAAATGTGTTCCCGAACTTTTGTGCTTCCCTGTATAGGATCTACAGAATTTATACACACCACGTAATATACAAAAAGAGATTTAAAATTAAAATCGCGTTCAGTAACTTAAAACGCACTTCCAGGAATTATTGTTAACATACAGTAGAGAATTCTTTTGTGTGTCCCTGTAAATGAACGATGACTGCTATACACACAATATTCTGTAGTAAGTCTCTTGTAATGAACCTTATATAAATTTCAATGCGTTTAAAATAGGGAAACATTATTTAAATAAACCGCAGACGATTTTTCTCCATAGACGTAATGTAACGGAATTCTTTTGACTGTCCCTGTAAAGTAAGTATAAGTGCTATGCACACCCTATTCCATATTAAGCTTCTTCTAATGCACCTTAGTGATATATATAAATTTCAATGTGTTTAAAATAGTGAAACATTACTTAAATAAACCGCAAATGATTTTTCCCCATAGACCGCAATGTAACGGAATTCTTTTGAGTGTCCCTGTAAAAAAACTATAAGTGCTACACACTTCCGTTGAAATAGGGAACATGCTATAGATAACGATTATAACATATAAAAATTGCAGGGCAATCCGAGCATATTTACGGGAGTTAGAGCACGGACAGACGGCCAGACAAACCGAAGTCATAAACACTTTTCAACTAGGTTGGAAAGTGTTAAAAACAGTAGTGTCTTAATTTGATCTGGAGAAATTTATTGGCCATCTTACAAACAAAAAACCCAGAAAAAAAAATTAGAATTTTTTTTTTCGTGTGGAAATTAAACATGCATTTGTCAATACAATTTATAAAATAAGTAGACAGCGTAGGATTTTGGCATATGCCACATGGTACGTGTCATAGGACGATTTTTAATTTAAAGACAAGGCAAATTTTAAATGAAGATCATAAGCATGTTTTATCATAGAGAGAAAAGATTATCGTCACATGATTACAGAAAAGGAAATGTTCAGCTTCTCAAATGCATGAAACTTTATGATATTACTTAGAATTTAATCTAAAATTTGACTATTTTTAACGAAATAGAAGCATAGTCATGTTAAAATGGCCGAGTCCGTTAAAAAAACTTGATTACTATGAAGAATTAATGATGACTGTACATTAACTTAAAACTCCATCCAAACTTCTTATGCACGGAATTTTATCCAAGATTTACTCAATATACGCAATAAATCTTGAAAATCATGTGAAAGCTGAAGGATCCATGGTGTAAAGTTCCATTTATTTAGAATTGAAAATTAGTAAAAGAAAAGTAAAATAAAGTGTAATTTTTTTCAAAAAGACTTTTTTTTTAAAAATTTGAGACGTAAAAGAATAATTTCATATTTTTAGGATTAATATTGCATGATAAAATGAAATGCTTCGTGAAGAAAAGAATGATTTTCTCAGAAATATTGCTTTTTAGTATTAACTAGCTAACACTCCGGGCAATTCCCGGACCCGTGATAATAACCTTAAATATACTTAAAATCAGTGTTGAAAGATTTTATATTTTTAGGCGAAAATATTTTCACACGAATTTCATGTTGGGGAACCCACTGCCTTCGGCAGGACACACCCTCGAATTTATATGATTTCACATTCTTAAATGAAAATCTATTCAAACAAACCTAGAATCGGAGGCCCCATTGTCTTTGGCAGTGTACACCAGGCGTGCTACGCACGGTCTGGTCTGTTTTTGCATAGGAACCTCGAATTTGTATGATTTTATATTTATTAAACGAAAATGTTTCCAAACTAAGGGGTCCCATTATAGTGCCTGCTGGTTTAATTTCTGACGCTTACATATATCAAACTTTGAAACCCCCGCCCCCCCCCCTTCCACACACACACTATTTTAAAATACGAAAGAATATCTTCCAGTGTCTTGATAACTTGTGTTGAAAATGTGGAGGTTTTCCCGGACATATGCAGAAACGAAAACCCCTCGGAAAATGTTCAAAAGCGCAATTCTCTTAAAAGGGGAAACGCTAATATTCAAAGGCAAATTAATTTTTTAGAAATAGTAAATTTTAATAGTTTTTTAAACCAAAGATATTCTTAGAACCGGTAAAAGACCGAGAGTAAAGTGGGTATCTTTTTCGTCTGAAAAAAAGGGAATATCTTTTTAAAATTAGAGTAAAAACATAAAAGATGAAAACAAATGCGCATCGACCTTGAATTTTTTTTTCCGAAATAAGTAAATATTATTTTTCAAAACCAAAGATACCCAGAAAACCAGAAAAGTACGGTGAATAAGAAGGTATTTTAATTCATTGATATTTCCGTTCGGGTAGCATATGCGGTAGTTTTAAAATATAAGAAAAGAAAAAATAGAAAACTTGAAAAGGAATCGGAAAACACGAAAACAACTTGAAATCGAACTTCGGCTCTTTATATATTTTTAAAGTAAATATTATTATTATTATTATTATTATTATTATTATTATTAAAGACTGTTAAAAAGGGAAAGATGCCACGAATAAGTGTTTTTTTTTTCTTTCGGGAAGCGGATGCGACAGTTTCAAAATGCAGAAAAACTGAAAACTTGAAATTAAAATGTTTTTTGAAATACTAAATATAATTATTTTTTTTTAACAAAAGATACCTTCGAACTGCGGGAATGTAAGGCAAAAAGTTTCGCGTTTTTCTTTTTCTTTTCTTTTTTTTTGTAACTGTGTGAGGGATTCCGTGATAGTGATTTCAAAATGCATGAAAAAACGAACGCTTCGTTTTCATGTTGCATGAAATCCGAGGAAACCCGTAAATGCACAGGCACAATCCGCAGAATGGCGGAAACTGACCATTTTGCGAATGTACCTTATGGTTTTTAATTAAAATTTCGGTTAAATATCAAAAACTGGAAAATCTGAGCCTCAGCCGTATTAAGTCCTGTCTTCGTCTATACTCATCCAAATTTTCAGACCTCTACATGCGCTAGATTACGCCAACCGACAGACAGATAGATAAACATCTTTGTTTTATTAATGCAGAGCGTATGCTGCTTTATATGTAGTTATTTAAAGAATAGTTAATAAACCTGTGAGAAATACTTTAAACAATCATGTTTCACGTGAATTCAATACGTGTTTTTATATTTCATTTAGAACTTATATTTTTAAGTATACTCTGCAGGTTATGGGCAAATGGAAATTTTATGACCCCCTTTTCCATTACAAATTTTATTAAGGATTATATCTAATTCGGGGGCACTCTAATTTGAGGGATGCGAAAAAATGCTAGGTTCACCTCATTATGTAATTAATATGGACCTGCTATTGTGTTTTAAAAATAAATTTCAAGTACAAAAAAAGAAAGAAAAAGATTTTCACCATTTGTGCAAATATTTTCATGAGTTTTGGAAGAGATAGGGGGGGGGGGGGGGGGTGTCGAGGCTTGAGTTTAATTATAATATTATAGTTGGGAAGTTCACGTAATAATACTCTGCCTAGGCTTTCCAAGTGTTTTAAGTGGGCTTTGACAAAAATCTGAATGTTAAAGATACTTTTTTTCTATAGTTATAATTATACATCACTACGTTGTAATGATGTATTGGCATGTATCTTTTCTTCTTTTTCATCGAAATGCTTCAAGTAATATGTTGTCAAAATTAAAAATTTCTCCACGATAGTGTGTTTCTCTATTAAAATTCTAAAATTAGAAATTCTTGAAATGAACAAGAAAAGTTGGCAGGTAGCATTGGGCTCATGGTCGCATATAAAATGTAAATCCGGCCCCATACGTTGTAAATATAAGTAGGTACTTGGTACTTAGTGAATTCTAATTTATTTTATTATTTTATTTAAATTTATTGCATTTAATATTTTAGTGTTAAATTGCCTAGAATTTAGAATAAATTAAGTATGTATTTCAATAGAAAATAAGTAATATTAAAGTTTGTACGTATGCTTACTTTGGAATAGCAGCATTTCCTAAAAGTAAATCTTTCCTTATTTAAATGCAAGATTCTGGAATTAAGTAAAGGACAATTTTCATTATGAAATTAGTGGTATGCAAAAGTAAGCACCCGTACGAACCCTCTACCTGAATTTGATACATAAAATAAAACAAAAATTTTCAAAAATTCCTCAGAGACAAGAGGGCGCATTAATTTTTCTTGCTCCAGGGCGCTGAATATGTAGCTACGCCACTGTGTTTGATTTTGTAGTTTATGAATAAGAGCATTTGCATATTTCATTAATCTAAAAATAAAAATGATTTTATGAATGTGTCAGAAAGTAGCCTCTGTAATTTGAGAGCAGCCTTAAAACATTTTAGAAATTAATGCAGTCAAATCATGCTGTACAAAACTCTACAAAGTACCTGTTTTAGTTATTAAAAAAATAAACATGCTCTTATTATTATTATAATATAAGTTGAATTCTCATGTATTAATTTGTTTTTCAGGTTGAAGGAATATTTTTCGTTAATAGTAAACTAGAAAAGTTAATGTTTGACGAGCTTAGAAATTCTTGTCGTCCTGGTAATGTTGGAGGTTTTCTACCTGGAATGAAGCAAATAGGAAATGTTGCTGCTTTACCTGGAATAATTGGTGTAAGTGGGAAAGTTTTATATTATAGTTTTCAAAAATGTATATGTATGTATGTATGTTATCATTGTATATCCTTTTGTAATTACATTTTACCATTGTATTTTTTTTTTTTTTGAGCACTTTATGTAGTTAAAATGTTTTATTTATTGATCACAAATTAGCAGCAATATTTTAGCCTTTGTTTTCATTCATTCTCACTCTAGAGATTTTTTCTATCTCTGTATTTGAGAGCCATCTCTAGGTGTTTCGATTTTTGATCTTCGTTGTGTTTTCATCAAACAATGGGTTTCTCTTCCAGTTTAAAGTTGTTGAATTATGATTCAACATCAAGTGTAATGTTATTCCAATAAAACAAAATTTTACCTATCATTGATTTAACAAGTATCAGGCATGAATTACTGCATTCTCTTATCTATTAGGCTGTATCAAAAGTATTTTCATTTTTTGAATCCTTTTATACCAAAGCATGTAGCACTTTCTCACCCCTATTGTTGAACATAAAATTTTATTGAGAATACATGTCCCTTTATACACTATAATAATACAGGTTTCTTTCTTTCATTTTTAGATCACAAAAAGAATGATAACAAATGTTAAGATTTTATTTATGATGATTGTAAACTAAGGCATGATTGTAAATTAAGCCTTAAAACCAATAAGACTATCCTCAAAACTCGTGCAGTTGTGGAGGCCAGGACAAGAATGCTGTCAGGACAGTTCAAAACAAATCCAAACATTTTAAGGAAGGGAACCTCAGCCTTGAAATCAAACCCAGAAGTGATAGGTGAATTTAAATTCACCCAGTGAACCACCAGGGATCTGTTTAAAAAATTTTTGGGTTCTTAAAAGGACCCTTCACAAAAATCCTCATGTTAAAAACAGGACACTTCACAAAAATCCTCATGTTAAAAACAGGACACTTCACAAAAATCCTCATGTTAAAAACAGGACACTTCACAAAAATCCTCATGTTAAAAACAGGACACTTCACAAAAATCCTCATGTTAAAAACAGGACACTTCACAAAAATCCTCATGTTAAAAACAGGACACTTCACAAAAATCCTCATGTTAAAAACAGGACACTTCACAAAAATCCTCATGTTAAAAACAGGACACTTCACAAAAATCCTCATGTTAAAAACAGGACACTTCACAAAAATCCTCATGTTAAAAACAGGACACTTCACAAAAATCCTCATGTTAAAAACAGGACACCTCACAAAAATCCTCATGTTAAAAACAGGACCCTTTACAAAATATTTCATTCCAAAACAGGATCCTTCACAAAATCCGTTGTCTTAAAAATAGACCTTCATAAATTTGATGATTTAAAAATAAAATCTGATCTGTCGCAAAATAATTGAACTTGTCAAAGAGCATATTACTTAGCTTTTTTTATATGTAAAAAAGCTCCTGTGTGAAAGATAGAAACACAGAAGCCTGAATGTAGCGATAATTGCAAATTCCCAAATATAAAAAAAACTTTTCACAAAAACGGGACCCTGTGAAAAAAATCTGGACAAACTCCTGGCCACTGTATTTGTTCTCTCTGTAGAAGTTTAGCATAAAAGAGTTCGAGCCAAGATTCTTGTCCGTTACTTTTAGTTTTAACAATTTTTTTAAATGATTTTTTTTAATATTTAGAAATCTATTGGACTTCCTGATGTTCACTCAGGATATGGATTTGCTATTGGAAACACTGCAGCATTTGATATGGCTGATCCAAAAGCAATTGTGTCACCAGGTTTGTGTTTATTTTCCCTTTGTTATTGTAATAAAAATGTAATCTCCATTTTCTTTTAAATATCGGAACCTATGTAATTATTCTCTTTTTCATTTGTGAGGCTGTAAAATATGCATGATATATATTGTTTGTATCTAATAACTAGCTAAATAACAAGAGCTAGTTTCAACCTTTAAGTATGAGAGTTGTATTTATAAATTTTAAGACTGTTTCAATTTGTTGCAATACTTTCGTATTAGCTGCATGCCAGGTGTTAATAGCTGGATAAATCTGATTCTTGATTCTAATTATTTCAGTGTATAAACACATAGTTAGAGTAGATATTTAAATTTGTTTCATTTATTCATTGATGAAATTTAAATTTTATTTTGGAATGTCAGCTGGAAACAAATACTGAACTATTTATATCGCTTAAGTGCAATCTTCCGTAATTGGGCTGCACACAATAAGTAGACTTAGAAAATTATTTTATAAACCATAATTATCAGTAAATTGAAATAGTTTTCAAACAAATCATATTTGAAAGTACTTTTATTCCTCCCTATTCGACAGTGTAAAAATTTAAATTGTTTGTTTACATGTGTTAAATTTGTATTTTACTTATTTTATTTTGCTTTTTATTAAGTTTTAATTTCAGTTCAGAATATTAGCCTGTGAAACAAATGCAGAACTAATTATATTATTTTAATTCCAAACTGGTTATTCTGTAATCAATCTGTATGCAATTTTTTTAAAATTGTGCTTGAAAATTATTTTTAAACCATAAAAAATCAGTAAATTACGATACAGTTTTCACACAAATTGCATTTGAAAGTACATTTTAATCCTCTATGATGTAAAAATTGAAAATGCACAATGTTTATTTTTAGAAATTTTAAAATTGCAGTAAAATTATTTTAAAAATTCCACTCACATAAGGTAATATTTTGCTGGTAGCAATTTTTTTATTGGAAAAGAATGAAAAATGATTATATTGAGCTTTATATCAATGACATATTTTATTTCTATGAAGTACATAGATGATACTTAAGTACGACTTTCAAGATGCTGAGCATTTGGTTTTCTTAAGAGTC
Organism: Maratus michaelseni; assembly: GCA_963931845.1. Classification (NCBI taxonomy): domain Eukaryota; kingdom Metazoa; phylum Arthropoda; class Arachnida; order Araneae; family Salticidae; genus Maratus; species Maratus michaelseni. The sequence continues at coordinate 127,567,352 of OZ007594.1, read as the reverse complement.
ACTGTTAAATTCTATAAAGCCATTTGTGGTATGGTAGCTAAATAACTTTAAACAAAAAATATTCCAATGAATCAAGCTTCTTTTAGTCTTACAGAGAGTTGTATAACACAGGCGACTTTTTACTCATAATTTAATCCAATACAACACCATAATCAACAGTGTTTCCTTCACCTTTCTCATGTAATACAAGTTTTTTGGTGGTCAACACCTTTGCTCACTTCCCATAAAAGTTGTCTTTGTTACCCATGTTGAACAAATTCAGTCAACAGGGAGAAAAGAGTTCAGCTATGCTAACTCATTCTGGTAACCCTTTCCATTTAACACACAGTAAGGTAATCCTTCAAAAGCAGCTTCTCTGTGAAATAGTGATGGACGATTCTGGAAAAATAGAGTATCTATAAACATCAATATTATATATATAAATCAGCATTGGTCACAAAAAGAATAGATTCCCAAATTCTAGTATTGATATTCTAGAATTGATACTTACACAGATAGCTTAAAAAGAGTAACTCCTAAACTTTTCAATCAATTGGCAGGAAATTTGAATGTGAATCGTGATAACTGTGATTAGACTACAGATCGATATTTTTTGTGTTCATTTAATTTTCATAGCAGTATATATATATTTATTTCGATTTTATTAATGGCAGAGCTGCTGTCAAATTTTGTATAAGGTTAAATTGTTATCTTTTTAGTTTAGAGTTAGAGAGTAAGAGTGAATTTTAAGAAAGTAATATTAAAAATAAGAACGATTCGCATAGGGGTGGGGGGGGGGGGGGAAGAGGGCTAACAATATTTTAGCTATAGAATTTCCTGTCTGAATTGAACAAAAATTTAGAAGGAGTTAAGCTGATGCCAAAGCCGCTTAAAATGAAAGATCGTGAATGTGATATATAAATTAAGGCAGGGAAAACAAAAAGTTGAGACAAAAGTCCCCTAAATCTTGGAAACTACGGCCCACAGCAAAAATCTAAAGTAAGATTTAAGGTTGACTACCTTATGGTAATATATTAAGATACCCTACAAGTGGAGTCCATTGAAGGTTTATTTTAGTTATAAAAAATATATAAGAAATGAGCGGAAGTGAGACAAGAATTGAGCTGACTTTTTTTTGAAGGAGTCCAGTTTCCGAGGCGGAAAGAGAGGAGGCGGAGGGTAAAAATATTAATCAGTAACCTGCAACGGGTCGTTAGGGTCAGGTTGATTTTCATTGTTTCGGGTATGAATTGGTTTCAGATTGTGTTTTGACTCTTGCGGGTCAGGGTTAAGCCAAGTTGACCAGATTTTTTAAAAGAATATCCAAAATATTTTTTCAATTGAGAAATCTATAAAGAATGTCAAATATTTATTTCAGTTCAAAAATCTATATTAAAGAAAACCTCCAGGAATAAAATTTAAAAGGTTGGGGGGGGGGGGGAAATAAACTTAAAGCAGGCCCATTAGTAGACCAAGGTTCCAGGGCAGGCAAATCTTTTTCCACGAAGGGCAAACTATTTCTTTTATTTTTGTTAATGTTTCAATTCCTTGAAACTTATGTATTATACATTTTGTACAATTGTTTTCAATGGAAAAAAGATCTTTTCTATCCAAGAATTACATTTTTAAGGTTTGTTCAGAAATATAATACAAATATATCATATCTTTCTATACTAATATATAAAATGTGAGTGTGTTCATCGATATACAGAAAAACACCTACACCGTGTCCCAAAAGTTTAGACAACCAATAAAATTTGCATTAACATAAAAAGTAATAAGGTACAATTAAAATTCGTGAGATAGGTAATAAATAAAAGAAGTATTGCTGATATACACATATAAATTATGATCATAGGTTTGAAATTATGAAATATACTTTAAATTATATAACAATGTGCTGTCCCAAAAGTATAGACACAATACAGCATTACATGTTTTCTTTTACATTTTTGTTCACAAATTAAAATATTTTTATTTTCGTCTGCTTCTATAAATGCAGAAATTTTTTTCCGTTCAATTGAAATATCGTCTGCTGTATTTTTAGCATAATAATTTATTGAAATTTTGTGGAATCAAAGGAATTCAATATATTGTTTTGTTTGTGATCCGGAAAAGACATTTCTTGCGTATTCTGACAGAAATGCCACGTTCTAAAGAAATTTTTAAAGGTGAAATTATTAAGATTTTACATTTAAAAGCGCAAGGACAAAATCCTGTACAAATATCGAGAAGAATAAAGATATCCTTGAGCAGTATTTATAGAGTTTTGAGATCAGGTGGAACATGGAATACTAGAAAGCGAGTCGGAAGACCAAATAAAACAATGTTACGTGATGATAGAATGTTATTAAAGATAGATTAAGTTAATAATTTATCTGTGCGTGAAATTTCATCAATTTCCAGAATTTCAAAAAGTACTGTACACAGAAGAATTAAAGCTTCAACAAATATTGTTTACAGGAGAATGAAAGCAAAACCTTTCTTAAGGCAGAGACATAAAGATATGCGTCTAAAGTGGTCTAAAAAGCATATGTATCATACGGTAAAAAATGAATTTCTGTCATCTTCAGTGATGAAAAGAAATGGAATTTAGACTGCCCTGATGGTCATATATTTTACTTGCATGACCAAAGAAAAGAACCCAAGAACTGTTTCAGCAGGCAAGAAAGCGGATGATCCGTAATGTCCTGGGAAGGGTTTTCTTTCAACGGCCAAACATTTCTAGGATTTATGGACAGAAAAATGAAATCAGATTATTATCAGGATATTTTACGCACCAATTTACTGCTAATTATGGATTTGCTATCAGGACCGGACTATGTTTTCCAACAAGATTGGGCATCCATCCATACCTCCACATCATCGAAAACATGGTTTAGGCAAAACAATATCACACTATTAGACTGGCCAGCACTTAGTCCAGATTTGTATCCCATGGAGAACATATGGGGGATCTTATCTCATAAAGTATATGAAAATGGAAAGCAATATGCATGTGTAAATGACTTAAAATTTGGAATTGACAAAGCGTGGTATGAAATACCTCCTTCTGTAATGCAATGCTTAGTTAATTCTATGGAACAACATGTATTTGATGTTATAAAGTGTCATGGCAATACAATTAAATATTAAAATTAAGTTTTTAGTTACTTTTAAAAAATGTAAAGCCAAAAAAATTACAGGTGTCTATAATTTTGGGACTGCGCATTGTTATATAATTTAATGTATATTTTATAATTTCAAACCTTTGATCATAATTGATATGTGTATATCAGCAAAACTGCTTTTATTTATTACCTATCTCACGAATTTTAACTGTACCTTATTATTTTTTATGTTAATGCAAATTTTATTGATTGTCTAAACTTTTGGGACACGGTGTATTTCTAAGTTCATTTAATTATTTATACGACGTATAGCCAAAAATAACATTTTAATTTTTCTGTCTCTCTGTCTGTTTGTTCAGAATAGGCTAAGAAACATTCAAACACTAAACTTTTCAGAAACAGATAGAGAATGTTTCTGGATACAATCTGCAGTTTGTCACATTCCTGTAACTAAAGTAGTTTTTGAGAAAATTGAAGAATCAACTAATCTTTCAATACTCAGAAACTCAAGTACTAATCGATCAATTTTAAGGAATCTTATGGTGCTGGATCTTATGGTGCAGTTGAAAGGTCTAATATTTAAAAATGATAATTCTGAGAACAATCTGCAGTTTTTTGCATTTTAATATCTAAAATAGTTTTTGAGAAAACAGGGAAAACCCACGAGAATCAATGAATCAACAAATCTTTCAATGCTCAACAATTTGAGAACTAATTGATCAATTTTAAAGAATCTTGCAGTGATTCAAAGGTCAAAATAAGAATTATAAATGATAAAAAGTAAAATTTTTGTTTATGTCTAATACATTTTAATTAAAAAAAATTCATTGAAAAGTATTTTTCCCCAAAAATTCAAAATTGAAAAATCTGAACCTCCGTTGCATCAAGACTTGCCTTGGACTATCCTCATCCAAATTTTCAGATCTGTACGTGTGGTAGATTTTCCTAGCCATTGCAGACAAACCAACAAATATTTTTATTAGTATAGATAAGTTATATACTATCAATTACATGCTGAACTAAATACCATAAAGCTGTCAAGATTTCATATGTTTTTACTTCTTACAGTTGAAATTCAATGGAAAATACATACTTTTTATGAACTTTATTATGTTGCTTGCATAAGCTTAATTGTTTTCATATTTTAGTTGATGTTGCATGTCTTAAACCTATCCCTTCTCCATGTCACATTTTGTAGACCTCCTACTCAAATGTGACATAATTAATAGACGACCCGCTCTAATACATGATTTGTTTACTGTTAAAATCTTCAAAATCTTTCTTTTTTGTAGAGGTGAATTGTATAATAAAATAAACTTTATAAAAGAAAAAAATAACAGAATTTTTGTTTAACTTGTAATATTTCTCCATTTTATTAGTTATACAACATAAATCAGTAATAGTTCTTCATTGATAAATTCCTACTTTTGGTATATTCTTTTTCTATACTAGAAGGCTGCTAGGGCTCCCAGGCTATAAAAACATGCCAATTTGCTCTGGTTTAAAAGATTACTTGATTATGGAAGTTTGACTGATGTTATCACAACAGTGGTGATCTTCTGTAATTGGGTTGCCATTCAACTAAGATTTTTTTGGCTCCCAATGCCGCAACCATTGCTGTCACGAAAACTGACAGCTGTTTTCTGATTAAGTACAATCAATTACATATTTAAAAATCAGCTTGTAATACGTGGTTAGTAGTAAAAAAAAAAAAAAAGTAAAATGTTGCTGGCTCTTTTAACATTTAGATTTTTTTTTTTTAGATGCTATAAAAAGTTGTTTTAAATACTACATTTTGAATATACATTTTCAAATACGACTTAATATCATTAAATGCTTTTTACACACGGATAATTTAATTAAAGCTTTCTATTTTAATATTACTGTATAATTAGATTATAATCTCTATTTTAAATAAAAGTAACTAATGCTGTCATCACTGTAAATTAATTTTTTGTGTTTGGAGGTCTTTCTAGGCTAATTATTAAGAAAACTATTGCATATAAAAATTAGTAGTTTTATAGAGAAATGTTCGATAAACATGCTGAAGCAGACAGTTTTTAAATTGAATAATTATTTTAAGAGCTATTTAATATTGAAGTAAGTCAAAATAGATTCATTAAAGTTTTATAGGAACAAAAACTATGTGTCTTAATTTAACCATATTTTGAAAGCACTTAGTTGACAAGGTTGCAGTATCCAATTATTTTTTTTTATTTGACAAATTTTTTTAGGTTTTTTTTAAAAATTATTTATTCAAATTTTCATTATTTCGAGAGATTTATTTCATATTTCAAAAAAGCCATTTTTTATATTGTTGCCAATTTGTAAAATAGCGCACATAATAATATACAATTCCAATTTAAAAATGTATTTACATGTGACTATTAAAAACAGAAATAGAACTTTAAAATAATAATTAAATGATTATGTGTTAAAAGCAGTAAATGGGGAAAATTACGTCATAAAAAATGAACTCTTGCACATGAATATTAAAAAGAGAAACAAAACTTTAAAATAATAATTAAATTATTTTGCGTTAAAAACAGTAAATGAGGAAAATTACGCCACATTTAAAATGCTCAAATAATATTTCCAAACAGTTTCAATTTAAAAATATGTTTACAATAGAGATTCATTTATTTTGAATTTTTTTTTTTTTTTTTTTTTTAACCTTTTGTTGCAAACACAAATTTTTTGTTGTTTTAAAACAGCACAAATAATATTTCCTTTCAATTAAAAACTGTATTTTTACATTAATATTAAAAATAGGAAAAAACTTTGGCGAAAATTACATCTTATTAGAAACAATGCATTTAAAACATCTAATTTTCTTATCACATAATTATAAAATTCCAGGAAGCAGCAACATTTACTTAGTCATTTTATGCAAGCTGATTTTCAAATGTTTAATTTATCTTATTTAATCATTCCCGAAAACAGTCATTAGCTGTCTCGACAGCAGTTGATTCAGCCATAAAATCCCTCAGTCAAAGGGAAATTAATAGAAACTTGATTACAGGAGATCGCCACTGGTCGTTTAATTATAATTCAGTCTTCTGTAATCGTTTTAAAGCAGATCAAATTAGCATGTTTTTAGAATCAGTGGTGTGTAAACAGCAAGTGGGCGAGCGTAGCTCGTAGGAGGCAGAACCTCCTAAGAATAGCAAAAAATAATAATCTAAATGATTCTTGTCTTATATTCCAGGTGGTGTAGGTTTTGACATTAACTGTGGTGTTCGCTTGTTAAGAACCAATTTGATGGAAAAAGATGTTCAACCAATCAAGGAACAACTTGCTCAAAGTATGTTTGACCATATTCCTGTCGGTGTTGGTTCTAAAGGCATAATTCCCATGAATGCTAGGTAAACTTAGAAATTTTTTTAACATTTTTTTCTTGAAAAGTATGAATGGTTTCTTTAATACTGTGTTTTTTATGTGTGATTAAGAAATTGGAATTGACTTTTTTTAATTAAATTTTTATTGTGTTATAGAAATGTAGTTTAACTGCTGCTTGTTTATGATCATGAAATCCTTATTGATTTTTCAAAACAAAACTGGTACTTGTATCATATTATAATTCAAACAAATCTTTGCGTGTGTGTGCGCACATGCAATTTTTATCTAAAAAATGGCTGTAACGATCTACCATTTTGCAGTACAAAAAGACCATTGGGCTAGGTCACATGTTCGAAAAAATTCAATTAATGGGTCTGCAATGACGTTCCTCATTACATATTCTCTTTTTCTTTAAAATTTCCCCCTCTTGTATTCAAAATTTATTTAATTTACTTAACTTTTCCTATTTTATTAATTACTAGCAAGCTACGCCCGCTACGCTGGTCAATTTCTCTTAACGAACCTTTAATCAAACAAAATATTGACATTTCATAATTCACTTTTATATTTTAACAGAATAATAAGGATACTATAATTTGTGACTCGTGCTATAGTCAATATACACGTCAGGACACGTCGCCCTTATCATTATCTTTTTACGCGTGAAGGTTTCGCTATGGTACTCTATTGTGAAATTTGGTAATTTTAGAAATTCAATAGTTGAAAAATCGCAGAATCATTAGATCATTTTTCTTTAGAAATTGTTCTTAGAGCGCATTTAGATCTTATAAATAACAATCATGCCGAACTTGAAGTTTCTAGCTCCTTCAGCATTGCAAAAATCGCAATTTTAGAACGTTTTTTGCTTCTGCACCCCCCTCGGGATAGTGGCACCGACATCAATATAGCCTATGTTGGAGCAGGGATTGTCACCATCACTTTTGAAATCGCTTTAGTAGTTCCAGACATTCCATACAAATTGTAATTTAGAATGTTTTTAGAAAATTTTTTGCTTATTTCAGCCTTTTAAATTTCGAATTTTTTAAGATTTTGTTCTTATAGAGCATTTAAATCTTGTAAGTAACGACCATACAAAATGTCAAGTTCCTAACTCCTTCATTATTGAAAATATCATAATTTTGGAACGTTTTTCGCTCCTGCACCCTCTGCGGGCAGTGGCACCGACAAAAAATTTAGCATATGTTGGAGCAGGGACTGTCACCATCCATTTGCCACCATCACTTTTGAAATCGGTTCTGTAGTTTCAGAGATTCCATAGAAATTGTAATTTAGAATGTTTTTAGAACGCTTCTTCCTCATCTCACCCTTTTAAATTGTGAATGTTTTTATAATTTGTTCTTAGAGAGCATTTACATCTTATAAGTAACTACCATACCAAATTTGATACTTCTATCTCCTTCAGTACACAAAAAATTGAAATTTTAGAACGTTTTTCGCTCCTGCACCCCCCTGGGGGTGGTGGCACCGACATAAAATATAGCCTATGTTGGAGCAGGGATTGTCACCATTAATTTGCCACCATCACTTTTAAAATCGTTTCAGTGGTTCCAGAGATTACCCCCTACAAACAAACAAACAAACAAACAAACAATCTTTACTACTTTATATATTAGTATAGATAAGGGGGAATTAGCCCCTTGTTCCCCCCCTTTATACTTAACCAATCAATCCCGAAAACTAATCTGAGATGCGCCTTAACACAGTGAACCTATAAATAAAATTTGAAGGAAATGGGATAATTCTGCATGAAAAACCCATTTACATAAATTAAGGGGTGTATTAACCCCCCGTTCCCCCCCTTTATACTTAATCAATCAATCCTGAAAACTAATCAGGGAAGCATCTTAACCCAATGAATCTATAAACAAATTTTGAAGCAAATAGAATAATTCTGCATGAAAAACCCATTTATATAAATTAAGGGGGGATTATCCCCCCGTTCCCCCCCCTTTATACTTAACCAATCAATCCCGAAAACTAATCAGGGAAGCGCCTTAACTCAGTGAACCTATAAACAAAATTTGAAGGAAAACTGAATAATTCTGCATGAAAAGCCCATTTATATAAATTAAGGGGGGATTAGCCCCCCGATCCCCCCCCCCCCCTTTATACTTAACTAATCAATCCTGAAAATTATCATGCAAGCGCCTTAACACAATGAACCTATAAACAAAATTTGAAGGAAAACGGAATAATTCGGCATGAAAAACCCATTTATATAAATTAAGGGGGGGATTAGCCCCCCGTTCCCTCCTTTATACTTAACCATTCAATCTCGAAAAGTAATCAGGGAAGCGTCTTAACCCAATGAACCTATAAACAAAATTTGAAGGAAAACGGAATAATTCTGCATGAAAAACCCATTTATATAAATTAAGGGGGGGATTAGCCCCCCCCCCCCCCCCCGATCCACCCCCCCTTTATACTTAACTAATCAAACCCGTAAGCTAATCAGGGAAGCGCCTTAATTCAGTGAACCTATAAACAAAATTTGAAGGGAAACAGAATAATTCTGCATGAAAAACCCATTTATATAAATTAAGGGGGGGGGGGGAATTAGACCCTTGTCCCCCCCCCTTTATACTTGACCAATCAATCCCGAAAACTAATCAGGGAAGCGCCTTAACACAGTGAACCTATAAACAAAATTTGAAGGAAAACGGATATTTCTATGAAGAGTTATCGCATTATGTATGTACATACATACATACAGAACCGGCTGCCAAGCTCTCAGGGCTTGACAGCCAGTGTGATAACTGAAAAATCGCAATTTTAGAAAGTTTTTTGCTCCTGCACCCCCTGGGGTTAGTGGCACCGACATAAAATATAGTCTATGTTGGAGCAGGGGTTGTCACCATCAATTTGCCACCATTACTTTTTAAATCGGTTCGGTAGTTCCAGAGATTACCCCCTACAAACAAACAAACAAACAATCTTTACTCCTTTATAATATTAGTATAGATAAAAATAACTTTATTCTAACCTTCTCCATTTTTAGCACTTTCCAACCTAGTTGAAAAGTGCTTATGACTTCGGTTTGTCTGTCCGTCTGCCGTCTGTCCGTGCTCTAACTCCCGTAAATATGCTCGGATTGCTCTGTAATTTTTATATGTTATTGTCATTATCTATAGCATGTTCCCTATTTCAACGGAAGTGTGTTGCACTTATAGTTTTTTTACAGGGACACTCAAAAGAATTCCGTTACATTACGGTCTATGGGGGAAAATCATTTGCAGTTTATTTAAATAATGTTTCACTATTTTAAACGCATTGAAATTTATATATATCACTAAGGTGCATTAGAAGAAGCTTAATATGGAATAGGGTGTGCATAGCACTTATAGTTACTTTACAGGGACAGTCAAAAGAATTCCGTTACATTACGTCTATGGAGAAAAATAGTCTGCGGTTTATTTAAATAATGTTTCACTATTTTAAATGCATTCAAATTTATATATATTACTAAGGTGCATTACAAGAGGCTTAGTACAGAATAGTGTGTGTATAGCAGTCATCGTTCATTTACAGGGACACGCAAAAGAATTCTCTTCTGTCTGTTAACAATAATTCCTGGAAGTGTGTTTTAAGTTGCTGAAAGCTATTTTAATTTTAACTCTCTTTTTGTCTATTACGTGGTGTGTATAAATTCTGTAGATCCTATACAGGGCAGCACAAAAGTTCGCGAACACATTTCCGTTTATTGACAGAAACTCCAGAAGGATAATTTTAAACTGTGCTACGCGTTTCCTAATTAACTAAAATTTAGCATCCTATATAGTATATATACAAATCTATAGATCATATACAGGGCTGAATAAAAGTATTCGGATATTTTTCCGAATATTGTGTCTGTTGCAAATTCCTGAAATTATGTTTTTAAATATGTTATACGTTTTCCAAATTGTTTGCTTAGATGTTATCTTTTAGCTTATTAAACGGTATGTTTTGTAAAATTATTTTGGAAGCGTGGGAAAGTGCTACATAATCTATGCTTGACGCATGATTTTTCGTTCTTGTTGTCTATTGGATAGGTCTTTCAAAATTAAGACTATGTTTCCTAGACTAATTTACAGTCGGAAGCTCCATTTTTAGTTTGTTTTTTACGCAGTCAGGTTTTTTTATTTTTTTATTTTAATTCGTTCTTGTTTCTTGCATTATTTTATAATTAATTTAACAATTCAGTTCCAGCTCTTTTTGATTTGTTTATAAAGCACATCCCCTGAAGTCACAGCTAGCTTCACCCAAGTCAATAACCACCGCCATCTATCAAAAAGAGCTGGAACTGAATCGTTAAATTAATTATAAAATTGACTGATTTGGACATTTATTTTATGAATGCTGATGAAGATGGAGAATTAAGCTTCTAATGATTCAATCTATTAGTTATTGAGTGTTGAGTGACAAGCCACAGGCACGTGCCATTAACATGTCAAAGCTTTATTTATGACGATATTTCTTTGAGAAAACACCATTCACTACAATGCTCTCTATAAAATGAAAATACATAAAAAATTTAAATTCATGTTATAATACAAAATTACCGGATACCAAATTTTTGATAATTTGGGTATACAGTAGACGCTCGTTTTTACGAACCTCTTTTTTGCGAATACTTGCGATTTTACGAATTAGAGCGTGGTCCCGAATACATTCCCATAGACGCTATGTAAATTTTCGCTCCCATTTACGAACTACAAATTATGAAAATCTCTTTTTTGTGAACATAACTTTCATAATTCTGCATTTTTATTTATTTATTTATTTATTTTGCAAAAGACAGCAGGTGCATTTCAAGAATGTGTTATTCCCCCCCCCCCCCCCACGCTTTCGAGAGAGAGGCAGCGTAGCAATAAGTTTATTTAGCGTCACGTGGTTTATTACGTATGACTGATTTTAAAGGCACGTGTCTGGAAAGCCTCTGATTGGCGAGTGAAACTTAAATGTACAAGCAGGTGTCATTGTTTAAAGAGGAAACGAAATCTTTTAAAAGATTGCATTCTGTAATCATCTATTTTCTCATAACTTCTGGACTACTCAATCTGTGAAGTCTCGTTAGTCGAGAGGGAGATTGGGCCAGAACATTACAGAATTTCAGTATGTCGCAGTTGAAAAAACACATGTGCTTATCCGTTGAGGTAAAGAAGAAAATTTTAAAAGAAGTAGATGAGAAAATCTTAAGTAAGACAGAAATTTCGAAAAAGTATGGAATTCCAAAGAATAGTCTCTCCACAATTTTAAAATCTCAAGAGAAAATCGTCGGAAATAGAAGCACCAATAAAAACCCCTCTCGTAAATATTTCAGAGAAGCAAAACACCCCCAATTGGAGAAAGCTTTGATTTCTTGGATGAGGAAAATGAGAGGACTGAACATTCCCATAGATGGTAATCTCCTTAAAGAACAATCGAATTCTTTTGCTTTGAAGCTGAATATCAAAGACTTCAAGGCCTCAGATGGTTGGTTACAAAAATTTAAGTCCAGGCACGGTTTGAGCTTCAGAAAATTGTGCGGTGAAAGTGGAACAGCAAATACGACTTTGGCAAATGAATGGAAAGAACGCGATTTAAAAGCATTGCTAACTGAATATGCTCCAGAGGATATCTTTAACGCAGACGAAACAGGTCTGTTTTTTAAGATGCTGCCGGAAAAGACACTTACTTTCAAAGGTGAAAAATGTAGCGGAGGCAAAAGGGCTAAGCAGAGAATCTCAATCTTGTTGGCAGCCAATATGAATGGAACACAAAAACTGCCCTTGCTTTTCATTGGAAAAAATTTGAAGCCTAGATGCTTCAGAAATGTTAACAAATTACCAGCTGCATACCATGCTAACCAAAATGCATGGATGACTGGGTACATTTATGAAAAATGGTTAAGAGACTTGGATCGTCAATTTGTTTTGGAAAAACGTAAAATTTTGCTAATTGTGGATAACTGTTCAGCTCACGTTGAAGTCTCAAATCTTAAATCTATTCGTGTGGAGTTTCTTCCACCCAATGTAACTTCAATTTTACAGCCGATGGATCAGGGTGTGATTAATCGTTTCAAGCGCATATATAGAAGAGTGCTTTTGCAAAGAGTAGTCATGGGATTGGAGCTGAATCAACCATATGAAATTGATGTTCTGGGTGCAATGCATTTGTCAATACGTGCTTTGAATGATGTTCAAGCGACTACAATAGCTAAAGCATTTCAGAACGCAGGCTTTAGTACCTTAATTAATGAAAACCAAGAAAATGTAGCCGACGATATCAGTGGAGATGAGTTACTTATAAATGAACTACGAAAAAGAAATCCACTGTTACCTGAAATTTCATTCGTGGACTTTTTGAGTGTAGATTCAGATGTGATTTGTACGGAAGAAATATCAGATGAAGAAATTATTGCTGACGCAATAAGTGAAAAGGAAGAAGAACTTTCAGATTTGGAACAAGAAGAAAATGAAATAATCCAACGTCCGACTGTCAAACAAGCAGTTCAATGGTTGTCAGGGCTAAGGCACTTTTTTGAAGGGAACAATAATTGTGAAATGATTTCAAGCATAGATAAAATGGAAACATGTATTTTCCAAAATGTGATTTTAAAACAAAAAAAGATAAGTGATTATTTCCATTCCTGATTTTTTATCTATGTATTTTCATCCATTAAGTTCTAATACAGTCTATGTTTTCACATGTAATGTTTTCAAAGCTTAATACCATATTCTTCTGAGTGCTAAATTTTTTTTCTGTGCATAAATTTGTATTTTGAATTTTCTTATATATTTAAAAAATATATGTATAACTTTATTTCAGAATAAATAATCTTAAAATATTGCATCATCTATGAAGAGGGGGGGATATTGATAAAAATAGACATAAATAATGTACATATTCATGTCATTTTTGATGATTTTCTATTTTACGAACCATTTGAATGTTCCCTACGAGTTCGCAAAAACGAGCTTCGACTGTATCAAATTTTTTTGAAGAAATTATTTGCTCGTAAAGTTTACAATTGCATAAAAATCCTAAAGATTATTGTCCCACCAGTAGCTAAGAGGTTCTGTTCTCAAAACTGGTAGACAGGAGGTGCTGGGTTCAAACCCCTGTCGTGCTCGTCGACCTAACCGTTCAGAGTTTTCCGTAGTTTTCTTCTAACCTTGAATTAATATGGGTTAGGATCCTTTAGAAAGACACCCTATGGAGGGCACTCTCCAGGGTTTTTATCCTTTGTGGTCATCATAAAATCAACCAACCTAAAGATGATTTTATTTTTTTTCATTTGTGTACTTTTTATTTCTTATATTTCCTTTCTGTGATGAAATTCATTCTTTTTAGGTATGTTTAAAACTAGGACTTCCCTCAAAGGGATTAGTCTGAGTGATATTGCTGAGAACATAAAGTTAACAATTACGATATAAAGAAGATATCAACAAGAATCTAAGTGAATATACAGCATATGATAGACAAGAGATAGATAAAGATACAACATATGAAAAATAGCAAATTAAATGATATAATTACAAAATATCATATATAAATTCATATACTGTTATGTTTTCATATGCATTTTTTTATAACATTTGGCAAATAATCTCATTTTCTTAAGCGGGAATTGCTCAAAACTTAAAAAAAAAAACGCCGGATCTTTTAAAACGATATTTTTAAAGTCACATAATCAGATTTGCAGCCAATAGCGTATTTTAGCAAGCGTAGTTTAACGCAAATTTAATTTAATTTTTGCAACATTTTCTTTGTGACAAATATCTAAATAAAATATTAAAAAATAAAATATTAAATATTGAAATATTAAATCAAATATTTAATATTTGAATTAAAAAAATTTCCTTTGTTTATTTGTATAACTATTTATTGAAACTCGTATACTTCAAACCACATTGATAACATGCTTCTACAAACGTGTCTACCAGTCTAACTACTCGTATGTCTTAGCTGTGTCTCTCTCCAAACTCATCTGTCTACTGTCTCTCTACTCTTCTGTATACCCGTCTCAGTATCCGTCTGTCTTTCTACCCGACTCTTTAATCGTGTCTCTACCTGTCTCGCTTCCCGTTACACTGCTCGTCTATCAACACGTCTGTCAGTCTATATACCCCTCTCTCTACCCGTCTGTCAAGTCGTCTCTGTACTCGTCTCTCTATCCACCACGCTACCCGTCTCCCTACCCATCTCACTACCCCTCTGTCAACCCTTTTTTGCATCTGCCTCGCTACCTGTCTGTCTATTCGTTTCGCTACCCGTTAGCTTATCTCTGTCGCTATCCGTCTCTCTACCCATCTGTCTACCCGTTTGTTTACACGTCTATCTATCTCTCGCCAACTCTTCCCAATATTTAAACAATTTAGTAAACGGAAGCCGTTTATCTGTTATTAAAGGCAAACAGGAGTAATTTATCTAAAGAGTGTAATCAGATGCAATTTTTTTAAATACATACATAAACCAGCATAATAATTCACCAGTTTTATTTTCATAGTAGTTTGTCATTTGACAGTAAATCTCAACTTCTTCAACCCGAACTGCGTCAAGCTTTTTAAAAAAGCCCCAAGGTCCGTATAACTGGGAAGGGGAATGGGGAAATTGCACGTTTTCAATTTAACTTGCATCTGATAAAGTGTAAAAATACGAACATTTTGATACCATTTTTACATATATTTGAAACTTGTATAATTCATTAAATTAACTTTTAAAACGCAGTTTTTGCCGTGGCGGGAAAAAGCCACGTCACGTGACGAAAGCTGTTCTGACGTCACTACACATGTAAACAAACCCTCGCTGTATTTCTCCCTGTTATTTCCTATGGGGACGGCTTGCTTTACGCTGGACTATTTCTTTTTTTCTTAAAAATGATTAGTATTACAAATTACTAGGACTTATTTCATTAGGGAGGGTGGAGTCAACTTATAAAAGGGTTTTTGTATTTATATTTTATACTTAAATTATGAATTTTGCTTGGTTTCACTATATGTTTTATCTTTTTAATTGTTAAATAAACTGTTTTGAATATTTGAAAAACAGCTAAAGTTATTAGAAAGAGCGAAATGTGCTAAGATAGCTTTAAGACAGGCTTACAGAATTTTTATATAAATATACACGAGAAAAGTTTAATAATTTTTCAAAAAATGTTTCCAGGAACCTATCCAGATTTTTCTCACAGGGTTCTTTTTGTGTGAAATTGTGAAAAGTATTTCATATTTGTGAAAAAACTAATTATAATTTTGTGAATTTGAAATAACTGTTATATTCAGTTTCTTGTTTATGAATTTTTGACAAGATCCTTTATATATGTAAAAGCTACATAAATAGATTCTTTAACGGATTCAGTTGTTTTGTGTCAGGTCAGATTTTTCTTTTAAATAATTAAATTTGTAAAAGGTTTAGTTTGGAGATGGAAAAAAATTGTGAAAGGTCTATTTTTAAGACAAAAAATTTTGTGAAGGGTCTTGTTTTAAGGTGGAATGTATTGTGAAGGTTCCTGTTTTAATATGAAAAATTTTGTGAAGGGTCCTTTAAAGGACTCAATTTTTTCCTAAACAGATATCTGGCCTACACTACACACAGGCAAAACAATCAAGTAATTATTTTAAATACTGTCAGTTTTGTGACATTTTCAGAATGTGGGATTGAAGGTTTTATGCTTTATAGAACTTTGCAGATTAGAGATGATGTTTAGTTTAAAAATTATCTGTTTTATTTTTGTTATGAATGAACAATATTTCTACGGAAATTAAAATGCCAAAAGATAAATATTATGCAGAAATATAATAATTCTAAATATATTTGAAGAAATGTTATGTATATTTAAATTTTATTGCTGTTATTAACATTTTAAACATTAAAAGAATGGTAGTATGTTTGAATTTTCGTTCATGATCTATAAATGTTTTTCTTTATTCTTTTGTTCTATGTTAAATTTTTGTTGCTAAATTAATATAAAATCCATACCTTCCAAATAATTAAAAAAATTAATCATGCAAATTCATGCCTTACCTGTGAATTGAATTTAAAAACCATTGTGATGTTATAGCATAATATCTCTCAACAAAATGCCCTGCCCTTATGATACTAATGCATTGTTCAAACAAAGAATAAACCTTGTATGATAATATATCTTGATTTCTTTATATGTCACTATAAAAAGTTTACGTGTAATGAGATGGCTGTTTTCAAAAGTGAAAAGAGTGGGCTTCAACAACATATTCAAATTCTCAGCACATCTCACTCTGTTTTAAAAAAGCTTTGTGCAGTATAATGCTTATTTTCAAAATTAAGATACTGACATAAGACAAGATTTAAGATAAGACAAGATTTTCAAATATTGTCATTATTTTTATTTTTTACGAAAGTTAGAACATTGAGGAAAATAAAGATATAATATTTTTGGAACCTGATAAATCTAAAAATAGGACATTCTGAGAAATTATATTTCAAACAAACAAAAAGTACTGCATCCATTCAAAAATTAAACGTAAGCAAATAATAATAAAATGATAATTAAATTATTTTTACACTTTTCTATATTAATTGAATTATGATTATACGTTGAGAAATCAATTTAGCAATCCTAAAAAGATAGTTTAAATAATGTTTTTTTTTTCTTTCCTCTTTCCATACCTTAAAACAGAAAAAAAGCAAAGATTATACATTTATTTTAATAAGTTTATTAGCTCTCATTTTCTACCAAGCGTAAAAAAAAAAAAATTCCCAATAAGCTTCGGTGTCCACGCCAAATTATAGTATTATATTGGACATTTTTTGAAAAATCACGAATTCCAATCATAAAAGGAGGCGTGATTATGAAAATAAACATTGGATGCTTATAAAAGATGTACATTTAAAAAATATATTTAATTTAATACTTATTTTTAAGTAAGTACATAATTACATCTCTAAGTAAGTACAAAAATAAAAGACAATAGTGATAAATTTACTCACGTATGTTGCAGTAATTTTTTTTTTCTGAAGAGTGAAAACACAATTATTATTGTCAGTATTTAATTAAAATTTTTATTCAATAAATCAGTGTAATAAAAGTATCTTATTTCAATTAAAGACGTTCTTATTTCATTTAAATAAATCAGAGTAAGTGAACAATATACGTGCCTTTTAGCTTTAGCTTCCTGTATTTTTACCCACATGAAATGCAGTTTTTCTGTCCTAAAAGCAAATTCGAATTTAAAAAATAAAAAAACTATTTCCGGAAGACATAATTTTGTATTTTTCAAATCCCACCAACTTCAACACTTTTCTAAATGAAAATTAATGCAAATGTATAAATTAATAGTGCATTATATTTAGATATGATAAAATAATCTTTTGTCTTTAATTTTTGTTTTTCTGTAAACGAGTCTTTAAAATATGTTTATAGTACATAGAAAGCAATATAAAACAGCCTAATGCGAGCACACGGCTCTAAGCAGAATTCCCCGTTTCATGTGTAGTGACGTCAAACCAATCCCGTCGCGTTTTCCGATCACGTGGTTTTGTTTTGCTTTTAGCGGAGTTTAAAACTCCAATAACTACATAGTTTTAATTATTTTTGCGATTCCGAGTTAAGTTTTGAGGTATGTAAAGTTGTCTTCATCAATTAAACATAAAAGAATGCATAATCTAAAGTGAGTGCAACTTCCCCATTGTCCTCAGGGCTATTAGATACATGTTATTAAGTTAAGTGAAAGTTTCGTAATCGGGTTCGCAGCCAATTTCTTATGTCAGAAAGGGTGGCTTCACGCCATTTTAAATTCATTTCTGTAACTTTCTTTTTCTTTTTTTGGTGGGTGGTTGGGGGGGGGGGGGGGGGGCGTTCCAAATATATACACTTAAATTCAAACTTTTGCCCCCATGTTAATATTAGTGTTGTTTGTATTATCAATTAATACTTTGTTGATCGAGCTTCATTCGAAACAAATGTAAAAGACTTCTACAGTTTTTTTTTTTCTAGCAGAAAGTTCCGTAATCGGCCCTAAGCTAATCAGGGAATTTAATATCATTATTGTTTCTAACTCTTATAGAGTTAAAACAATATTGTTGCTAGCATTACTCTTGTTTGTGACCAACCTCTTCTGTGTATCTGAATAGGGAAAAGTTCCGTATCATGTACTGGTTGGTGCCAAAGGCAGTTGTAGAATCTTACAAATTTTTCTAGAGAGCGGAAAAACATGTTTTTTAAAATATTTATAAATATACGTTTATTAAACCATGTTTTTGAGCCATTTTAAAAAATTAAGTACGGTGCTAAAATAAAATTTTATTGCCATTTTCGATATTTTAATAAGAAATGAAAATACATAACAAACAAATTTAACAAAACGAAGCCATTTTTGGGTAATGCCAGAACCATTATACGTATTTGTTATGCCATCAAGTGGTTTTTAATTCGACATTTGCGTGTATTTTTCATTATGTTTTACTGATTTATTAGTTATTTCATTCATTAAAGTAACAATTGTGTCCTTAAATTCTTATATTTTATTTATTTTGATATTTCAATGGCAACGTTCTCCCGTTTATTTAGCGTTACAGTTTGGCGATAGTTTTTTGTTATGAAAAGTGGTCGACGGGATAATAGAGAAGTACCCATTTTTTGTGATAAATAATTGTTATTGCCAGGGGGGCAAATTGTAAACAATTAATAAGCGAACTAAAAAAATTACCGGAAAAAAACTTGTGGGAATATCAAGAAAGAAATATCTGATATAAATAGCATTTAAAATCTTAAAATGGAGAAGTGGTCCGTATAAAAATGCAAAACATTATACACCTGATATAAGAATTTTTTAATTTTTTTATATTTCCGAAAGCACAGATAAAAGGGTAAAAATCCCGGCACAGATGCCATATACTCACCACGTTGGCGCGATTTTTCCCCCGCCCCTTTGGCGAAAACTGTTTGTTGTGTTTGTTAACTTTTATTTTTTATTTTAATTCTATAGATTATTTTTATATGTATATCAATATTAATTTAGGCACAGATGTCATATACGCACCAGATTGGCGCGATTTTTCCCCCGCCAATTTGGCGAAAACTTTGTTTTTGAATATTAGTTACAAATACCATACAATAATAGCATGTAATTTTTTATTTCAATATAAAAATAAAATAACGTAATAAATGAAATAGCTCCTATTATTCAAAAATGGGAAATAAAAATAAATAAATGATAGTTTGATATAAATAAATATTGATATATATAATAAAAACAATTTATAGAATTAAAATAAAAAATAAAAGTTAATAAACAACAATTGAAACAAAATAACCAGGTTACCATGTGAGGCATAAAATTGCCATTTTGTTGCAATCGCGCCAATGTGGTGCATATATGACATCCGCGCCTTTATTTATATCAAACTATTATTTATTTATTTTTATTTCCTTTTTTAAAATAATAGAAGCTGTTTCATTTATTACGTTATTTTATTTTTATATTGAAATAAAAAATCACGTGTACTATTTGTCACACTATTTGTAACTAATATTCAAAAACAAAGTTTTCCCCAAGCTGGTGGAGGGAAAAATCGCGCCAACATGGTGCATATATGATATCTGTGCCTTGTTTCATTTCACATAGAGGTACTGCTCTATTATTCCGTCGACCACTTTTCATAACAAAAAACTATCGCCAAACTGTTAGATTAAACGCCAAAAATGCAGTCCCATTTACTTGATATCAGAAGCATTATACGTGTTTGTTACGTCACCAAGTGGTTTTTAACGCGACATTTGCGTGTATTTTTCATTATGTTTTACTGATTTATTAGTTATTTCATTCATTAAAATAACAATTGTGTCCTTAAATTCTTATATTTTATTTATTTATGTATTTTGATATTTCAATGACAACGTTCTCCCGTTTATTTGGCGATAGTTTTTTTGTTATGAAAAGTGGTCGATGGGATAATAGAGAAGTACCCACATATGTATTGGTACTTTTATGTTAACTTGGCGCAGTTGATAAATCGCCAAATATTTTTCTCATAACATCTTCATATTGCATTCATTTCATTTAAATATAAATCTTTCACTGATTTCATTTGAAATACATACATTAAAAATACACGTCTTTCACTCATTTAATTTAAAATACATGCCTTTCACTAATTCCATTTAAAATACTAAAAAGGAAAAGAAAATAAGAAATAATGCCACAAATCGAAACCTTTTATTTAAACATCAAAGAATTGTTCCTAACATACACACGCGAAATAAAAAAGCTGCTAATGGTGTGATTTACGCCAAATCTCTAATACTAATACTAACTACTCTTACTAATCTCTAATACTTTTCAAACAGAAAAAATTCCAGATTAACTTTCCATTTTTATTAAATTGAAATATATTTTATTGTGCTGAATATTAGTACTTGCATATTTTTTTGCTCCATGTATTCCATGAACTTTTCAATTCCGATTGTCTACGAAAATCTCCCGCCGGTGAAAATGACGTACGCACAAAATTTAGTGACGTATGTACTTTAATTGTGCTTTTTTATCTATTTTTTTAATATAACTTCCAAACGGTTTGACACTTATTCTTGGTAATAAATAGACGACATTGTCACCTTTATAGGTACCTGCTGTAAAAATTTGAACGAAATCCGTTAAATATTTTTTGAGTTATGCTTGACGAAAGGTTTTAATATCCATCGTAGCTATGTATATGGGGCAAAGTAATACTGCGCTGTGTATGAGTCTTCGTTGCACTCAGACAATTATATAAATACGTAGCACTTATAGTTGTCGTTTGGTCCGTCTGTCTGTCCACATATAGCAATGCAAAACTACCCAACCAAATGGTTTGAAATTTAATATATACAATCATTGCAGAATTTTGTTATTTAAAATTTCATAAAAATATAATCAAAACTTAAAAAGATATTAATAAAAGTTTTCTTTATTCTATTAAATCCTATCATACATAAATCTATATAATAATAAAAACGCAAATCATGTGACTGAGGAAAGCAAATACGGGCTGACCATTTCTTTTTTCATATGCCAGGAGGCCATTTTTATTCAAAATTATTTTTTTTAATAAAATTGCCTAAAAGTTACATTTTTAGAAAGATCATTCAAAAAAATTGTTTGAGAGAGAAGTTTTATTCAAATATGTATTAGGGATGTAACGAATATTCGGCCACTATTCGGTATTCGGCCTATTCGGCCCTTTTGCCGAATATTCGGCCGAATACCTGTAGCCGAATATAATTTGATATTTTGTCGAATAGTTGCATATTTGGCCGAATATTCTGAGATTTTTTTTCTAAATAAGTTCCATAAAATCAAAACAAAATGTGATTTTAAATATTTTCAACAAACAATATTAAATTATATCTAAATACATTAATTATTATAAGAAAAAGAAATCCTAATACTTATGCAATTTTAAAGCTTCATGACAACTTATAAATAACTGTATATAATGATATTACATAAATAAAAATATTTTTCTTGCTGCATATTTAGGCATCATGTGAATTTAAGTAAGTATTGCAACATTAATTTCTTTTACATTAAAGTGCAAAATATATACTGCATTTAATGTTTAAATCTCTTCAATGAATTTAAAAATATTAACTTTATATCTATTTTTTAATCTGATTTATAATAAGTTTCTTAAACAATAAAATTCATAAATATTAAAAATAAATGTTTTGCTGTCTTGTAAAAATGTTTAATCTTTCACAAATTAAATCATTTTTCTAGTTTTTAGTTTTACTTTTAAATAAAAAAAATTTAATAAATATAGGACTATATAATTACTTTACTAATTAAAAATTAAACATTAGATGTTGATTAAATGAACTAATGAGTTTGATACATTGAAAAGAGAAAACTATTACCTATACTGAAAAAGCATTTAATGAGTTACTTCAAAATAACATACAGGGGTAACAAAATAATTTATCACTGTAAAGCCTGAAATTGTGATGCAAAAATAATAACTTTTCAGCATTTTCAAGAAGTCTGTTTCGTTTGGTTTCATATATATTACCAACTTCAAAAAACAAACGTTCACTATATACTGTGCTTGCAGGAGCTGAAAGATGATTTCTTGCTAAATTTGCAAGCCTTGGAAAGTTTTCTGCGTTTGTTTTTCACCAGTTAAATGGACACTCTGTCCTAGCTATTAAATGTTTATCAAAATAGCAGTCTACCTCTCTTAATTTATCTGCTGTATTATTATTAACTTCATTTGACAAATTTGGCAGTGATGACTTCTTATTTTTTGTTTCTGAAAAGCAATCCCAAAATGAAAATGAAATTATATTTTAAGAAAATAACCCCTTTCTTGACACACAGAATGTAAATTTACTAAGTTTGAGTTGCATGAGAAAGGATATAAAAAGACAGAGGACACATGCAAGTTCTTATTTTTGAGGGTTAAATGATTTTACTAAAATAAAAATAAAAGTTTCATTTTTATTTACAGAGGTAATGAGTTTCTATTTTAGGTAAAAAATATATAAATTACTAGAACTATCTATGCATTAAAAAAATATATATGAATTAAATTATTATTTACATTTTTGAAAGTCAAATGTTATCTTATTGGCATCAAAGTATTTCAAATATTACAAGAAATACATTCAGCTGTTATGATTTTTGAACACTCAAACAAAAAAATTATTTCAATTAGTCCTTTATTTAATTTTTGATTTTTAAAATTGAAAAAATAAATAAATAAACAATTAAAATAATTTTTTTTTTTAAGTCAGTATTCGGCCTGAAATTTGGCCGAATATTCGATATTCGGCCAAATCACTATTCGTTACATCCCTAACATGTATAGATTCTGACATAACTTCAATTGAAATTAGGTTGAAAGCCGAATATCTCAATCCATTAAAGAAAATAAACACAAGAGATTTGTTTATTATGAGTCATAAAAATATTAAACCATGGAGGTAATCATTCACAAAGCAAGATCTCTATGGTGAATTTTGCAGTGCTGTCTGGTGTCGAAAAAACATTCTTATCTGTAAACGTGGCATACGTAATAAGAAGGGGAAAAAAAGGCATGCTCATTTTTCTCATAGCAGACGATATACTTCATTTCACTGAAATAATAATGATATATATATTTTTTTTACATTGTAAAGCTAGTTATTATATGAACACACCTCATTTGTCATATTTAACGTACAATTTCCAATTTGTTTTATTTCGAGCCGTATTGGTTATTTAGGAAAGCTGTACATTATATTTGTGGTTACTTTTCATGAATCATTATGTTCTTCACTACTAAGAAAATGTTTGAAGAAATTATTTGCCTGTAAAGTTTATAATTTCACAAAAATCCTAAAGATGCATTTTTTTTTTTTTTTTGTGTAGTTTTAATTTCTTATCAAATGAAACTTTTTGAGGATCATCGTGATCCATAAGAGGATATAGGACTTACAATTTGTGGTGTTGCCCTCTACAGCTAATTATTTCAAGCAAAAACACAACTCATTTCGACATTTGAATGATTCAAAATGACATTCTCATCGACATTTCAGTTCTCGGATCTTTTCTTATAGTGAATATCATATTTAAACCAGTGGGGCCCGTGCGAGTATTTCGCACTGCAATCTAATATTTTTTATCAATATGTAATATTTATTAGATGCAGGTTTAAACTTCTAAAGAAAAATTAAGGATAAAAATATCTGCAGCAACATTTAGTGTTTAGTCAAGCCAGAATATCATCTAATTTATTCCATCAAAGTTAGAGTAAAAATTGATTCAAGATTGCAAAAGGCACGCGCGAGAAAAAAAATTAACAATCGTATTTTAACTGCATTAGAGGGTGACGTCGTCCGCTTCGGGAAAAACATGGGATATAGAAATATAAATCTAAACATTTCAATTTTGCTTTTTAATCATAAATATAAAATAAACCCATGTGGTGTTTTTTATAATCTGAGCATCATATAATGTGGTATTTTACTTTTTTGGCAACAGTAATTTGAGGAAAACCTTTCATTTCTTTTATGAAAACAATGCCGATTTAATTTTTAATTATCAGCAAATTTTAATAAAAAAACATGTTTTAGGAAAATGTAAGTGTGCTATGTCAGAAGCCTGTTCCAAATCCTTTCATATGGTATCTCATTCGTCGTTCTGCGTTTCGTATTTTCTGAGAGAAAGGGATGTTGACAGGAGAAATAATATATATGACCAGAGGGCCCGTGCGAAGATTTCGCACTGAAATCTAATATTTTTAGGTACTTCTCTATTAACCTGTCGACCGCTTTTCATAACTAAAAACTACCGACAAACTGTAAGATTAAACGCCAAAAATGCAGTCCCATTTACTTGATGTCAGAATCATTATGCGTGTTTGTTACGTCATCTAGTGGTATTACTTTCGACATTTGCGTGTATTTTTCATTATGTTTTACTGATTTAGTAGTTATTTTATTAATTAAAATAACAATTGTGTCCTTAAATTCTTATATTTTATTTATTTTTTGATATTCCAATGGCAACGTTCTCCCGTTTATTTGGCGATAGTTTTTTGTTATGAAAAGTGGTCGACGGGATAATAGAGAAGTATAATTTTTTATCAATATGTAATATTTATTAGATGCAGGTTTAAACTTCTAAAGAAAAAGCAAGGATAAAAATATCTGCAAACAACATTTAGTTGTTAGTCAAGCCAGAATATCATCTAATTTATTCCATCAAACTTAGACTAAAAACTGATCCAAGATTGCTAAAGGCACGCGCGAGAAAAAAAATTAACAATCGTATTTTGACTGCATTAGAGGATGACGTCATCCGCTTCGGGAAAACCATGGGACTTAGAAATATCAATCTAAACATTTCAATTTCAATTTCGCTTTTTAATCATAAGTATAAAATAAACCCGTGCGGTGTTTTTTATAATAATTGCTATGAGCATCCTATAATGTGGTATTTTATTTTTTTGGCAACAATAATTTCAGGAAAACCTTTCATTTCTTTCATGAAAACAATGCCGATTTAATTTTTCAATTTCAGCAAATTTTAATCAAAAACATGTTTTACGATTTGTTAAGTGGGCTATGTCAGAAGCCTGTTCTAAAACCTTTCATATGGTATCTCATTCGTTGTTCTGCGTTTCATATTTTCTGAGTAAAAGGGATGTTGACAGGAGAAATAATATATAAGGATGCTTGTAAATATAATGCATATCTTTGCAATCTAGCAGCTGAAGTTACAGGAATACTCTTAGTAGGAGAAAAAATAGGCACAGGTGGTTTATTGTCCGTAAATAAAGTAAATCTGTTACCATACAAATACTGAAAAAATTTCTTTTCACCAAAGATAATAGCTTAGTGCTTCCTTATCCATCTGGCTATACCTTTTTTCTGCACTGGTTAGAGTTCTGGACACAAAACCAATAGGTTTTTCCACGTTTTCTGGCATTACATGCAAAAGAACTGCAGAGATTAAAAGAACTGCAGAAGCATCGGTTGCTAACACTAAAGGTAATTTAGGGTTGAAATGTGTAAGAACTCTTTCAGAAATAATCTCATTTTTTATATTTTTAAATGCTTGTTCACAAACAGCAGACCATATAAATTTCACATTCTTTTTGAGCAATTGTAAATAAATTTGGTACAAATTTAGAATAATATGTAACTAAGGCTATAAAACCTAGGAGCATTTAAAATAGCATCATTTTTATCTTGTGCTTTATGAATACCTTCTTTATCAACTTTGTAACTGCAATCTGTAATTTGATCAGACATTAAAAAATTATTTTTCTTTTATTTATCCTAATATTATATTCACATAATCTTTCTAACACTTGGTTTAGCTTTCCAAATGAATTTCATCAGTTTCCCCTGTAACACCAATATCACCAATAAAAACTGTAACACCATCAATACCACTTAAAATTTGTTTAATTGTTCTTTGTCAAATAGCTGGAGAACTAGTAACTTTCATTGGTAACTTTAAAAATTGGAATAAGCCCTTAGGAGTGTTCATAGTTAACAGCCCTTATAAATTTCCATCTACAGATAACTAAAGATATGCTTGGTTTAAATCATTTTTTGTAAAATGCAAACTACCACCTAATGTAGCTAGAATATCCTCTACTCTAATCAAAGGATATTTTTCAACCTTCAAAAATTTATTTACTGTAACTTTAAAATCACCACATAAACGAATTTTACCATTAGGTTTAATCACTGGAACTATAGGAGTTGCCCACTTACTACTAGTGACAGGTTTTATAATAGCATCATTTTGTAATCTTTGAATCTCCTCATTTACTGTTCCATGTAGAGCATAAGTAATTGTTCTAGCTTTACAAAATATGGGCGTAGTATCCAGGGTCGGACTGGGTCCTTGTAAAGGGCGCAGACCTTGGATTTTCGAAGGGTGCAACTTTTCTAAAGAAACTCATTATTTTACCACCTTTATAGAAAGCCAATAATATCTATTAATAATTAATAGACTGTAAAAATATAATCCGAAATATCAATATTTTGAAAATTTGATTTCTGTGTTAAATTTTGGAAATTTCCAATCTATACTATTATATAAAGATAAAACTGTGACTGACTGACTGACTGACTCATCAACGCCCAGCCGAACCTACTAAAGTCAGAGTCACGAAATTTGACATGTAGATTGCTGTTATGACCTAGGCAAGCAATAAGAAGGGATTTTTGAAAACCCACCTCCCGCAAGGAGTTAAAGGGGGGTTTGAATGTGTTAGGTCATTTCACCATATCTCAGAAGCAGTTATAGGTAGGAGCACGAAAATCAAGAAAACAAATCTACTAAAAAAATGATTAAACATCTATTTCAGCGATTTTAGAAATTCCCCCCAGAAGGGGGTTAAAGGGGGGGTGGTCGAATGTTTTAGGTCATTTCGCCATATATTAACAGCAGTTATAGGTAGGAGCGCGAAAATCAGGAAAACAAATCTACTAAAAAAAGGATTAAACACCTATTTCAGCGATTTTAGAAATTCCCCCCACAAGGGGGTTAAAGGGGGGGGTGGTCGAATGTTTTAGGTCATTTCGTCTTATCTCAGCAGCAGTTACAGTTAGGAGCGCAAAAATCAGGAAAACAAATCTACTAAAAAAATGATTAAACATCTATTGCAGCGATTTTAGAAATTCCCACCAGAAGGGGTTAAAGGGGGGTGGTCGAATGTTTTAGCTCATTTCGCCATATCTTAGCAGCAGTTATAGGTAGGAGCGCAAAAATCAGGAAAACAAATATACTAAAAAAAGGATTAAACACCTAGTTCAGCGATTTTAGAAATTCCCCCCAGAAGGGGTTTAAAGGGGCGTGGTCGAATGTTCTATTTCATTGCATTATATCTCAGCATCAGTTATAGGTAGGAGCGCGAAAATCGGGAAAACAAATCTACTAAAAAAATGATTAAACCACCTATTTCAGCGATTTTAGAAATTCCACTCAGAAGGGGGTTAAAGGGGTGTGATCGAAGGTTTTATGTCATTTCGCAGTATCTCAGCAGCAATTTTAGTTAATAGCGCAAAAGTCAAGAAAACAAATCTACTAAAAAAATGATTAAACACCTATTTCAGTGATTTTGGAAATTACCTCCCAGGGGAAAAAAAGGGGTTGGTCGAATGTTTTAGGTCATTTCGTCATATCTCAGCAGCTGTATAGGTAGGAGTGCGAAAATCAGGAAAACAAATCTACTAAAAAGTGATTAAACACGTATTTCAACGATTTTAGAAATCCCCCCCCCCCCCCCCCCCCCCCCCCCGAGTGGTTAAAAAGGGGAGATTGAATGTTTTAGGTCATTTCGCAATATCTCAGCAGCAGTTATAGATAGGAGCGCAAAAATCGAGAAAACAAATCTACTAAATAAATGATTAAACATGTATTTCAGCGATTTTAGAAATTCCTCTCCCGGAGGACGATTAAAGGAGGGTCGAATGTTTTAGGTTATTTTGCCATATCTCAGCAGCAATTTTAGTTAAGAGCGCAAAAATCAAGAAAACAAATCTACTAAAAAAATTATTAAACCCCTATTTCAGTGATTTTGGAAATATCCCCCCCCCCCCCCCCCCCCCCGAGGGGTTAAAGGGGGGTGGTCGAGTGTTTTAGGTCATTTCGCCATATCTCAGCAGCAGTTATCGGTAAGAGCGCGAAAATCAGGAAAACAAGTCTACTAAAAAAATTATTAAACACATATCTCAACAATTTTAGAAATTCCTCCCTGAAGGTGGTTAAAGGAGGTGGTCGAATGTTTTAGATTATTTCGTCACATCTCAGGAACAGTTTTATGTAAGAAAGCGAAATTAAGGAAAACAAATCTACTAAAAAATTGGTTGAGCACGTATTTCCGCGATTTTAGAAATTTCCTCCCAAAGGGGGTCGAATGTTTTAGATAATTTCGTCATATCTCAGCGGCAGATTTAGTTAAGAGCGCGAAAATCAGGAAAACAAATCTGCTAAAAAATGAATAAAACGCGTATTTCAGCAATTTTGGAAATTCCCCCCAGAAGTTGGTTAAATGGAGGGGGGGTCGAAATTTTTAGGTCATTTCGCCATATCTCAGCTTTTATGTAGGAGGGTGAAATTAATTAAAACAAATCTACTAAAAAAATGGTTAAACATGTATTTCGGCGATTTTGGAAATTTCCCCTAGAAGGTAGAGGGGTATTCAAAAGTTTTCGGTCATTTCGCTATATCTCTGCAGCAGATTTAGGTAGGAGCGTGAAATTCAGAAAACACATTCTACATGAACACATATAGTTGCTATGTCCTTCCATGGGCCGTGTATTACTTATTGGTTTCAATATGTACATAAATAGAAAATATATTTATCACATTTTTACAAGCTTTTAATTAAAGTTCAAAATTTCTAAGTACTGCAATTTTGTCTCGCTCCCACTTTTATCCAATTTAGAACAACTTTTTAAAAGTACTTACACTTCTCTACCCGACATTGTAGTCAACACATTGTCTACCTGTGCAAAGCCGGGACGGGCTGCTAGTTATTTATAAAGATCTCTACGCTGTACAAAATTTAAAAAATGTTTTCTAATGCACAAAAAAAAAAAAAAAAAAAAAAAAAACGAAAATTTATTTGTAAATTTTTGTTTGCAAGTCCTTAATTGACCATGCAATCATGAACCAACCACAAGCTTCCGATATCAACAGAAACCTCTTTTCCAAAATTTATAGACATACAAAGAAACATTTTTTCTGATAAACATCGCTGAAAACTTCTAAAACCCGTTGTTTTCGGGAGTTTCTGGTCGGTTCATTTCCAAATGATTTCTGGGGACATGTAAAAGAGTTACGGAACTGTGCGTAATTAAAAAGCTACAGTCAATTTTCGTAAACTTCTCTGTTACCTATAGTAATAATATAAAAGAAAGTTTTTGTCTGTCTTTGTGTTTGTTGACGATGGCTAGCGAAATCTACAGCTCGCACAGGTCTGAAAATTTCGATTTAAGCAGTGCAAGGCATGTCCTAAAGGCTCAGATTTCTAATATTTTGATAATTAGCCAAGATATTAATCAAAAACTAATCAAAAACTCAAATATTTCTTTGAGAGCGAGCAAAAGCATCTGCGCATGCCCAGAACCCAATTTACGCATCGGGAGGGAATGAATAAGTAAACACGCGTTTTCTTTTTTTTTTCTTTTTTTTTTTTTTTTTTTTTTTTTTTTTTTTTTGTGTGTGTGTGTGTATTATTAGTTTTAAATCGGCAAAAATAATCAGTACTATTGAAATTAGACGTCCTATTCAGAAAGATCGTACTCTTACGTCTCAAATGCTGCAATATATTCGATAAAATATCTTTGTTAACCTTTGGATTTTTTTTTTTTTTTTTTTTTTTAGAAAGGTAGTTTTCCCGAAGGACATTTTCCTCCCTTATGTTAACGTTTCTCTAGGGTGTAATTTTAAAGGTACCGGAGACCACAAATAAGCTCTAAAAGCTAAATCCTTCTTTTAATCAATGTGAAATCGGTATTTTAAAATGCGAATTGTAACCCTTTCAACAACACCGGCGAATGCAGGTCACTTCGTGCCTCACGGAGACTATCTTTTTTCTATGCTAAAAGTATCTAAACGTCCGTATTTCGACACAGTATTTCTACAGCATCTCGGTAGGCAAGATTTACATAACTTACAAAATTTTCGAAACGTTCGGACATGCAGAAGTATTTAAAAAAAAAAAAAAAAAAAAAAAAAAAAAAAAAAAACCCGCGAAAAACCGGGTATGACGTTATAGTCTTATATGACATACATGACATTTTATAACCTCTATGACCAAGTTATAATCACATTCTTCAAATTATTAAATCTTATCATATGTAATTAATTCAATGATACCCCATGATAGGTAATGATTCTAGGTTGACAGGGTGATGACGTCCTATTTAAAAGACGGAGTCCCATTATTTCCGTATTACTGAATTTAAAAAATAATTTGTAAACTAAAATTGTTTCATTATAGCAATCCTATAATCTACCGACAGTTTTTTGGATAGATGTTTCCAGGTAAATATATATTAAATGGAAAGAGTCTAAATATGGATTTCAAGTTCTGAAATTTTCAAAGCTAGGCTTAAGTTTCCCATTGTAATTTTCAGTAAATGTCAACAAAACATAAAATGTTGCCAACTTAAAATGTACTTATTTTTCTACGAAAATTGAAGGAATCGGAGCAAGAGAGTGCCAAGCCACGTTTTTGAACTTCTGAGATATTTCTACTTGAAAATTTGATCAAATACTCAAATCAAGATATATAACCTAAAGTTTTTTCGCCAATGTCTTAAGTCTTACTAACATTTTTGATATTCTGAATAATAATATGGCATTACTTTAATGATATTACTATTACGTTTATTGCAAATTAGCTATCTTCATTGAGGGCATAAACATCTGGGGCAAAAACAAAACCTGTTATATATGCTGCCACCAAGTGACATTAGAAACAAATTATATGTTGGATATTACATTTTGCAATATTAAGCAACAGATTACAGTGTTAGATTTATTTCACCAAAAATGTGGCTTGGCACTTTGATGCCCCGACCCCCTCAATTAATCATATCATAATAACAGACAATATAATTAATTTCACTTAAACTAGTTATAGTACGAACGCACCTCATTCATATCATGTTTGACGTACAATTTTCAACTTGTTATTATTACATTTATAGACAATTCTGAAACAGTTATTTTTTTCATATTAAATGTAATTGTTAACAAAAAAACAAAGTTTGAATTACCTTCCAATTGCCGGGATAAAATTCTCTTAAACTTATTTTTATAAACATTTACTAGAAATTATAAGATACATTTGAATTTTTACAAATACAGGAACACTGCACTTTTCAGATAAGTATACGACATATATATAATAAATGCTTTTTCAGCAAACTCAATAGTGATAATAAAAAATTAAATAGAAGTGGCACTCTTTGGTGCCAGACAGTCTGAAATTTATTGCAGGGAGACTGCCGCCATTGGTAACAGATTACTTCAGGTTTTAAAAGATTTGGATTGGATGCTCTCCTGAAACAAAGAAATGTTCAAAAACAAACAGTGCTTGCAAAGGGAAAAATAGTTCACTATATATATATTTTTTTCAAAAAATGAATGTTATTTAAAAAATATATACAGAATAGTATTTTTATTAATGTTGTTAAGTTAGTTACTCTAGTATTTGCCGTAATTTTTTTTAACTTCATCTGGGTTTTTTTTAACATCATCTGGACGAGGGCGCAGATTTAATGGCCAAGGGCGCACCGGCCCGCGGGCCAGTCCGAGCCTGGTAGTATCTTTTTCTAGATAAAGTTCTGCTTTCAAACCTTTTATCTCCCCAACTTTATTTGTAAACAAATCAGAAAAATCCATTTAATAATACTTTCAATTTTTCAGTAGAATTCACAATTTCATTTACATATACAAATTTTAAATTTGAGGGAAACAAATTAAATACAGATACCCAATCTCTTCCAAATAAAAGTGGAACGTTATCTTCTTTAAATATAATTTAAGATTTTTAGTGTTATCTTCATAAGAAATATCTACATTTACATACCCAACAGGTGTAAACATTTCACCAGTTACAGTTCTTAACTAAACATCTGGCAGAAAAATGTTATAATTTGGAAATATTCTGCGAAAATATTTTACAGGTACAGCAGAAATTCCAGAGCCGGTATCTAACTCCATTTCAGCTTTAGCTTTCTTCTCAATTAAAACACACGCTTTTATTGGAGTAGTTAGTACCTTTTATCATGACTCAAAGATAAAATATATACTGTATGAAATACATTTGTTTGTTTCTGAACATTGTTATTTTTTACTTCTGCACACCTTACTTAAATGACCTCTTTTCTTATATTGGTTGCAAATTGTATTAATATATCTACAGACGTTAACTAAATCTCATGCATTTCCACATCTGTGACACTTCTATTTTCATTTATCTCAAAATTTCCCTATTTACATGACTGTTGATTTTCTGTTTTTGTGATTTGGAAATCAGTTGTACATTCTTAGAACATGCAAGTTTATTTACATTCAAATTTTTATGCTTCAGTTCAGAAAAATCAATTTCAGCATTTTGTAAAATAATTGCTTTTTCATGGCTTTATCAAAATTTAAATCATCAACTTGAGTAATTATTTTACTCTGAATAGATTCATTTTTTAAACCTCTAAGGAACTGTTCCAACAAATTTTCTTGTAATGTATCGCCAGCAAAAGCACAAAAGTTACAAAATTTTTCTGCTAGATTAAAAAAATTGACATCTATTCATTTTCATTTTGATAAGAATTATGAAATTTTATTCTTTAACAAACTTTAAAACAACTTTTTTTCTTTTATTAGGGGCAGGGCCTTAATGCTTGAGCAGAATATCAACAATCTCGTCATATTTCAAAGATTCAGCAGCTTTAGGAAAAGATAAATTGTATAACAAATTATACAATTTTGGACCCATACAAGAAATAATAGCAGGAACTTTCTTTTCCTCTTTAACATCATGAAGTATAAATGACTGTTTCAGCCTGTTAACATATGCTTGGAACATTCCAATTGAATTATTAAATTCTTTAAAATTTGAAAACATGATAGCACTTTATTTACTTCAGAAAAGAAAAAATTGTAGACTTACCACCGCCATAAAATTCTTAATTAACAGATTTAATACCAGAAATAAACATCATTGGAACTTCCAATCTCCACCTATAATAAAGAAGGAAGTTTGTGTATCTGTTTCTCGGTTGTGTTCTGAAGAAACCGCTGCACACAGAGCTACAAAATTTGGTGGGAAGGTACCTCTATGCATGTAGTTCTGCACCTCAAAGCCAGATTTTGGAATTTTTGAATAGATTTTTTTTTATTTAATTTTTAATGCGATTTTTAGTGTTTTTTCGCATTTTACTGCAATTTTTCCACATTAGTAACGGGAATACGGTTCCAATCTTTTAGCCCGCCAATCTTAGTTCCAATCTTTTTTTCCTGTTTTGCAGCGTTTTTTGTTTCAAATGACTTCACATATCGCCCACTACAAGTACAACTCAAACACCACTGGAGGGCAGTTATGATTGGTAGCTGATAGAATTGTAGGCACAGCTTGAAGTCAACCGGGCATTTGTGATTGTTAGATGAAAAGGTCATCAGCTGATTGCAATTCGAACAGCGAGTTGTAAATTTTTGCAATTTGTTTTATGCGATTTTTAGAGTTTTCTCATGTATACATCATTTATGTATTTGATTTCAGAAATTAACAACGGTAACTTACTGTTTTTGTATGTAAAAAAAAAGTCATTTTGTTTCTGTTTAGAAAGTTAATGATATGTCCTAATTTTTTAACGTCGTTGATTAAATTCTGTTGGTAGGGCAGGAGGTGAGTGTTCGGTTGTAGTTTAAATATTGCGTTAATGCTCTGATCAAAACTCCCTCTCCCCCCCCCCCCCCCCCCCCCTGCCTCCAAAATCAGAACTATTTAACTTTTAGTCCGATTCAAACGAAACCTTTTCTTAGGTCCCCAGATACTAGATAAACTGTGGTATCATTTTTTCAGCCCTTGGTTACCACTATTTCTGAACATTAATGACCAGGAAGGGGTATTTTCTTGGGTTCTATGGGCCCAATTTTAATGACAATTAGTTCGTTCAACTTAACACAAACTAATTAAGGTATAGATAACTAATTAAGATACAGATTTAGTGCCACCTGTTGGTAGAAAATAGAACTAAAAGATTTTGCAGTGCGTGCACAGCCTGCCTGCTATACAGTGTCCTAGGCAGCAGGGACACGTGCCGGAGTTTCGATCGGAAAGAGTTTTATTTAGAACTGAGTGGATCCCTAGCGGGGGGGGGAAGTGAAACTAAACAATTTTGCATTTAAAATTTGTCCGATTCAGACAAAGGGCCCAATTTCAACGACAATTGATTCATTCAACTTAACATTAACTAATTAAGATATAGATAACTAATTAATATATAGATTTGGCATCCCTGGCGGTGGAAAGCGTAACTAAAAGATTTTCTGCATGTGCACAGAACACCTTCTATACGTTGTCATAAGCAGTGGGGACACGTGCCGGAGTTTCGTTCAGAAAGAGGTTTGTTTAGAACAGAGTGCACCCCCTTTAGGTGGACAATGTAACTGAAAGATTTTGCATTTAATCTTGGTCTGATTCAAACACAATCTTTTCTGACATTCTTCCGAGGTCTCCCAGGTACTAAATAAACTTTGGTATTTTTTCAGCCTTTGGTTACCACCATTTATGAATATTATTATCCAGGGGGTGATTTATTTTCTCGGGTTTTTTGGGTCCGATTTCAATGGGAAATGCTTCATTCAACGTAACATGAACTAATTAAGATATAGCTAATTATTTAAGACATAGATTTGGTACTCCTTGGCAGTGGAAAGTGAAATAAAGAGATTTTTCGTGCATGCACGGCACGCCTTCTACATGGTGCCGTAAGCAGCAGGAACAAGTGCCGGAGTTTCGTTTGGAAATAGGTTTGTTTAGAACAGAATGCTCTACCTGGTGGTAAAAACTGGAAGTAAAAGATTCTGAAGTGCATGCCTAGCACGTCTGCTGTACATGGTATCGTAGGCAGTAGAGACACGTGTGGGGTAATTTGTTTAGAACAAAATGCATCCCCTGGCGGTGGAACTGAAAGATTTTTCTGCGTGTGCATCAAAAATGACTATTTGTACTGAAACCGCAAAAGAAAGTTACCGATTTGATAATCCCAGAAAACGAAAAAGTTTCATTTTCACTCATCCTCAAGTATTAAGAAAAGTATTGGATTATTTTAATCGAAACTCGCAGTTTATGTTTCTGATTCCAAAAATGCAAAATTTGGGAAAATCCGACGGTGACTTTTTTTAAAATTTTGACCTAAAACTGACCTGTTTTGAATCAAATAATCCAGACATTTGAGGAGGTTGTGTTAAATTTACTTCCGCTTCAGGTAAATCTCTCTATTTAATTTCTGAAAAACAAAGAGTTACCAGAGGAAGGGTTTCATGCAGCAATTTTTAGATTGATTTCGCGTTTTGTATTATTTTTTGATGGGACCAGGCAACAGTGGGTGGATATGCTAGTTAGTTGAATAAATCGTTCCGTAATGCCGTACTCGAAGTGAAAGTAACACAGTAGTTGAGCCATTTTATTTTTGACTCATCGTTTCTTTTTCAACGTGTGAGAACATTTCCGCTTTTCTTTTTATTTCACCAACGTCGGCATTTTATTCT
Source organism: Maratus michaelseni (assembly GCA_963931845.1). Classification (NCBI taxonomy): domain Eukaryota; kingdom Metazoa; phylum Arthropoda; class Arachnida; order Araneae; family Salticidae; genus Maratus; species Maratus michaelseni. The sequence goes on along the minus strand of OZ007594.1, from coordinate 127,531,198 downwards.
TTATTGAATATTAATTAAAGTATGTAGCTCACATTATAAAAATGAGGTGGATTAATAAATAACGTTTACACATTTAATGAACTTCACAAAACAAAATACATAACATCACAACATGAAGACATAACATAACGTAACTGCAAGTGCATTCCATGGTTAATGCAGTAAAACAAACTTATGAACATAGGTGTCACTAGAGGATAGAGGACTTACAATTTGTGGTGCTGCCATCTATAGCTAATTATTTGAAGTAAAAACACTACACCATCCATAGACAAAATTGTAATAAAAGATTCAATAAAATCATTTTTACTTTAGAATTATTGAAAACACAAGTAAAAGAGACCTCTAGAGGGGTGAATGCTTTTTCTCAGAAGCTGGAAATATTTGTGATAAAAAATATAACTGATTACAGCTTGAAAATGTTGAGCACCTAATGTTTCTACATCATAACTTGCCTTTAATAAAATTTAATTATAAATAATTAGTTGTCATATTTTAAATATTATATTTTCATTTATATATAAATCCTATAATTTCATGCTTGTGAAAATATGAGTATTTCTTTCTACTAACATTGTTTTAATTGGATAATGTTGGTAAGAAGAAAGTTAAATTCTCACTAACTTTTTCTGATGTCAAAAATAAGATTTAAAAAAAAGAGTCTATTTGGCACCAGATATTGAAGTATTTGGCTGGATTGAGTATCCGGTTTAAGTGCTGAATAAGCAGGATATCTGGCAGGAGCCTGGATATCTGGTGCATCTCTAAAAATGATTTTTCATGAAATTCGTGTTTTATGGACAATATTTCTATATTCAAGCTATCATATAACCGCTTTTTTTTCTGCTTTGAATTCATTAAATATTTCATAATTCTAGTGATGTAACATCCTGTTTTATTTAATTATCTTAATTTTATATTAGCTGACAGTTTGTTTTCCTACCACTTAGGATTAAATGGATGAGTTTTTGCTATACATTCTATGTAATGATTATCAATGTGGTATTTTAAATATAATTCATAATGTTTCTAAATAATTCACAATAATTTTGAATTGTAGAATTTCATTTTTAATTTTCAGAGATCTGGAAGAAGCCTTAGAAATGGGTATGGATTGGTCACTGAGAGAAGGTATTTAAATATTCATACTTAATAAAATTGTTTTAAAGCATTCATTGTGTTTTTAAAAATTTTTGTATAAAAATTTTAAATTACTTGTACAATATTAGCTTGTAAAACACAGGTGGCATGCTATGGGCCAAGGCATTTTAAAGCCTAAATAACAAAATGTTTAATGATACCTTTGTTTAATAACTTAGACTAACTACTCAAAGAAATTCTCAAGCTAATGTTAAACCAATGGGAGCATTCTTTTCAATTTTTTTTGCTTGTATTTTAATATTTTTAAATGATTTTGTATAGTATAGATGAGGTTGATTTCTAGTGTTATTAGTTTTTACCTTTTCAATTTCGGTTACAGATTTTTTTTTTATAAAGTTGCTTTTACTTTCGGAACCGGTTCTTAAAATTAAAATAGTCTCCAAAAAAAAAAAACTGAAATTAAAAAAGTACAGATTTGTACGTTAAAGTTGTTAGAGATCAACCTCAGCTATCCTATGCAAAAAAATCATTTCAAAATATTTGGCTAATGCTCTGAATTTTTTAGTGTACTCCCTGAAACTTGCCTTGTTTATACAAGTAATCTGAAAAATTCTGTCTAAAATATAAAAGAAATTTAATTTCTGGTTTAAAATATAAACAAATCATTAACAATAAACTTCATTTCTAAGAATATTTGTATCTATGTAACAGATCTCATGAAAATATTTTGTAGAATTTCTTAAAAAAGTAGTTTATTGTTGAAGTTTATATATACATTTAAGATTTAAAGTAAAATATTGTTTTTAGACCTTCAGGTATGTAGATTCTGATTTTAAGATAAAATTATTTGCTTCTTTTCTTTTGTTATTCTACACAAGCACAAAAACTGAAATATAAAAATTTTAAGACTTTTCAGATTTTCTAGAATTTTTTTAATGTTACATTTTATTTTACTGTGTTTTTTTGCATCCTACACCCATATAAATATTTTATATATTTTACAAAATACCTTACATCATTGACAATTAAGAACTTTTTAAATTTTGGATCACCCTTTATTTATTCCAAGATTTTTAGACTTGTAAATTTCATTTTAAAATTTAATTTTAATCTCCAATTTCAATCAGTAACATTTCAGTTGCAATATGTTAACGTCATTTTTTAAGACTTATCAGATCATAATAAAAATAAGCAAAATGGCAGATTATGTATTTATATATTTTTCACACTTACCATGCAAGATTTTTATTAAAACAATAGAAAATCTCAATTTTAAAAACATTCTTTAATTTTCTTGAAAAATGTTGTTTTTGAAGACAATATATCCAGTTAGCCTTTTTAATCCTCTTAGTGGCTGTCACTTAATTATCCATTTCAAGGAAACAATTTTAATTGGCTGTTGATGAAAATATTTCAGAATATTTATTTTAAAAAAAAAACTATTTTACAAGACATTGATTTAAAATAGTCTTCTTGTTTAATAATTGCTAATTCACTAGGCTTGAAATAAGATGTGTAAATCCCTTAATAAAGCATCACTTTGATTTTAATTTCTTCTTAAAATTATATTTTATATTGGGAGGCCGTTTTATTTGCCTGAAGAATAATAAATATTGTTTCCAGGCATTTGGGTTTTGAAAATGGTAAAATAACTTTCATCTAACACATGGCATTTTGCTAAAATTTATTATCATTAAGTGGCAATTTGATGGATTTTATTTAAGCTTCCATGTCTAATGATGCATTTCATTTTTATGGTGTTTATTTCAAATTGTTTTTGAATTTTTTCATCTACAGTCGAACTTGGTTAAGATGCGTTTCAAGGGACTGGGCAAAAATTGCTTAAGTGGGATCGCATATTAAATGGGATTTGCATAATGTTGTAGAAACTGAGCATATTCACACATCTAAGTGTATAAATGAACTTTAGAGCTTATGTTTATACTTTTTGGTCAAAAATTGTGTCTTTTAGCATATTTATATTCAAATTTAACTGTATTCAATAGGACTAACTGGAATAATAACTGAAACTTAATATGTATTCAAATATGACTTTATTGTCGATTAATACGTTACAACCAAAAATAAAACAAGCAAAATAATTTTCCTAGCTTATATATTTTTTAACACAAATGAAAAATATTAAATCTTGGCAGTACAACCTAGTTATTAAAATCGTATTTAGTACTCCTAACAAGGAGTTCTCTTATAAACTGTCCTTATTTACATAATAAGAAAAAATTATGCTTGTCAATCTTTATGTAAAAAAATATTATTAGCATGGCAAAAAGTAAGTAAAACATAGAAACAATAAAAGAAATATACAACCACAGTCATATTTGTTCAGTCTTTACAAGCTTGTCTTTTTTTTTTTTTTTGGCCCTGGTCTACGTTTAAAATCTGACTTTCATAAAATGTCATCTATTGCGATTGTTATATCATGCATTATAAGACATAGAACTGATATAACATGCATTTAAAACATCACTAACTATAATCATATCTAACCATAATAGTTTTTATGACATATCTGAGCAAGATGTTGGAGGCATTTGCAACATTGCAACTGCAGATAATCTCGAATAGGAGGGTGTTTGGGCTAGTCATCATTTTTGCCCTTACTTGCTTCATTCTTGAAGTCATGAGCACAAGGATTTTGTGTCTGTGATATTATTGTCGTTTAAACTTCTAAAAAATTGCTTGTAGTGATGACTTTGTTGATGTCATCGAGGAAGGTCTGTTTTTCCTAGTGGGTTGATTCACAGCAATTTATCATCATAACAGGATGTGATCATTCAATTCCTCGCATTGAGTATCCCTTTTGCTTGATAAAAAACCTACCTCCTCGAAAAAGTTTGCATTTACTTTCGGTTTGACTCTATTCCAATATGTACTGAGATTGCATTCTATTCAGGAAAATGCCATATGCCAGTTGCTCATTTTTATATTGCTCTACCTGGAACCGATGAACTAAACACTATTGATAGTTTTGTTTTAGGACCTTACTTACAGCCTGACCTATCTGCTGGGACACATCACTCGAATCTGGTGAAAAGAATTAGGTGTGGACGTTTTTAAAACTGAATGTTCTTCGGGTGGCCTGGACAGTTCCCCACAAATAACACTACCGTCCCAGATTTTCCTGCATTTGTAGGTTGAAGTTGTGCATCTATGAGACGAAAACTATTTTTCACGTGCCATCTGCATTTCTTACGACAAGCACATGATCTTTACTTAATTTCCTTCCAATGTATTTGTCCATTTTCACAGAAAATATTTTATCAGACATTTATTCATTTCTTTGAAAAAAAAAAGTCAAAATTTTACCACATTGAAGATATCACAACCTATATATACTTTGGTAATTTGCTGAAGCATGTTGATTTTGCAATACTGTACATCTCTGGTGTTCTTTGTTGCCCTTCCCTAGTAATATGTTTGTATATGATTCAATATTGCTTTCTAAATTGGTCTATTTATCCACTTGACGGTTCAAATTTTCTGTTGAGAGTCTGCTATGCGCTGTTTCACTACTGGCCATTAAGATATATGTTCAATGATTGAGCTCGAGCATACCAGTGAAACAATATCTTTCATACACCACTGTATTTCTATGTTTTTACCTTCATTCTCTTGTACAAATAAGCAGCTGCAATTTTCTTGATTTTTTAGCAGGATTCGTAACATTTTATTGTAAAATATTTATTTTGCAAATGTTTTTAAAAATTAGCATGGCCTTCAAAGATTTATTTTTGTGTAATGTCCAATTTAACTAACACAAATACTGCTTCCCTTTTGATTCTATGACTATTCTCAATATTAAGAGAATATTTGCTAAAACTCGACAACACATTCAGAGACTTAACTTCTTGAAACTTGTAGTACAAGTAACTCACTGACTATGAATAAAACAGGAGCAGGCTCCCATGAGAAGAAAGTAACGATGAGATAAAATTGAAAATGAAAGAAGGTTTCCCTTTCTCTTTAATTGAGTTTAAGAGCACACAGTGTTAGAAAGGCTTTATTTCCTATATATTGTACAAGTGGAAAAGAAACAGAATTGACATTATACACCACGTAGAAGGAAAAGTAACATAAAGCCAACAAAGATTCATCTCTCTCTCTCTCTCTCTACTTCAGTAAAATCGTACACAAAGTGAGAAACAAAGAATATTCAGTCATGTGATCAAAGAGGAGTTTGTGTTGCTAATTTAGGGAAATTTTTTTATTCAAATAGCTACCACTATTTCTGAATTTCTGATTAGTAATATTTGCATTATTTAATCAGCTGTGCCATTTTAGTGGATTTTATTCAAATATCTACCACTAGAAATCTACTTTAATACTTGGAAATTTTTCCATAGAAAATTTCTCATGCCTTGCATTCATAAGATTTCAAATTTTAATTGCTTAAAAGCCGTATAGCCAACGTAGTGAAAAAGTATCCAGACCGAGACTCGAACCTGGGTCATCAGTATAGCGCACTGATGTTCTACCAACTGAACCACTTGGAACGATATCCAGCCTGGCACTTCTATCACATGTTGGCAAGGCTACAAACTCAGCACAAGATGGAATATTTTTCCGTGAGCCACCAACCCTGGGGCAAACATGAAACTAAAGAGAATCCAGCATCGATAATTAAATAAATGATTGATGAATGCAAGGTGTAAAAATTTTTCTATGGAAAAATTTTCAAGTATTAAAATAGATTTATTCAATTATCGATACTGGATTCTCTTTAGTTTTGTGTTTGCCCCAGGATTGGTGGCTCACGGAAAAATATTCCATCTTGTGCTGCATTTGTAGCCTTGCCAACATGTGATAGTGAGAAGTGCCAGGCTGGGTATCGTTCCAAGTGCTTCAGTTGGTAGAACATCAGTGCACTATACTAATGACCCAGGTTCGAGTTCCAGCTTGGATATTTTTTCACTATGTTGGCTATATGCCTTTTTAAGCAATTAAAATTTGAAATTTTATCTACCACTATTTCTGAATAGTACTATTCACATTCAATAATCTGTCATTAAATAAGGCAGTTAATACTATTCAGAAAGAGTGGTAGATATCTGAATAAAAAAATCTGTTAAGTTGGCAATACTGGAGAAGAGAGAAGAAATTCATATTTTGGTCTATGAATTCGCATCTGAAGCATAATTTTTTTGCCTTAAGGGACCAAAACGCTATCATGCTTTAAGCGGGATCACGTTCACTTAATAACTATTCGCATGTTAAACGTGATATTTTGCATTAGTCTTATGGGTGATGTTCAAGGGACTGGAAAATATCCACGTATTAACTGTGAGCATCTTAACCGGGTCCAACTGTATTTTGTTGTAAAAAATTAAACTTACATGCAGCTTTATTCTGGCTTATGTTCTCTTTATTTTAAAATAGTCTCTTTAGCTTCATTCATCTTGTTATTCACCAAACACTACATGGTTTTATTCCCCCTCTGACTGTTCTATACAGTGGGTGATCGGTTAACGAACTTAATCCGTTCCAAAACCATGTTCACTAACCAAATTGTTCGTTAACTGATCATAGATTTAGTATAGGTTTGTATGGGAATTCAATTAATTCGTTCTTAAAAGCTAAATAGTATATAAAACCTAATATAAATTCTCCCTAAATTTATTTAAATGTAATAATAATAAAACACATTACACACAGTCTTGTCCTTCCTCGAGTCATTCTTTATTGAGTTTGTGGAGCATTAAATTTGATGAAAGCTTATTTTTCCTTTCTGGAATTTTCAATCTTAACCATTTTAATAGGGTTAATATAAGTCCATATTTAATATAAACAGATCGTATTTTCATGGCTTTGTCCATGGCGTGCCATACTTTAAAAAAAAATAAATGACATGCATGCCTTTTGTAAAAACTTTTAGTAACACATTCATTGGCTACAGCATTAAATAATATAAGTTTATTACTTTGACCTATCAAAACTCCATTAGTTCTCTAAAAGATTGTTTTTATTGCAGAGCCCGATAAAGCTCAAGTGGAGCCTAAAGCTTATTAATAATTTAGGAACTAAATTTCAGTTAAAATAATTAATTTCTAATTAAAAATATTTCTTTAAAATAGACACATATAAAAATCAATGTTTTTATTCTGTTTATTCTAATTTGGGGGCACTAAAATGTAGAGCCAGAACCCCTGGTAGCCCATGAATTAATTAGGCCGTAAGTATACAACTGTTAAAATATTTTCTCGATAATCGATACAATTAAAAATAGCTCTGCAAATCTGAAACACAGCATTGCTTCTTCTTGGCTTTGTTTTGTGAGGTGTTCGTTAACTGAACATGTGTGCATTATCCGAACATAAAAATCGCTCATGAAAGTGTTTGTTAACTGATCTGTTCTTAAACCGATTCCTCACTGTATTTAATTATTATATAAACAATTTGGTACACCTTTTTAGAAAAAAAAAAAAAAAAAGATTCACCCAATGTGATTTCTTTTCATTGTTTTATTCTTTTAATACTGTACAATATTATTTATGCAACATGATTCCTTTAGACATCATTTTTATTTGTTTACATTTCTCAGAACATTTATTTTAAATAGAAGTTGAGGTTAAAATATATTGCAACACATTGATGAATCAGATGTTTGATCTTTTCTGAATGGCTTAATAAACTGTGTGCAGTTTTTTTTTTTTTTTGTAACCATTACATTACTAGAAAAATCAGAAAAAATACTTTAAAATTTTGGAATAAACTTTATTTGAAAGTATATATAATTTTTTTACTTTTTGCTTTATTTGATCGAGTAACAATTGTAATTTTGATATAATCAGAAACAAGTTGGAAATTGTACGTCAAACGTTACAAACGAGGTGCGTTCGTACGCACGTTTTAGAATTAAATTCATGATATCCCGTGCGTAGAACGGGTTAAACAGCTAGTTAAGTATATATTTTATGACACTGTTCATACAAATATCTTAACTAGTTATATAAATATTCAGATATATATGTATCAGCTAGTTATATAAATATTCAGATCTTGATGATTTTTAATTCTGTGAAATGAATTATATCGTCTGCAGATTAATTTCTGTAATAAAATAAGTATCTTGGTCGCTTGACGATTTAACATCCATCGGAAGCTCCTATAACAAAAAAGCACCGATTTTAAAAAAAAAATCAAATTTCTTAATAAATATTTTTATTAATATCTCCTAAAGTTTTGATTCGATTTTAATAAAATTTGAAATGTCTCGACAAAATTCTGCAAAGATAATATATTTTAAATTGCAAACCATTTGGTTGGGTAGTTTTTGCGTTGTTATATGCGGACGGACGGACAGACAGACAGAGCGACGACTATAGGTGCTACGTATTTATATAATTACGAACGCACCTAAAAAAGGTGTGGGCGATCAAAGTGAAAATCTAAATTAGTTTCACACAAAAAAAAAAAAAAAAAAATGTTGTTAGTTTGTCTCTTTTTGGTAAATCTAATAGCTGTGGCCATTAATGTTGCACTGCTAGGTTATTGACAGACAAACTAATTCTTCCTTTTATTATTATAGATCAAACTTTATTTAGAAATCTACATTTGTACTCGGCTAATAAATAAGTTAGTTCCCTTCCTCTAGCTATATGTTTTAGTTAGGAATAGGAAAGTTTCAATTTTTGATTAATTGTTTCTGGTAAATAAATTTGACTTTTTAATAGAATACATATTTTTTTTAATGTATTTATAAATTTACTACATTCAAATCATTAATTGGCTTCAATTTTTACTTTAGCCTAACTTTAACTTTCAGAATTCTTGTTTTCTAGATATTCCTTAAGAGCCTACATCAGTCATGCGAAAAAACGCTCAAGCTAATGTTAAGTCTTTGGGAAGGTTCTTGGCAAATTTCTCACTCTCATTTTAATATTTTTAAATGATGTTTTTTGCATAGGATAACTGAGGTCGATCTCTAACGTTGTTAGTTTTTACTTTTTCAATTTTGGTTCCAGTTTTTTTATATAAGGGTTCACTTTCAGAACCAGTTCCAACCAGTTCCAAAATTGAAAGTGTCTGCTTATAAAAAAAACTGTAACCAAAATCAGAAAAGCAAAAACTAACAACGTTAGAGATCGACCTCAGCTATCCTATGCAAAAAAAAAATCATTTAAAAATATTAAAATGCGAGTGAGAAATCTGCCAAGAACTTCCCATAGACTTAACATTTGCTTCGTGTAACTAGCGTAGGCTCTTAACTCATGATATTTTTATTATCTTTTAAATAACTTATCATAAACTTTAAACTTATTATACCTTATATCTTTTTTACTAGGATATGCATGGGCAGAAGATAAAGAACATTGTGAAGAATATGGTAGAATGTTACAAGCTGATCCTCGCACAGTATCAATGAAAGCCAAAAAAAGAGGCCTTCCACAGGTAAATCCGTTAAATTTTTATTGATTTTTTTTGGTTTTGTTTTTTGTTTCATGCTGCTGTTTATATATTACTTTTAAATACACTTGACTCTGAAATCTGCCATTACATTTTGGGATGTAAACAAGGGAATTCATGATTAACAGTTAGATTCCTTGAACAATTTTAATACAGTAATTTATTCAGTTATTAATTTTCCGTAAACTGATTTATATTTTTAAATTTTTGATGCATGTCGCACATTGTGTATTAGAGTAATAATTTTTTCTGAGGGCTAATCATTGTGTGCTAATCACTACAGTTATTCCAAAAGAATCCCATATTCCTAACAGATAGATAACACAATACAAAAACCATGACTGCACAAATGTAAAGGATTTTGCATTGGTAAAAATTTTCTGTACTTCTCTATTATCCCGTTGACCACTTTTCATAACAAAAAACTATCGCCAAACTGTAACGCCAAGTAAACAGGAGAACGTTGCCATTGGAATATCAAAATAAACAAATAAATAAAATATAAGAATTTAAGGACTTAATTGTTATTTTAATTAATGAAATAACTAATAAATCAGTAAAATATAATGAAAAATACATGCAAATGTCTAATGAAAAACCACTTGATGACATAACAAACACGTATAATGCTTCTGACATCAAGTAAATGGGATTGCATTTTTGGCGTTTAATCTTACAGTTTGGTGATAGTTTTTGTTATGAAAAGTGGTCGGCGGGATAATAGAGAAGTACTAAATTTTCATAATCAAAAATATGTTTTTGAATTATAAACAACGCCTAGAATATGTTTGAGTTCTTTCATTGTTTCTCATTTAAAAAAGAAACAATGCAATCGGGATTTTTTGGGGAAGATATAAATTAGTTTCTCAAAGACCAAGAGCAACCTCACATACAAACATACAATAAGATTTGAAGTACTAATCATGTACTGCAGATTTCTATTTCAGTGTTTTTGCATAATGTGTACTCTCTAATTACACACTTGTACTTGACAACCTTTAACCCTGCAGCTCTTTGTCAGAAATTGAGTTTTCCTAGGCCATTAGCCAAGATATAGGAGCTACAGTTCTTTTCATTAGGTTTAAAATTTTTCGTAGGTTTAAAGAGGATGATATTTAATCCTTATTTTTATAAAACTAATTATTGGCGGTTGAATGAACTGTTTATCTTTTTGGCTTATATAAATAAAATTTTTAATATATTTTCATAATCAAAATAATATTTAATATTTTTTCATACTAAATTTATGTTTAGCTGCTTTATAAAAAAAATTATTGTATGTGAAAATTAAAAATTTTTCAGCATGCTATTTTTTTCCTTCTAGCTTGGAACACTTGGTGCTGGTAATCATTATGCAGAAATACAAGTTGTGGATGAAATTTATGATAAAAATAATTCTAGCAAAATGGGAATCGACTCTAAAGGTCAAGTATGTGTTATGATACATAGTGGCAGTAGAGGATTTGGTCATCAAGTTGCTACTGGTAAGTAGTTCATGTATATCTTAGCTTTTGAAATATGTTGCATAGTTCTGTTTCATTTAATCATAGTGTACAATTTATTTTTCTTTCTTTATCACAAATCCAGATGCATTGGTAGCTATGGAAAAAGCCATGAAAAGAGATAATATTGAAGTAAATGATCGTCAGCTGGCATGTGCCCATATTAATTCTGAAGAAGGTCAAAATTATTTAAAGTCTATGGCAGCAGCTGCTAATTTTGCTTGGGTTAACAGATCTAGCATGACTTTTCTCAGCAGACAGGTAATTAATTTGGATACTATCGAAATTTCATGCTATGTTTGAATGTGTTTCTAGATTAAATATATATATATGTACATATATAATAAATACAGGGTGTTTTTTTTTTTTAACTGACGCTATTCAGAGCCGCCTGTAGCTCGTTCTAATAACTGGATTGACACAAAATTTTGTGAATGGACTAAGAAAACCATGGGAAAAAAGATTCCAACAAAAAAAAATTAGTTCCAATCACCGCCGATAGGGGGAAATGTGGCGCTGTACATTGAAAAAAAAACATCAGAAACAGACAAAATTAATAATTTGGATAAAATGCCATGTTTTATTCATCATTTACACTTTCGCTTTCGTTGATCGCAGTTGAAACATCCATTATCACTTTTTCTGCCACCGGTTTACGTCCTTTGCCTGATCGAACTGCTAGCGAGCCTGTTTCTTTGAATTTCAGAATCATTGCTTTCAATACATTAACGGATTAAGGTCCTTTGCGTAGTTTATGGAGTGTTCTAAGTAAACGAAGAGCAGCTGATGCATTGCACTGGGTACAATAATAGAACTTCACAAGTAACGCGCGCTGCAGTAACGTAAGATTCATTTTCAACCTGAGCTGAAATTGTTTCTCGGTGTTTTTCGCATGCATTTATAACTTAAACTATTGGCGCTACTGTCGCTTGCGTAAGTAAAAATTTGCATTTTCATTTATTGCCCGTATTTTATGCTAATTCTCAGTTGCATAAATTACCACAGCGCCACATTTCCCCCTATCGGTGGTGATTGGAACTAATTCTTTTTTTGGTTGAAATCTTTTTTCCCATGGTTTTCTTAGTCCATTCACAAAATTTTGTGTCAATCCAGTTATTAGAACGAGCTACAGGCGGTTCTGAATAGCGTCAGTTTAAAAAAAAACACCCTGTATTTTGATAATGAAAATGACATTAATCCTACCAAATAGAATCACAAAAGACCTTAATTTTTTTAATTTTAGACAAGTTCCCATCTTAGCAGATATAAATGTTTGATATTTCATCAAAGCCATGCAAGTTCAGTTTTTAGAGCTTTTATTGTATTACATTGGTAGACATTAGAATGCTTCTTATTTAAATAGTTAAGCAAATTAAAGTTTTTACTTTAGGGTTCATCAAAACAACAAAAGGAGGGGGGAAGGAAAGAAAAATAATATTTTATGTGAAAGCTGTTTTAAATTTTATTTGAGAGCTATTTTAAAATTTTATTTAAAAGCAATTTTTTTTTTAAATCTTTAATTATATCAAACATGTTAAGTTTATTTTTGAATATATATATATATATATATATATATATATATATATATATATATATATATATTTAATTAGCTGCAAACTGATTTTTTTGCATTTTTACCAATTTATTAAAATGAATTAAAGTAATTCAATATTTATGTTTTGATTTTCTGCTCATTCATATAATTTAGGTCTACCAATTGATGCAAATTGCTGTGAATAAATTGTTCCATATTTTATAATTAATTTTTTCTTTCCTTATTTGTTGGAAATATCCAACCCTGATTCTAGTAAAATAGTATCATTCTTTTATTTTACATATGCTAAGATTACTACAGTTTCTAAGCATATTGCTATAAATGTTTAACTTACTAATTGTTTATATTTTTCAATGAAGCCAAATTTTGCAATTGATTCTAATCCATTTCTTGTCAGTCTTATTAGTTTTAATCAATATTTGTTAATAAGATATGTAAATTTTCACGAAAATTTGTTTTGTTTTACTATTTTTTTCTTCCTTAACTGTCTTAAAATATTTATATATTTATTTGTAACTATATTTTATTTTAGTATTCCAATAGATTTTATAAAATTTCTCATAGTTAATAATTATTGTAAGCATTTTGCATACTAAATAAACTGGTATAAAAATTAAAAATTAAAATTTTAGTTTTAAACAATCAAGTAGTAGCTTCATTTATTGTTAACAATGTGGAAATAAAGAAGGAAAGGGGAGAAGAATGTACTGCTAGGTAAATCTTATGTGAGTAAATAAGTGACCCATGAGTCTATTAATTGATGAACTAACAGAATTTTCAGCATTGAAAATCTTTTGTGTTTCAGCAGATTTCTTTTTTCTTTCTAATTTAATTTAAATGCTCCTTCACAGAATGCAAAGTTAAAATCCATTAAAATTTATTTAAAAATCTGCCCTGTTTCTTAGTATGTTAGGCAATAAATAATCAATTACCTAAATTAACTCCTTGTTTTCCTTTCTTTAATTCCTGCTTCTCCCCTCCTGCCAAGCTCACAAAGTTTAAAAATCCTTAAAACTCTTTAGTTAAAAAGAAAATCTGCCCTACTTCTTATTCTGTAGTAACAGTAAATAATCTAAATTTCTCATCTGCATCCCTCCACCCCATTGCTTTCTCATCACACTAAATTTGAAAAAAAAAAAAATTAACCCAGTTTTTTTATTTTCAACTTTCTGTCCTATTTATTATCTTATAATAATAGGAAATAATTAATCGTCTAGATCTACCTGAAATTTTTACTTCTCCCCCATCATAAAGGGTGATTGGTAGATATGAAAGTAAGAAAAACTGCTTGATGCACCTGCACTCTTGATAAGATGTTAAAAAATTCTGAATTTATTGAACTGTCCAGAAATTAAATTAAAGAATCATTACTTTTAAATTGCTATGAAATGAAGAATTTAAATTGTGCATTAATTGACTGAATCGTGTGTGTGCCCCTTGATATTCAGATGTAATTCTCTGTTGAAGAGAATATTTTTTTACAGCTACTAACCTTGGAAATTTGTAATGTTTTCTAAATGTGAAAAAAAAAAAAAAAAAAAAAAAAGTCTATTTGAACCTTTTCTGTTGGCTGCAGTTATGAAATACAGTATTGTCAGGTAATTTGATTTTGCCCAAAACTAAATTTCTAAAAAATCATCTAATAATATTAGCTTTTATTTACAACTTTGATTACTTCATGATCTGAAATGATCATTAAATGTAACATAGACAGTGTTGAATTCAGGGGTGGTATTTAGAGATGAGTTCAGGCTCTCTTTTTGGAGCCCGAGCCCGACGATTTTGGAATTCGAGCCTGATACCGAAAAAAAATGCATAATATTTAAACCCATTTTTAAAAAACTTTAGACGTGAAAATAACTGTTACTCACCAGCACATAATTATTTTTTTGGAAATTTACATTTAATCTTATCAAAAGAGAAGTTTTCTAGCAAATAAAAAATTACTTCCTTAAAAGGATTCTCATATTTTTCTCTCCCAACAAGCAAATATGATGGATACATTAACAAAGTCAGTTTTATGAATAAAGGCATGGAATTAAGAAATTACTATTTCTATGCAGAAGAATCGAACAATGTTTTTCTACTTCTCATAAAAGGTGTATATCGTAAATTATAATTGATCCCTTAATTAAAACAATATTTCGTGTTCCTGAAAATCAGCTTAAATTAAAAATTTTACACCGTTATCTGAAAGATCCTATGCTTTTATAGGAAAAGTGGAAACACTGTTCGATTGTTTCTATCGGAATAACAATACATGACCAATTATATCTATTTACGAATGGAAGTGACTTCGGAAATATGCAGAGTGAAGCTTTAGCACGAACAGAGTTCACTATGAAAAATAGATTCATTAACGTTATTTTCATATGAAGAGTGATTATGACTCGAACACAGTATTAGACTAAAAATTTGCAAACCTTAAGCTAATGCTGATTGACTAAAAATAAAAGAAAATATTCATTTTGCGTTAGATCTCTGACAAAATAAAATAAAATAAACGTTCCAATTAAAAAATATTCCGCACAAACGAAAATCCAGCAACAAATTATTCGCGCCTCTTCCCACTGGTGCTATCACCCAGTCTTTGCGTCGCGTCAATGCCACACATAAATCTGCAAATATAAACAATTTTTTTTTAAGGTAGCCTTCTAATATACTAGAAACATTTCTTCTATTCATTTTTGATCAAAATAGCATTAAAATGATTTGAAAAAGATTATGTAATTTTTTAGGAGAAAAAGAAAGTTATTTTTTCTATATAAGAATAAATAAAATTGTCAGTTTCGGAAAGAATGAGCCCAAGCCCACCCGGGCCCGAAGACTGGTATAAAAATCGAGCCCGAGCCAGTGTCTAGCTCGGGCTGAGCCCGTCTCATCTCTAGTGGTATTCTCTCCCCCCCTCCCTCCCAGAACTCTACAATGTCCCCCCCCCCCCTGAGCTACAGATGTCCCTCCCGGAGAAAAGTGTCTGAATACAACACTGAACATAGATGTTAGTACAGTGGATTTTCTGAAATCTGCAGGACTGAATTTAGGCATGGGCTATTTGCGCCTGTACCCAATGTATCAAAAATTAAGTATTGGAAACTGGAATGTTGACAGTGTTGTTTTCAGTTTTAAAAATGTGAAAAATTGATAAGCGTACTATCATGAACAGACTCTCAGATCTAAATCTCTTGGATCTAAATATACTCTAAGTTAAGATATCCATGTTCTCTTCTTTTTACTATGTTTCAGGAACTACAAATTAAAGAAATGTGTTATTGATTTCATTCATTAGAAAATGAAATATTTAAAGCAGGGGTGCAAAAATCTATTCGCCAATGGGCTGATTCCCACCACTAAATTTTATTAGTATTCTTCGTAAAATTTTATTAGTGTACTTTGTCTAAATTTTATCAGTATTCTTATTAAGCGAAGAATACTAAAAATTTAGTGGTGTGAATCGGCCCATTGGTGCCTAGATTTTTGCACCCCTGATTTAAAGTATTTATTTATTTTATATTTTGTCTCCCAATATCAGAAAGTAATGATCAATAGACATTAGATTTATGTTTAAAAAATAAATAAGACTTCTGAAAAACTGTTTTTAGACTTTCTAAAATATTGTCAAGCAAAAGTCCCTTTTTTGCAATTCTTTTCTGCACATGTACAAGATGTTCAGAACTCTGTGAACAGCTAAACATTAATGTTGCTAATATAGAATAGTCTTAAGAGGTTTGTGTCAAACTTTTAGCTTTTATACTAGGTCAGACCAGAAAATTTTATCCATGCAGACCTCAGTGCTAATATGATTGAAAGCTAATTAGGTTTATAAAGTAGATTTAAAAAAAAAAAAAAAAAAAAAAAAAAACACAATCTATATATTAAAGATTTTTTTTTCTTTAATTATGGTTGTAACAAATATGTAATAAAGCAGATGACAGTATTTTTCATGAAGCACAGGAATGAAGTTTATTTTTCCCTTCATTTTCATATTCCATCCAAATGCTACGAATCATCTCCTGTTAGAACATCTTGATGATAATGTCTTTCTTTATTAGCATTCTATATTGTCTTTGTAGACCTTGTATAAAATAACTTATGTTAAGGGGCAGCAGATTGCATTGAGTTCATGATTTGCATAAAATGAAAACCTGATCTTGCAAATCACTCATTTTTGGGATGAAAACAATGGAAATCACAGTTAAAATTTAACTTGTAAAACAATTTTTAAATGGTAGTGATTTCATCATTTATAAGTTTTCTATAAAAAATTTAATTGTTTCAGAATTTTTGATGTATTTTACATATTTATGCTAAAATAATAACAATTAAGCTAAAAAAAATTGGGAGAACAATCAAAAGCAAATATTAAATAAACAATTATAGTTTTAATTTGTGCATGAATAAAAAACACTATGTAATTGAAGAAATATTTTGTAATAGTAATTTAATTATGCTCAACAAAGTGTTTGTTTGAAAAATTCTTGTACTCAATACATCTTGTAGATTCCATTTGCATTTCATTTCAGAACTAGAAGTAAGAATTAGTCATAGAATATGAGAAAAAAATGTAAATCACAAATTAAAACTATTGTGTCATTGCTGACAAATGTTCCAAACTTGTCCATATTAGTTATGCCATAACAATAGCATTTAGATATGTATATAATTTTATTTTAAATATGTTTATATAAAGATTAACTACTTTTATTCCTCTACATTTTATTTTTTGTACAAGTATAACTAATTTGCAGTCCGATTTAAAAAGAAAAACGTGTAAACAAAATAATCATCTATAATCTACACAAATTCTATAATCCACCCAATCTGACTGTGTTATCAATTCTAGAGAATATACTCCATGTCTCATTGCATATCTAAATAAATATTGATCAAATACATATTTTATTTGTTGTTCTAGTTAAAAAATTTTATTCTCTATTTTTAAACAAATGCCATTAGTTTTAGATATTTGTGTTAACTGGTTATAATTGATAAGATATTTATAAACAATATTTAAAAAAAAAAATCACCCAGTTTGTATTGTTATTTCAAATTATAATATAATTTATTATCAATACATTCAAAGTGGTGTTTTCGTTATGTATTATTGCAGTCTGATAATTTATTAAACATAAAGCTATAATTGTGATTTTCTTGATGAAAACACAATGTTTCTGCCTAATATGCATATGTATTCATGTATTCCTTTTTTTTTTTTTTTTTTTTTTTTTTTTTTTTTTAAAGACCAAAACATTACTATTATAAATATTAAGATTATGAATAAAGTAGCATACTTTATAATTATTTGAAAAAATAATTTTAAATTTTAATTATAAATTTTTGAAGTTAATTTCATGTTTTTTTAAATGAGATTTACTATTGTAATAGCGCTTTGTTTTTATTTTTCAAATAGATGGGGTATTTATTTATTTATTTATTTATTTTAAGATTATTTTATTATTTCAAAAAGGCTGTCACAAAAAATACTTTTTAAGTGAAATAGTTTAATCTTTTATAGCAGATTATAATTTAGGAAAGTTATTGTGTTTGGGCCAAACAAAAAATATTAACTTCAGTTACAATTTTTGTCTAGGATTACTTAGAATCCACTTGGTTAACAAGAAAGTTGCATTATATTAGGTATTTAAAAATAAAAAGTGCGAGAAAATTGTCATATCCAATTTTTAACGTGACCCAGTTAAAAGAAAAAAAAACTGGTTTGGCTATTGCCCCACCAGTGGCTGAGAGGTTGTGCTCTCGAAGCTGGTAGACGGGAGGTGCTGGGTTCGGTACCAATCGCGCCCGTCGGCCTAATCGTTCGGAGTTTTCATGGTTTTCTTCGAGCCGTGGATTTATCCATGCGTAAATACGGATTAGGTTCCCTTAGAAAGACCCCCACAAAGGGCACTCCTCCCGGGCCTATATCCCTAGTGTAGATAATTGGCCCGTCAATAATCAACCCAACCCAACCCAACCCTGTTTTGGCTATTGTTGCTCTTTTTATTATGGACGATATTTAAAGCAATCTCCATAATATTTTAAAATACTATATCGTCATTAATTTTGCATGTGTATACAAATTATAAATTAATCTACAAATATGCAAATAAATAAATAAAATCTCAATATTTAAGTCTAACAGACAAATGATGTTTAAATTTTCCATAAATGTCTTTCTCATAAATGCCAAACCTTCAGATTTTTTTAATACTACTATTTTCACACGGAAATATCCATTTTATTTAATGACATAAATTTGCAACTAAATAAGATTATTATTCAAAAATAGTATTACTCAAAAATTGGAAAGTTTGGCAGCTATGCTTTCTATATTGCTCAGTATTATATATTTTAAAGAAATCTTAAATCAGTGCACTGAATAGTCTTTTGACAACTTTTTTTTTTTTCATTTTTAGGCATTTGCTAAAGCATATAATTGTACTCCTGATGATCTTGACATGCATGTTATTTATGATGTATCTCATAATATTGCCAAAATTGAAAACCACTACATTGATGGAAAAGAGAAAACATTGTTAGTGCACAGGAAAGGTTCTACCAGAGCATTTCCACCTCATCATCCTCTCATTCCTGTAGATTATCAGGTATGTCTTGTTTTTTCTTAAGCAAAATCATTCTTCATGTTATAACAGGATGTACCAAAAAGGTTGTAAGGAGCTTTAATTTATTTTTTTATTTTTTGAGTTAGATAAGCAATCAAAATAAGGTAGTAAATAAGATTATGTTAATGAAATAGTCCTTCCATTAATTTCTTTTTTTTAAACTGCATACCTGTATCTTTAAAATTGATTGAATTATGAAAAAGAAAAAAAAGTTGGGTTACACCACTTTTACGTATAATTTAAAAGGCTTTTTCTTCAGTAAAAGTGCGGACCATTCACAAATTGCCATTCTTGAGATAAAAAGATGTTAACAAGTATGAAATTGTATCATAAATCTAAATAAAAATATATAAAAAGCAGTTTGCAAAGCATTTTTAAGCTGTTTTCTCTCAGTTCTGATAATTTGCTAAGCTTTTTCCACAAATGCTTCAGTAAATATTTTGAATCCTTAGTCATTAATATTGTTGCAAGCATTGTTTATCTTGTGTTTACTACAGTCAACTGCTTATTTTATATATTATTGTTCATGTTTCCTTTTTCGTGAAATATCGGACAGATTTTCATTTCTAATTTCATATATAGTTCCCCATTTAGAATGGCCAATTTTTGATTAAGCATAATACTTTAAATTTTAAAGATACAGGTATGCAGTTTTCTGTCATGATCATGTTGCACTAAAATTAAAATTTTCTAATTTGTCCATTTTGCCTAGAAGGATTGTATAAAAGTTTAACAAGTGTACCTTTTGGAAAATTACTGGAAGGAATATTTCATTAATATAATATTTTCTTATTTTATTTTGAACGCTTTGCAATTTACATTGTCAACTTATCTCCAAAAGGTCTGATGCTAAAAGAAGTCTTGTTTAAGTAAGTTTGTAATCAAAGTTATTAATCAAAAACTATGAAATTTCATACAAATTTATGCAATACGTTTAGACAAATTATGTATATAAAATTTAACAAAAACATAACTGTGAAAAAAGAGAGCTAAGTTCTGTATTAAAAAATGTCAAGAAAAGAAGTGATATGTAAGTGGGTGACAAGTTCAATAAAAATTCGCTCAAACTTACCTACTGAAGTATTATAGCATTGTTTAAATTGTTTAAAAATAAATTATTGATAATAATAAATCTAGAACTGGCAAGTTTTTACCTAAGAGTCATTTATTTTTATTAATGATATTATCATTAAAACTTGTTATTTCATGTTTGGAGAGCTTAATTTGAGTGTATTGAGACTCCTGAAAGAGGTGGAGTCTCTAGAGCAGCCATCCTCAACCTACAGTTCAGTGACCTTTTACATGCGGCCCGAGACACATACTCATTAATCCAGATTTATAAAATCAATTGAGATGTCCATAAAAAGTTTTTAAGATATTTAGTGTTTTTTTTATTTATTTTCATAGGATGAAAAAAATCTGATTTGTTATTTATGATTCATTGAAAACTATGTTAAAACACCTTAGGTGCCGTTTTCACAGTAAAAAGTTCTTTTTGTATGTAATCTTTTTTTGGCTACAGGGTGTATACATTTCTTAATCTTCAACCTTCAACAGTAATCAAACATTATTCCAATTAATTAAATTTGCACTATTTCTACAATTAAAATAAAGTTTTTGCATTGAGCAAAAGTCTAAGTTATTAGAGAAAATCCCCTGATTTTTTTTTTTTCCCTATAGAACCTGAAAATTCTGCATTGTTATATTATGTCTTATACTTATTATAAAGCTAATACTGGTTTTTAAGGTTAAACATTTGTCGCTGAAAAAAATAGCACTAACATTTTTAAACACCATTATTTCCAAACAAAAAACTTCGCAGCATATTTCTACAATATTTGAAATAGAAATCTAGCACAAAGTTTATTGTTTGGAAATACTGGTGTTAAACTTTTTTATGACTTTTTTTCCTGACAAACGTTTAACCCTACAAATAATATTAACTTTGGTAAACAACTTATGATATTTTATTAGTTTATCTTTTTACCCTTTTTTAAGTGCCCACCAAACGTCGCAAATGTATGTTTGTGGCCCGTGAAAGTAAAAGGTTGGGTATGGCTGCTCTAGAGTGATGACCAAGGACAAGCATAAGTGTATCTGTCTCTTTGTCTGGCCTTAGTCTGTTTGTATTGAGGTTTCTGTGTGTGTGTAGGGGGGGGGGGGGGCGTCGCCCGAGTGATAACCAAAGACGAGCGGAAGTCTATCTGTGTGTTCATTTGTTTATCAAATTTTTAACGTGAGTCACTTGTTTCTAATAATAACAATATTAAAAATTATTATAATGGCACTGTTATTAAAATTATCATCATCATTTTATTAAGACATGAAAATGATATAAGGCATAAAATTTATCAAAAATTTACCAAGTTCTAGATTTATTATTAATATGCTATCAATAATTTTTATTTTTAAGCAATTTAAACAATGCTATAATACTTCAGTAGGTAAGTTTGAATGAATTTTATTTGAAATTGGCACCCACTTACATATCCCTTCTTTTTTTTTTTTTTTTTTTTTTTTTTTTTTTTTTTTTTTTTTACTGAACTTGGCTCTCGTTTTTACTTACCCATCATACGTAGTATAGGGTAAGTCTTGTAATTGTTTTGAAAATCGAAATTTTTTTTTTTTTTGACGGATTTACACGTTTCAGACACTGGATATTCCGAAAAACATATTTTTAGAAAAAAAAATTTGCCGTCCGTCTGTGTTTCTGTAAACGCTCTATCTCCCGAAAAAATTGAGATAGAGACTTGCAATTTCGTATGTACTTAGTATGTAATAATGGGAAGAAGCATATTTCATTTCAATAACCTCGATTAACCGGAACTATTTTTTTCGGACTCTCGAAATATTCGTTCTGATAAAAGGTATATAAAATTTTTCGAAATTGGTTATTTTAAGAAATGAATATAAAAGACAATAAAAAAACAAATTTTGCATAAAGCATGAAGTCGATCGGATAATTAGTTGCCGAGATATTTGGAATCCTATTTTCCACACAGCCCCACCAGTGGCTGAGAGGTTGTGCTCTCGAAGCTGGTAGACGGGAGGTGCTGGGTTCGATCCCAATCGCGCCCGTCGGCCTAATCGTTCGGAGTTTTCGTGGTTTTCTTCGAGCCATGGATTTATCCATGTGTAAATACGGATTAGGTTCCCTTAGAAAGACCCCCACGAAGGGCACTCCCCCCGGGCCTATATCCCTAGTGTAGATAATTGGCCGTCAATAATCAACCCAACCCTATTTTCCACACTCTTCGATTTTTCATGACCCTGTATTTCATCCAAATTTCACTTCAAAGATATATTTTAATTGGAAATTTTATGCTTAATCAGATGCAATAGACTGCTAGTTAATAGGATTATTATTTTTGGAGTTATAAGGATGTTTCTTTCAAGCAATTCAGTAATCGAGCCTTTAAAGTTTGTGACGTCATCAAGCCTCGATTTTATTTGAATTGCAATGCATTTTATAAGTAGTTTACACATTTTTTTTTTTTTAATTTTACATTATGCATATCCATGATGGGTAAGTATTATGGTGGCCCCCAATGACTAGTTTACAGTTATGTTTTTGTTAAATATCATTACTTTTGTACAGTTACAATATACTTACTTTACTTAATGGTTTTTAATGTGTTTACAAGTGACTATTTTATTCACCAGGCAACATTCAATTTAATTTAAATTTCCTACATTAAAATATTTGGCTGTCAATTTGCGACAGAAATCTATATTTTAATACTGCTTTATTAAATGTATTGATTCATAATTTTTATTGTTTCTGAAACAACAATAATCATATTGACATAATTTTATGTTTTACCATTACAGATTCATTAACATATAAATCAACAGTCCAATTCATATTTACAAATAAAAGGACAAAGCTATCCAAATAATATCAAACAAATAGTATAAAATTTAAACAAGTGCTAACAAGAAAATCCGGCTAAGTTTTAGCCCTTACTAATGTATGTTTTTTGTCTGGTGAAAGAAAGTATTGGCTCAAACTATAGTTAAAAACAACATGTTAATGCGCCGTTTGCTTAATTATAACTTTATTTGACACACAGCATATAAACTTGAAAGTAAACAGGCAGTAATTATTCAAATTCATCCACTGAAACTACAGCATAACAAGAATTTGCATCTTCTCAAAACCCTCTGTATCCAACAGTTTAAAAGTTCATCTCGCTATCGAACGACATCGAAATGATACTTTCTATTCTCCTGCAAGCATTACATTTATACTTAGCAGCAATCGGTTAAGTACCTTTATACTCAGCAGAATTGCTGAATTTTATTTTATTTTTTTTTCATATTAAAGGAGTTTGTCTTTTGATGTTATCGTTTTTGATCCAACCAATTTTTTATTTTTCTTTATATTAAAATAGTTTATTTCTTTTCCATTTTTTTAGTCTATCTTTTTTTTTTATGAAAATACAAAGTTATTATTAAAGCTATTAAATGACTATAAAATCATTTCATTCCAAAATATAAAATGTCCCAATGTTCAGCATTCCTCTTTTTCTGCCATATGTGCATATAATCTGCTGTTGGACAGACCAGGTGCGAAGTATGTTTGAAATTATAATTGTTGTGTTTAATAGTTAAAAAAAAGAGAAAGAATATTGTCCACCTGTTTGATTGATAAGAAGTTCTGCTTTTCCCCCCTCCCTATGCATGGGGCAATGTAACAAGACAATGTGTTACATTCAATAGGAGCACTTTTTAAATGGTAAATGTGTGGAAAAAATACAGTGGATTTTTTATGAGTTGGCACTTAAAAGCACTTCCATATATAATAGCGATATTTTATTGGCTTCTCTTCATTTGAATCAATAAAGGATATGAATAATAAATGCCTCACCATAATATCTACAAATATATTAAAGGATTTTTTTTTTTAAATTAAAATAATTTTAGATATTGATAACAATATTATTATTGGAGAGGGGAATGATTATACCTATGATGTTAACTGGGGCCTAACATTTGTTAAAGATTAGGTATGCATTCTGACATTTCTAAAATCCATTCCTGAATTGAAATGACAAATCAGCACTGCACTTAGTTTGACTTGAACATGCTCACAAACATATTGTGCTGTCCCCTTAAAAAAACCCACAGTGAAATGTTTCCTAAAAAAAAAAAAAAAAAAAAAACTACCCTAGTACTATATGCAATATGTATATGAAATGTCAATTTTTTTTGTTTTGTTCTGTTTTTATGCACCATAAAAAGATGAGCATTTTTTTATGTTAAACTATTAATATGTAATAAAATGCTTAATTTTCAGCTGATTATGCCAAGTGTTTTAAGGTAACACAGGTTTTTTTTTTTGAAAAGTGTTGTTTTTTCAAATTTTTGCTTAATTGGCTGCCATTTTATAATTAAATGATAAAATAAAAAATGCTCAACATTGAAATCTTAGAACAAGCTGTAAAAATTTAGCCATGTTTAATTTTAAATTCTTTATTAGACTTTATATAGAGACAATTTCAAAAAATTTAGAGAACAGTATGAACTGTATGTTTGTGAACCCATGGGACATTTTTAGAATAACAGTGGGTAGCCACATTGAATGTATTTATACAACTTAAACGTTGAATGTTTCTTATCTTATAATTATGTGAACTCTCATGTTTGGCTGTATAACTATGCATAATAAACAAATATTTTTGCCCAGCTGATTTATGTCTACCCTGTATATTGTATGCTGATACAGTAGTAAATGATGAAATGGTAATAAGTTACATTATTTATTTTACTAGCTTACGGGTCAGCCTGTATTGATTGGTGGAACTATGGGAACATGCAGTTATGTTTTAACTGGAACTGAAGAAGGAATGAAAGAAACATTTGGAACAACTTGCCATGGTGCTGGCCGTGCTCTCTCCAGAGCCAAGTCCCGAAGAAATTTAGATTACATGGATGTTCTTAATAATTTAGCTGATATGGGTATTTCCATAAGGGTAGCATCTCCCAAACTTGTCATGGAAGAAGCTCCAGACTCTTACAAAAATGTTACAGATGTTGTAAATACCTGTCATGAAGCTGGTATTAGTAAAAAATGTATTAAATTAAGACCTATAGCTGTTATCAAGGGATAAGCCTTTTTTTTTATTATTATTAAATAAATGTATTTTTTTCTGTTGACCTCAATTTAATTATAATATTTGAACTGAAAGCCACACTTATATAACAGGAAATTTGTTTGAATAGTTAAAACTTATAACAGACAATTACAAAATAGATATATTTCAGATATGATTGTTACAACTATGCACCATAACTTCGTTTTTCTTTTTTTGTCTATTTTACAACTGGAATTTCAGCCCTATGAGCGTTGAGCCTGTCTTTTTCTGTCATGCAGCTAAAAATTAAAATTCTAGTGCAGTAAAATTTCGAAATTTATATTGATTTTTACTATTATGTTAGATGAAACATATGCAAGGTATTGAAATACTAATTCACGCATACTAATATTTTGTTTAGATATTAATTTATGAAGTGCTGAAACAGATATGTAAAAATATTGCCTAACGCTCAAAGGGTCTTTATTAATTTTATTTTGGGCAAATTTTATTCATGGGTGCTCAATCATCAGATCAATCATGCTTTCATTTCTTTTGGAGAAATGCGGTTCTTTTATTTGTAAATATATACTGTATTTTCTTGTGTATAAGAAGCACCTCAAAATGTAACACATTTAAAAAAAAAAAAAAAAAAAAAACATGAAATTAAAAAAATGACAGTACATAATTTAAAAATAAAAATTATAGCAAAATACTGTAATTAAATGCAATAATATTTTCTGAACTTTCATCTCAAAATAGTTTTATGTTAGATGTTAAGTAACATAAATATCCAATTAGTAAAATTAATCTGTGAAATTATTAATTTTCTAAAATTAAAAATGATTCTTCATATATAAATTACATTAGTCAATGTCAGTAATTGTTATTCTTTTTCTCTTTCTTTTGTAAATAAAGTATTCGCAAAAGTGTAATATATGTTACACAAATAGCAGAACGAGCAAAGGAAGTGCAGAAATGAAAAGTACCTTCATTGTGTAAGACGCAGGCCATTTTAAGAGCGTAAAAAGTGTGAATTATGCCCTGTAAAATAAGATATACTTTTATAGGAAGAACGTCTGCTTTACTTTTTTTTTTTCTTTTTTTTATGTAATATAGTGCATTAACAATTTACCATTTTTTAAAGTTTGATTATTGTATTAAATCATTTTCTAAAAAAGAAAAGTTAATTACTTTTTTTGTTTTTACACAAACTTATAGAAGGATGCCAACTTTTGAAAAATATTTGAGTGGGTTTAATTTTTTTGAGAAAATGGCACAAGGAGTTTCTTTTTATTGTAGGAGGGGGGGGGGGGGGTGATTCCAAGTCAAGTTATGATTTTTTAAGTTAAGTACAAAGTTGTAAATTTATTAAATTTTATTTTCATGAGTTCTTCCTTATCTATATTAGGAAAGCTATTTGTCTGTGTGTGTGTCGGCTATGAAAATCTACTGTAAGTAGACATCTGCATATTTGGATAAAGATAGACAAAGCCAGATACAAATGCACCTGATACTCAGATTTTTCATTTTTTGATAATTAGCTGAGATATTAATTCAAAACCCTCATTAAATACCAATTATCCTGCTTCTAATGTTCAAGCAATCGCTTCTGTGCATGTCCAGGGAAACCAAGGTTTTTCAAGCACAAACTTAGTAAACATTGTTTTTCTGCTTTTTGAAATCTCAATCACTTGCTCCCTGATGGAATTGCCAAATTTTGTTGTTGTTGTTCACAGTATTTTCCTGGTTGCAACAGCATCTTTTTGTTTAAAAAAAATTTAATATTTACTATTTCAAAAAATATTTTCTGATTGTCGTTTTCATATTTTCTGTTTGTTCTGCAAACTGCAGACCCATTTATAATTGGTTCTTTTCTGCTCTCAACAGTACCTTTTGATTTAAAAAAATGTAAATATTTACTATTTTGAAAAAAAAATAAAAATTTGTCATTTTTATATTTATTTTTTCGACAGTTTAAAATTGTCATCTAAATTGTCCGGATGGAAATACAAAAAAAGAACACATATAGACTATCTTTCTGTGGAACCAGTCAACTATGAGAAGGTTTGCTAGTAAATTAATGTTTAATATACCATAATTATGACCACAAATTGAATTGTAAACATCAAGCAAAGTATTTCAGTCAGCTAAGCATTTTATAAATGTCACTGCATTAAAATAGTTGGTTTTTGATTTATATACATTACTAGTGGGCTTGTGTGTCTGTTACTTCTGTTACTGTTTATAAAAGAAAATTATTTTATGAATGTCAATAAAATTAATTTTGTGTTTGAGATAAAAATAATGAAATAAAATAATGGATATTGGTTGGGATCAGCCCCAAATAAGTTGGCCCTTCTGAAATTACAATTGACCCTGATATTTGTAATAAGTATTTATGCTTTTTAATTATGTTTTGGAGAAGAAAAGTGTGATTTCCTTAACTTCTCCCCCCCCCCTAATATATTGAATATTCGATGAGATATGGGCATTTGTATGAAATAATTTTTAACTGTGCATGCGCAAACTATACGAAAGATTATTTTTCATGATTTGGTAGTCAATTTTATAGAGAGATTTCCTTCCAAATTTATCAATTAGTTCACTGTATTGCCTGTATCTTTTTGAGTTTTCTTTATATTTGACTTGTCTTTTTATGATTTGCTCTATAGCATTTACCACCAAATCGTGAAAAAAGAAATCTTTTGTATACTTCACACATGCACAGTAAAAAGATATTTCATACAAATTCCCATATCTCATCAAATATTCAATATATTAATTTTTTAATTGCAGTATACTGTTTCTACTGTTCTTGAAGTCAAACATGTGCTTTACATCACCGAAGTGCAAGGGCAATTCATCAATAATTTCAGTAGATATTCAACAAACCATGTAAAAAGCGAAAGTGTTTGTTTCTGCCCCTTATTTTTTGGGCAGCAGTGTAGATTGATGATTTTTAGTTGTATATGATCCACTGAAGTAGCTTTCACACACTGACTTGGCCACTTGCATGGACACTCTAGTCCTTTCATTTTCAAATTTAATTAACTAAACTTTCTGTTTCTCTGATAATTAAAAAAAAAACTTCATTCTTTCTACGTAATTAAAAATAATTAAATTAAATACTAAGATAAAAAAGAACTAAGAACTTTTCTCAAGACGGGAAGGACTTGTCCTCTTAAATCCTTATTTAAGATTATTTTTAAATACATGAATGTAGCAATATAGAATTAAAAATTGGGAACAGATGTGTTACTATCACGCTAAAATGTAAACAAAAGATTGGCGACTGTTTGTTTGGCGCGATTTCCAAGACTGCGCCAAACGAATAACTTAATACAATGGCTAGGTTGCCATTAAAGAAAAAAATCCCCTAAATTTGGCGACTTTTTTCTTTTTTTTTAACCGATAATTTTTTTTTTTTTTTTTTTAGCGTGAGTGTAAAGCATCTAAGCCAAAAATTGTCTCGTACGATGGGAAAGGGGGTTCAGGAGGACTCTGCCCCTGCAACAAAAAGAAGAAAAGTTCTATTTTAATTCTCCATTTAAAAAAAAATAAATAAATAAGGAACAATAGAATCTTCTTTTTGAATATTTAAAACCTCTTAATTCTTAAACATCTGTATTGCTTTTTATGTTAACATGTTTAAATGTTTTGCAAGGAGGATTCTGACTTGAAATTCTTAGTTAAATTTATTTCATGTTTATAATCTCAATATTTGAAAAGGTGAGTTTGAGTTTTGAAAATGATCATTATTTTGACAACTGGGGTATTTCCAGTATTTCAGCTTGATAGGAATATGATGTCAATACATTGTCAACATGTCTTTGTATATATATTTTTTATTTTTTTAAATTCTGGGAAATACTATTATTTGTTTAATTAAAATATATAACTTATTTTTAAAGTGTTTTTAGAAGTAGTATTTATAAGTGCTGTCAGGATTAATTAGCAAGAAATAGTTGTTAATGTATTTAATTAAGAGCACAGCCTGAGAAGAAACTTTTTTTTTTTTCAAATGAAGGAATTTTTCTTGTGTATTTTTTATGCTCATTTTGCACAAAAATTAAGACAATAAACATGTTAGCAGACTAATACTGGTTGCTGCATGGGAAACTGTGCTCAAGACAAAAAAGGAAGGGATGGGGTGGACATTTTTCTTTGAATTAAAAAAAATGTATTATAATCAGTGCATTGCAAAATGGCATCACAGGCGGAGGTGTTTTATAGCAAATCTTTTATGGCTCTAACCTCATACACAATATATAAATATGACTTATGACATGTTTAAACTTTTTAATCTGATTGTACAAGACGGTCAACTGGTGATAATGGGGAAGAGAAAGTCTGCTAACACAAAAGTGTGTTATGTTGGAAAAGAAAGGCTACATAAAATTGAAAAATATGAGAATCCCGAAATGATTCTTGTGTATTGTGTTCATAGCTCCCAACTGCTATGGTTTCCCGAACTAGTAATTAAGAACACGATTCTCTTTTTTAAAAATTTGATAATTCTAGGATAAAATGAGGCAGAAAAATCATAGCAGTTGGCAGCTACGATTGTGTTATTCACAGAGAGTATCCAAAAGATTTTCACCAGTTATTAATGAGATACTAAAATAATTCATAATATATATAAATGCTATCATATTTATTCTAAATGTGAGTCTCTTCAAGAAATTTTTGTCACCAAAAAAATACGGATCATTAAATACTTTTGTTTCACACTGAGATAAAGTAGTAAGAAACAACATACATAACTCTTCTAGATAAAATATGAAGATGAATGGTTACATTTCATTTATAAATTTATGTTATAAACATATTTGTGACAAGAATATTAATTATTTTATAAGATTAAAAATGTGTGAAGTAATTTATCATTGTTAATGCCTTTCAGGAGTTCACTTTTTAAATTTTTTATAAGAATTACTAACAAAACCCGCGTAATTCTTGAAAAATGCCAAGTGGTATTCCTTTTACTGCCACAGATAATTCAGAAATTACTAATTAAGCCACACTAATGTAAAAAAAAAAAAATGGAAATTTTAGAACGTTTTTCGCTCCTGCATCCCCCCCCCCCTTTCCCCTGGGGGTAGTGGCACAGACATAAAATATAGCCTATGTTGGAGCAGGGACGGTCAACATCAATTTGCCACCATCACTTTTGAAAACGGTTCTGTATTTCCAGATATTCCATAGAAATTGTAATTTAGAATGTTTTTAGACCGCTTTTTGCTCATCTCGCCCTTTTAAATTTCGAATTGTTTTAGAATTTGTTCTTAGAGAGCATTTACATTTTATAAATAACTACCAAGCCAAATTTCAAGTTTCTAGTTCCTTCAGTATAAAAAAAATCGAAATTTTAGAACGATTTTCGCTTTTGCACCTCCCTGTGGAAGTGGCACTGACATAAACTATAGCCTATGTTACAGCAGGGACTGTCACCACCAATTTGCTACCATAACTTTTTAAAAGGGTTCGGTAGTTCCAGAGATTCCATAGAAATTGTAATTTAGAATGTTTTTAGAACGCTTTTCGCTCATCTCACCTTTTGAAATTTCAAATTTTTTTAGAATTTGTTCTTTGAGAGCATTTACATCTTGTGAGTAACTACCATGCTAAATTTCATGTTACTAACACCTTCAGTATAAAAAAAATCGAAATTTTAGAACGTTTTTCGCTCCTGCACCTCCCTGGGAGCAGTGGCACCGACATAAAATATAGCCTATGTTGGAGCAGGGATTGTTACCATCACTTTTGAAATCGCTTCATTAGTTCCAGAGATTACCCCCTACAAACAAACAAAAAAAACAATTTTTATTACTTTATAATATTAGTATAGATATGTTATAGAGGGGCATAATCATTTTAGAGATGCTTTGGTGGAACATGGCCAAAAACAGGTTGGGAACCACTGGACTAGGGATATTGCAACTTTTCAGGAATGCGGAAGATTGTTATATTTCAGATATGTGAAAAGAATAAACCAAACATGATAATCACAGATCTGGAAAATATGGAAATATCATGGAATTTTGTTGATCTGGAAATAAGGGAAAAATCAAAAGTTATACGACACAGAAAATTTTTGTTTTTGAAGCAGCAGTTCACACTTGGTTTTTTGACATTGCACGTTCACATGCGACCCAGTTTACTTCCTTTTTAAAATATGTTCAAGGCATGTAGACGTTACAAATTGCATGGCAATGTAATAAACAAGCATTTCACAATATTTTTAATTCAGAAGCCAATTCCGATTGTGTTTGGCAAGCATCTTCATCGAGGATAGAGATATACACTTAATATTATACTTTTACATGAATACAAAATACATATCCATACATACATATTTATAAAGGCTTTGTGGAGCTCGAGAAAAGCTGCTAGTAGGCATGTAATTAAAGACTCCTGCTGTAGATCATATATCGGCTGTTCAAAGGAATTTTAATTAACCTGTTATTGGTTGCATGCAAGCGTTTCTCTCACACTACCCCCTGTCATTGTATTGTTGTACATACAATGAAAATAATTATAAGAACTTTCTTCAGGTGAACAACTAACCTTCGTCATCTTAATTCCAACAGATTACTTAGAAGATTCCAAAACTCAGCTAGAGTTGGGGGTGGTGAAAAAAGTCTTTCTAAATTAAGTACACTCTTTTTAAGTGAAGCATGGGACAAATGCTCATGGCACGACCGATGACAGGTTAATGAAGTTTTATCGATGGGAATTGTTGAAAGTACGTTTTCAATAGTGATGGGCGATAACGATATATTTTATCGACAGTATGCTCAAATCGATTATATCGATAGCATAAATTTTTTATCGATAGTATCAATTTTTTTATCGATAGTACAATTTTTTTTTTAATAGTATCATTCTTTTTATCAATAGTATCAATTTTTTTACGATAGTATCAATATTTTTATCGATGGTTGAATTTTTTTATGAGTGTCTCTCAAGTTAATGAATTCATAAATTGCTGTTCTTATCCGATTGTATCAAGCACAAGATCGTCTGCGTAATGGGAAGTTGAATGATACATAGTTATCTTAGACTGAATTGAGGACTCCGAACGCAGCTTTTGAGTAGGGAAAATATTTTTTTTTCTTTCTTTCTTATTCTTCATGTGGTGTGATTCATGAAACGCAGAGTTGGGGTATTTTTTTATGTTGTTTGTTTAGATTTTAAAATGTGGCAAAGAGAAAGAAAAGTAATCACCTGCATGATATGTGTTTGTACTATACTGAATCTCTAACTTTTATAAGACAAACAAAACGGAAATCATGTTATCTTTCTTTGTTGTGAAGTATGTCTGTTTTATTGCAGAAAATTAATTTAGGTGGAAGAGATTATATTTTAAACATTTCGGTTTCGATTTTTTTTCTTTTTTGGATTTAAAAAATAGGTTTAAAAAAAATTAAAAGTAATTATCCAAATGACAAAAATTAAGGTTATTAAAATTTAATGAATATATGTTATTTACTAAAATCTAACGAATACGATTATTTGGTATTAATATTAATTACCATAGAATGAGGAAGAATTTTTGAATACGTTTGGAAAATGTATTTCAACAGAATTAAATAGACATGACATAATTTTCAAGAATTTTTTCTTGTTTAATTTTTACTATATACATAAGAAGAAGAAAGAATCTGGAAAATATCTGACTTCCATTTTTTGACGAATTTATAATGTTTTGGGATGTCCTGAACAAGATTTAATTATTTTCGAAAAATTTCTTTCCGTGACACAAATTTTGAGGGTGCTCTTTCTCAAGAACTCACGCACAGAATTTCATGTTCTGTTAGACACTGACATAATTTGCTGCTGATTAGGTTTGGATGTATATTGCCTAATAGGCGGAGCTGGTATGCTGTGTATTTTACGATTTCCATGATGGCCTGAGCATCTATGCGTCCACTGAAGGTTTATTTTAGTTATAAAATATGTATATGTGGAATAGGAGAGAGGTTATTAAGAAATAGGACGACATCTTTTACCGGAAAGAGTCAAGTTCCCGAGAAAAGTGTAGGCCAAGAAATAAATTATATTCAAGATAAGAACGATTCGCCTCTGGCGCTAAGAGGAGAGAGGGTGCGGGGGGCAAACAGAGAGACAGATCTAATTATATATCAGCTAGAACATACTGTCCAAATTAAACAAAAATTTAGAAGTTAGAAGTCCGGAAGGACAGGCCCAAGATGCATAAAATGAAAAATCATGAATGTGCGATAAAAATTCAGGGGGGTGGGGGGGGGACGTAAAACAGAAAAGTCTGGCAAGTGCCCCCTAAATTTCGAATACTATGGCCCCTTGTGAAAAACTAAAGTTTGATTTAAGGATGACGGCCATTTGGTATTATATTAAGATACCCTCCAAGTGCGGTCCATTGAAAGTTTATTTCAGTTATAAAATATACACAAGGCATAGGAGGGGGGAGGATGCAATTGAAAGCGTGGGTAAGTGTGATCGAAGATCCCACAAAGGTTTCGTTTGATATTCCTTTCAAAACACTTTATCCTTCCTTAAATAAATTTAATTTTCCCAAAAAAAAGTTACCGGTTTATTTTTCTCGTTTTTTCGAAAATCTGAACCGGTCCGATAACAGGCGAAGCCCGCTATTATACTCTGTCATAATAATATCTGTCATGTGGACTAAATGAGATATTAAAAAAAATCAATTTTTAAATTAAACATGTTGTATAGAGACCTTCAAAATGTTAGACGTCAGATTAATTTTCTTATTAATTCTCTAATGACATCATATTAAGCTGTTTTCTGTATTTACACATACTCATACTCCTTGTATTATTGAGAAATGTTTGAAAATTACCGTTTTATTACCAATATGACGTCAAATCAATTAATCTTTTCTTTCAGTTGGTGTGAAACTTTTTATTTCATTTTCATTTTTCACATGGAAATCTTTCCATAGAAAATTAATTATTGTAGAAAGAATTTTATTGTGGATTTTTAATTGTTAGCAACTGCTATAACGAAAAAGGTTTAAATTTAATAGGAAAAAGCTGTTGAATTTTTGGTTTTTTATCTCTATATATTAAAATAAGATTTTTTCCAAATTTTATGATTTTGAGCTTCATAATAGGTATTTAGCTATAAGTAAACAAAATTTCATGACTATAAGTTACATAGTTTCTGAGAACCGGCTCTGTGACGGGCAGACAAAGAAACAGGAGTAATAGGGTTTCGTGAGATGAACGAAACTCTAAACTATAATAACAAGTTGGAAATTGTACGTCAAACGTGACAAATGAGGTGCGTTCGTACTATAACTAGTTACATAAATATTCAGATCTTTTCTGATTTTTAATTCTGTGAAATGAATTATATCGTCTGCAGATTAATTTCTGTAATAAAAACTAGTCGTTGGGGGCCACCGTAATACTCAGGCCCGGACTGGCCAGGTCGGCTGGTCGGCGATTGCCGAGGGCCCCCGGCTCAAGGGGGCCCCCGGAGAGGCCCCAAAAAATGAATATACTACTTTATAATTAGTTACATCAGTGAAATTGGACTATTTCCTAGTAATCTTATGCGTTTACATTCAATTTTCAGCAATTGCCAGTTGGTTTTTGTTTATGGTAGTCTACCTGTGGGGATTCACTCCCACGGTGCGCTGGGTCAAGCCCCACAATAGAACCCTATTAGAGTACCCTTTCTTATCTCCCGGCAGATCTGAACTCCGGTGGGGAGAAAACTAGGTTGTTCCTTTCTAGTCGAATTTCTTACCAGTTGAAAGTAAGTAAGATGGTAAAATATAGGGGGTCGTATATATATATATATATATATATATATATATTAACCAATTGTATATAAATATATTTTAATCAAAAGTATAATTTGCACATTAATTTTGCGCAAATATAATGTATTTGCTAATTTTTTCATGTTTATAACTTTCGCCATTTCACAAGTTAAATTCGATAATCGTTAAATTCGATAATCGTTAAATTCATAGATTCAATTCTGAATTTATACGAAATTTACCATGCTTAGGAATGTTAGCAATTAGAAATAAAGGTTATTTTAAATATGCCAGTAAACTTCTGTTGCTCTTTCTGTTAAATAAGTTGTTAAAGTACTTACTTTAAGTAACATAATAAAAAAGGACTATATTTCTATAACATAAAATTCCCCGATCATAAATCACCCATCAGAATCATGCTTCGACAAATGAAAATGACGTTATATTTCAAGAAATATTGCATTGGCATTCATAAAACTGTAATTTTATTAAAAGATTGCATTTTCTGGATTCATTTTTGTTTGGAAACGAATGAAATTGGCAGCTGCTTTTATTATGATACTATACAAACAAATGCTGTTTTTTGATAAAGACACAAAATACTATCGAAGTTTCTGTTTAGAATCGACATTCAGGACGTAACAACGCGGGAAAGAAGAAAACCTTTGTTCACGTGACAACAATCACTTATAGCGATAGACAATATTCATTTATCAAAAGATTGTAAACACCATTCGATTCCAAATCACTTCAATAATCAGGCATGCAAGTGCCATCAATTTTCCGTTTAAAAATGAGTCCGTGAATGTGTCAGAAAGATTCAAGTTGTCTTATTGATTGACAGATTAGTTCGGATGGTGATATTGACATCATTCTCAAAGAAAAAGATCATTTTCGTTTATGAGAATGAAATAATTTAGTATGATTGAGTCAGTATGAACTCATATTCATTAACTTTTAGTTCTGCAAATAAAAATCCTACTTATATTCCCGCCCCCCCCCCCCCCCCATTTTTTTTAAATAAATTTTATATGCACCAAATTAAAAAGTTTCCGAAAATTACATTATTTCCTTGAAATAAAAATAAGTAAATCTATAAAACTCAGACATTTAAAAATGATTGAAATAATTAATATACTTAACTCAGGTAACCAATTTATAGGTAGTGATAATGAAGTTATTCTAAAAAGAAGAAAAATGACTTTTGACATATAAAAATAAAATACTTTATTATTATTGTGTCAATAGTCAATAGATTTTATTCTGCACGTACAGATACTGAAACTTTACCATTTATTAAAAGATCTTCATAATGCATATATCTGGTAAGTAAATCAGAAGAAAAGTGAATTAAGAAATAGAAATATCAGGTTTTAAAAACTTATTCTATGAAAACACATTTTTAAACTTCTTATAAGAAATGTTTTATAAGTGCGTTTTGATGAATTTGAAAAGTTCAACGTTCTTACACAAGTAATAATAGTTTTTTATTCTTAATTTGTAAAATAATCAAAAATAATATATTCAATAAACAATTGCAGCCTTTCACTACAATACATTTCTGAATTCTTCAATACCATCATACACATATATGTCAAAATTTATTCCTCAGTTAAATGCAACATTTTATAATTAAGCTTAGCGGAGGGAAAGCACCAAGTGGTATGCAAAAAAAAAAAAAACCTTAAATGTTAAAATGCGTACCACAACTGAAAACGCACTTCCAGCAATTACTTTTGATAGACAGTTAGACAGTACTCAAGCCAAATTCTTTTGTGTGTATTTGTGAAAAATCGACAAATTCTACGCATACCATAATTCTACAGTAAGTGCGTCTTGTAGCACACCTCAGTGATGTATATTTTAAATGTGTTTAAAATAATGAAATATCATTGAAATACACCGCAAACGATTTTTCCTGATACTACACCAAAATGTAACGGAATTATTTTGTGTGTCCCTGTAAATGAACCGTAAGTGCTACATATTTCATTTTCAATACAGAACATGCCATAATAAACCTGAATAACATCATTTACATGAAAATCCGAGTATATTTACGTGAGTTAGAACACTGTCAGACGGACAGACAAACCAAATTCATAAGAAAAACGAATATATATATTTAAAGCAATTAAACCGTTTTATATTCTTTTGCCAATAATCAGTCGTTAGCCCGGTTTAATAAAGAAATAATTATTATAATTTCTAAAGTTGCCCCTCCCCTTAAAAAAAAGATTTATTTATAGATGTACATAACTTTTATTTTGGATAGAAAACAAATACTATCGATGGTAATTGAAATCTCAGAAATACTCTTTTGATTCGCTTCGATGTCGAAAAATATTTAAGTTCAATGGAAAAACAATGATTGTTTTTCAAAGTGAATAGTCTTATAAATATTCTAAAAATGTCTTAACGTTAAAAATTACTGATTGGGAGTTAAAAATCATTGATATTATACATTTTAAAACATTCATGAAGGTTTCAAATCAGGGTACGCAAAAATCATGATTTTGTTTTTTTTAAAAAAGGGATTTATTTCATTTAAATCATATATTTTTTTGTTATTTAAATCTGATTTTTTTAAATTTTAAATTATTATGTTAGAAAGTTAACTTTTCTACACATTATACATATAAATTTAGCAAGAATGCTTGATGATTTTTTAAATTTTAAATGCAAGTACCATATGAAAACTAATAATTATAAATTAATTTTTAAATGGATGAAAATATGTGAAGAAAAGAAAAACAGATTTTTTTTTTCCTTTTTGCAATATTAGATAGTATTTGTCAGCATATAAGATATGTCCTATTTTTAAAAAATATTTAAATGTGTAAGTGTAAAATATATAAAATATCTAAAATCTTTTGAAATTGCATTTCTCATAAAAAATATGCATATATACACATTGGTTAATATAATTAATTTTAAATATATGACATAAATGTTCAAGGTTTTTCTCAAAAGATTAAAGTTAAAAAATATAACAATTAATAGTATTTTAGAGTCACCTCCATTTTCATTTCTAATTTTATTAATACCTGATATTGAAAGTCAATGGAAAGAAATTACTTTGTACTTTTGTTACTACTTGTTACTTTTTTGCCTTGGTGACTTTTAATAAGTAGATATATTGAAATGAAAAATAGACGAATACTTTAGAAAATATGAAAAATGTATTATTTTTTCAAAACACTCAAGGGTTTGGAATGCAAGCAGGCTTTGTATAATAAAAACAATTTTCCTGCTTTTTCATTCCCCACTTTGTTTCTAAGTTTTGAATGTCCTATAAACCGTAAGTAGAAAATAGTCCTTAATACAGAGTTGCTTTATTGCTTTTTCACCTGACATTTCACAAAAACTTGACTTGAAATGGGCTCTCCACCTCTCCGAAGGAGACATTTCGAATACAGTATTTTGCTCAAAAATAAAGTCATAAAAAGCATCTGCCTTAGCTAGGAATCTCATGATTAAAGTTATAAAACTACTAGTAAATTTATTCTTCTTAGAAAATTTAAAAAATATATATATATTTCCGATCTCAGTCAAATCGCATCTTTTTTAATTCATCATGCATGCTCTTGACATTTGCTGCAATATCTGTGACAAGGACAAGGCTACCAATAAAACAGTTACATTCAGCTTTGCACTTTAATATTACTTCATGAGCAATTTTTTAAGGTATATTCGGTTCTGTGTGAATTTTCTTATGTGTCAATAGAATCCACAAGATAGGGTAAATGTATCAATAGTCGGCCACCCCCCAATAGTCGGCCACATTGAGATAAAATGCCTCACGCATAGCTTATTTTTGGTTCTAAATGAAATATTACAATTTGGTTATATGCAACCATCTTTCATAAGTCATAAACCATCACCAAAGAATTATGGGTACTTTTATTGAATTTGTAATCAGCTATTTTTTTCAAGATTGAGGTCAAATCGCCATTTTCCCTATTTTTTTGTTAACAGATGGCAATTATTTTAAAAG
Organism: Maratus michaelseni; assembly: GCA_963931845.1. Taxonomy (NCBI): domain Eukaryota; kingdom Metazoa; phylum Arthropoda; class Arachnida; order Araneae; family Salticidae; genus Maratus; species Maratus michaelseni. The sequence continues at coordinate 127,492,147 of OZ007594.1, read as the reverse complement.
GCAAGTATTAATTATTTTTTTATTTTTTTCTAAAATTATAAGGCTAGAATATTAGCAGGGTAAATAAACTAATGTTTTTGATTATAAAAAGTAAATAAATTTGTTGCTTTTAATTAATTTTAATGTGGCCGACCATTGGGTATTAATTTTACTTACATGTCCAAAAGTCGGCCACCAGGAGCTGAATAATGAATACATAACTTATTGTACTTTTTTGAGTTTATTGAAGTGAAAACTTCTTTAGGCGCGTTGGGCATTTTTTGAGATGGGAAAAAACCATTGAACTCGCGACACTGTTACTGTAACCGACACCTCTGTATATAAGTATGTGCATGTATTGTGTATAGTTAGGTATGATCTAGGGCGGGACGGGCGCGGCGCAAGCTTGCTTGAGCGCTATTGCACCGCGGTATAGTAAGCGTTATAGTAAGCGCAGAAAAATGTAAGTGGTATAGTAAGCACAGAAAAATGTAAGCGGTATAGTAAGCTGTATAGTAAGCGGTATAGAAGCGGTATGTTAAACGCAGAAAAATGTAAGCAGTATAGTAACACAGAAAAAATGTAAGCGGTATAGTAAGCGGTATAGTAAGCGCAAAAAAATGCAAGTGGTATAGGAAGCGGTATAGTAAACGCAGAAAAATGTAAGCGGTATAGTAAGCGCAGAAAAATGTAAGCGGCATAGTAAGCGGTATTGTAAGCGGTATAGTACGCGGTATAGTAACGCAGAAAAATGTAAGCGGTATAGTACACGGCATAGTAAGCAGTATAGCAACGCAGAAAAATGTAAGCGGTATAATAACGTAGAAAATGTAAGCGGTATAGTAAGGTATAGGAAGCGCAGAAAAATGTAAGCAGTATAGTAAGCGCAGAAAATTGTAAGCGGTATAGTACGCGGTATAGTAACGCAGAAAAATGTAAGCGGTATAGTAAGCGGTATGGTAAGCGGTATAGTAAGCTGTATAGTAAATGGTGTAGAAGCGGTATAGTAAGCGCAGAAAAATGTAAGCGGTATAGTAAAACAGAAAAAATGTAAGCGGTATAGTAAACGCAGAAAAATGTAAGTGGTATAGTAAGCGCAGAAAAATGTAAGCGGTATAGTAACGCAGAAAAATGTAAGCGGCATAGTAAGCGGTATAGTAAGCTGTATAGTAACACAGAAAAAATGTAAGTGGTATAGTAAGCGGTATAGTAAACGTAGAAAAATGTAAGAGGTATAGTAAGGTATAGGAAGCGCAGAAAAATGTAAGCAGTATAGTAAGCGCAGAAAAATGTAAGCGGTATAGTAAGCGTTATAGTAGGCAGTATAGTAAGCTGTATAGTAAGTGGTATAGAAGCGGTATAGTAAGCGGTATAGTAACACAGAAAAAATGTAAGCGGTATAGTAAACGCAGAAAAATGTAAGCGGTATAGTAAGAGCAGAAAAATGTAAGCGGTATAGTAAGAGCAGAAAAATGTAAGCGGCATAGTAAGCAGTATAGTAAGCTGTATAGTAAGTGGTATAGTAACACAGAAAAAATGTAAGTGGTATAGTAAGCGGTATAGTAAACGCAGAAAAATGTAAGTGGTATAGTAAGCGGTATAGTAAACGTAGAAAAATGTAAGAGGTATAGTAAGGTATAGGAAGCGCAGAAAAATGTAAGCAGTATAGTAAGCGGTATAGTAAGCTCAGAAAAATGTAAGCGGTATAGTAAGCATTATCGTAAGCGGTATAGTAAGCTGTATAGTAAGTGGTATAGAAGCGGTATAGTAACACAGAAAAATGTCAGCGGTATAGTAACACAGAAAAATGTCAGCGGTATAGTAACACAGAAAAAATGTAAGCGGTATAGTAAACGCAGAAAAATGTAAGCAGTATAGTAAGAGCAGAAAAATGTAAGCGGTATAGTAACGCAGAAAAATGTAAGCGGCATAGTAAGCGGTATAGTAAGCTGTATAGTAACACAGAAAAAATGTAAGTGGTATAGTAAGCGGTATAGTAAACGTAGAAAAATGTAAGAGGTATAGTAAGGTATAGGAAGCGCAGAAAAATGTAAGCAGTATAGTAAGCGGTATAGTAAGCGCAGAAAAATGTAAGCGGTATAGTAAGCGTTATAGTAGGCAGTATAGTAAGCTGTATAGTAAGTGGTATAGAAGCGGTATAGTAACACAGAAAAAATGTAAGCGGTATAGTAAACGCAGAAAAATGTAAGCGGTATAGTAAGCAGTATAGTAAGCTGTATAGTAAGTGGTATAGTAACACAGAAAAAATGTAAGTGGTATAGTAAGCGGTATAGTAAACGCAGAAAAATGTAAGTGGTATAGTAAGCGGTATAGTAAACGTAGAAAAATGTAAGAGGTATAGTAAGGTATAGGAAGCGCAGAAAAATGTAAGCAGTATAGTAAGCGGTATAGTAAGCTCAGAAAAATGTAAGCGGTATAGTAAGCATTATCGTAAGCGGTATAGTAAGCTGTATAGTAAGTGGTATAGAAGCGGTATAGTAACACAGAAAAATGTCAGCGGTATAGTAACACAGAAAAAATGTAAGCGGTATAGTAAACGCAGAAAAATGTAAGCAGTATAGTAAGAGCAGAAAAATGTAAGCGGTATAGTAACGCAGAAAAATGTAAGCGGCATAGTAAGCGGTATAGTAAGCTGTATAGTAAGCGGTATAGTAACACAGAAAAAATGTAAGTGGTATAGTAAGCGGTATAGTAAAAGCAGAAAAATGTAAGTGGTATAGTAAGTGGTATAGTAAACGCAGAAAAATGTAGGCGGTAGAATAAGCGCAGAAAAATGTAAGCGGTATAGTACGCGGTATAGTAAGCGGTATAGTAACGGAGAAAAAATGTAAACGGTATAGTAAGCGGTATAGTAACGCAGAAAAATGTGAGCGGTATAGTAAGCGTTATAGTAAGCGGTATAGTAAGCTGTATAGTAAATGGTGTAGAAGCGGTATAGTAAGCTGTATAATAAGTGGTATAGAAGCGGTATAGTAAGCGGTATAGTAACACAGAAAAATGTCAGCGGTATAGTAACACAGAAATAATGTAAGCGATATAGTTAACACAGAAAAATGTAAGCGGTATAGTAAGCGGTATAGTAACGCAGAAAAATGTAAGCGGTATAGTAAGCGGTATAGTAACGCAGAAAAATGTAAGCGGTATAGTAAGCGGTATAGTAACGCAGAAAAATGTAAGCGGCATAATAACCGGTATAGTAAGCTGTATATTAAGCGGTATAGTAACACAGAAAAAATGTAAGTGGTACAGTAAGCGGTATAGTAACGCAGAAAAATGTACGCGGTATAGTAACGCAGAAAAATGTAAGCGGTACAGTAAGAGGTATAATAACGCAGAAAAATGTGAGCGGTATAGTGCGACTGAAGTCTGGTTCCCGAAATTTTTGTATGTAAAATAATATGCATGATTTTTCATGTACGATAGCGCATTAAATGAAAATTGTAATATAATTTTTGTAGTAGTAGTTTATAATAATGAATAAAAAAACACTTGATTTAAAAGTATTTCCTGCACAATAAAACATTTCCTGACGAATAAAAAAATACACACGTAATTGTTCAAGTTTTCACTTCTGTCGGCACTCCGGAGTGCCACTTTTTTTTTATTGTTTCGTAGATATAACTTTATCTCTACATCTAAAATAATATTATATAAAAAAAATCTTTTTTTACGTGCTTGTTTGTTTGTTTGTACGGGAATCTACTAGAACTACCGAAATAATTTCAAAAGTAAAGGTGGCAGTCTCTGCTCCGACATAGACTATATTTTACGTCAGGGCCACTTTTCGCAAGTAGATGGATGAGCAAAAAACATTCCAAACGTGCCCTTTTTGCCCTCTTGAAATTTGGCATGGTTTTTGTTTTCTAAAAAATTCGAAATTTAAAAGTTGGAAATGAGTGGAAAAAGTTCTAAATTACAATTCATGTAGAATTGTTATGAATATAAACTTGAAATTTAACATGTCTCTTACTTTTAAGAGGTAAATTCTGGATCAAGGCAATTAAAAAAAGGGGGAATTTTAGAAAATGAAAAAAAAACAGTCAATATTCTAAAAACATTCTAAATTACGATTTATATGGAATTACTAGGGAGAGAAATTTAAAATTTTGTCATTTTTAATATGTAAACGCTAGTACAAAGTAGTTTCTTAAAAAAAAAACGGAATTTCAAAGGGTACAGAACCAAATAAACGTTCTAAAGTTTCAAAATCTGTGATAGTTTTGTTGCTGGAAACTTAAAATTTGGCATGGTGGTCAATTTTAAAACATAAACAACCGGCTCAGAAAGGCTTCTAAAAATTTGGAAATTTAGAATGCTGAAATGAGAGGAAAATGTTCTGAATTAGGTTTTTTTAATAAAGTTTAGAGTAGAAACTTGAAATTAGACATGGATAACCTTTCCCATACGTAAGTGGTCTGACCGTAGACGAACAGTTTCTAAAAAATTAGAAATTTAAAAGCAACTAAAAATTTTTTTTAATTGCAATTTCTGTGGCTTTGAAACTTCAAATTTTGCATGGGGATTTCTTTTAAGATGTAAGCTCTCGCAAAGAATGGTTTCTATAAAATTCGAAATTTAAAAAATTCGAAATTTAAAAAATTGAAATTATCAGTAATTGTTGTTTATCATTCTAAATTATGATTTATTTAGAATTAATAGGGATAGAAAACTGATATTCGATATCGGGGTTACTTTAAAGTCGCAAATGCTCGTACACAGTAGCTTTTTCTTAAACTAGATTAGATGCGGCAGTTGGTACCCTCATTATTTGCTTTTCAAGTCTGTTGAAAAGTATTAAAACAACTAGATTGGAATGCGGCAGTTGGGACCGCCCCTCCCTACGCTTTTCCACTGTTCAAAATGAACTCGTATACTAATAACTACATACTAAATATATTTCATGTCCAAAATGCATAAAAGTGTTAAAACAACTAGATCAGAATGACGTGATGCGGCAGTTGGGACCGCTCCTTCGCTGATGCACGAATGTATGCATATTTGCTTTTCAACTATGTTGAAAAGTGTTAAAAGCAACTCGATTAGATGCGGCAGTTGGTACCCCCATTATTTGCTTTTCAATTCTGTTGAAAAGTGTTAAAACAACTAGATTGGAATGCGGCAGTTGGGACCGCCCCTCCCTACGCTTTTCCACTGCGGGGTTCAAAATGAACTCGTATACTAATAAACTACATACTAAATATATTTCATGCTCAAACTGCTTAAAAGTGTTAAAACAACTAGATCGGAATGCCGTGATGCGGCAATTGTGATCGCCCCTTCGCTGATGCACGAATGTATGCATATTTGCTTTTCAACTATGTTGAAAAGTGTTAAAAGCAACTCGATTATATGCAGAAGTTGGTACCCCCATTATTTGCTTTTCAATTCTGTTGAAAAGTGTTAAAACAACTAGATTGGATTACGGCAGTTGGGACTGCCCCTCCCTTCGCTTTTCCACTGCGGGATTCAAAATGCATAATTCGATTCAAAACCCACTTTAATCTAACTTCAATTTGAGCGCGACCAGAAGGGGTACCAGCGTTTATTTATTTTTATTTATTTATTTATTTATTTTTGCAGTCGACTGTAGCATACAAAATTTAGTCAAAATCGCTTAAACCGTTTTTAAATGCAATTTGTTTGACCCATAGTGACCGCCAAATGACCCGCAAATCGAATTTTCTCGAACATGTGACCCAGCCAAATGGTTTTCTTGTATCCCAAAAAGTTAGGACACAAAACGTAGTCAAAATCGTTACAGACATTTATTAGATAAGATAAAATTACTTTGGACCTTAACATGTGACCCTGAACTTGTGACCCAGCCCATTAGTCTTTTCGTACACCAAATCGGTAGGATACAAAATTTAGTCAAAATCGTTTGTCGTTTTTAGATAAAATTAGTTTGACCCGTAGTGACCCTAAAATGACCCACTAATCGAATTTTCTCAAACATGTGATCCAGCCCAATGGTCTTTTCGTACCCCAAAACGGTAGGATACAAAATTTAGTCAAAATCGTTAGAACCGTTTTTTAGATAAAATTTATTTAACCCATAGTCACCCCCATATCATATGACCCACTAATGAAATTTTCTCGAACATGCGACCCAGTCCAATGGTCTTATTGTATCCCAAAAATGTATGATACAAAACTTAGTCAAAATCGCTAAAGCCATTTAGCAGATAAAATAAAATTAGCTTTACCCGCAGTGACCCTAAATGACACACTAATTTAATTTTCTCGAACATGTGAGATAGCTCAATCATCTTCTTATAACCGAAAATGGTAGAATGCAAAATTCAGTCAAATTTGTTAGCGTCGTTTTCCAGGTAAAACTAGTTGGATGTGTCAATCCCAAAACTTTCTTCTATCTCACACAGGTTTCGCATACACTAAAATGAATCAGCACCAATTTATATCAAGGTCTAACTGAAGCTCAAGTTTTATTAAATTCTGTGCATTGTTTCTTGATATATGACTATCGCTAAAATCGTGTAAATCCTGCAAAATGCTCCATAGCAGCGCCACCTGCTGGGCGATTTGTACCAAAAACTAATCAGCACCAATTTACATCAGAGACTAACTGAATATAAGGTTTTACTAAATTCCGAGTATTAGTTCGTAAGATAGAGCTATTGCGGAAATCGCGAAAAATGCTGAATAACAGCGCCACCTGCTGGGCGATTTTTACCAAAAACTAATCAGCACCAACTTATATCACGGACTAACTGAATATAAAGTTTTATTAAATTCCGAGAATTAGATCTTGAGATAGAGCTATTGCGGAAATCGCGAAAAATGCTGCATAGCAGCGCCACCTGCCGGGCGATTTTTACCAAAAACTAATCAGCACCAATTTACACCAGAGACTAACTGAATATAAGGTTTTACTAAATTCCGAGTATTAGTTCGTGAGATAGAGCTATTGCGGAAATCGCGAAAAATGCTGCATAACAGCGCCACCTGCCGGGCGATATTTAGCAAAAACTAATCAGCACCCATTTATATCATGGACTAACTGAATATAAAGTTTTATTAAATTCCGAGAATTAGATCTTGAGATAGAGCTATTGCGGAAATCGCGAAAAATGCTGCATAGCAGCGCCACCTGCCGGGCGATTTTTACCAAAAACTAATCAGCACCAATTTATGTCAGGGACTAACTGAATCTAAAGTTTTATTAAATTCTGAGTATTAGTTCTTGAGATAGAGCACCCACAAAATTGTTGTCACATACAGACAGACAGAGTCACAGACAGACCATTTTCTAAAAACAGTCAAATCGTGTTCAGGACCTTCTAAAACGTATAAATCCGTCGAAAACCAGAAGTCGGAAATTTTCATGAATCCAATACTTTCTTCTTGTAAAGATAGAAGAAAGTGACAAAATTCTGAAGTGGCCGACTATTGGTGCAGTGATGGCCGAACATTAGCTTTAAAGTGGCCGACTATTGGAGAACTTGCCCTTTTTGAACTTAACTTTGTCTAAAAAAAAACTATTACCGTGTTTTTTAAAAATAATTGCTGAAACATAATAAGAAACGTATGTTTTAACATATATCACTGTTAAAAATGTTGTGTCGTTTTTTAAAAATTCTACGTTATGGTTCATATTCAAAAAAACAGTTAAGTGGCCGACTATTGGTACATTTACCCTACCAATCCTTGCTGCATTTGGTGACGAAGTATTGAAACAAGCTATTGTTATAGAAAGAAAACATTCAAAATTCATTCAAAAATTGATCAGCTATAAAGATCTGTAGATTGACAGTATTCATCCTCTTTATTTTGCCTTTCTGTGCTGTTACAGCGTGTGACACAGCCATGGATAAAACAATTGCAAGATATTTAAAAATAAATATTAATATTGATTTATCAAACAAATTACAACAATATCATGTTAAATAGCATCTAAGTGAAATATATAAGGGTAATAATGGCCTTTTTAATAATGCCATATTAATGACCAAATGAATTTTGGGCCACTTTTGTTCTGGAAATGCCATCAGGATAACCTTTTTGTAATAAATACTGTTCTATCATTAGTTAGAAGAAAAAAAAAACAATATGTACAGATTGCAAATATAAAATTTAAAATTGAGAATTTTAAAAAAAGATTTCAGAGAAGCGGAGATTTTTTTTTTTTTAATCCAAATAAATAACATGTGGGTCGCTTAAATTTTATTATAATCTAAATCAAAGCAAAAATACATATTTCAGCAGAAATTTTTTTAAATATTGATTTAAATCAATCACCCTTAGCATTCTACGTATTCTCTGCCCCCTATGAGTATGATCGCAAAGACCCGTCCACACCTGGTAGACTCTAAAAACACATTAATTTGGTGGAATAATTTGTTAGAGTGGAATCTCGTTTCCGTATTTTGATTTGTAAAATATCCCTCATTTTCTTTCCAGATAGAAAATTTTCGGGTAAAAAGGAAGCCCTGTTACCGCAATCATTTACGGAGTTCGAATTCAGGCTATCTTTCTTTTAATCTACGTCTTTCTCCCTTCCTTGACCTTAGGGGGGAGTAAGCGAGCGGCTTGGGAAGTCTCCATCCATACTACGGGAGACTTCCCAAGCCGCTCGCTTACTCCCCCCTAAGGTCAAGGAAGGGAGAAAGACGTAGATTAAAAGAAAGATAGCCTGAATTCGAACTCCGTAAATGATTGCGGTAACAGGGCTTCCTTTTTACCCGAAAATTTTCTATCTGGAAAGAAAATGAGGGATATTTTACAAATCAAAATACGGAAACGAGATTCCACTCTAACAAATTATTCCACCAAATTAATGTGTTTTTAGAGTCTACCAGGTGTGGACGGGTCTTTGCGATCATACTCATAGGGGGCAGAGAATACGTAGAATGCTAAGGGTGATTGATTTAAATCAATATTTAAAAAAATTTCTGCTGAAATATGTATTTTTGCTTTGATTTACATTATAATAAAATTTAAGCGACCCACATGTTATTTATTTGGATTAAAAAAAAAAAAAATCTCCGCTTCTCTGAAATCTTTTTTTAAAATTCTCAATTTTAAATTTTATATTTGCAATCTGTACATATTGTTTTTTTTTTCTTCTAACTAATGATAGAACAGTATTTATTACAAAAAGGTTATCCTGATGGCATTTCCAGAACAAAAGTGGCCCAAAATTCATTTGGTCATTAATATGGCATTATTAAAAAGGCCATTATTACCCTTATATATTTCACTTAGATGCTATTTAACATGATATTGTTGTAATTTGTTTGATAAATCAATATTAATATTTATTTTTAAATATCTTGCAATTGTTTTATCCATGGCTGTGTCACACGCTGTAACAGCACAGAAAGGCAAAATAAAGAGGATGAATACTGTCAATCTACAGATCTTTATAGCTGATCAATTTTTGAATGAATTTTGAATGTTTTCTTTCTATAACAATAGCTTGTTTCAATACTTCGTCACCAAATGCAGCAAGGATTGGTAGGGTAAATGTACCAATAGTCGGCCACTTAACTGTTTTTTTGAATATGAACCATAACGTAGAATTTTTAAAAAACGACACAACATTTTTAACAGTGATATATGTTAAAACATACGTTTCTTATTATGTTTCAGCAATTATTTTTAAAAAACACGGTAATAGTTTTTTTTTAGACAAAGTTAAGTTCAAAAAGGGCAAGTTCTCCAATAGTCGGCCACTTTAAAGCTAATGTTCGGCCATCACTGCACCAATAGTCGGCCACTTCAGAATTTTGTCACTTTCTTCTATCTTTACAAGAAGAAAGTATTGGATTCATGAAAATTTCCGACTTCTGGTTTTCGACGGATTTATACGTTTTAGAAGGTCCTGAACACGATTTGACTGTTTTTAGAAAATGGTCTGTCTGTGACTCTGTCTGTCTGTATGTGACAACAATTTTGTGGGTGCTCTATCTCAAGAACTAATACTCAGAATTTAATAAAACTTTAGATTCAGTTAGTCCCTGACATAAATTGGTGCTGATTAGTTTTTGGTAAAAATCGCCCGGCAGGTGGCGCTGCTATGCAGCATTTTTCGCGATTTCCGCAATAGCTCTATCTCAAGATCTAATTCTCGGAATTTAATAAAACTTTATATTCAGTTAGTCCATGATATAAATGGGTGCTGATTAGTTTTTGCTAAATATCGCCCGGCAGGTGGCGCTGTTATGCAGCATTTTTCGCGATTTCCGCAATAGCTCTATCTCACGAACTAATACTCGGAATTTAGTAAAACCTTATATTCAGTTAGTCTCTGGTGTAAATTGGTGCTGATTAGTTTTTGGTAAAAATCGCCCGGCAGGTGGCGCTGCTATGCAGCATTTTTCGCGATTTCCGCAATAGCTCTATCTCAAGATCTAATTCTCGGAATTTAATAAAACTTTATATTCAGTTAGTCCGTGATATAAGTTGGTGCTGATTAGTTTTTGGTAAAAATCGCCCAGCAGGTGGCGCTGTTATTCAGCATTTTTCGCGATTTCCGCAATAGCTCTATCTTACGAACTAATACTCGGAATTTAGTAAAACCTTATATTCAGTTAGTCTCTGATGTAAATTGGTGCTGATTAGTTTTTGGTACAAATCGCCCAGCAGGTGGCGCTGCTATGGAGCATTTTGCAGGATTTACACGATTTTAGCGATAGTCATATATCAAGAAACAATGCACAGAATTTAATAAAACTTGAGCTTCAGTTAGACCTTGATATAAATTGGTGCTGATTCATTTTAGTGTATGCGAAACCTGTGTGAGATAGAAGAAAGTTTTGGGATTGACACATCCAACTAGTTTTACCTGGAAAACGACGCTAACAAATTTGACTGAATTTTGCATTCTACCATTTTCGGTTATAAGAAGATGATTGAGCTATCTCACATGTTCGAGAAAATTAAATTAGTGTGTCATTTAGGGTCACTGCGGGTAAAGCTAATTTTATTTTATCTGCTAAATGGCTTTAGCGATTTTGACTAAGTTTTGTATCATACATTTTTGGGATACAATAAGACCATTGGACTGGGTCGCATGTTCGAGAAAATTTCATTAGTGGGTCATATGATATGGGGGTGACTATGGGTTAAATAAATTTTATCTAAAAAACGGTTCTAACGATTTTGACTAAATTTTGTATCCTACCGTTTTGGGGTACGAAAAGACCATTGGGCTGGATCACATGTTTGAGAAAATTCGATTAGTGGGTCATTTTAGGGTCACTACGGGTCAAACTAATTTTATCTAAAAACGACAAACGATTTTGACTAAATTTTGTATCCTACCGATTTGGTGTACGAAAAGACTAATGGGCTGGGTCACAAGTTCAGGGTCACATGTTAAGGTCCAAAGTAATTTTATCTTATCTAATAAATGTCTGTAACGATTTTGACTACGTTTTGTGTCCTAACTTTTTGGGATACAAGAAAACCATTTGGCTGGGTCACATGTTCGAGAAAATTCGATTTGCGGGTCATTTGGCGGTCACTATGGGTCAAACAAATTGCATTTAAAAACGGTTTAAGCGATTTTGACTAAATTTTGTATGCTACAGTCGACTGCAAAAATAAATAAATAAATAAATAAAAATAAATAAACGCTGGTACCCCTTCTGGTCGCGCTCAAATTGAAGTTAGATTAAAGTGGGTTTTGAATCGAATTATGCATTTTGAATCCCGCAGTGGAAAAGCGAAGGGAGGGGCAGTCCCAACTGCCGTAATCCAATCTAGTTGTTTTAACACTTTTCAACAGAATTGAAAAGCAAAAAATGGGGGTACCAACTGCCGCATATAATCGAGTTGCTTTTAACACTTTTCAACATAGTTGAAAAGCAAATATGCATACATTCGTGCATCAGCGAAGGGGCGATCACAATTGCCGCATCACGGCATTCCGATCTAGTTGTTTTAACACTTTTAAGCAGTTTGAGCATGAAATATATTTAGTATGTAGTTTATTAGTATACGAGTTCATTTTGAACCCCGCAGTGGAAAAGCGTAGGGAGGGGCGGTCCCAACTGCCGCATTCCAATCTAGTTGTTTTAACACTTTTCAACAGAATTGAAAAGCAAATAATGGGGGTACCAACTGCCGCATCTAATCGAGTTGCTTTTAACACTTTTCAACATAGTTGAAAAGCAAATATGCATACATTCGTGCATCAGCGAAGGAGCGGTCCCAACTGCCGCATCACGTCATTCTGATCTAGTTGTTTTAACACTTTTATGCATTTTGGACATGAAATATATTTAGTATGTAGTTATTAGTATACGAGTTCATTTTGAACAGTGGAAAAGCGTAGGGAGGGGCGGTCCCAACTGCCGCATTCCAATCTAGTTGTTTTAATACTTTTCAACAGACTTGAAAAGCAAATAATGAGGGTACCAACTGCCGCATCTAATCTAGTTTAAGAAAAAGCTACTGTGTACGAGCATTTGCGACTTTAAAGTAACCCCGATATCGAATATCAGTTTTCTATCCCTATTAATTCTAAATAAATCATAATTTAGAATGATAAACAACAATTACTGATAATTTCAATTTTTTAAATTTCGAATTTTTTAAATTTCGAATTTTATAGAAACCATTCTTTGCGAGAGCTTACATCTTAAAAGAAACCCCCATGCAAAATTTGAAGTTTCAAAGCCACAGAAATTGCAATTAAAAAAAATTTTTAGTTGCTTTTAAATTTCTAATTTTTTAGAAACTGTTCGTCTACGGTCAGACCACTTACGTATGGGAAAGGTTATCCATGTCTAATTTCAAGTTTCTACTCTAAACTTTATTAAAAAAACCTAATTCAGAACATTTTCCTCTCATTTCAGCATTCTAAATTTCCAAATTTTTAGAAGCCTTTCTGAGCCGGTTGTTTATGTTTTAAAATTGACCACCATGCCAAATTTTAAGTTTCCAGCAACAAAACTATCACAGATTTTGAAACTTTAGAACGTTTATTTGGTTCTGTACCCTTTGAAATTCCGTTTTTTTTTTAAGAAACTACTTTGTACTAGCGTTTACATATTAAAAATGACAAAATTTCAAATTTCTCTCCCTAGTAATTCCATATAAATCGTAATTTAGAATGTTTTTAGAATATTGACTGTTTTTTTTTCATTTTCTAAAATTCCCCCTTTTTTTAATTGCCTTGATCCAGAATTTACCTCTTAAAAGTAAGAGACATGTTAAATTTCAAGTTTATATTCATAACAATTCTACATGAATTGTAATTTAGAACTTTTTCCACTCATTTCCAACTTTTAAATTTCGAATTTTTTAGAAAACAAAAACCATGCCAAATTTCAAGAGGGCAAAAAGGGCACGTTTGGAATGTTTTTTGCTCATCCATCTACTTGCGAAAAGTGGCCCTGACGTAAAATATAGTCTATGTCGGAGCAGAGACTGCCACCTTTACTTTTCCCGTACAAACAAACAAACAAGCACGTAAAAAAAGATTTTTTTTATATAATATTATTTTAGATGTAGAGATAAAGTTATATCTACGAAACAATAAAAAAAAAGTGGCACTCCGGAGTGCCGACAGAAGTGAAAACTTGAACAATTACGTGTGTATTTTTTTATTCGTCAGGAAATGTTTTATTGTGCAGGAAATACTTTTAAATCAAGTGTTTTTTTATTCATTATTATAAACTACTACTACAAAAATTATATTACAATTTTCATTTAATGCGCTATCGTACATGAAAAATCATGCATATTATTTTACATACAAAAATTTCGGGAACCAGACTTCAGTCGCACTATACCGCTCACATTTTTCTGCGTTATTATACCTCTTACTGTACCGCTTACATTTTTCTACGTTACTATACCGCGTACATTTTTCTGCGTTACTATACCGCTTACTGTACCACTTACATTTTTTCTGTGTTACTATACCGCTTAATATACAGCTTACTATACCGGTTATTATGCCGCTTACATTTTTCTGCGTTACTATACCGCTTACTATACTGCTTACATTTTTCTGCGTTTACTATACCGCTTACATTTTTTCTGTGTTACTATACCGCTGACATTTTTCTGTGTTACTATACCGCTTCTATACCACTTACTATACAGCTTACTATACCGCTTACGATAATGCTTACTATACCGCTTACATTTTTCTGAGCTTACTATACCGCTTACTATACTGCTTACATTTTTCTGCGCTTCCTATACCTTACTATACCTCTTACATTTTTCTACGTTTACTATACCGCTTACTATACCACTTACATTTTTCTGCGTTTACTATACCGCTTACTATACCACTTACATTTTTTCTGTGTTACTATACCACTTACTATACAGCTTACTATACTGCTTACTATGCCGCTTACATTTTTCTGCGTTACTATACCGCTTACATTTTTCTGCTCTTACTATACCGCTTACATTTTTCTGCGTTTACTATACCGCTTACATTTTTTCTGTGTTACTATACCGCTTACTATACCGCTTCTATACCACTTACTATACAGCTTACTATACTGCCTACTATAACGCTTACTATACCGCTTACATTTTTCTGCGCTTACTATACCGCTTACTATACTGCTTACATTTTTCTGCGCTTCCTATACCTTACTATACCTCTTACATTTTTCTACGTTTACTATACCGCTTACTATACCACTTACATTTTTTCTGTGTTACTATACAGCTTACTATACCGCTTACTATGCCGCTTACATTTTTCTGCGTTACTATACCGCTTACATTTTTCTGCTCTTACTATACTGCTTACATTTTTCTGCGTTTACTATACCGCTTACATTTTTTCTGTGTTACTATACCGCTGACATTTTTCTGTGTTACTATACCGCTGACATTTTTCTGTGTTACTATACCGCTTCTATACCACTTACTATACAGCTTACTATACCGCTTACGATAATGCTTACTATACCGCTTACATTTTTCTGAGCTTACTATACCGCTTACTATACTGCTTACATTTTTCTGCGCTTCCTATACCTTACTATACCTCTTACATTTTTCTACGTTTACTATACCGCTTACTATACCACTTACATTTTTCTGCGTTTACTATACCGCTTACTATACCACTTACATTTTTTCTGTGTTACTATACCACTTACTATACAGCTTACTATACTGCTTACTATGCCGCTTACATTTTTCTGCTCTTACTATACCGCTTACATTTTTCTGCTCTTACTATACCGCTTACATTTTTCTGCGTTTACTATACCGCTTACATTTTTTCTGTGTTACTATACCGCTTACTATACCGCTTCTATACCACTTACTATACAGCTTACTATACTGCCTACTATAACGCTTACTATACCGCTTACATTTTTCTGCGCTTACTATACCGCTTACTATACTGCTTACATTTTTCTGCGCTTCCTATACCTTACTATACCTCTTACATTTTTCTACGTTTACTATACCGCTTACTATACCACTTACATTTTTTCTGTGTTACTATACAGCTTACTATACCGCTTACTATGCCGCTTACATTTTTCTGCGTTACTATACCGCTTACATTTTTCTGCGCTTACTATACCACTTACATTTTTCTGCGTTTACTATACCGCTTACATTTTTTCTGTTTTACTATACCGCTTACATTTTTCTGCGCTTACTATACCGCTTCTACACCATTTACTATACAGCTTACTATACCGCTTACCATACCGCTTACTATACCGCTTACATTTTTCTGCGTTACTATACCGCGTACTATACCGCTTACAATTTTCTGCGCTTACTATACCGCTTACATTTTTCTGCGTTACTATACCGCGTACTATACCGCTTACAATTTTCTGCGCTTACTATACCGCTTACTATACTGCTTACATTTTTCTGCGCTTCCTATACCTTACTATACCGCTTACATTTTCTACGTTATTATACCGCTTACATTTTTCTGCGTTGCTATACTGCTTACTATGCCGTGTACTATACCGCTTACATTTTTCTGCGTTACTATACCGCGTACTATACCGCTTACAATACCGCTTACTATGCCGCTTACATTTTTCTGCGCTTACTATACCGCTTACATTTTTCTGCGTTTACTATACCGCTTCCTATACCACTTGCATTTTTTTGCGCTTACTATACCGCTTACTATACCGCTTACATTTTTTCTGTGTTACTATACTGCTTACATTTTTCTGCGTTTAACATACCGCTTCTATACCGCTTACTATACAGCTTACTATACCGCTTACATTTTTCTGTGCTTACTATACCACTTACATTTTTCTGCGCTTACTATAACGCTTACTATACCGCGGTGCAATAGCGCTCAAGCAAGCTTGCGCCGCGCCCGTCCCGCCCTAGATCATACCTAACTATACACAATACATGCACATACTTATATACAGAGGTGTCGGTTACAGTAACAGTGTCGCGAGTTCAATGGTTTTTTCCCATCTCAAAAAATGCCCAACGCGCCTAAAGAAGTTTTCACTTCAATAAACTCAAAAAAGTACAATAAGTTATGTATTCATTATTCAGCTCCTGGTGGCCGACTTTTGGACATGTAAGTAAAATTAATACCCAATGGTCGGCCACATTAAAATTAATTAAAAGCAACAAATTTATTTACTTTTTATAATCAAAAACATTAGTTTATTTACCCTGCTAATATTCTAGCCTTATAATTTTAGAAAAAAATAAAAAAATAATTAATACTTGCCTTTTAAAATAATTGCCATCTGTTAACAAAAAAAATAGGGAAAATGGCGATTTGACCTCAATCTTGAAAAAAATAGCTGATTACAAATTCAATAAAAGTACCCATAATTCTTTGGTGATGGTTTATGACTTATGAAAGATGGTTGCATATAACCAAATTGTAATATTTCATTTAGAACCAAAAATAAGCTATGCGTGAGGCATTTTATCTCAATGTGGCCGACTATTGGGGGGTGGCCGACTATTGATACATTTACCCTATCTTGTGGATTCTATTGACACATAAGGAAATTCACACAGAACCGAATATACCTTAAAAAATTGCTCATGAAGTAATATTAAAGTGCAAAGCTGAATGTAACTGTTTTATTGGTAGCCTTGTCCTTGTCACAGATATTGCAGCAAATGTCAAGAGCATGCATGATGAATTAAAAAAGATGCGATTTGACTGAGATCGGAAATATATATATATTTTTTAAATTTTCTAAGAAGAATAAATTTACTAGTAGTTTTATAACTTTAATCATGAGATTCCTAGCTAAGGCAGATGCTTTTTATGACTTTATTTTTGAGCAAAATACTGTATTCGAAATGTCTCCTTCGGAGAGGTGGAGAGCCCATTTCAAGTCAAGTTTTTGTGAAATGTCAGGTGAAAAAGCAATAAAGCAACTCTGTATTAAGGACTATTTTCTACTTACGGTTTATAGGACATTCAAAACTTAGAAACAAAGTGGGGAATGAAAAAGCAGGAAAATTGCTTTTATTATACAAAGCCTGCTTGCATTCCAAACCCTTGAGTGTTTTGAAAAAATAATACATTTTTCATATTTTCTAAAGTATTCGTCTATTTTTCATTTCAATATATCTACTTATTAAAAGTCACCAAGGCAAAAAAGTAACAAGTAGTAACAAAAGTACAAAGTAATTTCTTTCCATTGACTTTCAATATCAGGTATTAATAAAATTAGAAATGAAAATGGAGGTGACTCTAAAATACTATTAATTGTTATATTTTTTAACTTTAATCTTTTGAGAAAAACCTTGAACATTTATGTCATATATTTAAAATTAATTATATTAACCAATGTGTATATATGCATATTTTTTATGAGAAATGCAATTTCAAAAGATTTTAGATATTTTATATATTTTACACTTACACATTTAAATATTTTTTAAAAATAGGACATATCTTATATGCTGACAAATACTATCTAATATTGCAAAAAGGAAAAAAAAAATCTGTTTTTCTTTTCTTCACATATTTTCATCCATTTAAAAATTAATTTATAATTATTAGTTTTCATATGGTACTTGCATTTAAAATTTAAAAAATCATCAAGCATTCTTGCTAAATTTATATGTATAATGTGTAGAAAAGTTAACTTTCTAACATAATAATTTAAAATTTAAAAAAATCAGATTTAAATAACAAAAAAATATATGATTTAAATGAAATAAATCCCTTTTTT
The DNA here is from genome assembly GCA_963931845.1 of Maratus michaelseni. Lineage (NCBI taxonomy): Eukaryota > Metazoa > Arthropoda > Arachnida > Araneae > Salticidae > Maratus > Maratus michaelseni. Next base: position 127,473,992 of record OZ007594.1, on the reverse strand, counting down.
AAAAAAAACAAAATCATGATTTTTGCGTACCCTGATTTGAAACCTTCATGAATGTTTTAAAATGTATAATATCAATGATTTTTAACTCCCAATCAGTAATTTTTAACGTTAAGACATTTTTAGAATATTTATAAGACTATTCACTTTGAAAAACAATCATTGTTTTTCCATTGAACTTAAATATTTTTCGACATCGAAGCGAATCAAAAGAGTATTTCTGAGATTTCAATTACCATCGATAGTATTTGTTTTCTATCCAAAATAAAAGTTATGTACATCTATAAATAAATCTTTTTTTTAAGGGGAGGGGCAACTTTAGAAATTATAATAATTATTTCTTTATTAAACCGGGCTAACGACTGATTATTGGCAAAAGAATATAAAACGGTTTAATTGCTTTAAATATATATATTCGTTTTTCTTATGAATTTGGTTTGTCTGTCCGTCTGACAGTGTTCTAACTCACGTAAATATACTCGGATTTTCATGTAAATGATGTTATTCAGGTTTATTATGGCATGTTCTGTATTGAAAATGAAATATGTAGCACTTACGGTTCATTTACAGGGACACACAAAATAATTCCGTTACATTTTGGTGTAGTATCAGGAAAAATCGTTTGCGGTGTATTTCAATGATATTTCATTATTTTAAACACATTTAAAATATACATCACTGAGGTGTGCTACAAGACGCACTTACTGTAGAATTATGGTATGCGTAGAATTTGTCGATTTTTCACAAATACACACAAAAGAATTTGGCTTGAGTACTGTCTAACTGTCTATCAAAAGTAATTGCTGGAAGTGCGTTTTCAGTTGTGGTACGCATTTTAACATTTAAGGTTTTTTTTTTTTTTGCATACCACTTGGTGCTTTCCCTCCGCTAAGCTTAATTATAAAATGTTGCATTTAACTGAGGAATAAATTTTGACATATATGTGTATGATGGTATTGAAGAATTCAGAAATGTATTGTAGTGAAAGGCTGCAATTGTTTATTGAATATATTATTTTTGATTATTTTACAAATTAAGAATAAAAAACTATTATTACTTGTGTAAGAACGTTGAACTTTTCAAATTCATCAAAACGCACTTATAAAACATTTCTTATAAGAAGTTTAAAAATGTGTTTTCATAGAATAAGTTTTTAAAACCTGATATTTCTATTTCTTAATTCACTTTTCTTCTGATTTACTTACCAGATATATGCATTATGAAGATCTTTTAATAAATGGTAAAGTTTCAGTATCTGTACGTGCAGAATAAAATCTATTGACTATTGACACAATAATAATAAAGTATTTTATTTTTATATGTCAAAAGTCATTTTTCTTCTTTTTAGAATAACTTCATTATCACTACCTATAAATTGGTTACCTGAGTTAAGTATATTAATTATTTCAATCATTTTTAAATGTCTGAGTTTTATAGATTTACTTATTTTTATTTCAAGGAAATAATGTAATTTTCGGAAACTTTTTAATTTGGTGCATATAAAATTTATTTAAAAAAAATGGGGGGGGGGGGGGGGGCGGGAATATAAGTAGGATTTTTATTTGCAGAACTAAAAGTTAATGAATATGAGTTCATACTGACTCAATCATACTAAATTATTTCATTCTCATAAACGAAAATGATCTTTTTCTTTGAGAATGATGTCAATATCACCATCCGAACTAATCTGTCAATCAATAAGACAACTTGAATCTTTCTGACACATTCACGGACTCATTTTTAAACGGAAAATTGATGGCACTTGCATGCCTGATTATTGAAGTGATTTGGAATCGAATGGTGTTTACAATCTTTTGATAAATGAATATTGTCTATCGCTATAAGTGATTGTTGTCACGTGAACAAAGGTTTTCTTCTTTCCCGCGTTGTTACGTCCTGAATGTCGATTCTAAACAGAAACTTCGATAGTATTTTGTGTCTTTATCAAAAAACAGCATTTGTTTGTATAGTATCATAATAAAAGCAGCTGCCAATTTCATTCGTTTCCAAACAAAAATGAATCCAGAAAATGCAATCTTTTAATAAAATTACAGTTTTATGAATGCCAATGCAATATTTCTTGAAATATAACGTCATTTTCATTTGTCGAAGCATGATTCTGATGGGTGATTTATGATCGGGGAATTTTATGTTATAGAAATATAGTCCTTTTTTATTATGTTACTTAAAGTAAGTACTTTAACAACTTATTTAACAGAAAGAGCAACAGAAGTTTACTGGCATATTTAAAATAACCTTTATTTCTAATTGCTAACATTCCTAAGCATGGTAAATTTCGTATAAATTCAGAATTGAATCTATGAATTTAACGATTATCGAATTTAACGATTATCGAATTTAACTTGTGAAATGGCGAAAGTTATAAACATGAAAAAATTAGCAAATACATTATATTTGCGCAAAATTAATGTGCAAATTATACTTTTGATTAAAATATATTTATATACAATTGGTTAATATATATATATATATATATATATACGACCCCCTATATTTTACCATCTTACTTACTTTCAACTGGTAAGAAATTCGACTAGAAAGGAACAACCTAGTTTTCTCCCCACCGGAGTTCAGATCTGCCGGGAGATAAGAAAGGGTACTCTAATAGGGTTCTATTGTGGGGCTTGACCCAGCGCACCGTGGGAGTGAATTGTTGGAGGGAGTGGTTGTTGTTAATACAGTATCATAGTTAAAATTTTGATTTTGAAGGAGTAGGCTTTGAGACCTATAATACCAAGGCTGTTGTCTCGAATGATCCATATTTCTAGAGCTGTGTCAACATGAAACGTGTGTACCAAAGTGGCGCTACAAAAAGGAAAGAAAAGAAGAGAAAATCTCTAGACGTTAAAAAAAGTTCCAAAAGTTTCAGTAATTGGCTAACTAGTTCCATTTCTCAGTAGCAAAGTCAGCCTTTGAGGGGTAATGATGATACATTAAATACAGGTAAAGTATAAGTCGAATTAGTTAATTAGCTGATAAGTACCTACCAGATAGTCTCTATTTTGAGTTGCCAAGCCTGTGTTTCTGTTTCTTGATTATGTTTTAAGTGCATAATATAACAAGACTAAAAAAATTAAAAAAACTCAAATAATTTTAAATTTAGCGTTTCAAATGACTTTCAGTTCTATATAACTACGTAAATATATAACGAATTTATCCAAAAATGAAAAACACTATTCGTTTCCAAATCACTTCATTGGTTATACTTGTCAAATGCATGCTTTTACATGTTAAACCTTTCTTTAATATGTTAACACTGTCATGAAATTTGGACACGGTTCGGGAAGAGGGCGTCTCTTTAAAAAAAAAAAAAAAAAAAAAAAAAAAAAAACTATAAATTCAGCGTTTTAAATGAAATTATAAATGAGAAACTCTTTTTATGAAGGCGTGGAAATTGGGCACATCTGAATATTAATTTTTTTCTGACTGCTAGTGCTTTTCATCTCGCCTGTTTCAAATGTTACATATTTACTAAAATTGTACTTTGATGTAAAACAAATAAATTGTTGTTTTTATGTGTAATAATTATTCAAAACTCCTTCCAAGGGGAAATCATGGCTGAGCCACTGCCAGATGAAATACATTTGTATTAATAATTGAATATTGTCCATTCTGATTTACTTTTGTTATTACAATTGAATTTCATTCACCATTTTAAATATGATTGTGACTTTAGTTAAATAATGTTGATTGAGTATTTTAAAATATTTATTAGTATTAAAAAGCTGGAATATAATAACTACAACTTATTTATTAAAAAAACGAAGCGAATTACAATCCTAAAAACTTTTATGCACAAATTAATAATTAATTTTGACTGTTGCTAAAAAGTAATGTATATTTTTATTTTTTAAGAACAAGCAATTAAAAAATATATATATCTATTAAGCAATTTTGAAAAATGTAAAAATTCAGAGAGGTCCGTACTTTTTCTTCTTTTCAAGTTATAAGCAATTATTTGCTGATACAGTAAACTCTAATCCGGCATCTAAGGTCCGGCGTGCTGGATAATCCGGCACAACTTTCGGGGAAAAAATTAGTATTCCTTGTTTAATCACTCCTGATGTTTATAATAATCTGATTGAACTTCAGAATGAGGAGTTACGTAACAACCCATTACAAACGGTTGAAATCGCGAATCTATAAATAGCTCAGTCACTGCGTCGACGAGTGGGGGGGGGGGGGGGGGACATTTTCTGGGGATAATTTGCGAAATTAAACTGTTGAAAGAAAAATAAATTTTTATCATCAGAATTAAATATTCATACTTTTTCCATTTCAGAAAATAACGCTCAACTTGAAACAGAAATTGATAAGAGTCATCAAATAATAAATAATGAATGTAGATTATTAGATTCAAATGTTTGTTTTATTTCTGTGAAATATAAACAAAATAAGTTAGATGAGTTTTCGAAGTACATAAAAATTTATACACATTTTCATTTTGCAGTCATGTACATATGTTGTACTTTACATTATTGAGTATTTTTTTATTCTATTCAACCAGTTTAAAGAATCGAAACATGCTTTACTGTCTTTTTTTATTTAACTCTAACTTCTACACGTTTTTCCCGACATTCATCCTGTAATCCGGAAAATTTCGTAATCCGGCATGCTTCAAGTCCCGAACGTCGGATTAAAATATGTTTACAGTATTAGGAAAAAATTCTTGAATATTTTTTTTAGTAATGGCAATTTGTAAATGTATTTTTGATCAGTAACTGAGCTATAAAGCTAAAATATTTAATTTAATATGCAACTTGAACGAAAAATTAAATGTTTAAGCAAGTTACAAAAATATAAAACTATCGTTGGAATTAAAATAAAATGCATCACTTTAACAGAATAATATAGATTGGTTAAATTAAATAACTATTATTAAGAATTCTTCAACACATTAATATTAGTTTTTAAAATTTAATTCTCAGTATCAAACGGAATATATTAAAATGAGTTGTTAGAAAACATTAAAATATTTTATTCCTTCTACAATCTGCTAACAGGGTAAGTAAACTGAGCTATCTATGAATGACTCAAAGAGTACTAATTCTTACGTCATCACAAAAAAAAAAAAAAAAAAAAAAAAAAAAAAATCAAGCTAGAAAAAAAAAGCCAAACAGCGATAATTATGCCAGGCTATCCACTCTCCCGTCTTAAGGTAATCGAAGTAGTCTAAAATGGTGCCAACGACTAGGTAAAAGAGGCAGCTGGTGCTAAAGGATAGGGGTTTTCCTTCTAACAGTATCTTTATTCCATGACAGTCCCTTAGTCTTTTATATTAGGAGTGGATCAATCAAGACAGCTGATTTAGAGCTTCCATACATCGATTATGCTTCGTTTCTAAATACTAGCTGACCCGCCCGGCGTTGCCCGGGCAGACTGTCATTGGAAAATACACGGTAGAGTGGACGTCATTAAAAAAAAAAAAAAAAAAAAAAAAAAAAAAAACTGAATAATATTTATTTATACTAAAAACTTGTAAAAAAAAATAAAGAGCTAAAATTTCAAAAGTGAAAAGTTACGTTTAAAAAATGAAACGGTCAGGGAAAATTATAACACTTACTTTTAAAGAATGAAAAGGTCAGGGAAATTCTTACGGTTGAACGTAAATGGCATATAGGTGTAAGATCGAGTCCCACAGTTATGCTCCGGAACTTTAAAATCAGTAATTTGGATTTCAGAAGCAACGCGTTCGTGCATGCGACTGTTGTTAAGCCTATTTTAGCGATCGCTTATGCTCTGTGTTTAACGGTGTTCTCGATCCAATCTATTTCGATGTTCACTTCTTAATTCGGTTTCTTCTTCCAGATCTTTTACGGGCATTTCTAATGATATTTTGAAGCTCCATAATTGCAGCGAAAGATCGAAACGTTAATAAATCCGATTTACCTCGGCCTAAATCCTGTCAAAGGACTTTTACACAATAACAAGGTTGTGTTCAGGAAAGAAGATCGCGCGCGCGATGGAGAGAAGGGTTATGGAGTAGGTCTTATCGGAAATTTAAATAATTTAATATATTGAAATAATTTAATTATTTCAATTATTTTAAGCTTCTGTGGCTCGGATTAGGTGAAACTAGCGACTACACATCTTTATCCTCCAAAAAAAATGGATCTTATAATAGGAATATCTATTTTTATTTCATCATAATAAACCCCTGAAACATTCATGAAAAGCATCACGTGATCAGATAGCCCGATCCGCGTTCATAACCTGCAAATTTTTAGCGCGCGCTGCGTGCGGGTGACTCACAAAAATTCTGTGGGCGATTTGATCACGTGATTGGGCTTTTTTGTGTCTTACTTGGTTTGGTAGGTTGATTGATACAGCTATAGCAACATGATCGGATATCTGAAAAATTTTAAATTTTTAACATTCTAAACTGATTTTTTAAGCCTTTGATCCAACATAAAAATAATGGAATACGAAAGTATGATGTATATATATATATATATATATATATACATCATACAGTTACATAACTGCTGTCAACTTATATGTCTCTTAAACTGCAGCACCTACTAAAACTGATATATTAGTTTAGTTGATAGCAGTTACATAAATATATATATTGTACAAAACAATGCATATAATATTATAAAGTTAAATTTTCTATAACCAGTGCACCTTTAACTAACAAGGGAGAGGACGTTCGGATCACCGAATTCCTGAAACACGGTATTGGTGGTTTCAATAAAATTAATGTAAACTCTAAAAAAAACAAGTTGGAAATTGTACGTCAAACGTTACAAACGAGGTGCGTTCGTACGCACGTTTTAGAATTAAATTCATGATATCCCGTGCGTAGAACGGGTTAAACAGCTAGTTAAGTATATATTTTATGACACTGTTCATACAAATATCTTAACTAGTTATATAAATATTCAGATATATATGTATCAGCTAGTTATATAAATATTCAGATCTTGATGATTTTTAATTCTGTGAAATGAATTATATCGTCTGCAGATTAATTTCTGTCATAAAATAAGTATCTCGGTCGCTTGACGATTTAACATCCATCAGAAGCTCATATAACAAAAAAGCACCGATTTAAAAAAAAAATCAAATTTCTTAATAAATATTTTTATTAATATCTCCTAAAGTTTTGATTCGATTTTGATAAAATTTGAAATGTCTCGACAAATTTATGCAAAGATAATATATTTCAAATTGCAAACCATTTGGTTGGGTAGTTTTTGCGTTGTTATATGCGGACAGACAGACAGACGGACGGACAGACGGACGGACCAAACGACGACTATAGGTGCTACGTATTTATATAATTACGAACGCACCTAAAAAGGTACTTTTTGGTTAACCGGGCACCAGTGAAACAAATATATATATATACACAGACACATATATATATATATATATATACATACATATATACACAAACATATATGTAGATATATATTTATATTTTTTTTTCACTGGCGCCCGGCTAACCGAAAAGTACCAAAAATTGTTATGTACTTTACTGACGTTTGGGTTGTCCTACACAGATGAACCTGAAAAGTATGGATACAAAGTGAATGCTCGCCGTTTATTTCCGATTTTCTTCCCCTATTTTTATTAATTTAAAAATTATTTATCAGTTGCTTTATATTTTTTGGGATAAATAGAATGTTAATAAATCAAGGACCTTGATTTACGATAAATCTTTTAACATATGTTAAAAGATTTCTTTCTTTATTTATAATAGTAAAATAAAATCTTTGTTAAAATTTGATAAAAAAGCTTTTAAACATTTTATTAAAATATATTTTTCGATAACAACCTTGTTGAAACATAATTATTAATTTCTAAAAATTTATTTTTCTTGAAATTCATTTTTCGATATAAATTGCATTATTTATTATATTGCAATAAACATCATAAAACACGAGAAACAAATGCTAAAATACTTGTACATTCAGTAGAAAATTTATAAACATTCTAACTATATTTTATTTATATTCATTACGAAACTAGACGGTAAACCACATTTATTTTACCTCTTTACAAAAATAGGTACTGATATTTCTAGTTTAAATAATGTAATATTTTACATTTTATTTTTATAATATTTTTTACATTGTAAAATATGCTTTGCATTCTATTCGTACTAAAAATTCACTGTTGAAGTACTCATTATAAAAACATGGAGAAATTCGTGCAAATTGACTATATTTTCATTTCTTATTTTACATTTGCTAAAAAGAAAATAATAATAATAATAATAATGTTTAAATATTAAAAGACACTGTAATGTAAAATTTTAATCGTAAAATAGCTGAATTTGTCGTATTTAATTAAATAAGTAATTGTTAATAATATCAAATTTTGCTTTTATAAAATATATTCCATTAATCATGAAAAATACAAAGCAACCGATTAAACATTTTTAAATGAAAAAAAACAACAGAAAAATCAAACAGAAATTTTGGGGGATCGAACCCGCAACCTCTAGAATCAAGAGCAGTGCTCTAACCGTTCGGCCACCAAGTTCACTTCTTAATTTAACAAAATATCATTAAAATACGCTAATTAGTCAAATGAAGGACCGTGATCATTATCATTGATTTGGATGTCCAAATCAATGATAACGAACGCAGGCCTTTCAATTTCATTCACAGTATAGACTCACTCGATATTTTAATCTCCATCGCCCGCGCGCCGCCTGATCTTCTGTTCTGAACAGCCCCCAAATGAGATGCGTTGCCATTAAACAATTAACAAATAATCGCGATTTCTGTGATTACGTACAATAGCGTAATATATATATATATATATATATATATATATAGAGAGAGAGAGAGAGAGAGAGATTATTTTGGCACCATCCATCGATAATTAATGTAAACGAAGAAGTTTTCTTTTGAAATTGTACTTTGTTATGCATGTTATGCATTCTGAAGCCATTGCAAATAAAATGAAGAATATAAGGACTGTATAATGCCGTGTACAAGATATATAAATTATATCAACTTCAAATATTTTTTCTTTATTTTAACATACCAGAAACTTTGTAGTGAAAAGAAATTTGTAATTTAATAAGAGAATTTGAAAAAAAAAAAAAAAAAAAAGTTAATGCAATTAATAGTTGCAATTTACTTATGCGACTGGTGATTGGTGAGGTTGGCGAGTAATGACCTTGGCATATACTTCTATCCCGCCCCCTCCATCGCTCTCTCTCCACCGTCCTTATCGCCAAAAACCCCAGCCCCTAACAGCTGACTGCAATTGATTAAACCAAAACTATAGCTATTGAAGGAAGCACTCAAGCACTACCAATTACAACTACTTTTGTGTTGCAATTTTTTTTTTAATTGAACGTGTAAGGCTACTTTAACTAACATTTTAATATGTCGTATTTTTATTGCCTATAAATGAAAAAGCGGTTGTTAAAATGCCATTCTGTTGGAGCTGCTAATTTGGATTGATTTTTTTTTTCCGTTTGCCTGTTGTTTATTTATGTAGGCTATTTATGATTTTTTTCAACGTTTTGCAATTTTTTTAGTATTACGCAATTTTTGTTACATACTAAAGGAAGAAAATTAAAAATAAATAAAATGTCATGTAGCTTCCGAGAGCCAAATTGGTCAATAACTGAGATTGTAAACCTCAATTAAAATTTGAATAGCATACATGCATTTTACTGTATTAATTTTAAAAATTTGTTACAACATATCGTGCAATCGCAGCTAGAGTTATTACATTCATTTTCAGAAACTCAAGATCGAATTTCACCTGTTGCAATTGAGTCTACACCTGGTACTTCGTCTTGTGGATATGAGAAGGAAGAAACTATGTCTGCTTGTAATCAGCCACTTTTAGATTGTCCAGCAGTAACGTCGGCTTCTCTCAGCAGTGATTCATCAAGAACAAATACTAGCTCTGACACAGAAAATGATGATGAAGAAAATCACCAGGAGACGCCTGATGCTGGCCAGAATGCTGCTTTGCAAGAACTTGGATGTTTCATCTGTCCCAACGAAAACGACCCAATTGGAATTAAAAAAGCTTTTATGGCGAAGCACCCTATTCAAGTTAGTGAAGGAAAAGGAGCTAAATTGCCATTTGACTCTTCAAAACTTTATTACCGACATTTGCCGAATGGTGATGAAATTCACAGAAAATGGTTATCATATTCGATTAGGCTCAACAGAGTATACTGCTCCATCTGTATGGCTTTTGGGAGTAAAGATCATAGAGATTCTACATTTATTACCGGACATGACTGTTCTCCTAAGCATATTTATAAATCGGTTGAGATTCATGAAGACTCTCGTTATCATCAACTCGCAGCAAAGGCAGCCTTTCAAAGCCAAAAAGGTTATGATATTTCAACTCTTCTCACTAGTAGCCAAACCAAAAAGCGAGAAAGGGAAGTTCACACCAGAAGATTGGTTGTTCAACGTTTAATTGATATAGTTTTGTTTATTGGAAAACAAGGCACTGCGTACAGAGGGGATAAAGCAGAAGGGGCTTATACGCTTGACTCTACAGATAATCATGGTAATTTTCTCGAATTGGTAATGTTGGTTGCAAATTATGATGTGATTTTACAAAATCATGTCAGACAGTGTATTGAAGACAGCAAAAAGCATCGACTGAATATAACGAACAAAAGAAAAGTCACGGGGAAGTTAACTAAAAGACCGCATGGACGAGGCTCTTTGTTGACATTTTTGTCAAAAACCTTTATCAACAAGCTACTTAAAGTGATTGGTTCGATGGGCCGTAATATTATTTTGAAAGACCTTCATGATAGCATAATATTCAGCGTAATGGTAGATAGTACTCAAGATGTAGCTGTTATGGACCAGTTGGCAATTTGCGTCCGCTATGTCGTTCAAGGAAAGATTTATGAAAGCCTTTTAGAAATAACAGTAGTCGATGATTCATCTGGATTGGCTTTGCACGAACTTATAAAATCGGAATTAGCCAAGTGTGGCATTGCAACATCAAATATTATTGCCTGTTCATTTGACGGAGCTAACAATATGAAAGGCTGTTATAGCGGTTTGCAAGCTCAGTTTAAAAAAGAAAACGAAGATCTTATTTACACTCACTGCATGGGACACGTACTGAACTTGGTTGTAGCTGATTCAACAGTAACATTGCTCCAAGCTGAAAACTTATTTGGATTGGTAGAAGAATCTGCTGTTTTTCTAAGCTCGTCTTACAAAAGAATGGCCATATGGGAAAGGGAAACAAAAAAGAAACATATTGCACATGAAAAGCTGTACAGGTTGCAAAAAATAGGAGCCACAAGGTGGTGGAGCAAACATAAAGCTCTTTCTTCGATTATCGATGAGGGATTTTTAAGAAATGAGGAAAGTGAAAACACAGAGAAACTATTTAATTTTATTACCGTTTTAAAAGAAATAACAAATGGAAATTTTGATTGCAAATCTAAATTCATGGCAAGAAATTTGATCAGTCAATGGTCCAAATTTGAAAACCTATTTATGTCTATTGTTGTACTAGATTTATTTCTTGTTACATCTCCTGTTTCAAAATATTTACAAAATAAAACCATTGACTATTCTACAGCCTGGAACTTGATAGAGAAGCTGTTGCAACAAGTAAGGGATAAAAGGAGTGATAAACACTTTCAGACTTTGTATTCAAAAACAAAATGTTATGCAAGTACAATTAATAGCAAATTAGAAGATAACGGTATTGATGTAGAAGTAGAATTGGATTTCAAGGAAAAAAGAATTTCAAAGAAAAAGGTTATGGCGGGTGAAAAATCAATAGACGAAGCTCCTGAAATCTCAACTGCTCAAAACTATAAATTGGTCTTTTTCAGTGTATTAGATTGTGCCAGGACAAGTATCGAAGAAAGATTTAGTCCAAGCAAAGAAATTTTAGAAGATTGTTCCTGGTTAGACCCAAAGAAATTTGATGAAATCGCATTGCTTGATAGTTTTCCTACAGAAGTCCTTTGTTGCATTTCTAAACTTTGTAAAATTGAAAGAAGCCAGTTATTGATAGAGCTGAAACAGTTCGCAGATCAGTATGAAAGTTTTACAATGGCTCAAAAAACTAACATTGAAAGAAAACGAGACAATCTGAATGAAGCTGAAAAAATCTGTGAATTTGACAATGTAGAATCTGAATTCGAAGAAGACGAAAATCTTTATGGTTACTGCTCCGACAAGAACAATGTTTTCGATGTTTAGCATGCGCTTTTTCTGTTGTTTATGAACTCTCACAATCTGGAATGTTTACCAACCTATATGTAGCTTACAAGTTTGTACTAACCATACATTGTACGCAAGTCACATGTGAAAGGGTGTTTTCTAAACTTAAAATAGTTAAGAATCGACTTAGATCTACTTTAAGCCAAGAACTTATGTCTAATCTTCTTTTCATGAATGTAGAAAGAGACTTATTTTATAACTTGGATAAAGATATTATTATAGATGAGGTAGCCAGGACCAGTGAAGAACTGGCCAGAAAGCTGTTAGGTTAGTAAACAGCCGTTCACAATCACATAACTTTTCTTAGTTCGCTTTTTTTCTTAGTTGTTATATTCTCAGCGCTCTTGATTATTATTATCATTATTGTCTATTTAAACTGTTCTTTTCAGAACAACACAAAATGTCTCGTAAAGGGAAAACTTTGCGTTCTGACGAACGTAACATTGTTAATAATGTACTTAATTGTTTTGAAAATGAAGCAAAATCTTCGTCTCTTTCCATTCCGATTCAGAAAGCACAGGAGCGTACGTATGCTGCTACTGGCATTCCTCTTCGAACTATCCAAAGAATTAAACGTGAGTCGAAATCTGCTCCTGATGGAAGGTTTTCATCTCTATGAAAAAATCGCAGTCGCCCTGCAAAACGGAATGCAGTTTTGGATACTTTTGATTTATGCGTCGTTCGGAATACAGTAAATGAATTTTACGCAAATAAAAAAGTTCCAACTATTTCATTATTGTTGCCAGTTTTGCAAAGTAAGATCAATTTTTCCTGGACAAGAGAAACTCTAAGAAAAATCTTGCATCAAATTGGATTTCGTTGGAAACGATACCAAAATAAAAGGAAATTGCTGATCGAACGACCGGACATAATTTCTTGGAGATGCTTGGATGCTAACTTGAGAGACATAAAAAAATATCGCGAAAGTCAAAGAAACATCATTTATGTAGACGAAACTTGGATAGATAATAATCTTTGTTTCTCCAAGTGCTGGCAAGATGAAAAAGTTGGTGTTTTTGTAAAAGACAGTGCTAGAAATCGATTGATCGTTGTGCATGCTGGATCTAAGAATGAATTTGTGCTAAATGCAGATTTGGCATTTAAAGCAGGCTGTGCAACAGGCGATTACCACGGCCAGATGAATTATGGAAATTTCGACAAGTGGGTTCGAGAAAAATTGCTACCTAACATCCCTTGTAATTCTGTCGTGGTAATACATATTGCGTCATACCATACAAAGATTTTAAATCCAGTACCTACAAAATATTCCACAAAAACTAAAATGAGTGAATATTTGGCTGCACAAAATATATCTTATGATAGCACCATGAGAAAACCTGAACTTTTTGAGTTAATAAAAAGGAATTCGCAACCAACAAAAAAATATATTGATGAACTTCTAAAAGCACATGGCCATTCTGTTCTCAGATTACCATCTTATCATTGCGATTTAAATCAGATTGAATTAGCTTGGGCAGCTGTAAAGCGCTACGTTCGGGAAAGAAATGTTGAGGCTGATCTGAGTTTAAAAACACTGAAGGAACTAACTTCAGATGCAATTAAAAGTGTCTCTGGAGATACCTGGGGAAAATATTGTAGCTACGTAGAAAAGATTGAAACAGAATACTGGGAAACTGATGGACTTATGGCGACTACAGTCGAAACAATGAACTTTGATGCTGGATCCGAATCAGAAACTGATACTGCTTCTGAAAGCGGTTCAATTGCCTGGGATTCGGACATGTCAGACGAATAAATTAATTAATATAATAAATAAAATTTTAAAATTCGGATCACTTTCCCTTAGAAAGACGTCCCTGAGGATGATAAAATAACCATACCAGTCATTAAAAAATAGCAAAATTGTGGCGTTATGAATTGTTTTCATAGCGGGTTGGTCATGGTGGGTCCACAATTAACAACAAAAAAAAATTTTCTCTAAAAAATAATTTAAACAATTTTACTTAAGTTCAGTCAAATTCTTTTTTATGCAAAATCCGTTTAATCTTTAAAAAAACTCTAAAATACCTTAAAAAAATAAATAAACCCTTCTCTACCATAACTGAAAAATATCCCTTCTCTAACATAACTGAAAAATACATTTAAAAAAATTCCACCTCCTACTCCAATTCGCTGAAAAGAAAAATCTCGTAAAATTTCAAACACCCTTCACTAATATTTTTAATTAATAGTTTTGATTAACATTCTACAACATTTAATTAACAAAATTCTATTTAATAAAACAAGACCCTTCACAAAATTCCTCTTGATAAAATAGGTCCTTTCACAAAATTCCATTTCCTAAAAACATACTCTTCATTAATTATTTTAATATTGTTAGGTTTTAAAATGTGAAATTTGCAAAGAAAACAAATTCACCAGAATTCAGGGGGTGGCCCGGGAGAGCATTCTCCCTTGGAACATTGAAACATGCCCTCCCCCCTCCCGGAGTCACAGAAATCCCTCCCGGAAAAAAGGTGTCTGAATTCAACATTGGCAGAAGGACTTAAAGAAGTTATTATTAAATGCTTGGTTTGAATTTGAGTAGCTGGATTGCATCTTTCGTAACAAAATGTTATTTGTCGCAAAAATATAACAAATTTCACAAAATATATCACAAAAATTCTTTTATTTGTCACAAAATAACCCCCCCCCCACCCCTACCAAAAAAAAAACTGCATCGATCCCTGAATCTATATGGTTTATGTAAAATGAATTTAAATTATCTTGAAATACTCGTTTTGAGAATGTTTCTAAATTGATTGGTTGGTTATTTGTTACGGCCGATTATCTGCGCTAGGGATGTAGATGTAGGCCGGTAAGGGGAATGCCCTCCGTGGAGGTCATTTCTAAGGGATCCTAACCCGTATTTACGCAAGGTTAGAAGAAAACCACGGAAAACCCCAAACAGTTAGGCCGACGAGCGTGACAGGGGTTTGAACGCAGCACCTCCTGTCTACCAGCTTTGAGAGCAGAACCTCTCAGCCAGTGGTGGGGCAATGTTTCCAGGTATCGCATTTTTGTATTTTAATATAAGTGTATATAAAATCTAGTTAAAATATTCTGAGAAAATAATTAATAAAAACATTTTTTTTTTAGAATATGATTTAGCCAAGAGATCTTACTGATCATGAATATTTCATATAACACCGAAACATTATACAAATATCTCTATCGCTACTTAATATTTAATATATATATATATTGCCTATGGTGAAAGCTTGTATATTTAATTCACAAGGTCACTCTGTACAAACTGTCCTTACCTAAAATACAACAATGAATTCACCCAATAAAAATTCACTACTTCCTATTTTCCAAACATTTTTTAGCATATCACGATGGTAAAGAATTTTGAATTTGTATTCTTGTATTCTTTGTATTCTTGCTACCTAAATTATAGTTTAGGTACGGTATATAAAAATAATATAAATATTTATTGTGAAAGTAAGTAAATTACATTAGAAAAGCTTACTTTTTTTACTCAAATATTTTCCAAGTGACAAAATAGCTAAATGCTGTTTTAGGCATGTAAGTCTAATTTTGTCTAATTCCCTCTAAATTCCTCGGTAAGGGGCCCCTTTTCAGTTTCTAGCCGAGGGCCCCCAAAGGAGCCAGTCCGGGCCTGGTAATACTTACCCATCATGGATATGCATAATGTAAAATATTAAAATAAAAATGTGTAAACTAATTATAAAATGCATTGCAATTCAAATAAAATCGTGGTGTAGAGGCGAGAGGCATGCATGGGTAAGTATACCTGTAATATAACCTAAGCCCTACAGCTTAATATTGTTGCGTGTGAGAAGATGAAGACGAATAGACTAGGCGAATGGAGGTTAACCAATTCTTTTATTAACCTAACAAAACAGAAGTTTAATTTAAGATATCTATAAAATAAAATTTAACGTGCTTTCTTTGCACTGCTAAAGACCATATAAGGCTGTAATAGCCAGCTTGCATGGCTTGTCAATGCTCTCCTGACTTCATGACCCTGCTCTTGTCAATAAATTCCAGTTTTAAATACTAGCGCATTCGTCTGTTGCCATTCAGAAGAGAAATAATGAGTCCAGCCTTGTTTTGAGAGATCTTGCATCTTATCAACCTGTCCGATTCAGTCGTCTGGAAAATTCGCTACGGAAAGCAGAACCATCGAAGTGGGTGTCGAGAAGTAGAGTACTTCCATATCTCAGTACCAGTCGGTCTCTCTGGTGAAATTTGTCCACTGTCGAAACAGCTGGAGTGACTGCATGAATGGGTTGCTCGAATCTAGGGTAGTTAGATTCTAGAGTTTGTCCACAGCGGCAACAGCTAGAGAGCACTGCACGGATGAGTCGCCACAGGTACTCCCCCTCCAGTCTGAAAGACGAAAAGAAAAAGATTAAACAAGATGTTTGGGAGGAAGTATAAATTTTACATGTCGCCCACTGCGGGTAACATATGACGTAGGATCTTTGTCCAGATCGGCGGTATTGAATAAAAAAGCAGGCTTGAGTCGATTAATGGAAATATGAGTGTCACGTCCATTAATATTGACAGAAAAATACTTGTCGTTACGTTTCGTAACTGGATAAGGACCATCGTAGGGTTGTTCCAGAGGTTTACGAACATAGTCTTTTCGGACAAAGACATGGGATGACGTTGTCAGGTTTCTTAGAATCAGCTGCAAGAGTTGAAAGCTATTCTTAAGGGATTAGCGTATTGTATCTGTATCTATTGTGTACCGTTAGAGTCTGGTTTAAGAAAAATCTTAATCTGAAGGGTGGCGACTTGGACATAATGAAAGGTATTTCCATTGCAATGCGGTCTTTGATAGATAAGAGAGTGCACCCTTTTATTTAGGAAGACAGATCCGCTAAGAGGGAGGAGGGGTTGTCAAGGACCCTTGGAAACAGAGGAGAAGCCCCGTAGAAAGGAGAGTGCTCTGGAGTTTACGAGAGAGAGAAAGTTAGTTCTAACGTAGGAAGCGAAGGTGTAAGGTCGTTCAGAGTTGAGCTCTGAGACCGGTGTTGAGTTCTAGCGTGGTGGCGAAGGGTGAAGGTTGCTCGAGAAATGAGCGCTGAGACTTGAGTGAGTTCGAACGCAGGATTGGAGTGTGTGAGATTAATAGAAATCTGAGTTCGGAATGAATTGACGTAGTCTAACGGTACACGTAGAGCGTTTTCTGTAATTGTTTTGATTTAGTGTTAAACCGGATAATTTACATCCGAGTTTAAGTGTAAATATTGTTAATAAATTGTTACTTTAACTTTAATTGAAAGAGTTAAGTTTTCTTGAATACACATCAAGTATCGTGCCCGATATCACGTATTCATATCGGTGGTGGCAGCATATCAAAAGACCGGATTTATTTCGAAGTTGTGTGGACGGAGAAGTGGAATCCGACAGACGTCATCAACTCAGGATGGACAAAAACATTAAGTTTGGTATGATGCGAAGTTGGAACTGGTCTGAGGCGGTGCATCATTTCCCGGAGTAAAATTAAGAATTCGTGATGTTCCGGCTGTGTCGTTGTTTGGGAACGAAAAAATTCACCGGGAAGGCAAAGAGGGGAACCGTAAACCAGCTCTGCCGGGGAGGAATGCAAATCAGGTTTGAATGCACTTCGCAGTCCCAAAAGTATCGTTTGCAAAATTTCTGTCCATTTGTCTGTCGCGTGGCATTTAATGGCACTGTTAAGGCGATGATGAAAAATTTCAATCACGCCATTGGAGGAAGGGTTATAGGCTGTTGTGCGAGTTTTATGTGTGCCAAGAAATTTCGCAAGTGCTTTAAAAAGGTCGCTTTCGAACTGTCGACCCTGGTCTGTAGTTATGAATTCTGGGACGCCAAATCTGACAATCCAGCCATTTTAGAACGTTCGAGCTATTGTATCTGCAGTTATATCTGTCATGGGAAAAACTTCAGGCCATCTGGTATATCGATCAATGCAAGTTAAGCAGTATCAAAATCCATTCGATGGTGGGAGTGGCCCTACGATATCTAGATGAATATGTCTAAATCTACATTTAGGGAGTGGGTAATGTCCTATTTCAGATTTTACATGACGATGTATTTTACTTTTCTGACAGGCGATGCACTTTTGAGCATACTCTGTTACATCCTTACGTAAATTTTTCCAGACAAAACGTTTTCGAATGAGGTCGACTGATCCTTTAACACCTGGATGCGAAATATTATGCAGCATCAAAAAAAAAATGGGTAAACGAAAATTTGGCGGTACGTAAGGTCTCGCAGTTCCTGTCGATATATCACACCAAAGTTGCAGTTTGGAAGGAGAAAGTTCAAGGGGGATCATTTTGAGGGTGGCAGAATCCCGAAGTAAACGCAATTCAGCATCGTCACACTGATCTTTTGCAAGATCGAGATAATCAATACTCTCAGGCACTTTAATTTCCGAAATACGGGAAAAGGCGTCAGCCACTATATTATCCTTTCCAGGGATGTAGCGAATGTCTGTAGTAAATTGGGAAATGTATTCTAAATGTCGCTGTTGTCGAGGTGAGCTATTGTCACTCTGGTTTACAAATGCTTATGATCAGTAAATACAGTAAATTGACGCCCTTCAATTATATGACGAAAATGCTTAATAGAACAATAAATTGCAAGCAATTCGCGATCATAGGTACTATACTTTTGTTCAGTAGGTGTCAATTTACGGGAAAAAAAATGCGAGAGGTTGAATATCGCCATTAATAATTTGTTGTAATACGGAACCGATACCGATATCCGAAGCATCAACATGTAACGAAATTTGTGCCCCAGGCACATAGTGAGGCTTAGATGCTTTACACTCACGCTAAAAAAAAAAAAAATTATCGGTTAAAAAAAAGAAAAAAGTCGCCAAATTTAGGGGATTTTTTTCTTTAATGGCAACCTAGCCATTGTATTAAGTTATTCGTTTGGCGCAGTCTTGGAAATCGCGCCAAACAAACAGTCGCCAATCTTTTGTTTACATTTTAGCGTGATAGTAACACATCTGTTCCCATAGTGAAATAGTAAAGTTGAGTCTGCAATGCTTTTCTTACATTGTTCAAAAGACTGCGTAGTTGCATCAGTCCAAAGAATGGGAGAATTGTCATTTTTTTTCTTTCCTTTACACAAGTCGTGTAATGGAGCCTGAATAGATGCCGTTCCTTTTAAATGTTTATGATAAAAATTTATCATAGCTAAAAATCTACGTAATTCATTAACAGTTGTTGGTAGTGGAAAATTAAGTAATTTATAGACTTTTTCTGGCAAGGGAGCTATTCCTGTACTGTTGACTAAAAATCCTAAGTATGGTAACTCCTTTACGCCAAAGATGCATTTTTCGACGTTAAGCACTAAACCATAAGAATGCAACCGTTGAAATATGTTTTCAAGATCTTTTAAATGTGTTTCCTCGTTTTCCGAGGCTACTAATACATCATCGAGATAAACGAAACAATCAAGACCTCTTAAAACTTCGTCCATAAAGTGCTGAAAACTTTGCGCTGCATTCGATAAACCGAAACACATGAATAAATATTCAAAGAGTCCAAAAGGTGTAGTAACGACACTCTTTTGGATGGACGCTTCGTCCAAAGGAATCTGGTGGTAGGCTTTCATAAGGTCCAATTTAGAAAAAATACTTTTTCCAGTTAAGCCGTAAGAGAAATCATGAATGTGGGGGGAGGGGATAGCGGTCAGGAACAGTGACAGAGTTTAAGCGGCGAAAATCGCCACAAATTCTCCATTCCCCATTCTTTTTGGGTATCATATGGATTGGACTCGCCCATGGACTTTTTGATGGTCTAATTAAACCTTGATCCATTAAGGATTTAAACTCTTTTTTTAGCGATTTGCAGTTTTTCATAAGATAATCTTCTGGGTCTCGAAAAAATAGGAGGACCTTTTGTCAAAATTATGTGCATAACAGAATGAGGTTTGCGAGTGACATGAAGCATAGCCGGGTTAGTAATGCTGGGGTATTTCTGCAACAGCTTATAATAAACCGTAATGCCGGAAACTGTTTTTAATCCCAGGGCATTTCCAGATGTAAAAACGCCTTTCGAGGATTTTTTAGATATACTATCAATTATTCTCCGGTTTTTCATATCCACTATTAACCCAAAATGTTGTAAAAAATCTGCACCTAAGATAGGGCGGTCCACTTCTGCTATTACAAAAGTCCATTTTAGTGGTTTGTGTAGCCCAAGATCAAGCGTTAACTGACATGTACCATAAGTTAAGATTTTTGATCCATTAGCAGCGTATAAGGATAAATGTGTATCAGGTGTTTTATGCAGTAAAGGGTCTCGGGGAAAAGTACTACAAGCTGCGCCGGTATCCACCAAATAGCGGAAACCGGATTTCCTATCTGACAAAAACAGACGAGTTGCACAGTTGCTATTATTTTCCATACACGAAGTGGTATCTAATTCCTTAGCGAAGTTACACAATCCTGTACATTTTTTAGCTTTTTTTCCGAATCGAAAATGGTACCAACATAATTTCTGGTTCCTGGATTCACGAGAACTACTTCTGGAACGAGTACGTGTAAGAGGTTTGTTCTTACTCAAACTACGCGTCCGTGTAGTAGACCGAGTTAAGTCATCCAAACGTTTATGGAGTATGTCGATTTGACGTTTTAATGCATCAAGTTCTGAGGAAATACCAGATGTTTTCACTTCAGATAATACTGGTGCCAAACCAGGAATGTCACAAATTTTATCGGCTATTTTAGCCAAATCAGTTAAATTATCTTTACTTATCGACAAAATTTGCTGAACGGATACTGGCAAACGCTGAAGCCAAAGTGTACGCAGAACATCTTCTGATATTTTATCAGTAGCGAGAGTTTTCATTTCATGTAACAGCTGAGAGGGGCGTTTATCGCCGAATTGCAAATCTTGTAAAAGCGTTCTCAAACGAACACTCTCAGATTGAGAAAATTGCTCCGTAATGCGAGATTTTAAGATTTCATAAGCATTTGTGGCATGGGGTGTACGGATTAGATCACGTATATAAGACAAAATCTCTGTGTCTAAAGCAGCCACCACACAATGAAATTTTGTATCGTCGTTAGTAATGCCTGCCGTCATAAATCCTGATTCTACTTGAAGAAACCACAAGTCTATATCAGATTTCCAAACGGGGGGGTGCACGAAACGCGATACGAGAAACTTCGTCGTCCGGCATAGCGACAGCATATGGTATAATAAATACTTAAAGTAATAAGAATTGGAACATACTCACTTGAAAACAGATATGTTTCCGATTAGTCTAGAGCGGTCAGCCGTCAAGAAACTTTTCACTAAGGTCCCCAGATCTGTGGACGTCCAGGGTCACCAAATCTGTAGAGGCGAGAGGCATGCATGGGTAAGTATACCTGTAATATAACCTAAGCCCTACAGCTTAATATTGTTGCGTGTGAGGAGATGAAGACGAATGGAGGTTAACCAATTCTTTTATTAACCTAACAAAACAGAAGTTTAATTTAAGATATCTATAAAATAAAATTTAACGTGCTTTCTTTGCACTGCTAAAGACCATATAAGGCTGTAATAGCCAGCTTGCATGGCTTGTCAATGCTCTCCTGACTTCATGACCCTGCTCTTGTCAATAAATTCCAGTTTTAAATAAGGAAAGGGCAACTGACGTCACTGTTGGTTAAACTACTGTTGGTTTGGGAGAAAAACCGGTTCGTTCTTTACGACTCCTACAGTACACATGAGATGGAGCGATTTGATTGGTCTACGTTAAACTGGTCTGTGATATGATTGGCCTACGTAACCATGACGATTCCTGCAATGATAGCTGAGACAAAAATGCAGTGGTAGATTGGTTGATGGAACTGTTTGTTTGTAAACATGCCCTTTCCTTATACTAGCGCATTCGTCTGTTGCCATTCAGAAGAGAAATAATGAGTCCAGCCTTGTTTTGAGAGATCTTGCATCTTATCAACCTGTCCGATTCAGTCGTCTGGAAAATTCGCTACGGAAAGCAGAACCATCGAAGTGGGTGTCGAGAAGTAGAGTACTTACATATCTCAGTACCAGTCGGTCTCTCTGGTGAAATTTGTCCACTGTCGAAACAGCTGGAGTGACTGCATGAATGGGTTGCTCGAATCTAGGGTAGTTAGATTCTAGAGTTTGTCCACAGCGGCAACAGCTAGAGAGCACTGCACGGATGAGTCGCCACAGTGGCTTGATGACGTCACAAACTTTAAAGGCTCGATTACTGAATTGCTTGAAAGAAACATCCTTATAACTCCAAAAATAATAATCCTATTAACTAGCGGTTTATTGCATCTGATTAAGCATCAAATTTCCAATTAAAATATATCTTTGAAGTGAAATTTGGATGAAATACAGGGTCATGAAAAATCGAAGAGTGTGGTAAATAGGATTCCAAATATCTCGGCAACTAATTATCCGATCGACTTCATGCTTTATGCAAAATTTATGTTTTTTTATTGTTTTTTATATTCATTTCTTAAAATAAACAATTACGAAAATTTTTATATACCTTTCATCAGAACGAATATTTCGAGAGTCCGAAAAAAATTGTTCCGGTTAATCGAGGTTATTGAAATGAAATAGGCTTCTTCCCATTATTACATACTAAGTACATACCAAATTGCAAGTCTCTATCTCAATTTTTTCGGGAGATAGAGCGTTTACAGGCACACAGACGGACGGTAAAATTTTTTTTCTAAAAATATGTTTTTCGGAATCTCCAGTGTCTGAAACGTGTAAATCCGTCAAAAAAATTTTTTCGATTTTCAAAACGATTACAAGACTTACCCTATACTACGTATGATGGGTAAGTAATAAGTATCTCGGTCGCTTGACGATTGAACTTCGGAAGCTCCTATAACAAAAAAGCACCGATTTAAAAAAAAAAAAATCAAATTTCTTAATAAATATTTTTATTAATATCTCCTAAAGTTTTGATTCGATTTTAATAAAATTTGAAATGTCTCGACAAAATTCTGCAAAGATAATATATTTTAAATTGCAAACCATTCGGTTGGGTAGTTTTTGCGTTGTTATATGCGGACGGACGGACGGACAGACAGACGGACCAAGCGACGACAATAGGTGCTACGTATTTATATAATTACGAACGCACCTAATAAGACCGACGTTCAAAAGGAGCCAATTTGCCGATGAGGAGAGGAGAATGAATCTCAAGACGAAAATAATAAGAGGTCGGCCGAAACAGGTTTTTAAGACCGAAACCGAATGTCGGTGATCTTCCCACTTTCGGCCGAAACCGAAAGTGTCAGAAACATTTAAAAACTAGCAGCATCTTATTTATGTCAAAGTCTAACAGAATCTGAAGTTTGATGAAATTCCGTGCATTAGTTCTCGAGATATAGCTATCGTAAAAATCGAAAAAAAGTGGTATAGCAGCGCCACCTGTTGGGCAATTTACACCAAAACGTAAGCAGCATCTATTTATGTCAAGGTCTAACAGAATCTGAAGTTTGATGAAATTCCGCGCATTAGTTTTTGAGATATAGCTATCGTAAAAATCGAGTAAAAAGTGGTATAGCAGCGCCTCCTGTTGGGATATCTACACCAAAATGTAATCAGCGTCTATTTATGTCAAGGTCTAACTGAACCTGAAGGTTGATGAAAATAAGTGCATTAGTTCTTTAGATAGAGCTATTACGGAAATCGCGAAAAATGCAGCATAGTTGAAATCGATGAAAATGCCACCTGTCTGGCGATTTTTACCAAAAACTAATCAGCACCAATTTATATCAGGAACTAACTGAATATAAAGTTTTATTAAATTTCGTGCATTAGTTCTTCGCAGGGTTGTTTGGTTTAAACCACGCTGGTTTAAAGCGTGGTTTAAACCAAGTGTTTAAAAAAAAAAAAAAAAACATGCTGGTTTTTTTTTCAACCTGGTTTTTTTATTTTCCCTAATGTTTTCATTTATTTTACACATTATTGAAAAATGCAAAATCCAAGTTATGTACAAGCTACAAGCAAAGCAAATCTGTAAAAAAAAAATGATGAAATTTGTAAAGCGACAAACATTTTTAATCAATCCAACTAGGGATGGGGAACTACATGGCATTACCTGCCAGTGGCTTGTAAATTATCTAATTGGGCGAGTAAGTTTTCAAACAGTGTATTAAATAATTGCATTGTATAAAAATTTGCCATAAACATTCCTAATTTTCAAATCATTGGCCATATTTCACATTTTTCTCAGTTTGCTGGATTGTAAACATGGTACTAAGTTCTATTCTGCACTTGCATATATTTTTTAATTGTATGTAACAATTTTACAGAAATATTAATATGAAAGTGCATTTTTGTAAAAAAATAATTTAGTCATTAATGCTGTCTGAACAATGTGATTGTTGCATCTTACTAGCTTGCTGCTAGAAAAAATCCATGGCTTGTATGATTTTCTGAAAATCCCCCACCCCTAAATCCAAGTTTTCTTATAAGCTGTAATCTACATGACAAAATATTTTTTCTAAAATTAGCTGGGGAGAGAAAAAAAAAAAAGTAGTTAATTTTCTTTCTTCTTTTTTGTAAGCTTTTATTTTTAAAAACAGCCAAAATGACAGATTTCAGCTAAAAATGACCTTTTACTATTTAGATTCCTTGATTAGTTAAGATTTACTAAGGATTGCATCATGCATCAAAGAATCAATGATGACATAATCATTTTTTCCATTGGTTACTCTTTGTTCTGTATGCAAATGCTGTCAAATTAGTTCTTCTTTCTAATACTGAGATGGAATTCTTTTTCAGATGCTTTAGACGTTTACCTTAAAAATTGGCCCACTTTATTTAAAATTTGTGAAGAAAATCGGAATGTTATTGATAAAAACATTCAAAAACTCATGTCTAATCTAAATCTAAAAAGTCCTTCCGGCCTGTACCGGGAGGAAAAGGTAGCTTTCCTATATCTTCGTTTTAAAATTTTAGCTAATGTTACACGAAAACAGCAAGCTAAAATGCAAAGAAACATTTACAAAAGATTCGTTAATACTGAATTTGAATAAGAAATTCGCCAAATTATTGAGCAATAGCCAAATTGGCTTCATTTATGAAAACTTATTTTGGTCGCCAAATTTGGCGATATTTCGCCAAATGTCGCCAAGTTTGGCGAGAATTTGGCGCTAACGGATATGAATATATAGTTTTATGCGTTTGATTGGGAAAATTATTACAACAATGAAAATTTTTGTAATGTGCTGTCTTGTTTCAAAATGTCAGCCACCCTGGAATTTCAAACTGCTCTATCTCAGCCGTTTTTTAAGATAGAGGTAAAACAAAAAATGCTCTGGAATCCTCGTTTCAAGGCCTAACACTGAATTAAAAAATAAATTTGAATTTTTATTTTTTTTGTATATTTATTTTAGTTTTAAATTTTTAAATGGCTGCCATCTTGAAACAAAATGGCGGACCAAGCTGGCCAACGAACTCGGTCGAGACATTGGTGACCTTAATACACACAATTAGTTTCATCAAAATCGATTCATAAATACGGACGTTATCGTATGACATAGGTCAGATATATATATATATATATGGATATATATATATATATATATATATATATATATATATATATATATCAACATTTGAACGGAGTGTGGTTTTGGGGTCTGGGGGTCATGATCAGTGAAAATATATCGAAATTTTCCGGAACTGTTTTCCTCCGAACGGCTGCAATAGGTAGCTTTATACTTTTTTGTATTGAAAGCTACCTAAAAGAAATGTTGAAGATATGTTTGAACTGTTAAAGCCTATTGTAACTGCCTTGGATAATATCCAAAGTAATAATTGTTCCATTGCTGATGCAGTTTATATTTGGAAAGATCTTCAAAAAATATTAAAAGAGAAAAAGGTAAATAAAGAAGTCTCGCAGCTTTTTGAATCCAGGTATAAAATGTCTCTAACACCCACACACTTTTTGGCATATATATGCTTGATGCACGATGCAATCAAAGTGAACTATCTGAGCAAGAAAAAGAAGATGCATTAAATTTTGTAAAAAATATTCATCTAACTCTATGCTTGCACTGAGTGTAAAATTTAACGCCAAATCTTCAGCTCTTGAAGAAAATTTTTTTGCGCAGAAAATAGTAAGAGAAATCGCCCCATATGAATGGTGGAAGAGTCAGCAAATTCAAGTAAATAAATTTAACAGCAAAGTCTTTACTGAAATTGAACAACTTATAACAGCAAAAGCATCCTCAGCAAGTGTTGAAAGAATATTTTCAACATTTGGATTAGTTCAATCAAAAATACGAAATAAGTTAGGATTGGAAAAAGCTTCAAAACTTGTCTTTTTATTTAAAGCTTTTAATTAAAATTAAATGCATGGAGTTGCTTTTATAAAGAAATTGTTTTCCTAAGTATGTTTAACCAATAAATATAAAGTTCGTATTTTTTAAATTATAAATGATTTTTTTAAGTCTATGTCTCAATTTCTGTAAGTGTTACACTCACAGAAAAATCAGTTAAGTCAATACATATATATTTTTCTTTTAATTAGACAAAAATGATTTTTTGATTTGAAAGTAAATCCATATATATAAAAGAAAGTCCTTTCTGGCTAGATGATCATCGCACAGCCAAAACTACTGAACCTACAAAGACGAAATTTGCAGGAAAAATACTTCTTAGTATGTAGAGGCGCACTAAGACGGGATTTTTAAAAACTCCACCCCTAAGGAGGGTAAAAAGGGGAACAAACTTTAAAAAAATTCCTTAAAAATCGGGTATCATAGTTACGTGACAAATGATAACATATTTTAATGTATTTTTGTATGCTGAATCGAATGGTATTAATTAAATACTCATACGTCAAATAGTTCGTGAGATATTGCACATTTTCCCAATTTGACGAAGTCTTTGACGTCAAAATCTAACAATTCTAACAATATAAGTGAGAATTTCTAAAAATAGATCCGTTACTATAGCAATGGAAGAAATTCAAATTAAATCTTTTTGTTATTTAATTCTTTTGTTTATTTTTACAGATAGAAACATTAACTGTTCAATTGGGAATGGAATATTATCCTTACGGATATTTATGTAATTGTGTATTATTATTAATTCTACAAACGCCATGATTTAAAATAAAACGTGATTGCTAAAATAAAGTTTCGAAGGTCTGTTTAGTATTATATATTGCTTCTTTATTTGTTTTCAGTCTTCAGCCATGTTTCCCCTTTTCTTTGGGTAGTTAGTTATTCAAACGATTTCGGGCTAATTTTCCGCAATCAGATACTTCGCCAATTGGCGTTTTAGCAACCATGTTGAGTACTTCTCTGTTATCCCGTGGACCACGTATCATAAACTATCGCCAAACTCTAACGCCAAATAAACGGGAGAACGTTGCCATTGGAATATCAAAATAAATAAATAAATAAAATATAAGAATGTAAGGACACAATTGTTATTTTAATTAATGAATAAATCAGTAACACATAATGAAAAATACACGCAAATGTCGAATTAAAAACCATTTGATGACGTAACAAACACGTATAATGCTTCTGACATCAAGTAAATGGGACTGCATTTTTAGCGTTTAATCTCACAATTTGGCGATATTTTTTTGTTATGAAAAG
Organism: Maratus michaelseni; assembly: GCA_963931845.1. Taxonomy (NCBI): domain Eukaryota; kingdom Metazoa; phylum Arthropoda; class Arachnida; order Araneae; family Salticidae; genus Maratus; species Maratus michaelseni. Next base: position 127,446,197 of record OZ007594.1, on the reverse strand, counting down.
TGGTCGACGGGATAATAGAGAAGTACCCAATGAGGAAAATCATAGTTTATGTTCGAAGCGAAACCTTCATGATGAATCCTATTACAGAAAATCATATCATCATCTACTATGAGTACAAACCTCATATCCATATTTTAATCCGATTATTCATGATATTTTGTTAGGTTTTACAATGTTAGTTAAGTAATGTTTTTGAAAGGTTTTAGAGTATATCTATTCTACGTTACTCTGTTATAGAGATACAGAGGAGAGCTCTAAAATTAAGTGAACCCGATTATTAAAGATTACCTTTACAAAAAAATTCTACTGAACAAATTTTGATGGAAGTGACTTTTCAGGTATGGTTAATGACCCTCTAATGTATCATTCTATGTTGCTTAGGGATAGAGCTAATGGGAAAGTGATTGGGAAAGGTGAGTGCAATTATGAAAGATATATCTACTATGTATATAAAATGCAAATTCGTATTTCATTCCGATCGTTTATAATTTGAGTTCTGCTGGACGGACTTTGGTGGGACTTACACTGTTAGTTAGGTAATTTTGTGGGGATGGTTGGTACTTCTCTGGATCAAAGTTTCGTCTGCGTTGTGTTTTCTGAAGCGAAAGCTTGACAACGTATCCGATTACAGAAATCATATCATAATCATCTACAATATTTATAAAACGCAAATTCGTATTCCATTCCGATCGGTTAAAACTCAGATTCTACCGAACAGATTTTTATATGATTTCACTGTTAGTTAGGTAATTGTTGGGTTAAAACTCTACATGATTATTATCTTTGTTTTTGATATTTTGTAAGTTATGTTGCCGATGGCAACAGTCTTGTGTTCATGTTTTCCTTTTTTGGTTAATACGCAGTTAAATGGCTTTGAGATTCTATTTCTTTTATTTTGAGAAATTTAATATATATTATTACGCCATAAGTATTGCTGTGTATAGTTTTGTGAGTTAAAAGAAACGAGTGTACGAGTGTACAAATTAGAACTGTAAATAAACTTTACTTTGTGATAAAGTTATGGAATGTTTTTACCCTACATCTAAAAACTTCTGATTCTGAAGTTCATAAAAACTGAACATCTGGCGTCCGCCGACAGGACTCGGCTGCTGATTATCGAGTAAGTTTTGTTTTGTTTGTCTTATTTTTGAGTTGATATGGAAGCAGCAAAGAAAATTAGAACTCAGCATAGGAGATTGTTTAGCAAAGCTTGTAACGAGTTCGATACTGAAGAAACAAACTTAACAAATTCTGACAAAATAATTAAACTGAAACTTATTGAGGAGAAAGCTACGCTAATGCTAAATTCTGAAGAAAATGTTAAACAGTTTCTTTATTCTGAAAACATTACAGATGATTTAATTGAAAAAGAGATCGATGAATCCGAATGTTATATAGACCGTTGGCGGTTATTACAGATTAAGTTGAGTCAGCTTTTGCTTTCAGAAAGAGAAGACGTTTCTTCGAATTGTAGTGATTCTCAGAAAAATACGTTATTACGTTACCCAAAAATAAAATTGCCTACATTTAATGGAAATCTAAGGAACTGGGTTAGTTTTTGGGGGCAGTTTGAGAAAATTAATAAAGACCCTAATTTAGATCTGCATGATAAGTTTGCATATCTATCCCAATGTATGGAGAAGGGAAGTGCTGCCGAAGAGTTAATTAAAAGTTTTCCACCCGGGGGAAATAGTTATGAGAAAGCAATAGAACAATTGAAATTACGTTTTGGGAGAGAAGAGCTACTTATACAGGTGTATGTTAGGGATCTTCTGTCATTGGTTATCCAAAAGCAGAATATGTCGAAAAAATCTTTGAGAAATCTTTATGATTTATTAGAAACAAAGCTTCGTGCGCTTGAAATACTAGGGGTAACGAGAGATAAGTATGCGTCGATGCTTTTACCACTTGTCGAATCTGCTTTACCTGAGGAAACGCTTCTAGCTTGGGAACGATATAGATCTGTAAGTCATAGATCACATGAGGAGGAGGATCAAAATACATCTAAAATTACTGAAAAGACTGATCTCGATTCAATTCTTGATTTTCTTCAAGATGAAGTGCAGGCAGAGGAGCGCATAATCCTAGCCTCTCAAAACTTTGGGATTGAGACCAAGAGTAATTTTAAATTGTTCAAAGAGAAGAGGGCTGGAAATGATAGACACAAATACGGGGACACTCGTCAAATAGCTAGTGCAGCTGAGCTTTTGACCTCTTCGAATGAACAAAAGCAGTGCATATTTTGCCGCAATTTCCATAATTCCACTGACTGTTTGAAGGTACGGAAAATGACGATGAAAGATAGAGAAAATCTCGTAGAGAAATCAGGGTGCTGTTTTCTGTGCTTAAAACCGGGTCATCAAGTTCGTAAGTGTTATTCAAAGATAACTTGTTTGGGTTGTGGAAAAAGACATCATATATTACTCTGTCGTAACATAAAGCAACCAGCATTCTCACCAACCGGAAAAGAAACTACAGAGTTAGATAATGTTTCAAAAGAGGATCAAGCACTTGCGAATATATCCAAAAGCCCTAGTGTTATGTTATTAACATTAACGGTTTTAATCAGAGGTAATGGGAGAAAACGGAAGGCAAGAGCCATCATAGATTCTGCTTCGCAGCGCTCTTACATTTTAAAAAACACTGCCAAAGAGATGAAATATAAAAGGGAAGACTATGAATATCTTCAGCATTCTCTGTTCGGAGGAGAAAATACAGGAGTGTGCAAGCATGATGTGTTTACTTTATATTTGACAAGTTGCGATGGATCTTATAACTGTCATTTTAAAGTACTGAGTCAACCTGTTATCTGTGGGAGCGTTCCACCGACAATACCTGCGATTCATTTAAAAGAGCTTACTGACTATAATATTTGTGTCAACGATGATTATATAGGTCCTATTGAAATCTTAATAGGAGCCGATGTAGCCGGAAAAATCATTACCGGTGGTTACAAATCCTTATCATGTGGTTTAACAGCAATGGAAACACGTTTAGGGTGGACCACAATGGGACGTATACCCCAGATTTCTTCAGAGGTAAATGAAATCTCAGTAGCTAATTCTATGCTTTCTACTACTCGAACAATAACAGAATTGTGGACTCTTGACACTCTCGGTATTACAGATCCTTCTGAGAAGAAAACTAAAGAAGACCTTCATGAATCCGCCAGAGAGCATTTTCTTAACACAGTTCAAATCGACAAAGGCAATCGTTTTGTGGTACATTTACCTTGGCTTGCCGATCACCCTCCACTACCTGATAATTATAACTTGGCTTTAAAGAGACTGGAAGGTACTGCACGGAAGTTGAAAGAAGAAAATTTATATGATGATTATAATAAAATATTTGAAGAATGGGAAAAAGAAGGAATAATTGAAAAAATTCCTAAGCACGAGATTCAATTACCGTCTCATTATTTACCACACAGACATATCGTGAAAGAAAATAGCACAACTAGAATCAGACCTGTGTTTGATGCTTCAGCAAAGCTGAGAGCTTTCCCAAGCTTAAATGACTGCCTGGAGAAAGGGATAAACCTTGTTGAGTTAATTCCTACAATATTAACACGTTTTCGGATGAACAAGTTTGGAGTTACGGCGGACATCCGTAAAGCATTTTTACAAATTCGCCTACAAGAAAGCGATAAAGATTATTTAAGATTTCTTTGGTATGACGAAAATAATGAACTGAAATATTATAGACATTGTCGTGTCGTCTTCGGAATTTCAAGTAGTCCTTTCTTACTTAATTCTGTGATTCAGTATCATCTGGAAATGATTTTGGAGGAAGCACAACTTGGAAACTCAAAATACCCTGTGGATATTGTCCAGAAACTTAAGAACAGCTTTTATGTAGACAATTGTCTAACTAGTGTAAAAACGGAGACAGAATTGCATGAATTCATTAAAGTAGCTACAGATATTATGTCAGAAAGGAAGTTTGACCTTAGAGGGTGGGAGCACAATTATCCCCATTCCTCAACAAAAGAGGCTTCTTGTACAAAAAATAAAGTTGTCCCAGTATTAGGCCTGCAGTGGTTCTTGAACTCAGATACTCTTTCTGTAAATTTAAAAGAAGTTTGTGAAGATAATGGACCTGTTACTAAAAGAAAAATATTGTCAGAAGTCCACAAAATTTTTGACCCTATTGGTTATACTTGTCCAGTGACCTTATATCCGAAATTAATGTTACAAGAACTGTGGGAAATGAAAACAACTTGGGATGCAGAGCTGCCATCAGCAATTTCTAAAAAATTCAAAAAGTGGAGAAAACAGCTGGATCTACTAAAAGAAGTTACTGTACCTAGATGCTTAATAAAAGACCCTGATGATACCTGCAATTTAAGTTTACACGTCTTTTGTGATGCGAGCAAAGTAGCTTATGCTACCTGCATATATTTAAGGAGTGAAAGTAAGAACTTAACTTCATGTCAACTAGTTCAAGCACGATCTAAAGTAGCTCCGCTGAAGTCTATTATAATTCCTCGGTTAGAGTTGTTAGCGTGCACTATTGGTACCCGACTGTGGCAAAGAGTTATAGCAGATTTAAAATTAGGAGATATTCCCACCTTCTTTTGGACTGACTCCAGTAACGCATTATATTGGATAAAGGGTAGCGAAAACTGGACACCATTTGTGTATAACAGAGTGCGAGAAATTAGATTAGTGAGTAAACCAGAAAATGGGTATTATGTACCTGGGTCGATCAATCCAGCGGATTTACCCTCCAGAGGTTGTTCCGCTCGACAATTATTGGAGACAGAGTGGTGGAAAGGTCCTCCTTGGCTGTATTACCCATCTGATGAATGGCCTAGATCAGAATTCTCAGTAAATGAAGAAGAAGTGTTAAAGGAAAAGAGAAAGGAAATAGTATCATCTATGGTGAACCTTCAAAATATAGACAGTTCCTTTATCCATAAGTTTTCGAACTACAACAAAACTGTAAGAATTATTGCCTGGCTACTTCGATTCATCAATAATAGTCGTATTCCGAGAAGTAGTAGAAAATATGGTAGCCTTGATTCCGAAGAAATTTCTGTAGCTGAGTATAGAGTTATCAGAATAATACAGAAAGAAAGCTTCGTTAATGAAAAGGATGAAAAGTTAAAAACTCTGGGAGCTTTCAAGGAAAAAAACGATATTATCCGATTGAAAACAAAACTTTTGTATCGACAAGATAGTGAAGATTTTATAATGACTGCAATATTGAATCTTCTGAGGAGGCAAGGAAAACTAGAAGTGGCCGTATCATTAAAATGCCTCATAGACTGGACTTGTGAACTATTTATATAATTTTGCTATTGTAATTGTGACTATTATTAATTGTAAGTTAACTTTTATGTTAAAATTTAACTTAGGTGGGAGGATGTTGGGTTAAAACTCTACATGATTATTATCTTTGTTTTTGATATTTTGTAAGTTATGTTGCCGATGGCAACAGTCTTGTGTTCATGTTTTCCTTTTTTGGTTAATACGCAGTTAAATGGCTTTGAGATTCTATTTCTTTTATTTTGAGAAATTTAATATATATTATTACGCCATAAGTATTGCTGTGTATAGTTTTGTGAGTTAAAAGAAACGAGTGTACGAGTGTACAAATTAGAACTGTAAATAAACTTTACTTTGTGATAAAGTTATGGAATGTTTTTACCCTACATCTAAAAACTTCTGATTCTGAAGTTCATAAAAACTGAACAGTAATTTGTTTTAGAAAGGTTTTACAATAAAGCAAATTGTTCTAGATTGCTTATTTATAGAGCTACGGGAGGAAGTTATAGATAAAATTAGGTGAACCCGATTATGAAAGATTACCTTTTTTAAAATTCTACTGAACAGATTTTGACGGCAGTTTCATAGTGTAATAATGTTTCAGGAAGTGATTTCCGACATTGTTTAATTATGGAGCTATCGGAGAAAGTTGTCAGTGGTGTAGTGTGCAAAAACAGTGCATATACTCTATAGATAGAGGATATATACTAGAGAGTATATGTTATAGCTACGGACGGTGTACAGAATTTTGTCTTAAAAATTCCAGAAGGTTGACGGCGTATACCAGCATATACTCTCTACAAAATTCCTGAGAGTTCTATCAACAGGTGAAGATGGTTATGAAAGATACATTTGTCTGTCTACTGCATATGTATAATGCAAAGGGGAATTTCGATCCTGCCACTTATACCTTGAATTCTGCTGAATGGATTTTGCTGGAACTTGCACTGTTAGTTAGCTAAATTTTGAGAGGAAGTTTTACTGCATAACATATCGTTCTATGTTGCTTAGTTATAGAATTAGGGGGGCATTTTTATAATCAGTTGAACCCAATTATGAAACATAAGACTTTTTTAAAGATTCTGCTCAATGGATTTTGATGGAACTTGCATTATTAATTTTCCAGGGATAGTTTTAGTATATTGCATAGCGTTATATAGTTCTTTAGAAAATCCTACTGTAAATGATTAAATAAACGAGTTGGTCTTTAACAGCCTAAATTTCGTGTAATACATTAGAAAATATAACAGGCTTTCTTTTCGTTTTACAGCAATGCTGAAGGACATGCAAGGTAAAAGTTCATGTTTCTTTAAAACACAAGATCAAATTCACCGATATATTTCGTTTGATTCAAGTTTTGTTTGGAGAAACCGACCAGCGTAGCGAGCAAAGCCTGCTAAGTAATAACAATGGTTAATTTTATCTGTATATAAAATTCTATATATAAAAAATAAAGTCCTGACTGGGAAGATCATCAACGCACAGTCCAAACTACAGAAGCTACAAAGACGAGAATTGCGGGGAAAATACTTTTTAGGATGTAGAGGATCAATAAGAAAGTTTTCCTAAAATTCCATCCCTAAAGGGGTTAAAATGGGAACAAACATTAACAAAATTTCTTAAAAATTGGGTTTTATATTTATTTGTCAAATGATAACATATTTCTATGTATTTTTGCATGCTATATCAAATGGTACCAAATAAAAATATTCTAACTCCAACAATTCGTGAGATATTGCATATTTTCGAATTTGGCGTTGCTTTTGGCGACAAAACCTTAAAATTTATTGCATTGATCGCCAAGTGATATTTTCTAAAATACATTCGTCATTGTTAAAGATCAAACAATATTTGGCGATTTATAAGATACTGGATAAGAAAAAAATCACATGATATTTTGATTAGATGAAATCTCAATAATGTCAGTTTTCGGGCTCTTTTTTTTTACCTTTTTTTTTTTTTTTTTTTTTTTTTTTGCTTTGGGAATTTGGAATTGAATATTATTCGGTATTTTGATGTTAGCTGGGTGCCAGTGATCGCCAAAATTTTGTTAAATCTCGCCAATCCCCCTTTTTTTTTTGCTAATCATTTAACGTTAGCTAATAACAACTAGCCATTATTTTAACATTGCGATATAATATCTTAAAAAACTTACTTAAAATAACTAAAATATAATCATAATGAAATACATAAACACAAACATATCAATATAAATAAAATGTCACGCAAAATGTTGCAATTCAAATGATGCCAATTGAAACAAGATTTGATGAGTTTTTACTGACGCCCAGCTAACATAAAAATACCTATTATTCTTACGGATATTTATGTAATTGTGATTTTGAAATAAAATATGCTTGCTGAAGTAAAGTTTCGACGGTCTCTACGGTTTCGGTATAGCACATTTTCTATAATTTGGATATGTTTCAGTGGCGGTAGTAAAGAAGATATAGTAATGGATGTATTTTTAGAAATTATAACTTGTAATGTTAGAAATATTGATGAGATGGCGCTGAGTCTCAACCTGCCGCTTCAAGGAAACGGCACGAGGTGTAGGGTAACTGAGATCCGAGATCAACAGCCTTATTCCTGGAATAATTAATATGAGGATCATAGTTAAAGCCAGACAAATACTTAGTAGTCTGAGGCAATAATTTGATATGCGATCTCTTTTCATATTTTCCTGTAGCTGTCTTAACGACATTGCTGGATGCAGGCAATTCACCGGTATATGTAGTTTCATTCAAAATTTGTTTGGAGGAAACCGACCAGCGTAGCGGGCGAAACTTGCTAGTATATATATATATTAAGAGACTTGTTATCATTTGTTGATGTTGATATTATTGATATTGTAAATAATTTTTTGGTTGTGAACGCAAATTATGCTTATGAAAATGCTTTCTATTCTAAATCCTGCAAAATGCTTCATAGCAGCGCCTGCTGGGCGATTTTTACCAAAAACTAATCAGCACCAATTTATATCAGAGACTAACTGAATCTAAAGTTTTATTAAATTCCGAGCATTAGTTCTTGAGATAGAGCTATTGTGGAAATCGCGAAAAATGCTGCATAGCAGCGCCACCTCTTGGGCGATTTTTACCAAAAACTAATCAGCACCAATTTATATCAGGGACTAACTGAATCTAAAGTTTTATTAAATTCCGAGCATTAGTTCTTTAGATAGAGCTATTGCGGAAATCGCGAATAATGCTGCATAGCAGCGCCACCTGCCGGGCGATTTTTACTAAAAACTAATCAGCACCAATTTATAACAGGGACTAACTAAATCTAAAGTTTTATGAAATTCCGAGCATTAGTTCTTGAGATAGAGCGTCCACAAAATTTTTGTCACATACAGACAATCAGGAAAATATTCTAAAAATAGTCAAATAGTGTGCAGGACCTTCTAAAACGTATAAATCCATCGAAAACCAGAAGTCGAAAATTTTCATGAATCCAATACTTTCTTCTTGTAAAGATAGAAGAAAGTAAAAAAAATCTATAGTAAAATTAAACATATGTAGAGATCTTCAAAATGTTAGACGTCAGATTCATTTTCTTTTTAATTCTCTAATGACTTCCTATTAAGCTGCTCGAGGCTAACGAAAAAGACAGGCTGCCGCGGTGCACTCCACTTATCTTTTTTTACAGACCACTAGAGTGACGTGATGCTCTTTTCGTACACCTGCATTGGTGCATTCGAGCATCACGTGACTCCCGCGGTCTGTAAAAAAATATACGCGTAAAGCACCGCGATAGCCTTTCTTTTTCGTTAGCCTCGAAGCTGTTTTCTATATTTACACATACTCATACTCCTTGTATTATTGAGAAATGTTTGAAAATTTCCGTTTTATTACCAATATATAACGTCACATTAATCTTTTTACCTTCTTCTATCTTTACAAGAAGAAACTATTGGATTCATGAAAATTTTCGACTTCCGGTTTTTGCAGGATTTATACGTTTTAGAAGATCCTGAACACGATTTGACCATTTTTAGAAAATGTCTGTCTGTATGTGACAAAAATTTTGTGGGCGCTCTATCTCAAGAACTAATGCACGAAATTTAATAAAACTTTATAGTCAGTTAGTCCCTGATATAAATTGGTGCTGATTAGTTTTTGGTGAAAATCGCCCGACAGATAGTGCTGCTTGCTGCGTTTTTCGTGATTTCCGCAATAACTCTATCTCAAGAACTAATGCACTTATTTCAATAAAACTTCAGGTTCAGTTAGACCTTGACATAAATAGATGCTGCTTACGTTTTGGTGTAAATTGCCCAACAGGTGGCGCAGCTATACCACTTTTTTCTCGATTTTTACGATAGCTATATCTCGAGAACTAATGCACGGAATTTCATCAAACTTCAGCTTCTGTAAGACCTTGACATATATAGATGCTGTTTACGTTTTGGTGTAAATTCCATAACAGGCGGCGCTGCTATGCTACTTTTTTCATTATTATCACGATAACTATATCTGAAGAACTAATGCACGGATTTTCATCAAAATTCAGATTCGGTTAGATGCTGACATACGTTGTTGATGATTAGGTTTTGGTCTAAATCTCCCAACAGGTGGCGCTGCTATGCTGCATTTTGAAGGATTCACAGGATTTTAGCAATAGTCATACCTCAAGAACTAATGCACAGAATTTAATATAACTTTAGATTCAGTTAGATCTTGATATAAATTGGTGCTGATTCTTTTAGTGTATGCGAAACCTGTGTGAGATAGAAGAAAGCTTTTTAACGTACGGAAATCGTTCAATAGAAAATTAATTATTGTAGAAAGAATTTTATTGTGGATTGTTAATTGTTGGCAACTGCTATAACGAAAAATGTTTAAATTTAATAGCCAAAAGGGTCTTAGATTTTTGGTTTTTTATCTCTATATATTAAAATAGTACGATTTTTTTTAATTTTATAATTTTGAGCTTCATAATAAGTATTTAGCTATAAGTACACAAAATTTCATGGCCATAGGTTACATAGTTTCTGAGAACCGTCTCTGTGACGGACAGACAACGAAGCGGGAGTAATAGGGTTTCGTTAGATGAACGAAACCCTAAAAAATAATCTTAAATATTTATTTATTACTTTCTTCTATCTTTACAAGAAGAAAGTATTGGATTCATGAAAATTTTCGACTTCCGGTTTTCGACGGATTTATACGTTTTAGAAGGTCCTGAACACGATTTGACTATATTTACTTTCTTCTATCTTTACAAGAAGAAAGTATTGGATTCATGAAAATTTTCAACTTCCGGTTTTCAACGGATTTATACGTTTTAGAAGGTCCTGAACACGATTTGACTATTTTTAGAAAATGTCTGTCTGTGACTCTGTCTGTCTGTCTGTCTGTCTGTATGTGACAAAAATTTTGTGGCCGCTCTATCTCAAGAACTAATGCTCGGAATTTAATAATACTTTAGATTCAGTTAGTCCCTGATATAAATTGGTGCTGATTAGTTTTTGGTAAAAATCGCCCGGCAGGTGGCGCTGCTATGCAGAATTTTTCACGATTTCCGCAATAGCTCTATCTCAAGAACTAATGCTCAGAATTTAATAAAACTTTAGAATCAGTTAGTCCCTGATATAAATTGGTGCTGATTAGTTTTTGGTAAAAATCGCCCGGCAGGTGGCGCTGCTATGCAGCATTTTTCGCGATTTCCGCAATAGCTCTATCTCAAGAACTAATGCTCGGAATTTAATAAAACTTTAGATTCAGTTAGTGCCTGATATAAATTGGTGTTGATTAGTTTTTAGCAAAAATCGCCCAGCAGGTGGCGCTGCTATGCAGCATTTTTCGCGATTTCCGTAATAGCTCTATCTCAAGAAATAATGCTCGGAATTTAATAAAACTTTATATTCAGTTAGTCTCTGATATAAATTGGTGCTGATTAGTTTTTGGTAAAAATTGTCCAGCAGGTGGCGCTGCTATGCAGAATTTTGCAGGGTTTACACGATTTTAGCGATCGTCATATCTCAAGAAATATTGCACGGAATTTAATAAAACTTGAGTTTCAGTTAGACCTTGATATAAATGGGTGCTGATTCTTTTTAGTGTATGCGTAGCTCCTATGTGAGATAGAAGAAAGTTTTGGGATTGACACATCCGACTAGTTAGAAAATGTCTGTCTGTGACTCTGTCTGTCTGTCTGTCTGTCTGTGACAAAAATTTGGTGGGCGCTCTATCTCAAGAACTAATGCACGGAATTTAATAAAACTTGAGTTTCAGTTAGACCTTGATATAAATTGATGCTGATTCTTTTTAGTGTATGCGAAACCTGTGTGAGATAGAAGAAAGTTTTGGGATTGACACATCCGACTAGTTTACAATATTTTTCTTAATTATCCCCCTCGGCTGATGGATAAGTGTTTATGACGTCAGTTGAAACAGATCTGTTGTGCGTAACTATGCATAGCAACATTTTTTCAACGCTTTTTCTCTCTTAATATCAAGCGCGGCGTCAGGTGTCGTTTAAAGTCGTTATTATTTTTTTAATTAATGAAATAATTAATAAACGTGTAAAATATCATTAAAAATACATTAAAAATGTCGAATAAAAATCTCTTGATGACATAACAAACACGTGTAACGCATCTGATGTCAATTGAATGTGACGCCACGGTAACGCACTCCCCCCCCCACCCCCATATTTTGGCGACAGTTTTTTTTTTCTTTTTTGGATAGTGGTCGACCGGATAATGGATAAATACCCAATTTTTTATAACATCATTATAAAATTCCCCGATGCAGCGACATTGTTTACTTTGCCATTTTACACAAGTTGATTTTCAAACGTTTAATTGATGTTATTTAATCAATCACGAAAACAGTTGTTAGCTCTTTCGACAGCAGTTGATTCGGCTTTAAAAAACCCGAGTGAAAGGAAAATGAATGGAAACCCGATTACAGCGATCGACACTGGTCGTGGTCGAATAATTATAATTCAATCTTCCGTAATCATTTTAGAGTTATTCAAATTAGCTTGTTCTTAGAGTTTGCGGTGTCAGAACGGGGGTTGGCGAGCGTAGCTCGTACGGGCAGAGACCCCTAGTAGAAAAAAGAAATAAAATGCTAATAGACATTGATGTAATTATTAATGCGAATAGGGACTGTTAATAAAGAAGGGGAGAGAGGGGGGGACTGCTTTTTTTTAATATCGCAGTTAGTCCACATGACAGATATTATTATGACAGAGTATAATAGCGGGCTTTGCCCGCTATCGGGCCGGTTCGGATATTAAAAAAAGCGAAAAAATAGACCGGTAAATTTTCACTTTTTAAAAAACATGACTTTTTTTTTTTGAAAATTAAATTTATTTGGATTTATTAAAGAAAGGATAAAGTGTTTTGAAAGGAATATTAAACAAAACCCTTTGTGCGATCTTCAATCATACTTACCCACTTTTTTTTTTCTTTCTTTCTTTTTTTTTTTTTTTTTTTTTTGTGCGCGTTTGTTATTTTTTTCGTCAGTTTTTACTGTAACTTTGATGGAATAAATTAGATGATAGACAAAATTTCAAGTCTCTAACTTATACAGTTTCCGAGAACGGACTCTGTGACGGACAGACAGACAAAGAAGTGAGACGAATAGGGTTCCGCAAAATTTTTTTTTTGAAAATTAAATTTATTTGGATTTATTAAAGAAAGGATAAAGTGTTTTGAAAGGAATATTAAACAAAACCCTTTGTGCGATCTTCAATCATACTTACCCACTTTTTTTTTTTTCTTTCTTTTTTTTTTTTTTTTTTTTTTTTTTTGTGCGCGTTTGTTATCTTTTTCGTCAGTTTTTACTGTAACTTTGATGGAATAAATTAGATGATATTCTGGTTTGACTAATGTTGTTTGCAGATATTTTTAGTCCTTAATTGCTTTTTAGAAGTTTAAACCTGCAATTAAAAAATATTAGATATTGCTAAAAAAAATATTAGACTGCAGTGTGAAATCTTCGTACGGGTCCACTGGTAATGCTATAGTAACTGAACTGTATTAACTATACTGTTACTATAGCGACATACTACAGTAAATCTTTTTCCAAGGATCTCGCCGAAATTTATTTTCGTTTTTAACATTATTCGCTGCAAAAAAGTTCATTTCTCGTAAGTATAACATTGAGAGCGGTTTGAGAGGTGTATTTGTAATAATTGTAAATTTGCAACTGAAGAAAAATCAATGGATTAAATGAATCACGGAAAAAAGCGCACCTACATACACCTATATATATAAGCACACACAATGCAAATAGAGACGTCTTAAATTCGAACACATATGTGTCTGAAAAAAATGTGACATTTCAGACATCATAGATGTCTGAATATAAGACACATAAATGTCTTACTATGATCAGGGTATAGAAGAACTGAGAAAAATGTCTAAAAAATGCTGATATGTCTGAAATTAAGACATTTAGAAAATCAGACACTTAAGTGTCTGAATTTAATATAATTGTGTGAAATACGCGGTGACTTGTGATACAATCGCGTGCCACTGTATATGCCATCAATATCCGAGAATGTTTCCGAACAGATGAATGTTGTTTAAAATACTTTTCCATCCACTAAATTTTGATTAGACCCAGGGTCGCTATAATGTCGCGTGGGGCATAGTATATAGAAGTGGATTTATGGATGAAAATATGTATAATTCATATCTCCTCTCCCCACATAAATAATAAAGTTGTACAATCTTAGCCACCATCTCAAATTAACCAAATCTATCCAAAATCAAGTTCAAAATTTCCAATTTTCTCAGCATCAAATGAATCAATCCTATAAAAATATCAAAAATTAAGCCCTAATGTGTCTTTTGAAGCAAAAATTAATATAAAACCTGGTCTGCTTTTCGAAGCAATACAGTACATAATCAATGGGCACCTATGTAAAGTAAGGGGACTCGGTACTTTAAAAAATAATGTATTTTCTTCTAATCATTTGAATTTTAATCATAATTATAAAATAAACGGGTACGGAGGCGTCCGACTTTATCTTTTTTGCACTATTTATTTTTTTTATATTCATTGTTGAGCACGATATAATGCGGTATTTTATTTTTGTGGTAACATTGATTTGAGAAAAACGCTTCATTTCATTTATGAAAACAATGCTGATTTAATTTTTAATTAACTACAATTTTGAATGAAAAAACATGTTTTAACGAAATGTGAGTGTAACGTCAGAAGCCGGTTCCAAAACCTTTCGAATGGTACCTCATTCATTGTTGTGCGTTTTGTAAATGCATAGAAAAAGGTATGTTGACAACAGAAATAATATATACCAGTGGACCCGTCCGAAAGTTCCGCCTGCAGTCTAATATTTTTCTTTCTTTCTTTTCTTTTTTTTTTTTTTTTTCTTTTTTTTACCAATATCTAATAATTTTTAGATGCAGGCTTAAACTTCTAAAGAAAAATTAAGGATTAAAAATATCTGCAAACAACATTAGTTAAGCCAGAATATCATCTCATTTATTCTATCAAAATTACAGTAAAAACTGATCGAAGGTAGCAAAAGGCACGCACGAGGAAAAAAAAATAACAATCGTATTTAATTGTATTAGAGGATGACGTCATCCGCTTCAGGAAACACACGGGACAAAAGAAATAAATTGAATACATATAAAATACAATTTAATTTAATGTATAAAAGCATACATTTTGGGCTACACATGAAATACCACTACTTCGATCGATCGATTCTTTTTCTTCTAAACATTTGAATTTGAATTTTGCTTTTTAATCATAAATATGAAATAAGACTGTGCAGATACATCCCATTTTATCTTTTTTGTATTATTATTATTATTATTATTTATAATCATTGTTCAGCACAAAATAATGCGGTATTTTATTTTTGTGGCAACACTGATTTGAAAAAATCCTTTCACTTACAAAAACAATGCTGATTTAATTTTTAATTAATTGCAATTTTTAATCAAAAAACATGTTTTAACGAAATGTGAGTAAGTGAGTGTACAATGTACGAAACCGGTTCAAAAACCTTTTGAATGATATTTATTGTTGTACGTTTTGTAAATGTATTAGAAAAAGGGATGTTGACGTTGACAACAGAAATAATATAAAAAAAACAAGTTGGAAATTGTACGTCAAACGTTACAAACGAGGTGCGTTCGTACGCACGTTTCAGAATTAAATTCATGATATCCCGTGCGTAGAATGGGTTAAACAGCTAGTTAAGTATATATTTTATGACACTGTTCTTACAAATATCTTAACTAGTTATATAAATATTCAGATATATATGTATCAGCTAGTTATATAAATATTCAGATCTTGATGATTTTTAATTCTGTGAAATGAATTATATCGTCTGCAGATTAATTTCTGTCATAAAATAAGTATCTCGGTCGCTTGACGATGAAACTTCCGAAGCTCCTATAACAAAAAAGCACCGATTTAAAAAAAAAAATTCAAATTTCTTAATAAATATTTTTATTAATATCTCCTAAAGTTTTGATTCGATTTTAATAAAATTTGAAATGTCTCGACAAAATTCTGCAAAGATAATATATTTTAAATTGCAAACCATTTGGTTGGGTAGTTTTTGCGTTGTTATATGCGGACAGACAGACAGACGGACAGACAGACAGACGGACGGACAGACGGACGGACCAAACGACGACTATAGGTGCTACGTATTTATATAATTACGAACGCACCTAAAAATGATGATCTTTACACTTTTAAAAATCTACGGGGGGAAAAAACCCAATTTTTGTTAATGGGATTAAAAAGAAAAAAAAAAGTAACACGAGCAATAAAATTTTCTAAATCGGAATTAGAAGGTACTGATGAAATATTCAGTTTTAGGTGAGATTCCGTCTTAGTAAGTATACTTTCAATTGCAATTGTATTGCATTCTATTTTGTAGGGCTTCGTTCATCTCACGAAACACGAAACCCTATTCGTCCCGCTACGTTGTCTGTCCGTCACAGAGCCGGTTCTCAGAAACTATATAACTTACAGACTTGGAATTTTGTGTACTTATAGCTGAATACCTATTATAAAGCTGAAAATCATAAAATGTTGAAAAAAAAAGTATTATTTTAATAGAGAGTTAAAAAACCAAAAATCTAACAGTCTTTTCCTATTAAATTTTACCATTTTTCGTTATAGCAGTTGCCAACAATTAAAAATCCACAGTAAAATTCTTTGTACAATAATTAATTTTCTACTGAAAGATTTCCAAATAAAAAAAATGAAATAAAAAGTTTCACCAATTGAAAAAAAGATTAATATGACGACATATCTATCTATCTACTTAAAATCCGAAGGGAAGACAGTGTATGTAACGGTTCCGGGCTGGACCACTCTGGCCTGCAAATCGACCATAGTTAAACGCCATGTTAGGCTTAATGGAAAAAAAATATGCTACGTCCGATTCTACTGTTAAAATATGTGTAAAAGCATATTAAAGCTTTTAAATATTTTAATTTTTATTAAAACCTTCAAAAACTTTTTCATATAAAACATGTATATCAACATTTCTATGAAAAAAAAAAAAAAAATTCTGTAAGCACTTTTTTTTTTTTTTTTAGAAATATCGGTGAATTCTTTCGTACGAAGGATTTAAGGTGATCAATACAGTATATTGGCGCCATCTAGGGGCGGATTTTGAAAATTTGCGTCCATCTACATGACTTATTATCCGGAATCCTGGGGACAAAAGGCTTTCAGAGTTTTGGAATTTTCCGGATTTCGGGTCCTATTTCGAGGAATCGTTCACGATTATTTGACAAAATTCATGTTTTTTTCGTGATTCTTTGACAAAATTTGCATTTTTTCTGCTATTCTTTGACAAAATTTGCGTTTTTCTTCTACGATCCTTTGACAAAATTTGCATTTTTTCTGCTATTCTTTGACAAAATTTGCGTTTTTCTTCTACGAACCTTTGACGAAATTTAATTTTTTCGTAGTCCTTTGAAGAAATTTGAGTTTTCTTTTTGCGATCCTTTGAAGAAATTTGCATTTTTCTGCGGTTCTTTGAGGAAATTGGCGTTTTTTGCTATTATTTGACGAAATTTGCCTTTTATTCACGATTCTTTGACAAAATTCAACTTTTTTTCTGAGATTCTTTGACGAAATTAGCGTTTTGTTTTACGCGATCCTTTGACGGAATTCGCATTTTTTCTGCGATCTTTTGACAAAATGTGTGTGTTTTTTTTCTTCGATCCTTTCACGAAATTTCACTTTTTTCGCGATCCCTTAACGAAATTAGAAATTTTTTCGCAGTGCTTTGAAGAAATTTTCGTTTTTTTTTTTTTTTTTGCGATCCTTTGAAGAAATTCATATTTTTCCGCGATTATTTGACAAAATTCACGTTTTTTTTTTTCTTTTTAAACCAAATTTGTGTTTTTGGGGGGTTTCCTTGATGAAATTCATTTTTTCAGAGTCCTTGGGAGAAATTTGCGTTTTCTTCGCACGCCTTTGACGGAATTCGCGTTTTTTCTGTAATTTGTTAACAAAAGCGTTTTTTTTCGCTATCCTGCGACGAAATTTGCATTTTTTTCGATCCTATGACGAAATTTACTTTTTTCCGCAGTCCTTTGAAGAAGTTGTCTAATTTTTTTCGAGCGATAGACATAATTTTTTTTTTTTTTTCGGCGACGATCGTTCAAAATTCGAGATATTTTTTATGCTCGAATTTTTGGACTGAAGACTAAAATTTTCGAAACCGAATGTCTTAAATTTTTAGAAAAATTCGGAACAGAATCACCCTTGATGAAATAATTATATAACTATTTTTTGTTTCTAACGAATCGTAATGTAAATGAATTTTAAACTAAAATTTGAGAGAAAAATGATTTGTTTCCAATTTCGGGAAGAGGGGGGTGTTCATCCGCCACCAAAGTAACAATATTTTAGTGATTACACGTTGAAACACAATGGACTGAAAAAAAATAGGAATTGGTAAAATTTTCGAAAATTTTCAGAAATTCTAAAATATTAGTAAAAATTTACAAATTTATAAAATTTTCGATTTTTTTTTTCCTGACCTCGGATCCTTCCGGATTTTGGAATTCCGAATAATGGGTCATATACTGTAAAATGATTCTTTCTTATCAAACGCAATTAAAATATAAGGAATATATAGTACAGCGTGATTTGCTTTTAATTTTGCGTATGTAATCAAACAATGAGTTATGTAATGAGTCAAGCTGTTTAGAAACTCATTGAGAACACTTTTTTACAAAAACTCTCGCATATGGATTATTTGTTAATATTTAATTTGAATGTTTTGTAAAATTGTTGAACTACTTCCGAAATCTAATACTGAGTAATAGATACAAATATATCCTCATCATTTTTATTTGCAAAAATCTTTTGTCATTTTCAAAATGTACTTTTCTACAATACAAACCTTTCAATAATAAAATCTTCATGCTGTTTGTTTGTATGAAGTCTTATGAAAAAGAAACGCAGATCAACAATCCGTCATTTTTGACGGGGTTACATACTAGTTGGTAATAAAACGGAAATTTTCAAACATTTCTCAATAATACAAGGAGTATGAAAATGTGTAAGTACGGAAAGCAGGCTAATATGATGTCATTAGAGAATTAAAATGAAAACTAATCTGACGTCATATTGGAAGTTCAACGGACTTTTTCAAATGTTTGAGAATAATCAGTGGCGTAGCTACATATTCAGCGCCCTGGAGCAAGAAAAATTAATGCGCCCTCTTGTCTCTGAGGAATTTTTGAAAATTTTTGTTTTATTTTATGTATCAAATTCATGTAGAGGGTTCGTACGGGTGCTTACTTTTGCATACCACTAATTCCATAATGAAAATTGTCCTTTACTTAATTCCAGAATCTTGCATTTAAATAAGGAAAGATTTACTTTTAGGAAATGCTGCTATTCCAAAGTAAGCATACGTACGAACTTTAATATTACTTATTTTCTATTGAAATACATACTTAATTTATTCTAAATTCTAGGCAATTTAACACTAAAATATTAAATGCAATAAATTTAAATAAAATAATAAAATAAATTAGAATTCATTAAGTACCAAGTACCTACTTATATTTACAACGTATGGGGCCGGATTTACATTTTATATGCGACCATGAGCCCAATGCTACCTGCCAACTTTTCTTGTTCATTTCAAGAATTTCTAATTTTAGAATTTTAATAGAGAAACACAGTATCGTGGAGAAATTTTTAATTTTGACAACATATTACTTGAAGCATTTCGATGAAAAGTAAAAACGATGAAAAAGAAGAAAAGATACATGCCAATACATCATTACAACGTAGTGATGTATAATTATAACTATAGAAAAAAAGTATCTTTAACATTCAGATTTTTGTCAAAGCCCACTTAAAACACTTGGAAAGCCTAGGCAGAGTATTATTACGTGGACTTCCCAACTATAATATTATAATTAAACTCAAGCTTCGACAGCCCCCCCCCCCCCCCCTATCTTTTCCAAAACTCATGAAAATATTTGCACAAATGGTGAAAATCTTTTTCTTTCTTTTTTTGTACTTGAAATTTATTTTTAAAACACAATAGCAGGTCCATATTAATTACATAATGGGGTGAACCTAGCATTTTTTCGCATCCCTCAAATTAGAGTGCCCCCGAATTAGATATAATCCTTAATAAAATTTGTAATGGAAAAAGGGGTCATAAAATTTCCATTTGCCCATAACCTGCAGAGTATACTTAAAAATATAAGTTCTAAATGAAATATAAAAACACGTATTGAATTCACGTGAAACATGATTGTTTAAAGTATTTCTCACAGGTTTATTAACTATTCTTTTAATAACTACATATAAAGCTCTCTGCATTAATAAAACAAATATGTTTATCTATCTGTCTGTCGGTTGGCGTAATCTAGCGCATGTAGAGGTCTGAAAATTTGGATGAGTATAGACGAAGGGAAAAATGCAGAAACTACAGAAAAATGCAGAGACGACAGGACTTAATACGGCTGAGGCTCAGATTTTCCAGTTTTTGATATTTAACCGAAATTTTAATTAAAAACCATAAGGTACATCGCAAAATGGCCAGTTTCCGCCGTTCTGCGGATTGTGCCTGTGCATTTACGGGTTTCCTCGGATTTCATGCAACATGAAAGCGAAGCGTTCGTTTTTTCATGCATTTTGAAATCACAATCACGGAATCCCTCACACAGTTACAAAAAAAAAAAAAAAAAAAGAAAAGAAAAGAAAAAGAAAAACGCGAAACTTTTTGCCTTACATTCCCGCAGTTCGAACGTATCTTTCGTTAAAAAAAATAATTATATTTAGTATTTCAAAAAACATTTTTATTTCAAGTTTTCAGTTTTTCTGCATTTTGAAACTGTCGCATCCGCTTCCCGAAAGAGAAAACAAGAAAAAAAAAACCACTTATTCGTGGCATCTTTCCCTTTTTAACAGTCTTTAATAATAATAATAATAATAATAATAATAATAATATTTACTTTAAAAATATATAAAAAGCCGAAGTTCGATTTCAAGTTGTTTTCGTGTTTTCAGATTCCTTTTCAAGTTTTCTATTTTTTCTTTTCTTATATTTTAAAGCTACCGCATATGCTACCCGAACGGAAATATCAAGGAATTAAAATACCTTCTTATTCACCGTACTTTTCTGGTTTTCTGGGTATCTTTGGTTTTGAAAAATAATATTTACTTATTTCGGAAAAAAAAATTCAAGGTCGATGCGCATTCGTTTTCATCTTTTATGTTTTTACTCTAATTTTAAAAAGTTATTTCCTTTTTTTCGGACGAAGAAGATACCCACTTACTCTCGGTCTTTTACCGGTTCTAAGAATATCTTTGGTTTAAAAAACTATTAAAATTTACTATTTCTAAAAAATTAATTTCTTGAAGTCGTTTCACGGATTTCACAAACATTTGTTTTTTCTCGGTGCCTTTGAATATTAGCGTTTCCCCTTTTAAGAGAATTGCGCTTTTGAACATTTTCCGAGGGGTTTTCGTTTCTGCATATGTCCGGGAAAACCTCCACATTTTCAACACAAGTTATCAAGACACTGGAAGATATTCTTTCGTATTTTAAAACAGTGTGTGTGTGGAAGGGTGGGGGGGGGGGGGGGGGTTCAAAGTTTGATATATGTAAGCGTCAGAAATTAAACCAGCAGGCACTATAATGGGACCCCTTAGTTTGGAAACATTTTCGTTTAATAAATATAAAATCATACAAATTCGAGGTTCCTATGCAAAAACAGACCAGACCGTGCGTAGCACGCCTGGTGTACACTGCCAAAGACAATGGGGCCTCCGATTCTAAGGTTTGTTTGAATAGATTTTCATTTAAGAATGTGAAATCATATAAATTCGAGGGTGTGTCCTGCCGAAGGCAGTGGGTTCCCCAACAGAAATTCGTGTGAAAATATTTTCGCCTAAAAATATAAAATCTTTCAACACTGATTTTAAGTATATTTAAGGTTATTATCACGGGTCCGGGAATTGCCGGGAGTGTTAGCTAGTTAATACTAAAAAGCAATATTTCTGAGAAAATCATTTTTTTCTTCACGAAGCATTTCATTTTATCATGCAATATTAATCCTAAAAATATGAAATTATTCTTTTACGTCTCAAATTTAAAAAAAAAGTCTTTTTGAAAAAAATTACACTTTATTTTACTTTTCTTTTACTAATTTTCAATTCTAAATAAATGTAACTTTACACCATGGATCCTTCAGCTTTCACATGATTTTCAAGATTTATTGCGTATATTGAGTAAATCTTGGATAAAATTCCGTGCATAAGAAGTTTCTTATTAAAATAAAATCATACTATAAGTGCGCTCTTACAATGGAGTTTTAAGTTAATGTACAGTCATCAAAAAGTCATCATTAATTCTTCATAGTAATCAAGTTTTTTTAACGGACTCGGCCATTTTAACATGACTATGCTTCTATTTCGGTAAAAATAGTCAAATTTTAGATTAAATTCTAAGTAATATCATGAAGTTTCATGCATTTGAGAAGCTGAACATTTCCTTTTCTGTAATCATGTGACGATAATCTTTTCTCTCTATGATAAAACATGCTTATGATCTTCGTTTAAAATTTGCCTTGTCTTTAAATTAAAAATCGTCCTAGGACACGTACCATGTGGCATATGCCAAAATCCTACGCTGTCTACTTATTTTATAAATTGTATTGACAAATGCATGTTTAATTTCTACACGAAAAAAAAAATTCTAATTTTTTTTTCTGGGTTTTTTGTTTGTAAGATGGCCAATAAATTCCTCCAGATCAAATTAAGACACTACTGTTTTTTTATAAATTAATATACTGACCAAAGAACTAAATAAATGTTGTGACATTCTGCTTCTTAACCCTTTGACTGCGGCAGTACTGCTATCGTGCCGTGGAACGCACATGTCTTCCCATATAATAGTGATAATTGGTAACCCACGGTCCACATGGTGAAGACCCTTAATCTAATCGATCCATGGGAAGGTTTTAGTGTTAACTCGAATAATGACTGAGATTTTGCAACTTGCATTTCGAAAAAGTTGGCGGATGACGAGAATTATTCATCAAATGTATTTAAGCGTTTAAATAAGTTTAAAAATCTTCTTTCTGCTGTCGTTGTCTCCAAAGGTAAAATTTAAAATAAAATCAGACATACTGGAATAATGTTAGCGAAGTTACTTAAAGTGGCAATGTGGTGGTATGAATTAAAACTTCGCGAATTGAAATAATTTATTTTAAACGAGTATAAAAGTGCGTGTTTCAAATCAAGTTAGTTGAGATCCAAAAGCTAAAACAAGGTAAAATATCATAGAAATATGAGATCACAACAAGTATGATCCATCCATAATAACTTGTTAATCCTCATTTTTTTTTAAATTACAAGTATTTTTACAAAATTTTATTTCGCTTCGCTCTTTTAAATTTTGCGCCCTTATGATTCGTGCGCCTGGAGCAGTTTGCTCCAACTGCTCCACGGTAGCTACGACCCTGAGAATAATACAAAGAGAGTATCAATATGAGTAATAGAGAAAGTAAGCAGATATGACGTCACCAAGTGATTATACCGTCATATGAGTTTGAGAGTTTGAGGAACGTATTGAATCAAGATAAAAACCCGACTATGAAAATATTGGCATATTTTAACATTTTGAAGGTCATACAACAGATTTAATTTTGAAATTGAATTTTTTTTTTTTTTTAATATCGCATTTAGCCGCATGACATATATTATTATGACAGAGTATAATAGCGATCTCGGCCCGCTATCGGACCGGTTCAGATTTTCGAAAAAACGAGAAAAATAGATCGGTAAACTTTTACTTTATAAGAAACATGATCTTTTTTTTTTCTTCTTTTACTTACCCATCATACGTAGTATAGGGTAAGTCTTGTAATCGTTTTGAAAATCGAAAACATTTTTTTAACGGATTTACACGTTTCAGACACTGGAGATTCCGAAAAACATATTTTTAGAAAAAAAATTTTGCCGTCCGTCTGTGTGTCTGTAAACGCTCTATCTCCCGAACAAATTGAGATAGAGACTTGCAATTTGCTATGTACTTAGTATGTAATAATGGGAAGAAGCCTATTTTATTTCAATAACCTCGATTAACCGGAACATTTTTTTTCGGACTCTCGAAATATTTGTTCTGATGAAAGGTATATAAAAATTTTCGAAATTGTTTATTTCAAGGAGTAAATATAAAAGACAATAAAAAAACATAAATTTTGCATAAAACATGAAGTCGATCGGATAATGAGTTGCCGAGATATTTGTAATCCTATTTTCCACACTCTTCGATTTTTCATGACCCTGTATTTCATCCAAATTTCACTTCAAATATATATTTTAATTGGAAATTTGACGCTTAATCAGATGCAATAAACCGCTAGTTAATAGGAGTATTATTTTTGGAGTTATAAGGAAAAACCTCTTTCAAGCAATTCAGTAATCGAGCCTTTTTATGACGTCATCAAGACACGATTTTATTTGAATATCAATGCATTTTATAAGTAGTTTACACATTTTTATTTTAATATTTTACATTATACATATACATGATGGGTAAGTATTACGGTGGCCCCCAACGACTAGTTTTGAAATTGGATTTATTAAAGAAAGGATAAAGTGTTTTGAAAGGAATATTAAACGAAACCCTTTGTGCGATCTTCGATCACACTTACCCACTTGTTACTTACCCATCATACGTAGTATAGGGTAAGTCTTGTAATCGTTTTGAAAATCGAAAAAAATTTTTTGACGGATTTACACGTTTCAGACACTGGAGATTCCGAAAAACATATTTTTAGAAAAAAAAATTTGCCTTCCGTCTGTGTGTCTGTAAACGTTCTATCTCCCGAAAAAATTAAGATAGAGATTTACAATTTGGTATGTACTTAGTATGTAATAATGGGAAGAAGCCTATTTCATTTCAATAACCTCGATTAACCGGAACTATTTTTTTCGGACTCTCGAAATATTCGTTCTGATAAAAGGTATATAAAAATTTTCGAAATTGGTTATTTTAAGAAATGAATATAAAAGACAATAAAAAAACAAATTTTGCATAAAGCTTGAAGTCGATCGGATAATTAGTTGCCGAGATATTTGGAATCCTATTTCCACACTCTTCGATTTTTCATGACCCTGTAATTCATCCAAATTTCACTTGAAAGATAAATTTTAATTGGAAATTTGACGCTTAATCAGATGCAATAAACCGCTAGTTAATAGGATTATTATTTTTGGAGTTATAAGGATGTTTCTTTCAAGCAATTCAGTAATCGAGCCTTTAAAGTTTGTAACGTCACCAAGCCACGATTTTATTACTTACCCATCATACGTAGTATAGGGTACGGATTTTTAAAATGTTTCAGTATAATACAAAGCGAGTATGAATATGAGTAATAGAGAATAGTAAATATATGAGTTTGAGGAACGTATTGAATCATGATAAAAACCCGATTATGGAAATATTCGCATGTTTTAACATTTTGAAGGTGTACAACATGTTTAATTTTGAAATTAATTTTTTTTTAAATATCGCATTTAGTCCACATGACAGATATTATTATGATAGAATATAATAGCGGGCTTCAGCCGGTTTAGATATTCAAAAAACCGAGAAAAATAGACAGTTTTTTTTTTTAGAAAATGAAATTTATTTGGATTTTTAAAAGAAAGGATAAAGTGTTTTGAAAGGAATATTAAACGAAACCCTTTGTGCGAACTTGGATCACACTTACCCACTTGTTTAAATATTTTTGTATGCGAAAGAACTGACAGAACGGATTTTTCCCCAGATCTATGCGATTCCGCTTACCCTAGAATTACTGCAATATATCTCAATTTAGTTAACGTTTATTATAAGGTACAATGTTATTAATATGCGTATGATCATCATCATATATATATATATATATATTACAAACTCAAAATCTTTACATGTTTACTTAAAAAATCCTCTTCGTAAGAGTGGTGTTTCTAGTTTAAATAATGGTAAATAAAATCAACAAATTGATTTTTCAAGCTCATAAATAAGAAAGGACATGCAAACACAGAAGCTTCAACTTTTTACAATTTTATGGGAGCAAAATAAATAAATAAATTAAATTAAATTAAATTAAATTAAATTAAATTAAATTAAAATAATATAGTCATATGTAATTGCAGGAAACGCAAACATTATAAAAGCCTGCAGGTCGCCAAGCAGTTTTCACATACTGTACCTCACTCTGAGTCCTTTGGAAACATTATGAGTGGTGATAGATTTTTACACGGGACTCGGAGTATGCACTTCTATATCGCTTCTTTTTATGTGATACTTCTTTTTGTGACTGACGTTTTAGGTTTGTGGCTTGGCGTTATCATTTACAGCGAGTTGTTTTTGATGAGATATCACTCCTTTTTGTAAGATATTTAATTTCAATTATACGGATTCCATTTTTATTCAGAAAAGAAAAGATAAAAGGGGCAAAAAAAATAATAGTGATGCTATAAACAGAATTATACATCAGAATTATACAATTTATTGAGTGACTTATTCCAATGTACATGTCGCTACCATAACAACTGGGAAACTTTTATATTAATTTCCTTACATTATTTTCATCAGATTATTTATGACATATTTATTTTCCTTTTTCTTTTGTTTATATCACTCTTCCGTTTATATACATTCAAAAAGAAAAAAATTACACAATTTTACAGTAGTTTACAAACTAATTAAAATACTACAGTTTCAGAAAAATGTGGAAAAATAAGAAGCACTTTCCGGTCAACTACAACGATAAGTTTATGGAGCATACTTTACCGAGAATAATCAACATTTTTTTTCCTACGAACCTATTTCTATTAGTATAAAAATTTACAGGGATTTTTATACTAACATATTAAATATATTATTTTTGAAAATTACTGAGCACCTTAGAAGTTTTTTATTTGTTTAAGTTTTTTAACTCAACGTTTCGAGAATTTGAAAAATATAAAATTCGCAACGTTTGCAAAAGTATAAAAACTATTAAAGTGATTTCTGTTCATATAGTCTGTTCATTCCAATTCGGTGATCCTAAAATATAGGTCCCCAATCTCCGGCAGTCCATGAATTAATTAGGACATATGTATGCAACTGTTAAAATGTTCTCAAAGTTGACAATAGAGGCAATAAGTATAGCTCGGCAAATATGAAACACGGCATTGCTTCATCATGGCTTTGTTTCGTGAGGAGTTCGTTCTCCGAACATAAAAATCTCACGCGAAAGTGTTCGTTAACCGAACAGTTCGTTACCGATCACCTATTGTATACGAAATTTAGCATTTTAAGTTCGTCATAGCCGGAGATTTGATGAACGGCAAATATTTAAACGCAAAACTTGTAATCTTGGGGTATCAACATTTTTACATTCTATTACTCAGCGCATGAACGTAAAGTTGGAATTTTGTAATCGCTATTTCAATCAATTCCTAATACGCTAGAATTATATATTTATAAATAAACACAGTTTTTTTAATCGATGAAAATACTATATATTAATAGATTTAGAGCTTAACATCGACGAGATTTCAGACGGACAAAATGATCTTATATTAAATTTTAAAGCAAGATAATGAAACCTTACAGAGATTAAAACAGTGTAAAATCATTAAAATACATCTCACTCAGTAAATATACATCGGTTGTAGTGTAATCAAGATCTTCTAAGAGACTCTGTAAACGAAACGTATATGCTTCAATGCCGCTTTACAATAGAGAGGATGTAGTAACATATTTGAATATCTTGTGTATATACCGACTTTGACAAAAGTTATGCAATTTACTATTGTTTTTCCTCTGTGTTAAGTACAGGAATCACGTACTTCAACGTAAAAATTTGCTAATTACACAACTTTTTAGTGTTATTAAAAAATCTTTTGAGTTACCCTGTAAACGAACAGTAAATTCTACAATTCTGTTTTAGGAAACTAACTTAGGTAGTTCGTAGTAACATATTTTAACATCATGCGCATACGTTCTTTTTGAAAAGAGTTAGACCATTTAATATTTTGTTTGCTTCATCTTAAGTATAGGAATAAATCACTTTAAAGTGGTATACATAAAAAACTAATTAATATTTTTACACGAAATATTAAACATTTGAACTACTTATAAAAACAATTCAAATGCTGCAAACCGCGTAAAAATCAGATAATTACACAACTCTTTAGCCCTATATCAAAACATCTTTTGTGAGACCCTGTAAACGAACCTTAAATGTTAAGATTTTTTATAATAGGAAGCTTACTTGGGTCGAGTGTAATAACATATCTTAATATCATGTGTATACGACCATTCCTAAAAGAGTTGGGTCATTTATTATTTTTTTGCTCTATGTTAAGTATAGGAATCAATAACTTTAAACTGATATAAATCAAAAACTAATTAATATTTTTACATGAAACTTTACAAAGGTTTGAACTACTAATAAAAACGATTCAAATAACGTAAACCGCGTAAAAATCCGATAGTTACACATTGCTGTAGCCCTGTCAACAGTTTTTTGCTCTATGTTAAGTATAGGAATCAATAACTTTAAACTGATATAAATCAAAAAGTCCTTCCGGCCTGTGCCGGGAGGAAAAGGTAGCTTTCCCATATCTTCGTTTTAAAATTTTAGCTATTGTTACATGAAAACAGCAACTTAAAATGTAAATAAAACGTTTACAAAAGATTCGTTAATACTGAACTTGAATAAGAAATTCGCCAAATTATTGAGCAATAGCCAAATTGGCTTCATTTATGAAGACTTATTTTGGTCGCCAAATGTCGCCAAGTTTGGCGAGAATTTGGCACTAACGGATATGAATATATATTTTATGCGTTTGATTGGGAAAATTATTACAACAATGAAAATTTTTTTAATGTGCTGTCTTGTTTCAAAATGTCAGCCTCCCTAGAATTTCAAACTGCTCTATCTCAGCCGTTTTTTAAGATAGAGGTAAAACAAAAAATGCTCTGGAATCCTCGTTTCAAGGCCTAACACTGAATTAAAAAATAAATTTGAATTTTTAACTTTTTTGTATATTTATTTTAGTTTTAAATTTTTAATTGGCCGCCATCTTGAAACAAAATGGCGGACCAAGCTGGCCAACGAACTCGGTCGAGACATTGGTGAGCTTAATACACACAATTAGTTTCATCAAAATTTATTTATAAATACGAGCGTTATCGTATGACATAGGTCAGATATATATATATATATATATATGGATATATATATATATATATATATATATATATATATATATATATATATAAATCAACATTTGAACGGAGGGTGGTTTTGGGGTCTGGGGGTCATGATCGGTGAAAATATATCGAAATTTTCCGGAACTGCTTTCCTCCGAACGGCTGCAATAGGTAGCTTAGCTTTATACTTTTTTGTATTGAAAGCTACCTAAAACTAATTAATATTTTTACATGAAACTTACAAAGGTCCGAACTACTCATAAAAACGATTCAAATAACGTGAACCGCATAAAAATCCGATAATTACACATTGCTGCAACCCTGTCAACAGTTTTTTGCTCTATGTTAAGTATAGGAATCAACAACTTTAAACTGATATAAATCAAAAACTAATTAATATTTTTACATGAAACTTACAAAGGTCCGAACTACTCATAAAAACGATTCAAATAACGTAAACCGCGTAAAAATCCGATCATTACACATTGCTGTAGCCCTGTCAACAGTTTTTGGTCTGAACAAGATTTAAAAAGTGCAAAAAACATGCACTTTTAAAATCGCATTTACTGAAAAACTATTCGTCGGATTTTGCTTTACTTTTGAATTCTTAGTCCCGTGGCTCGCCCCATTCCATAGAATCAAGAATTTTGTTTCTATCATAAATAGAACGCGAGATATAGATGTGTCAAAAACCCGTTTTGTCCCGTCCGCAAAATATAAACTAGACAGAGTTAAAAAAAAAAAAAAATTGTAAAATCGTTTGGCATCCATTGGCGGAAGTTCCTTTCATTTACGGTTCAATGCATTGCTGTTTCTTATGCTTGGCGAGAAACTCTGTCGAGTTTCTATGATTTTCATATTTTATATTATGCATATCCATGATGGGTAAGTATTACGGTGGCCCCCAACGACTAGTTTTTCTTTTTGCAGATTTTTTCTTTTATGAATGTTTTCTGTTTAAGACATTATTTCGTTATAGACCAGTTCCCTTTTGACAGTTTTTATTCCAAAAGCATTGTTGTGTTTACCTCATGGCATTAAATTTGTGAATTATGTTAATTACGGTTGAACATGATTTAAATACTCAATCTTTGTAGAACGAAATGAATTAATATTTTGTTTATAATCTTTTCTAAATTCTGTATTTTAAATACTATTTACAGAAAGAGAAAACCGATTTTGTTAATTTTCTGCGATTATATTTCTTGTACTATTTTATTGATGCACATACATTCCGGTTCCTAAACTCAATCCCCAGCCCAGGATTAATTTATGAATTGTCGGTCATCAAACTGAGCAGACGACATTTCTTAAGAGAAGGGAATCTTTTGATTTTTTTATGGGCAATTTTCTTATGTATAGAATTTTTACATGTTATTTTATTCCGTTTTTCTTTTAATCTTTCTTCTGATATATTTCTAATTTTTATGCATGAGAATAAAATTTAAATTTATTATCGTTCTTTATTTTGCAAACAATCAAACATATATCACGGCAATATTCTGCATCTCCATGGGAACCACAAATTCATTTACTAGGCATTAAAACGTTGACTTGAGAGTTTTGTAGCTGCGTTCTGCTTAAAAATATTTTATAAGCTTTATTCTTTAAGAACTTTTACTTCTAAGATTATTATGAATATCTTTTGAATCGTTTTTATCTTGAAGGTTAGTAAAATGACGAACTTAGAAATAAATGTTGAATTTGGTAAATGTTCTCTCAAAGAAATTGAGGGCGAAGACATTTCTGAAACTTCTGAAGCACCAGTTGATTTTGAAGATATTCCAAGTGGAAATCTTTATTTTGGTGAACATCAAAATGATGCAAAGCATATACCTTTCATGCTGGCACATCATACGAGTTCTACGGATAAAATATTACGCAAAATGTTCGATGAATGGGAACTTCCTCCTCCAAGAATTATCATTATTACTGTTGCAGAAACTGAAGATTCTGCCTCTGACGAATACAGAAAATACAGTCACATGTTAGTTAAGGGTTTGCTTCATGCATTAAATACTACAGAAATGTGGCTATGTACTGATGGGTTAAATCACAATTTTAGTAAAGATATAGGTGCAGCTTTCGGAAAAGAGTTATCTAGACGAAAATTTATCGAAAGTACCATGCGTAATACTAGTTCCGCTTTTCCAGAAGCAGCTTTGATTGGAATAAGTATAAGACAAAATTTAAAAATTTCAAGCAAACTCGACCCACAGAACAAAACAGCTGAAGGAAAGGCTGAAAATAAAAGGAATGTTAATAAGCACCATGGTTATTTTCTATTCGTAGAAGATGATTCTGAAACAAAAAAAGGAATGTCCCGTTTTCTTCAAAATTTTGCAAGTCATGCGAGAAGAAGTGAAGACTATGTAGTAGATGATGAATCCGAAAAAACCTTAGGAAAATCTGAAACTCCGGTGATGGTTCTTCTACTGCAAGGTAAGATAACACAAATTGATTTAATTCTTGGTTATATTAAATGTGGGTTACCCCTAGTAGTGTTTGAGGGCAGTGGTGGTCTGGCAGATTTAATAGCTTATGCCTATCATCAGTTAACTTACCAACCTGAAGGAATTAACGAAGCAGAATATGCTGAAGCGGTTCTAAAACCACAAGTTTCAGATATGATGCGCGAATTATATCCAGATTTTTCAGATATCAAAATATTTTTTCTTACAGAAAAGCTTTTTGATTGCATTAGATATTCTAAAATGCATGATCAAGAATTTATTACAGTGCTGGATCTTTCAGATGTTGAAATTACATCATCCTCATTCTCGTCATACTTATTAAAAGCTCTTTTTAAATCTCAACCACCTCATGTTACTAAAGATGTAAAGCAAATGAAAAAAGATTTATTTTTAACTATGGATTGGAACAGTCCTACAATAGCTAGAGAAGAAGTATTTGATCGATACACAGGAGGTAAATTTCAGATAGATGACGAAATGTTCTTTCGAGCACTAACGAGGCCACACAGAGAAGAATTTGTGTCTCTTTTCATAAATCAAGGATTTGTTATACATTCCTTTCTTGACAGTAAAAATATTTTAAGACTTTTTCAATATTCACTAAACAGAGAATTTTTCAGGAGTGTTGTATGGGAAAATGTTCTTGGATTTGGAGCAAGTTCGGAAATATCAAGAAGTTTTGTAGACAGGACATTAATAAATTTAATAGAAGAATTAACGGGAATTCCTTCTTTGATTAATTCCTATGAACTAGATTGGAATAGTAGTACAATGTATGAAGACCGAACTCCCGAAGAAGCCGAAAGAAAGGCCATGACTGCTTTAGCTATGTGGGCCATTTTATCATACAGAGTTCAGCTAGTTAAAACAATTTGGCGGCATTGTGAACAGCCTATTCATCTTGCACTAGCATGCTGTATAATTTTGATTAAGCTTGAAAGCAATGTTACTGACTTAAATGTAAAAAATGAGATGCAAAAACAATCAAAAGAATTCAGCGAAATGGCTGCAAGTGTTATGACATTATGTTATGAAATTGTCCCTGAGAGAGCTATTAATTTGTTAAAGGAAAAAAACAGAGTTTGGTCACATATAGCTTTGATGGAGTTGGCTGCTTTTGCAAAAAACAAACAGTTTTTGGCTCATTCTTCCTGTCAGAAATATCTAGATAATATGTTTATGGGCTATATTAAGGTAAAAGATTTGCCTTATGGTGATATTACAGTACCATTATGGTTAAAAATTGTTTTATCATCATTTTTAGTTTTCCCTATATTTTTGTGGATTAGATTTGAAGTTCCACAACAAACTGACACATATGAAGAATCTGAATCAAATGAAGTCTCTGAAAAACAAGATCAATCATTGAGTTTAACTGAAAAGCAGCCTGAAGAACAAGATCTATCATTAACAGAAAAACGGTCTGAGAAACAAGATCAATTATTAACTGTAAAACAATCACATCCACCTTTTTTGAATAAACTTTACTATTTTTGGTCTGCCCCAATAACAAAATTTTGGGTTTGCCAAGTATTTTACTTGTTATTTCTAATTCTGTTTAGTACAGCAGTAATTTGGCCAAGTTGTGGGAACATATTTTTGGATTTTTTTACGTGTGTTTGGTTGGCTACAATAATAATAGACTCAATATATGAAACTTATACTTTGCACATGAAGTATTCAAGCATGCCATTGGTGTATAAAGTCTTGGAAATATCTTTAATGACATTATTTTTGTTTTTATATGTTATGGGAAGAATAGTATGGCGATATAGTTTTCTGACACCTTACCCTGCTAAAGTTATGCTATGCATAGCATTATTGTATTTTTACTATCGTTTTATATTGATTACTTTACCGATTTCCTCTGAACTTGGGCCCATGTTATATAGAGTAAGACGCATGACTACAGTGGACTTTTTAGATTACATGAGAATTACAACTCTTGTGATAATCAGTAATGGCATAGCAATACATGCTGTTGTGTTTCCTGACTATCCCTTAAACTGGGAGCTTATCAGAAGGGCATTTTTTGATGCTATAACAGCCTTTTTCCTGTTGCCAATAGATGCATATGTTGGTACACCAAATCCAAGTTGTATAAGGTTAATGCGCCATCCAAATAAGATGTCATTCATAGGATTTCCTCCTGAAATGTGTAAAGTTGGAAGATATTTAAAACCTGAATGTCCAAATCCTGGAGTATGGCCTTATTTAATTGGATTTCAATATATGATTTTTCTGCGTTTGATCTTAGTTGTGATGCTGTTTGCTCTTTTCAGTAATACTACTAAAAAACTAGATGAAGAAGGAAAATATATTTGGAAATATCAGCGATACGCATTGGTGATAAATTTTGCTAATCGTTTAACTCTTCCTCCTCCACTTTCTATTTTAACATTAATGTACTTAGTAATTAAATATTTGTTTTACTGTACTTGTAATTGTGTAAATAGATATGTGAAATATGCTAAACTAAGAGGCTTTAGAAGACGAGATACATTACCCCCAAAAGAAAATCTAACAGAAATTGACTTTCAATTCTGGAAAAATTTAGCTATGCAATATTATAAGAAGAAGAAACAAGAAAAAGCTGAAGAAATCACAACGGAAAAAAGGATGGAACAGGTTAATGCTCTTAGAGATGATCTTAACAAGCAGAGGAGATCAATTAGAAATCTTGAAGGTCACTTGAGTGCAATTTTTACATTAATAGCAAATGCACATCAATATCTGAAAGGCACTGGTCTGCAAGTTTCTGTTCGTGAGAGAATTGAAGCAAAAAATGTTCTTCAAATATTTTCAAGAATATCTCCATATCCTAACACTATGGTTGCTAGATTTCCTGTATCTGATAATCATGTTCCTTGGGATATTAATTGGACTAGATATGATCCGGTATCCATTACACTTCCAAATTCAGATTACCCACCAGATCTAAGACCATACGTAGATGTAGATATTCAAAGAATGCGTGAAGATGAAGGAGATGAATTTCGAATGCCTAATTTTAATTGGAATATGATTTTTGAAACTCTTGCTGGAGATGTAGTTGATAGAAAGTCGTGGATTACAGACAAAGTTGGTCAGACATCTAATTATGAGCTAGATTCAGAAGGACTTCCCAAAAATCCTAAAGGTAGAACTGGCTTGAGAGGGCGTGGTAGTTTACCAAGATGGGGGCCTAACCATTACATCTATGTGGTGATAACGCAGATTCATGAAGAAGAAGATCAGCTATTTCAATATACAGATATTATTCTTGTATCTAAAAATGGTAGATTTAGTTTACCTGGAGGATATGTTTATACAGAGAATAGATATGAAGTATTAAGACCCCTTTTTGATACTGAAGGAACATGGAACGGATCCGATGACATGATTAGCTTTTTCAAATCACTGCATGGGATTAGAAGAAAGCCTGTTTGGGAAAAGGCAAAAAAGAGCATCAAAGAAGAAGAGGAATTTACTGCTGAAATGGTAAAATGTGGGTACATGGATGAAGAAACTAATACAGATCAAGCTTGGTGTGAAGCAGAAGTGTGGCATTTTCATTATAATACTGAAACGACTGTGAAAGAGAAACTTAAAGTTGAAGCTGATTGGCATTTGTTGACTTATGAAGTCCTCGAGAAAGTTCCTGCAGGTCAAGCTTCTGTAATACATAAAGTAGCTAAAAAAATGAAAGCTGTCTTGGAAGCAATGTAACTTAAATGGAAATGAAAATTAAAAATACAGTTCCACTTAAATGACATTTCTTATTGAATTAAACATTTCTTAATTCTTCAAACAGGACAGTTAGTATCTATTTTAGCATTAGAATGTTTTATATTTCTAGTTTCATCCCTTTCATTTAAGTAGTCAAGTCAGTTTTAGGATTTTATTTAATAGCTTCAAACTGGAATTTTTCAGCCAATAGATAACAGTTTAAAAGCTCTACTCAAGTAAATATTTTTTTTCTATTGAATTCTTTACTGTTATAGAAACTACAGTAAATTACAGCAGTTGGTCAAGAAAAATAATTTAACATTATTGCCTTTGTAGCAAGTGCTTGATTAATTGATGGAAAACTTCAAAAGATATAACTTTTACACTTCAGCATCAGAGAACAGAAAACGAATTCAGCCTAAACAAAACAAATTATACTACTGTCATTGTATAATGTATTATGGTTTTCTGCACTTAACATTTGTATTAAGAAAGTAAACTGTGGCAAAAATAAATATCTATTTGAGAATTTCATTGTTATTTTTTTATTTAGTTTTGAATTTTAATGTTTAATGATTTTATAAATAGTAGGAAAGTAGTTAGAACAATCATGATCTTTTTAATTACAATAAAAGTTATAGTTATATATGTAATTGGAGAGTAATATATGTATATCAATTCATATTGATATGCTGGTGTAAAACTCAATACAAAGTAAAGAGCTCAAAACTCATAAAAATGAGAAATGCATATATCCTTTCAGAAGAACTTTTTGTCTTTGCTTCATCAGGCACAAAAGAATATGCTATCACTGTTTAAGAGCAGGACCAAGATTTGCTGTTGCTCTCAAAGTAGCAAAACTTCTTTTCATGTGTGATGAAGAAAGACTTAGAAATTATCAGTCTGCTTGATGACATCAAGAATGTTTTCTTGCTCAGCTCAATTTTGTGTAGTTCCCTAGTATACATACAGTTACATATTTCTTCTGAAATTGCTATTAATATGGCACTTTTACAATATTAATTAGGCAGTTACAATGTAGAAAGAAAAAAAAGAGGGTTACTATAATTAATATACTATTATATGCACCACTGCTAACATGGTGTAACTTCCTGGGACGGATAATACAAAACTCATTGTGCGTTTCTCATTTTTATGCTGTTTTTAAGTATTTCCTCTGCATCCTTTTAATATTGCTAACTTTATTTGTATTTTAATATCGATACACGTTATAGAATAATACTCACCATAATTTCAAATATACTTTCTATATTTTTAACACTTTCTTGTTGACAAGTATACTCGGTAATATCTATTTTTTTTATTAAAAACATTTATCAGAAATTTTAAATTTTAATCTTTGCTTTTCTTAATCACAGAATGTCATTAAATACGATGAAAATTAAAACAAGAACGAAAAATCATGCATCAAGTATAGATTATGTAACACTTTCCAACGCTTCCAAAATAATTTTACAAATCATTACCGTTTAATAAGCTGAAAGATAACATCTAAGTAAACAATTTGGAAAACGCATAACATATTTAAAAACGTAATTTCAGCATATTTCCGCACGTAATATTTCCAACATATACAATATTCGGAAAAATATCCGAATACTTTTATTCAGCCCTGTATAAGATCTATAGATTTGTATATAAACTACATAGGATGCTAAATTTTAGTTTAGTTAGGAAACGCGTAGCACAGTTGTCAATAAACGGAAATGTGTTTGCGAACTTTTGTGCTGCCCTGTATATGAAATACAGAATTTTTACACATCAAGTAATAGACAAAAAGTGAGTTAAATTTAAAATCGCGTTCAGCAACTTAAAACACACTTTCAGGAATAATTGTTAACAGACAGTACTCTGGGGATGCCAATCCAGATGCAGGTCTCCCATCTGGAATTGGTTCAAAATTAGGAGACCTGGGGGGATAGTACAATAGACCTCTGGTCGCGGTGCTTTGGCTTTCGAGCCACCCCCCCCCCCAAGTAATACAGTAACAGACAGTAGAGAATTCTTTTGTGTGTCTCTGTAAATGAACGATGACTGATATACACATAATATTCTGTAGTATGCCTCTTGTAATGCACCTTAGTGATATATATAAATTTCAATGCATTTAAAATAGTGAAACATTATTTAATTAAATCGCAAATGATTTTTCTCCTTAGACATAATGTAATGGAATTCTTTTGACTGTCCCCGTAAAGTAACTATAAGTGCTATGCACACCCTATTCCATATTAAGCTTATTGTAATGCACCTTAGTGATATATATCAATTACAATGTGTTTGAAATTGTGTAACATCATTAAAATAAACCGCAAATGATTTTCCCCCATAGACCGTAATGTAACGAAATTCTTTTGAGTGTGTCTGTAAAAAAACTATAAGTGCTACACACTTCAGTTGAAATAAGGAACATGCTATAGATAACGACAATAACATATAAAAATTGCAGGGCAATCCGAGCATATTTACGGGAGTTAGAGCACGGACAGACAGCCAGACAAACCGAAGTCATAAACACTTTTCAACTAGGTTGGAAAGTGTTAAAAACATGCTAAATTGGCAACATTGCCGGTCAACAATGTGTTAAATAACTTTGTACAATTTCTATTTATATGACATTATAGATGATGATATAGTTTTTTACGTGAGAAAGGTAAGTTTCCATTCAAAAATAATACCGTACAAAATAGAATTTCACTAAATGCTACGACATTTGATTAAATTTTTTGTATTTATTTTCTGTTATTGTCAAAGAAAGTTTATATTTTCTGTTACATGCACCAAAGAAAACATAAATTCTCATTTATAAAGCAGAGGGATTTTATTATGATTGCTTCAAGATATTTCTGATTGCTGTTTTAACGATTTATGAGTGCGAATGTACAGAGCTCTGTTATTGTGATTGCCACATTTTCATTTATTTTACCCAGAATGTCCTCATGGTTAACATGGTTTGTTATTAAAATCTCTCGTAATACTTTTATGTTAGCCGGGCACCAGTGATATATATATATATATATACAAAAATATATACATATGTACATATGTGTATCTTATATGTGTGTATGTATACATATGATATGTGTATATATATATATATATATATATGTTACGGTCAATATGATAAATCCGGTCATTATTAATAATAACTGGTTACTATTAATAATGACCGGACATAAAAGCCAGTTATTATTAATAATGACCAGACATAAAAGCCAGTTATTATTAATAATAACCACAATCATTATTAATAATAACTGTGGTCATTATTAATAACAAGTTGGAAATTGTATGTCAAACGTGACAAATGAGGTGCGTTCGTACTATAGCTAGTTATATAAATATTCAGATCTTGATGATTTTTAATTCTGTGAAATGAATTATATCGTCTGCAGATTAATTTCTGTCATAAAATAAGTATCTCGGTCGCTTGACGATTAAACCTCGGAAGCTCCTCTAACAAAAAAGCACCAATTTAAAAAAAAAATTCAAATTTCTTAATAAATATTTTTATTAATATCTCCTAAAGTTTTGATTCGATTTTTTAAAAAATTGAAATGTCTCGACAAGATTCTGCAAAGATAATATATCTTAAATTTCAAACCATTCGGTTGGGTAGTTTTTGTGTTGTTATATGTGGATGGACGGACAGACAGACAGACAGACGGACGGACTAAGCGACGACAATAGGTGCTACGTATTTATATAATTATGAACGCATCTAATAACCAGTTATTATCAATAATGACCGGATTAATCGTATTGACCATAACATATATTATATATATCATTGACGCCCGGCTAACATAAAAGTACCTTACTCATTATTAAACAAAAAACAGTATCTTGACAAAGAAATTATAAAATAGATTACAGCAATACATTTAAACAAACAACACAAACTATAATTACAATAAAAGATTACGGTTTGCCTACTATTGGTCATAGTTTTTGACAGCCAAGAACTTTACCTGTTGCAGGTATATAGTTGTTGTCAATATGTTAATATTCATTTCAAAATTATCAATGTCTGCTTGATGACATCAAATGCATGTTTTCTTGCTCAGCTTAATTTTGTGCAGTTTCTACATGCATTTCCCTAGTTACATATTACTTCTGAAATTGCTATTATTTTTATAATGTTAACTAGGCAGTTACAATGTAGAAGGGAAAAAAAAGGGTTACTATAATTAATATATTATACCAGAAGGGCCAGTGCGAAGTTTTCGCACTGAAATCTTTGAGATTGTTTCCTGGTATGTTTCAGCACTAATTTTTAATTAAATGATTTTTTTAAAAATCAAACAACGTGTTTTAACGAAATGTGGGTGTACTGTGTCAGAAACTTGTTCAAGAACTTTTCGAATGATACCCCATTCATCATTGTACGTTTTATATGTGCATAGAAAAGAGGAATGACGACAACTGAAACTAGTCGTTGGGGCCACCGTAATACTTACCCATCATGTATATGTATAATGTAAAATATTTAAAAAAAAATGTGTAAACTACTTATAAAGTGCATTGATATTCAAATAAAATCGTGGCTTGATGACGTCATAAAAAGGCTCGATTACTGAATTGCTTGAAAGAGGTTTTTCCTTAGAACTCCAAAAATAATACTCCTATTAACTAACGGTTTATTGCATCTGATTAAGCGTCAAATTTCCAATTAAAAATATATATTTGAAGTGAAATTTGGATGAAATACAGGGTCATAAAAAATCGAAGAGTGTGGAAAATAGGATTACAAATATCTCGGCAACTCATTATCCGATCGACTTCATGTTTTATGCAAAATTTATGTTTTTTTATTGTCTTTTATATTTACTCCTTAAAATAAACAATTTCGAAAATTTTTATATACCTTTCATCATAACGAATATTTCGAGAGTCCGAAAAAAAATGTTCTGGTTAATCGAGGTTATTGAAATGAAATAGGCTTCTTCCCATTATTACATACTAAGTACATACCAAATTGCAAGTCTCTATCTCAATTTGTTCGGGAGATAGAGCGTTTACAGACACACAGACGGACGGCAAAATTTTTTTTCTAAAAATATGTTTTTCGGAATCTCCAGTGTCTGAAACGTTTAAATCCGTCAAATTTTTTTTTTTCGATTTTCAAAACGATTACAAGACTTACCCTATACTACGTATGATGGGTAAGTAATAATATAATGATGATTGTTTGTATATAAGAAAATGGGAATAGATTGCCATAAAATATTTTGTCAAATTTTCTTCTCTCGCCAAGGTTATTTCTCTAGGTTGCCAAGATCCCTATACTGAAAAAAAACAAAAAAAAAAAAACAGAAATATTAAAACACTGAATCAGACGTTTAGGGAATTCATATGAAAGCATTTCCTCAGATTTTGCAAAACTGTTTCAGAAAAGTCTTAAATAGATAAATCAATATTTGGTACATCACTTTTTTGCAAGCCTATGGGAAATTAAACATGGGATGTCCAAACTTTGTGGTCCAGCAGCCATTTAAGTGATGTCAGACTTCGCTGGCGTATTAACAGCTTAATGAAATATTAAAAAATAAATACTTAAATTTTTTAGGAATCCTAATGAACTGTATATCTAAATGGAAGATAATCCTTAAATTACGTAATCTACTGGTGCTCCGATACAGTATGCATATACATAGTCATGATTAAACAAAGAAAACAAATAACACGTGACGTACGCGTAAAAATTAAATAAAAACCAGATTAAAAGCTCGATATTTTTTCAAAAAGTACATGCAAGAAATAAATTGACAATCGTATTTTAATTGCATTATAGGTTTACGTCATCTGTTAATGCAGTATTTTATTTTTGTGGCAACACTGATTTGAGAAAACCTTTCATTTCATTTATGAAAACAATGCCGATTTAATTTTTAATTAACAGCAATTTTTAATCGAAAAGCATGTTTTAAAAAATGTAAGTGTACTATATCAGCAGCCTGTTCAAAATCCTTTCATATGGTATCTCATTCGTCATTCTGCGTTTCGTATTTTCTGAGAAAAAGGGATGTTGACAGGAGAAATAATATATATGATGTGCCATTGTTGACACGGTGTATCTTCCTGGCAAGAATAATACAAAAATACCATTTTCATTTTATGAGAGTGGCACAGGGTGTCTATGCTTGATCAGCAACAAATTTTTCTGACTTTTCCAGATTTTCCATATCAATAAAAACAAAAATGTCAGGTACCGAGATTTTGTGATGTTACACACAAAAAACTTTAAAAGTTGTGAATTTGACAGTGGAATTTACACAGCTGATTCTGAAGCACAAACTACTGATTTGTAACAATTTTTTGCAAAATTTACAAATTGTTGAACATCAAGATACTTATTTCATGGTTAATGATTGCTTGTTGCAGCAAATTTTACATTTTTAAAGAATTTTTTTAAAAGAAATATAGATAAAAATCATTCTATATTTCTTGATGAGAATATATATATATATTTTACATGCTAAACAATTTGCAGATACATACTTTTAGCATCAGGTTCTATCCATTTTTTTCAAATCAGGATGAAATTATTTATCACACATGTCACAGTTAAATACAGATTGCTTTGACATATTTTAATACAAATAATAAATATTTGATAATTAAGATAAGAAATGTTCAGTTCTGAAACACAGATAAGTAAACAGACTGAATCACCTAATCAATCCTAGAATATTCAGTACAAAGTTTCAGTGAAGTTGGAATTGAAAATCTCTTAGTTACAAGGAAGCACTGAAAGAGGGCAGACAAAATGAATTGCACGAGAGGTTGAAATACTCTTTACAGTACTTATGAAAAGCAAAGTTAGACTTTCCTGATGCTGCAATTTCATATCCTTAGTTTTATAACAAGAAAATTCTTTTTTGAAAGTTTCAAATTTTTATAACTTTTTCTCAGAACTTTCAATTTTCCTGACTTTTCCTCAGGAATGGTAAATTTCCACGACTTTGAGTCCATTTACATTTTCCTGACTTTTCCAGGTGGCTAGACACTCTGGTGACAGTACATAAATTCACAGAATATTCATAGAAATATATGGATGCACACCAGAAGCATAAGAATTATAACAGTTATTAAAGGAATGTGGGAATCTTGAAATCAAGTTTCAGTGTTTATATCT
The DNA here is from genome assembly GCA_963931845.1 of Maratus michaelseni. Classification (NCBI taxonomy): domain Eukaryota; kingdom Metazoa; phylum Arthropoda; class Arachnida; order Araneae; family Salticidae; genus Maratus; species Maratus michaelseni. Next base: position 127,403,880 of record OZ007594.1, on the reverse strand, counting down.
TTATTTTTTGGCCATAGCATCATTTTGGTGCTCTGAAGTCAAGAATACATTATTTTATTATATACTTTTATGAAAAATCGTACAATGTGAATAATACCTTTGAAGAATTTAATCACATTCATTATTTGATGATTGCTGCCATATAAAATCTTTTAAAATGATAATCATCGAAAAAGCAAACCTTGAAATAAAAAATTATTTCTAAGTGGGTTTAATAACCACTTAATGCGCTTGTTGACATGAAATAAGCAGTTTACCTGTTTACCACATTTGGCACAAAATTATGACTGGTGTTTGTCTAATGGAAAAGTACCAAAAGGTTTTAATTTCATGCTTATAATATTTGCAACCCGTGCAAAAGGACGGCTTTAAATTTGGTAAGGGAAAAGAAAAGCAAAAATTTTCCTCTTTTTTTTTTCCTTTTTTGCTGTTTGGCTGTTTTTGCGACTTTGGAAATGATTTCTGTTTCTGCAGAATGATTTCACTGTTAATGAAGTTTGTCGAAGAAAAGCCTAATAATTTTCCACTACAGGGTTTACATTATAAATTATATAGAAAAGCTTATCTAAATTCTGTTAAATGGATATTTTATTATTACAAAGTAATTTCTTTAGAAGAGTAAATATCTAATAATTTAAGTGATTAAAGGGAGCAACAACACTTGTGAAATCCTAAAAACAGCATTATATTAAATTCTCTTATCTTTGAAACTGCTGAAGTGATTCCAATACTTTTGGCAGTAACGAAGCTATAAATTGACTGTCTAGCAAGAAATGAAAATAAAAAATGCAGTAGTTATGTATCTATAATTCTGGTTTTCGCTTTTTTTTTTAAAGTAATATTCTTAAAAAGGAACTCATTTCCCAGAAAAACAAAATTATTGAAAAAATATAGCTAATTATAATACAAATAAAATAAATAAAGAAAGAAAGAAAAAAAGAATTACTGCAATCACTTCTGTAGCTCCTGGATGAAGATACATCAACATCAGCTGTTTTCAATAAAATTTCATTGTTGTTTGCCCTAGTACTACCATAATTTATTCCTGTTTATAACAGTTGAGTTGTTGTTGGAAGATAGATATATTGATTTTTGGGCTTTAGTTACAATAATGTCTGATAATACAAGTGTTAAATAAAGTGAATATAAATAAATGATACTTAAAATATTTGGTAGCTTTTATTATTATTATATAAATTATACAAATGATGTTTTATATACAACCTATAAAATGAAATATGTACATACTTTTTAAATGATGTATGAATATAATCAATGTTTCACAAAATAACAATTTTTAGACAATATACTTTAAACAGCATTTTAAAAGAAAACAGATTTAAAACTAATATGAGATATTAAATTTTTTTCTCACTTTGAATCATGCTCCAAGTTAGAGAAAATACTGATGATGTAACATGATTTTTGTTTAATTATTGAAAGATGTCTTAGTAAACTATAATTACAAATTTTATACAATGCATTTTATTTTTAACAAAAAAATCAATTTTATTAATACAAAAATGTTTTTAAGTTTTTAAAACTTTAAAAATATTGCATTTCTTTAGTGATCAATATTTATATCATCTTTAAAATTTCATGATTGTTTTTGCTTCTTTTAGTAGAGAAAAGAACGATAAGGCAGTATATGTATATATTAGATGTTTCATAGATAAGTGCAAAGATTTAGTATTTAAATACATTTTTTCAAAAAAATTACATTTAACTTGTTAGAACAGTTTAGGAAATACACTGGAAGTAAAGTGCTAACAAGAGTATTTAGAAACAGTTTAATTTGCCTACTTCTAAATACTGACTTTTCCCTTGCAAAAAGCTAATGAGCTTAAATTATGTTTTAAATTACAACAGTTTTTATGTGAACTTATATCGACTTCCTTTAACTATTGAATGAAGTTTAGTTTTAATGTGCAAAAAATAGATGGTGCAACAGCAATAATAATCAGAGAAATTCAATCAATTTACATTTCACGAGCTTGTAATTTTGATCAGGAACATAGACACTATTTGATTCGACTTTGAGGTCATAAATAAATATCAGTCACAGATGATTAAAAATAATTGAACTAAAATTAAAAAAAAAAAAATTCATACATTTAATATTTTATAGTTTCATGTAACTCCCCAGAATGCATACTATTTTATTCATTTAACTGATTTTTTTTTTAAGATAATTAAATAAAAAATAACAAAATAATTTATAATAATTTCTTTTGTTACAATAAATCACCCAAGTCTTTGTCTGAAATATATTATAATATTTTCCATACAAAAGCAACATATTTAACAATCATCTGTTAATATTACTGAATTAATTTTTGTTTAAATTAAGAGTATTTTTCCATTTTCGCGGTCACTTCATGAAAAGACATTTTACCGGAGTTTCAAAAAATATTAGTGTCGGTCTATATAGAAACAAAATGTACATGAAATGCTTTTTAGTGTTTGTCAAATCAAACACAATTTCATACACAAGGCAGCTCAAAATGTAAAAACTTCAAGTAAGTCATTAAAACAGACATTTGCATAGTGCATCATTAAATGACTGCACTACTGCATCTGCATAGTGCATCATTGTTTGAAATATTTAAGCATTATTAAATGCTCAGTTTTGAAATTTAAAATATATTTCTCACAATTATGCTCTCTATTCCAAGTGCTTTTCTTGATGATTTACAAGATCTGCTAATTTTTTTAAATTCTGTAATATACTGAAAATAATGTTTAATTGCACTAAAGACTGCCAAGTGCTTTAAATTCAACAATTTATTGTCATTATTAAAAAAGAACTTTCATTTTTAAAATAAGAGAATCATTTTTTGAAAATCTAATGAAGTGCCTTTTCTAGTATAGGTCATAGAACAAAGTATATATAATTATAACAAAAATTAATTCAATAACATAAGCAGATAATTGTCTCTTGATTTTGAATAATACTATACATTTTATTTTCATATTTATAAAAGTTGACTTTTGTTAAAGATTCAGTACAGTCCTCTGACTGTTGTGACAATATTTTATATCTTTTCATACAACTATGAATTTTACGACCAAACATAATTTAATTTCTGAAAAATACCGAACAAGTAAAAGTGTAAATGTGAACAATTTATTTTAACAGAAGATAAATTTAGATTTTGTAAGTGTCAGATCACTTTTGTGAGCTACTGATGTATGTACCTATTTTCATTGCCTTGTAACAGTTTATTAGAGGCACAATTCACATTTGTTAGATTTTGAAGAACAAAATATTACATGCCATTTCATACGATTTTAATATATTCTATATGGAAACTGATTTATCCATCTTTTTAAAAATATTTTATTATTTGAAAACTTTTCCAAATTTGATAGATATGCAGATATTTTACAGGTAATTATTACATTAGCATAACAAAAATATTTATCATTTTCAATCATGCAACATTTTTACAGTTAAATGTTCTTTTATAAATAACACATTAATCACAATGAGAAAAGCTTTTTGCTGGTACTTAATTTCAAATGAATAATTTTATTTCATACATACATAAATCAGATTTTTGGCTGTCATTTTTGTTTTATTTTTATATCTCTGGCTTTGCTTGCTTTTTAATGTCACAAATTTTTGAAAAATATATAAATACTAATTTAATCAAATATTAAAAGGATGTAGCATATTTAAAATACATTATATACAAAAAATTTATAATTTCCTTTTCACTAAAACATAATAAAAACATATCATAGTTTTTATTGCTGACACGCAAAAGAGAATAATGAACTTTTAACAAAGCTTGAATGATAACAATTGTTCATTACTGTGACAGATTGTGATATAATTATTTATATCATCCACAAACAAATTTTCTTATTTAGTATGCAATTTAATTAGCAATGAATAATAGCATCTTACAAAAAATCATTAATAAACATCACTTTAAATTTTTATTTTAAAATATGGCATAATCCCCCCCCCCCCCCCAAACAAAAAAGATAAAATTTTTATTGAAGATTTTAATTATCTAGTAATTTAGATAAAGATATTTTATATATTTTTTTACCATTTTAAAGACTACAATGTAAATTGCTCTATACTTAAAACTACCTAGAAAAGTATTTCAATTTCATTTAGTACTCTTTATTAAGGAGCTGTTGAGCAATATTAAAATGCATTACTGGAAAAAAAAAAGGCTACTCATTGAAAGTTAAATGAAATTCATATATATTAAATCATCTTATTAGCAATTCATTAAAAACAAATGGCATGCTATAATATAAATAAATAAGTAAATTTATAAGAAAAATGAAATTTCTGCAAATGAGTAGTAATAGTTCTCAATAACAACAAGAACATTAAACAAACAGGGCTAGTTTTGATGGAAACTTTAATTCCCTTAATAAACTTCATTAGAACGAACATTCATCTCAATGAAATAAGCAATCAGCAGTATTGTAAAAATGGCCTATCTATAATTTTTATAAATTAGTAAATGCTTCACCTATTAAACAGGTGATTAGGAAAAAAGAAAAAAGTCAAATATGGAAAGGACCGAGCAAGAATGATAGAAGACAAGCATGAATAATGAATTACAGATAAAAAATTTGGTTGAAAAAAATTGTAAAAGAATACAAAATAAATAAAATGGAATATGATAAAAATTAATACTAAAAATAAATAAATAAATAATTTTTTTTTTTTTGCATATATTTCCAGCCCAACTTCTTTTTTCCTTATCAAGAATTTGGGAATGAGAAACACTGAGCTGAAATGATTAAATAAGATATGCAAATACCTTAAACTTGCAAAACGTTTTCTTGAATCCCAAATCACAAAATAAAAACTGAAAAACATAAATAAATTGAAAAACAATAGTTTGTTTTCTGCTTATGAGATGGAACAGAATATAGTAATCATTTGAAATGACAATATTCAAAACAAAGAAGAAGAGTGGAGGTTTATTTATTTAATAGTCCAAGCTTTGAATTTAACAACTTGGTCTCTTCCCCATTTTTGTTTGTATCAGTTTTGAATTATTATTATTACTTCTTTTTCCTATATAAGAAGAGAATTAGGAAACCTTATCTATTAAAAAGAATGGACTGTTCTGGTAAGCTTGTGGGAAGAAAAAGAAAGAGACTAAAACATGTAAATGAAACAATTACATTCTTCTCACTTTCTAAAATATTAAGATGATTTTTAATATTAAATTCATGTTTAAAAATTATTGATGCCAAAACAACAAAAGAGGCAGCGCAAAAACTGTGTATAATGATAAGATTTTAATTTTACTTAGAATTCAAAATATTCTACAAATAGGAAAAACAGAATTTTAAAATGCAGTACAATAAAAGTAGTTTTAAATAAATAGTGAAACAATGTTGATCAAAATTCTTTTCAAGCTCCAAAATAAAGTAGGCATGCCAACACTAAAAATTCTACTTATAATAATCTAAAAATTTAGTTTCACAGGATAAAATATTTTATACTCTATATGAGATAAATTACTATAGAATCAAAGAAACAGCTTTGTTAGGGTTTTTTTTTCTTTCTTTTTGCTGATTATTTTTAATCAATGAAACTTTTTCATTATTTTATTCTAATAAAAAATTACATTTTACTTTGGGAATATTACTTTTTAAATGAAATACATTCTAGAATGTAAAATTTTAAACTGTTATTTGTTATTCATTGAAGCCATATAAAAGTAGAAATAAATTACAAAATTGAAAGAGTTGTGCTTTGCTAATAAAATAGAACGAGTTGATGCTTTGCAGATTGTAGAAAAGTTAAATGAAATGTAAATTCAATGAAAAGAAATGAGGAACATAAAAAACTTAAAGAAAAGTATTCAAATCAGAGAGTAATTCAGTTTGCAGATTGTAGAAAAGTTAAATTAAATGTAAATTGAACGAAAAAAATGAAGAAGGTAAAAAAAGAAAAGTATTCAAATCGGAGAGTAATTCAGTTTGTTTGAGAAAGGATCAGTGCTTCGAATTAAGAAAAGCTGAGAGATCAAGGGATGATTAGAATGTGATATTGATGAAAAGATGCTGAAAGTTTTGAACGATTATTTAAAAATTCAGAGTGCACATTCATTCTAACCAATCAATATAAAAGGGCCTTAAAAGACTTTTGGATTAAAAACAGATGAATTATGAGATTACACTAAAGAGAGTTGCCAAGGCTTCTTAATTTACAAAAAAATTTGCAATTGATTTTATAAGATTAATCTCAAGTTTAAAGTGTTCAAAATATAATATGAGCTTAATTTTTACCTCTCATCCCTCCTCATGAATGCCTTTTGTTTAAAACTGTTTTGATTGTTTTGATTAGTGTGCTTCAAGACTGAGCTGTTCCCTTTCTACTGGTTCATTCTACCAAAGGATCAGGGCCCATAAGCCGTGTTTCTGGCCCATGAAATAGACTAAAACTTGATTTTGTTATATTGACTTAATTATTTCACTTTTTAGTATTAGAAGGTTTATCCTGTACAATTTCAACAATAGTTTTTGCATTTTGTTCTGATTTATATGACTTACACAAGCTCAAAGTTTGTATTATTCGTAGTTTTTGATGAAAAATACGCAATTTCTCCTAATTTTACCTCAATTATTTATATGAGCGCAATCATGCAACATTTTCTTCTTTACATACATTATAAAATACATCAAAATGTACAATATATGTAAAAATAAAAGTGTTGCAAAGTTGCGCTCATAGTAAAATATATATTAAAAATTGAGGTAAAATTAGGAGAAATTGAGTATTTTTCATCAAAAACTACGAATAATATGAACTTTGAGCTTGTGTAAGTTATATAATAATGAACAAAATGCAAAAAATATTGTTGAAATCGTACAGGATAAACCTTCTAATATTAAAAAGTGAAATAATTAAGTCAGTACAACAAAATCGAATTTTAGTCTTATTTCATGGGCCAAAAACATGGCTTATGAACCCTGATCCTTTAGAATGTAGAACTAAGACGCATTCTTTGGGTCGATATAATGTATATTATGAAAATTGTTCTTTTGCTCCACAGATGATTAATAATTCAAGTTTACAGGTTACAAAATGATAATTTATACATGCACATACATATTTACATGTGCATGGTTTAGATATTTTCTTAGATTTTCATGAACAAAACAACAAAAAATGCATAACCAATAACAATACTAGCCCTCTCCCTGTCTTATACTGATCACTGTGACTTATGAAAGCAAATACAGGCTAAACCTGGGATTTCTCTGCTTTTGGCTCCACCTTTGCACCTTGCCTTTGAGTTCCACTGTCAAAGATCCATTCAATTAAATTTAACTTTGAAAAATTTCAAAACTTCAAGGTAATGATGGGCAATGCCAGGCAGTTGAATTTATATAGTAATTTGAAAGCAGATTGATACATATGAAATATTTGTGAACAAATTCAAAAGCACCTTTAAAAAACTTATTTAGAAATTTTCTTAAATAAAAGATGAAAGTAATGAAAATTAAACTACATTTATCTACAGAGTTATTGAACAATATTTTGTTATTAAAAGCAGTATTAACTGAAAGTATGTGGTTTACCTTATATACCTATATGCTTTTTGAGCTTAAAAAACAGTAATAATATAAGAGAAAAATCGGACATTATAGAAAAATAAAAATATTGACCTTTAATGTTTGTTATGATATCCTATTAATAGTAATAATAATAATAAAAAAAGCTGATGTTCCTAATTACAAGGACAACAAATATAAACTAAATAAAAAAAAACCCATGCAAATGAATGAAACTTGAGGAAATGATTTCCCAAAATGAATTTTTGTAATACGAGTACATTTATAACAACATTCTGATCTTTAAAAATTAACTGAAGTCATTTGAAAAATTTATAATTTGTTGAATCCCCTTTTATGGACAGGTATTATATCATATTTAACTATTAAAAAAAATTTTCAAGTCTCTGGGATCAAATGAGGTATATATCTATACTGTATCTCTGTTACTTCAAAAAGTAAAGAATATTGCTTCTCATTTGTTGTTTTTCTTTATGAAAAATCTTTATATTGTTTACTAAAAAATTTAGTAAGATGTGCAAGCCTTGTAACCAAGAGATAAAGACTGTATTTAAAAATCCCCCCCCCCCCTCCTGCATTAGAAGAATGATGTAAAATAACTGTCTACTAATGTAATTAACATTTTTAAGACATCAGACATTTGTTCAGAAATGTCCCTCAGAATGTTCAATATTTTTCATTTAAAGCATGCCAGTGGCAACTTGAATTGATCACATTCAAGAATTTTTAATTCATCGAAAGAAATTTTTATTTCCAATTTAGGTTCATATAATACATACAGCATACATACAAGAACACTCTTTTAACAAATGAAAGTAATAGAGATTAGAGATGAGTTCAAACTTTTTTCAGAGCCTGAGCCTGAAAAATTTTGCGTCATCAGAACCTGAGCCAGATATTGAATGTATGTCAGTAGAAAATCATTAATAACATTTTAAAATGGCTTCAAGGTTAATTTTCTTTTTAAAAATCCGTTCTTACATAGAAATAAGTATTAATCCTAAATACTCTCCCATGACAACATTTCGTGAAGTCAGATAAAATATTTTGTCTTATTTTCCATGAACAACAATTCAATTCCCTATCAAACTAATTTTTAAAGGATTGTAAATTACTTTAAGAAACTTAGATTCCATTCTTGTTTGTTGATTTCTAGATTACATTCTTGTTATACCAATTTGTCAATAAATAAAAATGCTTTCACTTTGAGCCCGAGCCCAAAGACTGGTATAAAAATCAAGCCTGAGCTGATGTGGGGCTGAGCCTGCCTCATCTTGAACAGAGACCAGTCTGTTGCTAATGAGGAAGCTTTCACAGTCAGGGTAGGGTGTCTTATAATTTTTTATTACAATGTTTTTTTAGCAAACACACAAATGTAGGTAGCAAAATGTATTTTTCCAATTTAAACTGCAACTAAAGAAATGCAATTTTTTTTTTAAATTTAATTTAATTTTTATTTATTTATTTTTTTGTTGTGTGTGTGTGCTTTTACAGTAAATCTAACTCCATTTTCTATCCTCAATAATTAGTTCATCTTAGTACAAATTATCGCAAATGAAGTCATCACAATATGCTTATTATAAAGATTTGAAATTTGTTCAGTAAGTACATTTTCTAAAACTACTAAGTGAATAATATTCTTCAAATCTTATTTCAAATTGATTAGTTCCGAGTTACTTTTCATAAAACTGTATGATATTCACAATTCACCTTAATTAAACATTTTAGAGTTAGTTCAAAATGTTTATTTAATAAAATACAAATTACTTAAGAAAATTACGGATAAATAAGATTTTAAAAAAGAAAAATAATAATAATTGTTCTTTTAATTTTGTCTACAAATCTTCAAAACAATTATTTTTTAACTATTTGCTTATTAAATTTCTTTCTTTTTGTAGAAAATACAATAGCCCTAATAATTCAAACAGGCAGTATATCATGTATGTTTCAGTGTTTATTTTACCAGCAAATGGTATACAGTAAAATAAATACAATTTGAATATATAAAACAAAAATAATTCTTAATATTCTAAAGCTTTTGAAAGTATTTACTACACAGAACTTACTTAAAACAGTTATGAAAAATTGTACATTGATCTCAGAAAATAAAAGTATAAAAAATGCATAAATGAAAACAACAGAAACTTTAAAAGGGGAAAAAACACACCAAAAAAGATAAGAAAAAAGACAAGAAAAAAGACAATGTATTACAAAAAAAGAAGAAATTAAGAAAAAAAAAAGTGAGAAAGAGCAAGAATTTTTTTTTTTTTAATTTAGATTAAAAAAACAAAAACAAAAAAAACAAAACAAAAAAAAAAAAAACAGATTAAAGATTTTACAGAGAAATTTTAGAAAAGTTAAAATGACCAGGCAAAGAACTTTGATATATATATATATATATATTTTTAATAATGAATAAATATTATTTGAAATGGCCAAAAAATGTTCATAAAAAGGGTGATATATTATAAATACTGATAACAAATAATTATATTTTATCTTTAAGCAAATACACAAATATTTATATTGTTTGCACATAAATTTTTCCCGTATAAGAAAGAAAGTAGAAATTCAGCTAATGATTAATTTTTATCACTATTTTAGATAATTAAAAAAGTTCTCTTTTAGGTCACCAACTTCTCATATTTTAATTTGAGCAAGTTTTGTTTGAGCTCAATCACATGCAGTTTTAAGCTCAATTTAGCACAGTTTATTGGCAGACAAAGATTTAAAAATAAATAAATAAATAAAATAAAAACCAGTAAAATTCATCATTAAAAACAAAAAATCTTTCATACTCATAGCTTTTCATTTTATCTAGGCTAATATGAAAAAAAAAATATATATTTTAACTGTAAGAATCCGAATAAATTTAGACATGTTGGCATACCTACATAAGCTAAATCTTCAATAGGAAAACATTAATTCTGAATACCCTGAGAAATAGTTTCACTTTAATCAACCTATGGATCTTCAAGTAAATATTAAGGGAAAGTGCGAATCACTGGCCCTCTTCATTGAAGGCACTGAGACAGGAGAATAAATACATATTTTTACTTTCACGTAAGCTGGATCACAGATCCAATTAAAATATTTGAAAGTCAGAAAAAATTACGTCTGAAAACAGTTCTGTAGCCTTGTTACTTACATATCCATCTGAATGAGAGAAGGGCAGCAAAACTTTGATTTCAATCTTCGTGACCATGACAAGATTTAATGAATTTTAATGAAACCTGAAAACAAATAAATAATTTTTAAGTCAGTGAATCTAACTTATTTATAATGATAATAACATTAAGTGGACATTTTGATTACTGAAGGGTAAAACATTTTTGCATTTATTCATTTAAATCTACTTAAAGTTTAAGGATTTAAAAAAAATAAGATGTTTATCTTAATCTTATAAAATATATATTCAACTAATTTGAGTTAAACTTCTAGACTTACTAACTATACTTTAATAAATAAATCCTCAATTTAATATATATTAAATTATGTGTATTTACAAAAACACCCATAAATTGTTATACAATTATGTATTACTATTTATCATTCTTTTTAAAAACTACTTAGTAAAAGATCCAATGAGTAGATCATTTTAATAATAACAAGTCAGTGCTGTGTGGCTCCCATAAGAAAAAAATGTGCCAAATGTGGGTTACCACATTTGGCAGTATTCTCAAAGATTGACCGAGAATAAATTGGAGAGAAAAAAAAGATGCCAAACTTTACTAAAATGAAGTTGACTGGCCAGTTACCCTGGCAACAGGACAGAGCTGAGACCTGTTCGAGGATTTTTCTTATAAGAGTCACACAATAAGAACATAGATATTAGGAATCATTTGTTATCTGATCGAAAAGGGAAGATTCAAAAACTTGAAAAATTCATTTTGCTGAATCAAGAAATGCACTTTGTCAAGCATTTTGCAAAAATAAAACAGGTTTGTTAGTAAGTTTTAAATTCTGACACAACAAAAGTTTATTTTGATATAATAAACAAGACTTTTGAAGCAGGTAAATCACTCAACATTACTGGCTAGTCAGGAAAACGTTAAAAGAAACAATTTAATTCTCATTTTACTCGAGGTAAAAGAGGAATTTTATTAATCAACTAAAATTCTCAAGTTATGAAAATGTTTCTTAATAAGTATTGCTGAGCATCTTTTTGAAAGTATGTTGAACGAGAGTCATAATTTGTTTCTTGAATTTGATAAAATAAGAGATAAAATGTAGCCATAATATCCCATACCTTATTACGCTCAGAGCTTAAAAAATTCAATTTCTGATTTACAAAATGTAAAAATACAACCATAATAATGAAAAGCAATTATAAAAAATAAGTTGCAATAAAAAAGACACACTTTGGCACAAAATTTTAATCAATTCTTATAATCTTCAACTAGTTTATGCACAAAAAAGAAATGTGTACTGCAGACTTTTAAATTCAAAATTATTGATTATTTGCATATGAAGTGTTCAGAATCAAAGGGTATCAAGTTTATAAAACATTATTGAGAGATATTTTTGGAGTTAAAATTAATGGGCTCTCATAGGAGCTCATAAGAATCAAGGGAGACTAGCACAAGTTTTTCTTGACATTTTAAACTTACAACTTAATTTGTTAATGGACTTGATCCAATTTTGTTATGAATGCTCATTTAAGGGATAATAACTATGTTTGCATAAAGCTCTCTTTGAAAGTTAAATAATAATCAAAAGAAAAAAAAAATCAAAACCACATTTAAATTTCAGAACCTTTTGTTAGAGTAATTTGAAGGTCCAAATCAAGTTCCTTATGAATGTACTGTATAAAAAGTTAACAATTCTATTTTTTTTTTGGCAGGGTGGGGGGTGGGACCTCTTTTGCTTTTTAATCCGTAGGCAAAATATCTTTTAAGCCAATTAAAAAAAAAAAAAAATTGAAGCAATTAAAATGATTATTGAAATTTTTAAGATGGAAGAAGTAATTATTGTTATGCTACTTAAACTTAACATATGCATGATAACACAATAATTTTATTTATATTTTTAAAACTTTATTGGAATGTACATAAAACATGACTGTCTTTTAGACAAAGGTCTACTGCATTTTAATATATATCACAAACAGTTTCCTTTCTTTCTTTTTTATTAAGAGGTAATACCACTCTGACTGGTTAAAAAAAAAGTTTTGTCACTAAAGTACTCTTTATACACACAAAAACCATATTTTATTAGTTAGAAATCAATATCGAAAGTGAAAGGATAATTTTGGAGCTATATAAGTAAAGTGTGACACAGCAAGTAAACAGCAACAGAAATTTAAAAACACTTTTTTCAGAACAGCATGTTTTAAATTGGTGGACAATATTTCTGCTAATTTTCAAAAAATCATCATGATCTTTTTGAAAACTACTCATCATACATTTTTCTACTGAAATACACAGAATTTTTCCGAAATATTGGTATCTTACTTTTCTGCGTAACTTTAAGTAACAGAATTTTTGGTCTAAAATTTACATTTATTTTGAATTGATGCCATTTCACTAAAAATGCATATTTTTAAAAACAACTATGTGTTTCACTAGATTTTGGGCTAAGAAAATTAATCTGTTTTGTTTCATCTAGGTTAAGTCTATGATGAGTTATATGCACTGCTTGACTCTCTTTTTTTTTAAAGCAAACTCCCCATCCGCTCTCGAGCCATTAAATTGGAGTTGCCCGTAATTGTATTTTTTTTTTTTTTGTGTGTGTGTGTTTAAAATTGAGTTAATTTGAACATTATTTGTGTCTCTTTAGAATTTGAACAAGAAGAGAATCTTTTATATATATATATATATATATATATATATATATATATCTTTGTATTTGAACAGTTGAAATAACCAATATGAATAGTATTAACATTTTTAAAAGGTAGCATAATTTTAATACATTTTGGATAGTTGGATTTATAATTCTAAAACACACACACACATAAAATATTCTATTAATGAAAAAACTCTTGCAGTGTTAAAATTATCAAAAGTAATAATAAGGGAAAAATCAAATCTATAAGTTATGTATTTATCAGAAGGACATAGGACATAAAACATACATTAAAAAATATATGATTGAATAACAATGAAGAAATCTCTACCTTTGTATTAATGTAAGATCCATAATCTTAAATTCAGATCCATACAATGAAATAAGCCAAGGGATTAAATCAATCCCAACATGTTTTGTTTCTTGTAGTAATAACACAGAGGCAATAAGTATTTGACTTCATGAAAACGTAATACTATAAATTTGTATCTTCTGCAACATGAAGTTTTTTATCCGCATTTGTTTCTGCCTGTTCAACATTAACTGAAATGTTCCTTGGAGATGTCCTGCTGTTTCCATTTTCCAAGGAAGGACCTTCTGTCACAGGATCACAAGATTCTGGACTAAGGCATTCACTATCGGCAAGGGAAACTGCCACAGTGTCCACTGTTTCAGGTGAGTTTGTATTGAGGCACATGTGAGGCATACTTTGTCGGTGCTCCAGCTGCATGATCTGATGAGCAGCTAAGTCCATTTCTTCCTGTGTTAAATTGATTGCTTCAGCTAATTCCCGCTGAGTTGTTCGCACTAAATCAGGATCACAGTATTTACCTAGCCCTTCTTCTAACAATACCTAGAAATAAATATTGATGCATAAATTTATTATTGAAACACATTTAAGAGCCTATACTTGTCAGCATAAAAACTAGCAAGCTAATGTTAAACGAAAGGAGGGATTCATTGCAAATTTCTCATTTGTATTTCAATATTTTTAAATGATTTTTTTTTTTATTGTATAGGATATCTCAGTTTTATGTTTAACATTATACATGTTTAGTTTTATTGTAGTTTTATTCTGAGGATACTTTCAATTTTAGAAAAAATTGGTTGGTTGGTTTAAAAAATAAAAGTGTCCTCAGAATGAAACTGCAACCAAAATAAAAAAGTAGTAGAAAGATACAATGTTAGACATTGACCTCAGATATCTTATGCAAAAAGAATTATTTAAAAATATTGAAATGTTAACGAGAAATTTGCAAAGAATGTCTCCATTGGTTTAACATTAGTTTGTAAATGTTGATGTGTAACTGGTTGAGGCTCTTAAATTTTGAAAAATAGTCTTTTGAATTCAAAAAGAAACTCTTTTAAGTGAGAACTTCCAATCTGCATGCAAAAATTGTAGAAACTAGGTACACTATATACTTACCATATATATTATTACTAGGTATACTAAATACTTAATTATTTAGCTGCTAAGCTGCAACAAAAAAGTAAAAAAGCAGAATTTTTATGAGTTTTACATCAAATTTAATATAATTCATTGTCATATTACATTAATCTGCATTCCTTGGCATAAAAAATAGTTTGGCTCCATGTCTCAAATTATAATGCTATTCTATTTTGATTTTAATAATCTTTATTGAATCTTTTGAAAGGTTAACTATTGTGTTACATAAAAGATAACACAGTATCTATATTTTTAAAAACTGAGTAAATTTATTATAATTAAGTTAATGAGTTAAGATTACTACAATACTTTCTAAAGCATTTTACAGTGAAAACTTAAAATATTATCATCATTTCCATGTTTTTTATTATTTTTTTTTTCTGCAATAATTTATTTTTTGAAAAGAATTGATGACTATGAATGTATTTCATAAAATATAGGAGATGTAAGAGCATTTATCAATAAATAAATAAATAAATAAATAAAATAAGAATAATAAATAAATAAATATTTTTAAGCTAAAATGACATCTTTTCAAAGAAATTTTTAATCCCTTCAGTATTTCACAAAAAATGTTTACTGAACAAACAAACAAACAAACTACAAATCAATTATATAGTTGCCTGTGTGCAATTTTTTTTTAGTTTGAGAGATTAGACAATCGTAATTAAAGCTCTGATTATATACCAGTAATTTTATTAATCCGATTTGTTGATTTAAACTTGAAAAGTTTTTTCCTTAGGTACAAATTAAGAAATTCACTGAACAGTTAATTACAAAGAAAGACATCATTGCATAAAATATAAAAAAATCTGTTCTTAAATATAAAAATGAATCTATATATTTTTCAAACTATAGGTGCAGATTCCCAAAATCTCGAAGGAGCCAATGGCTCCTAAACCCAAAAAATCCAGTGGCCACATTGTGAAACAAACACATAAAAACAATATTTTTTTCTCCATTAAATTTGGACGACGGGATTTTATTGAATCTTCCCACCATAATTATATACAATTTGTAGGAATAAATGTTTGTGTTATAAGGCCTGAATATTTTATGAATAAACGATTCTCTAAAGTTTTCTGTTCTATAGATAAACTCCCCCCCCCCCCCCCCCTGAAGTATTTTACATAGCTGAAAATAAATGCTCAACAAAGGAATTTGCATTAAAAAAATGTCTATAAAAATCAAAATTAAAAAAGTATATGAAAAAAATATGGAGAAGATATATTTTTGTTATGTTTTAGATTTTAATACAATAAATTTAACAATTTCTGACATTTTCAAGGATAATGGAGGAAGATCCAATACCTTCCTCCTCAGTTGCAGCTTTTGTTGGCAAGGGAATTTTTTTAAGGATTTATTAAAGATTTTTTTAAAAATCCCAATGAATACAATAAATTGCAATTTTTGTGACCAATCGCTGATTTTCAAGTTTTATTATCGTGACTCCTTGACGAAATTCGCGATTGTTCAACGAAAATCACCATTTTTCCGTTGCAAATTGACGAAATTTGTGATTTCTTTCGCAACTGATTGACGGAATTCACTTTTTTTTTCTACGACTAATTAACAAAATTCAGTATTTTTTCCACGACTGATTAACGAAATTTGTGTTTTTTTTTTTTTTTTTTTTTTTTTGCTTTTTTTTTCGCGACCGATTTATGAAATTCACAATTTCTTTGCAATCGATTGGTGAAATTAATGGGTTTTTTTTTTCCCGCAACCATTTGATGAGATTCGCAATTTTAATCCATGGGCAATTGATGAATTTCGTTGTTTTATTTTGTAATCATTTGACGAAATTCGCGATTTTTTTCCGCGATAGATTGGAGAAATTTGCAGAGCTAAAAATTCCAAAGCTAGAAATTTAATGAGTGCAGACAAAATTATTCTCTTCACGGCACGAATTTTTCTGCGTTGCACAGTGGATCAATCCTTAAGAAAATGCGAACATAGGGCCAAAAAATAATCATTAAATAATTAATTTTTTGCAATGAAATATTTTAAAAGAATTTCTACAAAATACGAATCTATGTTTATCTTTTAAATTATACAAAATTATATCTTATTTGTATAGCTCGGAATATACATCTTTCAGCAGAGGAATTTTTCTGCGAATTTTAGTGATTTTTAAATGTGCTCAGAAATGAAAACAAGGTAACCACTAATAATAACTCGTTAAAAATATAATTATTAATTTCCTAAAACACATTTTGGGCCGCTACGGATTACATTTTGATTGAATTTTATGTATCATTTAACATTATGAACACCACATATAAAATTAACGATATCATAAACTTAAAAATTGTGTAACTTAAATTGCTTGAAGTTGCATGAAATTTCAAACACATCTTTGTGTTCCTAAAAGCCTGTATTTGAATGTGGTATAGAGCAATATTTGCGCAAACCTGCGCATTTTTGAAATAAATGGATTTGAAACACTCTAAGTGGCTATCGCATAATTTTCCTTTAACAGAAAACATAGTAAATTGTCTGTAGATAAAAATATTTTTTTATAAATATTATACTGTAAGAATTTTCTAAGGTGAAATAATGTAAAAAAATAATTTAAAATTAAACTATAAAATTAAATTCAATATATACGTATCTTGGGTTATATAACTATTTATATGAAAATGCTGAAAAGCGCAAAGACTCTCAGAGGGTTAAATCTACTCTAATAAATGGATGCATGATGTGTGAGTGCTAAAGTGTTATTTAAAGCAAAAGTTCTAATGCTTCTGGAAATTTTTTGTTCCTTTGAACATTTTTTACTTTGCGTCTAATACTTGAAATCAACGGGTCAGATGTTATAAGTAAATGGTGCAACAAGTCTTCGTTACATGCTCTTCGACTTATTTTTCTCGTATGGGACTCCCGGTACCTCCGAAGCTCTTTATTTCTAGCTTCGCCAGCTTCTTCCGATAATTGGCCAATTGGAACAGCAAAATTTGTAATTATATCTTTTCCATGAATTAATAACTTATGAATAGAAGCTGGCATATAATACCACCCGTACTTCGAAACACATTCTTTAGCTGTTTCCAGTGCAAATTCACCAAATTTTTCGGCATTAATTACTTCGTCACAGGAGATAACTTGCATTATAATTGCAAAACGTTTAATAAGTTCTTTATCCAATCCAGTGATCTCAGCTGTCTTCTCAAACTCTGCAAAAAATGTCCTTGCAGTGTTTCCATCGTGTGTCAAACCACTCCCCTGTTTAACAACATCAATTAACAAACCTAATTCTTTTCTGAATTCGCGTTGAATTTTTCTCTTTGATTCTTCTTTTTGCTTCTTTTGGTCCTCAGTTCTAGCACTCCAAGCTTTAAATGATAAATTGTAAGAAATATGAAGCAAATATTCCATAGACCGTATCTTTACATGTAGACTAGATACACCAAAGCTGTATGAGGATGCGTTTACACTTCTTTTAACAATTTTATCAATGTTATTCATTTCCGAAGGCTTTGCACCACAAATATAACATGTTGAACAGGAGGATGTATTTGAAATTGCCGTAATAATTTTTCCATCAATCATTGTTAAATTCATTTCGTGATCAATGGTTATATTTTTATGTGCTGTAGGCTGTAGATTTTTTATTTCTTCTTCCATTCGCTGATATTCCTTTTTTGATATTTCAGTATTCTCGCTGACAAATTCAAATCTAATGGGGCGACAATATCTAGTGGATGATGGAGTTTGATTTTGCCAAATAGTTTCAGCTCCACATAATAATCTAATAGGTACAAAACTAGTCATAAAAATTGAAGTATCTGATTGTAATGAGCACCCTTCATCAAATTTTTGTTTATACATGCTTTGGTTTGAAGCACCGTCAAAACCCCATTTACATATCAATTTTAAGTGCATTTTGGATTCAAATTGTATTTTAGATGCATCTAAAAGTCTAATTACAGTTAAGTCTAAAATTGACTGCAAATTAATTTGAACCAAGCTATCAGTAATAGATATTTGTTCTTTTGGAACGTAACAGTCTAATTTCGCTTGTTTAATATAATAGTACGTCTGCCACTGGTTGTTACCTTCGTCAATGCAACTTTGCCTTAAAGTGATATATTGTTCCTTAGAAAGATCGAGATTTAGCATCATTGCTAAACACTTTTCCTTTGAAAATAAATTCGTTTCAATCTTTTTCTCACAAAAGTTTTTTATTTGTGAAACTTCATTCGGATTTCTTATAAGATGATCAGTCACTTTTGCAAGATCCTTAAAACCCTCAGATGCTAATTTTTGTTTTGCTGCATGCAAAAGAGCTTCTCCAGAAGTATCCTCTCTTAAACTTTGAGTTAATCTTCTTTTATGAGTTTCGGATACATCTGAAAAAGATTTCCGAGATGTTGATTTCTGCGAATTTTCAACTTCAGATGGTTTAAATTCATTACCAACTACGTAGGAACATTGAAGCCAGGAATTGTTTTTAGTATTGAAACGATCTAATTTTCGTTGAGATTTCTGCCATCGATCTTTTACAGCTACACAAAACTTACGTAAACGCTCCTTTAAATTTTCTTCATCAATTTCTGAAGCATTTAGTCCACAGTGTTCACTTACAAAACTAAGCATTGATTTTTCATAACTAAAACCATTATTTAAATTCTTTAGATACAGAAACAAATCTCGGTTTGTTATCATCTTTCAAAAGAATATAACAAAAAGCAAAAAGAAATAATCTTGCTTCAAATAAAAAAGAAATATACTAAAATTAATATCACTATAAAATAATTTTATAAAACTCAATCCCGATGATAAAAAATATGCACTGAAATAGGCTCTAAAATGTTGTAGAAGAATGTCCGGTTTTGTAGAACGATTTTGAAGAGTTATGTAAACATTACATATGTTGCCAATTAAAAATTAAACAAATGTTTTGAATATTTTGCCAATGTTATTAGGATATAAGTAACAACATGATAGGTAATAAAATTATCGTCTGCTAAGCTTTTTCTTTTATTTTGATATTCAAGTTTAATTTAGTTATCCAGTATGTTTCTAAATGTCCTGTTTTAAACAAAAAAAGATTAAATTGCTCATAAAAACCACGCAGATCTATTGAATATAATTTATTTTACTTATTTAAACCTAAATATAACAAAAAAAAAATCATATATATAAGTTTATACTATTGTGATAATCCTATGTTCGACATCTGCTATACTTTGACCCACTGTGCGTCGTGGCCTAATTGCTGTATGCCGTCTCCAAAAAGATCATTCGCGGCGCATATCAACATAATTATTTTTCCAGATTCCACTGACATCGCATATTTAAAAAAAAAAAAAAAAAAAAAAAAAAAAAAGAAAACAGGAAATTTGCAAATCAGGGAAAATGTGGCATCCATGTTCAATCATATTTTTAAATTATGGACAATAGAAAAAAGAAAAAAATGTCTGCCGTTCGGCGGAAAAGGAGCATCCATGTAAAACACCTGGCGACTTAGACATCAAAAGTTAGTGGCCAAAACAAAAAATTTAGTCGCCGCATGGTGACTGTGAATCTGCACATATATTTCAAACCCAAAGATGCATATGACTTTGAACATATTTTAGAAAATCTTGATCAATGTTTAAAACGAAAAGTGATTGCTCTCAGTTAATAATGATACTTTTGGATTAAATTTTAATTTTTTAATCTAGCTAAATAGTACATTTAATAAATGACCATGGCTTTTTACATTTTGCAAAAATATGAAAGTTAAGTTTAAAATAAGCATGAAAAATTATAAAATATTTTTTTAAATATATTTATTTGGGAAGAAAAGAAAATAATATGAGCAAAGTCAACTAAACTTTAAATTATTAACTTTAAATGTTTTTTTTTTTTATGGTGATTTAATACACACACACACATACAAAACCAGGGCATGATGATTTTTGTAAATGACTTTATGCTAAAAGCTGGGAATAGGATATAAAGTTATTTACAACTTATTCCAGATTTATATCAATTTTAACATTTGATAATATAAAGATGCCATTTGTGTAATTATCAGTCAACTGAATAAAAGTTGATGCACATTGAAAATCACAGAAACAATTCTAGATAAGATAATGCAACTGCAACCCAAATTCAGTTTTAGCATAAAAAAAATATTAAAGCATGGCATGGCAGTACCATGCTTTATTTATTTCCAGCGCAACTCCCCAATGTTATTCTAATATAGCATATCCCATTGAACAACTTAACTACTAGACTTTTTCCCACCTTTGTACACATTTCCACAAATTTTCTTCAAAACATCTAATTATGTAAAAAATTGTCCTCCAATCAAAAAATTCTAAATTCCAGTGCTGTTATTGTCTTTAGAAACTTGTCAGGCTTCAACTAATCATCCAAGTCAATCGCCTTTCATTCCTGAATACGAATTGTTTATTTTGAAATTTTCATATGTTCGAGACATTTCTTATAACATGAACTTATTTTACTGTTAAGCCAAAATGGTTTGTTGCTGCATTTTGAAATGTAAATAAAAAAATAAAAATAATAATAATAATAATCAGTAAATATTTTTTCCATGAATTCCTCATTAATATTAGCTTTTGAAGTAAATGGATCTAGATCCCAAAAAATTAAATATTTTAATATATTTTCTCTTTTATATTTTCATATACATGAATTACTTTATTACTGGAGTTTTAATTCTTTTCACAGTTAGAATTTCATGTTACAGTATTAATTTAACATCGTGGAACAATTTAACAATTTAACATTTTGGAATGTTTAAATATACACTTTCATTATTTTATTTATTTATTGGTCTATCGTTTTAAAATACCTTAGGTGCAAGCTTCACTGTTTGTATGTATTAATCCATGGAAAATTCCATAATCAGGATCACAGCCAATTGGCATATCTGGGTGAGCATGTTTTGGTGCATAATAAATTTCCTTGTTGCAACTCGCATACATTTCAAAATGCATTATTGTCAACATTGTTCCTGTTAGACGCCAACTTTGTCTGTGCACTCGATTACTACAGATTATATCCGTGTTTTCATTTATGATAAAGTATCAGCTTTATCACAAATCTTCTAAAAAAATCTTGCCTTTTGTTCTGCTGGTACTGAGGTTTTTATCAATCTAGAAATTCTGAGATGTCAAGCTGAATGCGTGAAAGCAAGCCTAATTTAAATTTTTATTCTTGTAGTTTGAAATGACAAAGGCAAATAATTTTTTAGTGTTTTTTTTTTTCCCTTGATATTTCTTATTTATAAAGATTTCGGCACAATTCAGACTTAAGAAGGGTGATTTGAGCCATGTGTTAAAAACAGTAACAAAAATGGCTTTATATAATAAGTATAGTTTTGTTTAATGTGAGTAAATTATAAATATTATTATTGTTTATGTAAGGGCCAATTAGCTTGTTCAAGTGTAATTTGGCCCAAAATTAAATTTTTTAACCAGGGTTTAACTACTGCATACTTGCAATCACATTGTTCCAGCATCGCTCATATTTGGCACTAACCTTGGCTGTGGACCTGATTACAGAAGGTTAGCTAAAATACTTTATTATATAATAACTAATTTTACATGTAAATCTTCAATTTCAACAATGTTTTTGAAGAATAGACATTATGTGAAATAATATGTTTCTTACATATTGGTTTTTAGTAGAATTCAAAAAATATTTTTTAACATTAACATTAACATTGTTTTTAATTTCTTACGCAACTGTTTAGGAACTGGTATCTGTAGTATGCACCAGACAATGATACTTTTCAGAGAAAATCAGTTAATAAGTTGGCAATTACCACAGACATTTTCACCCATAGACTTTCTCCAGATTGTGAGGTCGGAAGTATGATAAGGGGGTCTTGATTATGATTATGATATAGGTTATTCTGGTTCAACACAATTTACTTTTTCGTTTATAGTGTCTTCTAGGAGGAAATAAGACAACCAAATTGATTTTTTTAATGTTTATTGTATAATAGCTATATTGAACTTAAAAGTAATTGGACCAGATTCAACACAATTTTCTTTTGTATTTATAGCTAAATTAAAAAAAAAATTGATTTTTCACTTTTTTAAAAATAAATTATTATAATAATGTTCTGCCATGGTCAAATTTATGTTTATGCTGGTAACGCCTCTGGTGGGTAATTGCATTAGAAATAATGTTTATTGAAAATCAAGAAAAAGATAAATTTGGAATATTAATTTAAAACGAAAATAATTCAGAATATTAATTTAATATTTAATTTATCTAGCAATAAAAGTTATAATTTAAAAGCAAATGTTTGATTTAAAAAGTATTTATATTGACTAAGCATTATTTATTTTTGTACTTAATTTTAAGAACTGTTTTAAATAAGTGAATAAATTAAAGTTAAATTATTTTAAAAGATGAATAAATTATAGGTAAATATTTTAAATTGTAACAGAACACAACATTTAATGTTATTTTTCAGCTTAGCAATAATGACAGACACTTTTGTGCTTTATAAAATAGATATTACTTAGTTTTGAGTCAACACAATTAAATGTTTTTTTTTTTTTTTTTTTTTTTTTGTATGTATGCATGCATTTACCATGTATTCCACAAAAATATTTACTAACGTAACATCACATAAAATTGACTCAGAAACTTAGCATGAGCTTATATTTGTGAATATATTGTGAAAAGGAAGATAAAACAACAACAACAAAACATCCTATGAAACTATATAAAATTTGAACCACATTAAAAAATTTCCATCTTGTAATTATAAAGCAACAATTATCAAAGACAGTTACAATGCTAATAAATCACATATTATCATAAATATTTACCCTTTCTATAAGACTTTCAGCACTTCCTAGGATATCTGGATTAGGTATATCTCCAGACTTAGACTTTAGAGGAGAATTACTACTCCATCCTAGTGAAGTATCACGTGAACCTTTAAAAATTTTAATTTGAATAAGTTATTCAAAAGAACTTACAACATTTTTTGATCTAACAGATATGATTTTTAATAAATTTATTTAAAATATTAATAGTAAAAATTGGTTTTAACTGAAAATATATTTAAAAACAAAAGATTTGGACCCTGGGGTGCTATTTAAATGCACACACACACATACAAAAAAGGGTTTTAAATCGGTTCTGTATCAAAAGTGTTGAGAGTTCTGATGTGATTCACCAATCTCTATGTAATCCATGAGTTTTTCTATTTTCTTCAGTAATATTTTTGAAAAACCCTAATTAAAAGCATACAAAATAAAGTTAAGGACAAAATATTGATAGGGATGTCTCATATGGATATATTATGTCTTCTTTAAATTTATGTTAAAAAATAAGCTATTTTGGGGTGTGGGCTCTATCTCCATATTAAAATTTTAACAAACTTTGACATTTTTCATACAAACATCGAATTTTGACACCACATTTGGATTCTTCAGTAAATTTAATATCAAACAAAAAGTCATTTGGTGAAGAAGTTTAGAAATGACAAAGATTTAAATTTTCGCACTTCTAAGGTTTTAATTCATTTTTAACACATTCGTTGCATGTATAGTACCTATACTATGCTAGCCACTCGACAAGTGAGGCACATACAGTACTAATATTACCCTAGACTTTTCCCCTTCTTTCCATCTTTACTTGGCTCTCCCACTACATAGCAACTTGCCAATGGGCTCATTGGATTCAGTATTGAACAAGTTTTCAAATAAGACTTTGTGCTGACTGTTAGCTATTTTTGTTTATTTGACTTTCTTTGGGTTTTTCTAGAAGGGGGGGGGGGGGGTGGGGAGGTAAAAAAATGTTTTAAAGCTATTTTGCTATTTTTTGGTAAAAAAAAAAAGTTAAGTGATAAAAAAAAAATATATATATAAAAAATGAATTGCACCAAAAGGGAAAAACTTGGATAATTAGTAAGCACAATGAAAGTGTTAATTGTTGCAAAACAAACTGGAATGAAGGTAGTGTTTTAAGTATAACTAAAAAACTACTTTGCAAAATAAGCTGAAAGTTTGAATTTGCACATTATTTAAAGCTTCTAGAAATTGATTTCTGTTAAAAGTTTTATAGATTACAATACATATTTTTCCAAACATTTATTTTATAATTTATATATTATAAAATTAACAATTAAAGTTTTTCAAGAGCTGCACCCACTCTCTTTAGAGTGGTGAGGGGCAGTTGTAAATGTGCATAGGATTCAAGAAAAAAAAAGAAAGAAGGGAAATCCTCAGAATGTATTGTTTTCTCTGTTTACTTTCTAATATATGCTGATGTAATACCTAAACTGATGTCTGCAATGCTAAAAAGTACATTTTTGAACTTAAATTACAAGGGAAGCCTTAGAAACTACTATACTGATAAAATTTTGCAGGAATAAAGAACAAACTTGCTATTTCAGAGTAAAAAGCGTAATATAAATAATATAATACACACTTAGAGTAATAAATATAACAAAATAAACATAACATGGTCATAAGATTTTATATTTGTTCTTTTACTCAATAAATCTCTATATATTAAAATCAGTACGTGTGTGTATTCCTCAAGCCAATCTACAATTTTTGACTGATTTGTACAAAACTTCATATACATATGAAGTTTTTATTTATTCTATTATGGAGTTCTAGAACTTCAGTAAAATTACTGTCTACTTTAAAAATTTCCCAGATTACTCTTTACCATTTTTTTTTTTTTTTTTTACCTCCCTGCTATAGTTTATCTTTCTACAAACCTATCTTTTATATTTTCTAATGCATTTTTTTTCCCATTTCCACAACAAAAGAAAAAAAAAACATCAACATGTATTTTGCTTTTAAAAGTTAATAAAAATTTAGACCCATTTGCTATATTTTTTCATCTGAAATACTGAAATTGACATCATTCTGAGCCAATAATGCACATTTTTCATTAATAAAAGTCATCAATAAAAATTTTATTAGAAGTGGGTTAAAATTACATAGTACCTTCACTTAAATGTATTTGGAGTTAAAACATCTACTATAATACAGATATTTCAATTTCAAGAAAATTATTCAAAGAAAATAAAATTTTAAAAATAGTAATTAGGGATGTAACGAATAGTGATTTGGCCGAATACCGAATATTCGGCCAAGTTTTAGGCTGAAAACCGAATATTTGGCGGTCAAATACTGACTTAAAAAAAAATTATTTTATTTATTTTTTTTTTCCAATTTTAAAATCAAAAATTAAATTAAGGACTAATTGAAATAAATTTTTTGTTTGAGGGCTCAAAAATCACAACAGCTGAATGTAGTTTTTGTAATATTTTAAATACTTTGATGCCAATAAGATAACATATGACTTTAAAAAATGTAAATAATAATTTAATTCATAATTTTATATTTAATCCATAGATAGTTCTAGTAATTTATATATATATATATATTATCTCAAATAAAAACTCATGACCTCTGTAAAAAATAAAACTTTTTTTATTTTAGTAAAATCATTTCACCCCCCCCCCCCCCCCCAAAAAAAAAAAAAAAAAAAGAACTTGCATGTGTCGTCTGTCTTTTTATATCCTTTCTCATGCAACTCAAACTTAGTAAATTTACATGTATGTCAAGAAAAAGGTTATTTTCTTAAAATATAATTATTCATTCCATTAAAACATAATTATTCTTTTCTTCTACCAAGATATACTTTTCTCTTTTCTTTCTCTTAAAATTAACAATCCCTTCCCACCCCATATTTTACAATGAGATGCCTCCTTAAGTAGTTCACACAGACAAGAGACAGACTATTCTTATCTTATTCTCACA
This sequence comes from Maratus michaelseni, assembly GCA_963931845.1. Taxonomy (NCBI): domain Eukaryota; kingdom Metazoa; phylum Arthropoda; class Arachnida; order Araneae; family Salticidae; genus Maratus; species Maratus michaelseni. Next base: position 127,377,318 of record OZ007594.1, on the reverse strand, counting down.
GACTATTCTTATCTGTGGTAGTTCTTCATAAGTGAACTTTGGTTAACAGATTCAGGGGTTTCTGATCCCCTATTGGTCAGCAAGTGGCAAGTCTGCTGAAATGGGAGTCTGGTGTGAAACCAATTCATTCTATTCTTATAATTAATGTATTTAGATATAATTTTTTAATATTGTTTGTTAAAAATATTTAAAATCACATTTTGTTTTGATTTTCTAGAACTTATTTAACCAAATAATTTAGAATATTGGGCCAAATATGCAACTATTCGGTAAAATATCTAATGATATTCGGCTATAGGTATTCGGCCAAATATCTGTTCAATATTCGGCAAAAGGGCTGAATACCGAATAGTGGCCGAATATTCGTTACATCCCTAATAGTAATCTTCAAAATATGGCATCACTTTCTATGAGACACTTTCAAACTGACGTTAAACAAGTGGTTGCTATGTTTTATTTCGTATTTCCTTTGTATACTACAGCTATATCTTACAGCTAAGTTTTTTAATACTTTAGATGCAGTAGTAACATTTTCTACTATTTATAATAGATAGGAAATGAAACATAGCAACTGTTTTCTTAGTTTAGTGTCAGTTCTTTCTCTTTTTAAGCAAAATTTCCTAAGTGACATCACAGCTGAAAGCATTTAGAAAATGACATTTTCATGTAATCAATGAAGATTTGGTTTTTATGAACAAAAATGTAAGTTTCCATTCAAAAATAATGAATACGAAATAGAAATTCACTAAATGCTACAACATTTGGTTGAATGTTTTTCCATATTGTCAGAGAAATATATTTTTCCATTACATGTGAAAATGAAAACTCGCATTCTCATTTATAAAGCTGAGGGATTTTACTAAGATTGCATCACAGTAACATAATTTTATTTTTGTTTTAATGATTTATAGGCACAAATGTACAGAGCTGTGTTATTGTGAATGCTATATTATTGCATTTTTATTTATTTTACACAGAAAGACCCATGATTAACAACAGCAATATTGGACTGCTAGGAAAATAATTTTTTAAGACTCACTGCTAAATTTTACTCTTCATCCACATAGCTGTATCATTAAAACCAAATTTGGACATTGTATGGCTGAACTGTATGTGTTGGCAAATATGGATATGGTATTTTAAAATTATATCAAAAAATGATGGAATATATTTGATACATAAATTTTGCCATCCTCTTTGGTGCAAATACAAATAAACGAACTTTTGATAATAATAGGATACTTTTATGTTAGTTGGATGAAGATGATAAATCACCAAATGTTGTCCCCATCACCATCATTCATATTGCATTTATTTCATTTAAAATCTAACCCTTTCACCCATTTCATTTAAAATACACAACTTTGATTTTAAAAATATATATTACACACATTTAAAATACATGTCTTTCTCCTTTCACTCATTTGATTTAAAATACAAAATAAGAATAATATTGTTATGATGGCATGATGCATACCATTTCTGCTTTTAAATTTAATATTTTTCAATAATTTATTTATTTAAATTAATTATATAATAGTAATTAATCATTATTTAAAGGATTTCATAATATTAATCAACATTTAAATTAATTATTTAACAGTTATTATTTAAACAGTCAATATTTTCTATCTTTTAAAATTAATCGTTTAAACTATTCTTCTAAGATATTTTACTATCAATTAAATTTATTTTCTATAATTAAATCACTTCTTAAAGTCAATAATCATTTTTAAATTAAAATATAATCATTCATTTAAGTCTCTGGATAAAAGAAATACAAAATATCCGTTGTTTGTTGACATCGTTTACATCGTGTTGCGATCGTATTGCGATTTTTTTCTAAGTACAAAAATAGATTTTTCACCTTTTTAAATATTAATAATTTTTGTTTAAAATCTTATTCAAAAGATTAAGCAAAATTCTTTATGTAGTCTGCTAAAATTCTAGCAAAATTCAACTTAAATCTTGGCAGATATACATTTTAAAACCTTTTTCTTAATTCTTATGTTTACATTGAGCATTTTCAGAATGACGCCTCGCCATTTTGAATTGAAGCTTCGTGCATAGCACAAACAACATCTTAGCATGCAATCTTCACCCATTTTGGTTTAGGAGTTACTCACGTAGGCATTAAAGGTTAAGGGACGCATTTTTCAATGGGGAAAAGGGGGTTTGAAATTCTTTCCAGAACATTCTAACGCAAATTAAGTTAATTTCTGCCGCCTGTTAACAGGATTGTGTTATTTTGTGTATTTTCAGGATTGTGTCAGCCCGGTCGTGGCGTTTCCACGTGGAGTTGAGTTGTTGCTGGAGTTTTTTTTCTTGGCGACGGTTGCGAGTTCAGCAGTTAATTTTGAAAAAGAGGAATTTTCGCCTTTTCTGATTGGCTCGCTTAGTTTCCGGTGTCGGTTAGGAAGGTAGTTGAATTTGAATTTAAAAATCAGTCTATAACGTTCTCTTTGCCATGTAGGTTGTGAGTATAAAAACCATGTAAGGCGTAAGGCTGGACACTTGTAACTTTAAAAAAAAAGAAGTATGTTATTAGATAACTTTTCCGTACATAGGTAGGGAATTGCGATGATAACAAAGTTTTTTTTCTTAACTGCTATCAACTTTCATTTCAAGAAACTTTTTCAATAATCGCTGTATAAAAGAAGTCTGATTTCGGTGAACGAGTGATGCCGGACTTGGCCTCTACCAGTAAAATATTTCTTCAATTCACCTTTTAACAATTATTTCTGTTAATTTACATTTCAAGAATTTTCATGATCTTTGCTGAGAATGTCATCAACTCGTGGACGAATAACGCCGGACTTTCCTTCTGCCAGTAAAATATTATTCCCTCAATTCACCTTTTAACAATTATTTCTGTTAATTTACATTTCAAGAATTTTCACGATCTTTGCTGAGAATGTCATCAACTTGTGGACGAATAATGCCAGACTTTCCTTCTGCCAGTAACATAATAATTCCTCAATTCACCTTTTAACAATTATTTCCATTAATTTACATTTCAAGAACTTTCCCCGATGTAAGCTGAATATATCATCAACTCTTCATCTTTCTAAAATTGAATATCCTTTTGGATGTTAAGTATACCATCTTTAACTTTTTAGACTGAACTATTTTTTTAAATTAATTAAGACTCAATTTCTGATTCTAGTTTAAGATAGCAATTTTGAACTGAAAACAAAGCAAATCATATAACATCTGTAAATCATCTATGAATATAATTTTAATAATGTGTCATTTTGTGGAGCTCCATTTCTTGATATTTAAAGTGTGTTACTCATTGTAATAAAATCTACTTTACTTTACATCTGATTTTCTGTGCAATCTTCTTTGGGTGAGTCCATTTATGTTAATTTATTTTGAGATATGAAACCATCTAGATAAGTAATCAATAAGTGTATAATTCTTTATAATACTAAGTATTCAAATTAAATTAACTTCTAAATATTTAATAAGATATTTTAGTACTAGTTTCAACATTGCAACATAATGTATACCACTTTACGAGAATGTCCTGTAATGACGGGTTGGGGTAGGATTTAGAGCAAATATTTATTCAGTTTTCTGGTTCATTTTTGGTATATTCCGATCCCATAAGCGATTGATTTATCAATAATTAAGCAATTTTCATGAATTTCTGTTTGCTCTTTCTCCCGTGCCAGTTAACCATTACAAATATAATAATAAGAAATACTATCATAAATCAAAACATGTTATTTCAACATCAAAGCATTGTTTCTAATTTAAACACATGAAAAATAAAAGCTGCTATAGGCAAGAGAGGGAAAGAAAAAGGCTATCTCATCAAAAACAACTCGTTGTAAATGATCCCGCCAAGCCACAAACCTAAAACGTCAGCCATAAAAAGAAGTGATATCACATAAAAAGAAGCGATATAGAAGTGCATACTCCGAGTCCCGTGTAAAAATCTATCACCACTCATAATGTTTCCAAAGGACTCAGAGTGAGGTACAGTATGTGAAAACTGCTTGGCGACCTGCAGGCTTTTATAATGTTCGCGTTTCCTGCAATTACATATAACTATATTATTTTTATTTATTTATTTATTTATTTTTTTATTTATTTAATTATTTTGCTCCCATAAAATTGTAAAAAGTTGAAGCTTCTGTGTTTGCATGTCTTTTCTTATTTATGAGCTTGAAAAATTAATTTGTTGCTTTTATTTACCATTATTTAAACTAGAAACACCACTCTTACGAAGAAGATTTCTCAAGTAAACATGTAAAGATTTTGAGTTTGTAATATATATATATATATATAATGATCATACACATATTAATAACAATGCACCTTATAATAAACGTTAACTAAATTGAGATATATTGCAATAATACTAGCGTAAGCGAAATCGCATAAGTCTCTGGAAAAATCCGTTCTGTCAGTTCTTTCGCATACAAAAATATTTATAAAAGTGATATAACAAAAATTAAGAATTTATTTTTTCGATTTTCAAAATTGATATACTGCATATATTCTAAAAGCCTGCAGGTCGCCAAGCAGTTTTCACATACTGTACCTCACTCCGAGTCCTTTGGAAACATTATGCAGGCCTAGAAGTGACATTTTGTGGAAATATTATAGGAAATATAGGAATTTTTAAAAAATATATATAGGAATTTTATAGGAATTTTTATACGTGTATAAATACATATATGCACATAATAAAATGCATTAATTATAATGCATACAATATGGACATTTTAACATACAATGCAAACAACTTATACTTTAATATCTTATCAATTTAATTACTATAAGCAGTTTACAGATCAATTTCTTAGAAAAAATATCCATTCAAATTAGAAAAGATCGAAATGCAATTACAATGAATCTAAACAGCACAATTTACTCAGCAAGCAAGAATTCTATATTTATTGGTGGAAAAAGTTTATTATTATTTCTATTCATTGGAGAGTTCACTGAAGTTGTATATTCATTAAAAAAAAATGTTCTATTATAAAAGCAGAATGGATGATGAGAAAGATCAAATTAAAAGTATGTGCTGGGAAAATGACCAAATCATCTTTAAGGGAAGAAATTATGCAGCAGAACTTAATTTTGATTCCCTCCCCCCTTCAGCTTCAGGAGCAAGCTTTTCAGCTGAAATTCAAATGATATCAAACACAATCATTGAAGAAGCAATTATTACTCAATTTTTTTTTTTATCTTTGTTTAAGTCCTTTTGTGAATGTCCGTTGCCTTCATTTAATAAGGATTATACAGTATTTCAATGATTTTACAGAAATTTTTATACTTTTTTTTTTCATTTCCTTTTATATATTTTCCAACAGTTTTAATTCTCATTGGACACATCTTCATGCGCTTGTTGTTCGACAGCTTCTTTTTTTTCCTTTATATATAAAAAATTTTTAGTTACAGTTCAGTAATTTTCCTCTAAGAGTAATTAGAGATCAGACAAGTTCAGCCCAAGCCCGGGCCTGAAAAACGGCCTCTGTTTTTATACCAGTGTTCGAGCTCGAGCTCAAAGTGAATATATTATTTGTTACCACTTTGAAAAAGGGGGGAAAAACTTATTTGAAAAATAAGAATACAGCCGAAGTTTCTTAAAGTGTTTTACAATCTTTAAAATCAGTTTGAAAGGGAACTGAATTGTGATGTTATAAAGTGAGAAATATTCTTTCTGAGGCCTTAGCACAGTTAGTGTTGTCACCATAAAGAAACCATGGAATATCCCTTGTCTTTCTGTGAAGTCATTTTTCAGAATTGCTGGAAAACAGAACTTGTGTCTTTCTGCCATAGTTGAATATTTTGAAAAAATAAGAATTGGGAAATTTTCTGATTTCTGCCAGTGGGTGGGTTTAAATAACAAAATTGCTATTTTAAACAGATTTCCAGGGAATGAAAATTACAAAACGTTGTAATAAGGGGATATTTAGAATTAATTCTATAAAAAGATTTTTAAATGAGAAAATCATTTTTGAACAATTTTAAAATGTTATTAACAATTTTCTACTGTGCACTTTCTGATAATACCCAATTTTTCAGGCTCAGATTTCAAATTGTTGGATCAAACTCATTTCTAATAGGAATGTTTAAAATGTGTTCATGTCTGTAAACAACATATATTTCACTAGTCTTAGTTTCTTCTAAACTTTTCTTTAAAAAAAAAAAAAAACAAACATTTATAGAGAATCTTGCTCAATATATTCATTGCCACGAGATAATGACAAAGTAGATTTTATTGTACAAGTAATTTTAGTCGACCTAAAACACCTACAGTTGAACTAGATGTATAAACCAAAGCAGTATAATAATAGTATTTATCCAAAGTGGTTGGAACCAACTAGTTTTTTAAAGAACTTGTTGGGAATCAAAGCAACACTCATTCAATAAGATTTGTATAATATGGTGTAACTGTGTCATTGTTCTTATTTCAAATTAATTATTACATTAACCAGTTTAAAGATTAACAAAATTATGGGAATCCCTTAGAAAAAATAATTCTGTATAAAAAAAACACCCTACATCAAAATTGTTCCATTTCAAATCCTAGATGTTGTCATCAAGTTATGCCATGCATGTTTGATGTCTCTAACAATGCACATGTCAAACTGACATTGTATAAGGCACTTTTTTCTGGAAACATTCTAAAATTGATTGGAAATATGATTCTGGATAATTGGTTTCCAGACAAATGGTTTCAAACTGTAGTACCATATTTTAATGAAATGAGGAAACAGCTTTTGCAGCTATAATAATGTCTCTAATGCTGTTTTATCAAGGAGACAACCAATAAATGAAGAAAAATGAATATATATATTTATTTATTCTTATAAAAGTATAAATATAGCTTTCCCATCCAAAACAATTACTCTTGTCTTTCTTCTGAAAAAGTAAGTATAGTATATATCTGAACCTGATCAGTATGAAATCCAAAAAACAACCCAAAAAAATTGTCAACTTGAGCCATAGCAAAAAATAAGTAAATAAATAAAAATTAAGCAAATACATGCGGTCAGATTGGGCTCAGGTAAAACTAGCTTACCTAACCCAGTGCAGTATTCAAGGCAGAATTTTTCCGAAGTAACCTAATTAGAAATATTAAAAATTAGTTAAACTAATTAGGTTACTTCACAGTTTTGTAGTTCTAGTTCTATTCTTATGTATGTTCTTTTGGATTTCATTAATTTCAAAATGACTCTTATCGTTCAAATTGGAATATCCAAAACCTTAAACTTTAAGACAACTACATACCTCCTTCAAAAATTATAGGAAAAAATAGGAATTATAGGAAATATAGGAACTTTTAAAAATTTATAGGAATTATAGGAAATATAGGAGCACTTCTAGGCCTGATTATGAGTGGTGATAGATTTTTACACAGGACTCGGAGTATGCACTTCTATATCGCTTCTTTTTATGTGATATCACTTCTTTTTATGGCTACTAGGTTTGTGGCTTGGTGGGATCATTTACAACGAGTTGTTTTTGATGAGATATCACTCCTTTTTGTAAGGTATTTAATTTCAATTACACAGATTCCATTTTTATTCAGAAAAGAAAAGATAAAAAAAAGATGAAAGGGGCAAAAAAAAAAAAAAATTGTGATGCTATAAATAGAATTATACATCAGAATTATACAATTTATTGAGTGACTTATTCCAATGTACATGTCTCTACCATAGCAAAGGGGAAACTTTTATATTCATTCCCTTAGATTGTATTCATCAGATTATTTATGACATGTTTATTTTCCTTTTTCTTTTGTTTATATCACTCTTCCGTTTATATACATTCAAAAAACAAAAAATAGAAAATTTTACAGTAGTTTGCAAAATAATTAAAATACTGCAGTTTCAGAAAAATGTGGAAAAATAAGAAGCACCTTTTTTCAGTCAATTGTAACAATAAGTTTATGGAGCATACTTTACCGAGAATAATCAAATTTTTTTTTCTACGAACCATTGTAATTTATGGGGATTTTTATACTAATATATTAAATATTATTCTTGAAAATTACTGAGCACCTTAAAACTTTTTTTATTTGTTAAGTTTTTTAACTCAACGTCTCGAGAATCTGAAAAATATAGGATTCGTAACGTTTGCAAAAGTATAAAAACTATTAAAGTGATTTCAAAATAGAAAATGTTCGTAGGATGACATGTATTCCAAAATTTTGTGTGATTTTGTAAATATACCACAAAGACTAATGCGTTTACATAATAAACCTTTTTAAAAAATATAAGATTTTATTATAATTTTTGATCTGATAAATCATAAAGCTTTAAATTAGATTTTAAAAAGGAGCCTGATTAAACCAAAAAGGATTATAGTTACTAAATGCACAAAATACCTAAAGACACAAAATACATAATTAATGTTTCTAGTCTGTCCATTCCAATTCGGGGATCCTAAAATATAGGTCCTCAATCCCCGGCAGTCCATGAATTAATTAGGACATATGTATGCAACTGTTAAAATGTTCCCAAAGTCGACAATAGAAGCAATAAGTATAGCTGGGCAAATATGAAACACGGCATTGCTTCATCATGACTTTGTTTCATGAGGTGTTCGTTAACCGAACATGTGTTCGTTATCCGAACATAAAAATCTCACGCAAAAGTGTTTGTTACCTATCACCTATTGTATACGAAATATAGCATTTTTAATTTTTAAGAGGAATTTAAGAAGTTATTTCCTTTTCATTGTGCTCTAGGCCTGTTTTTAGAGCATTTTAAGTTCGTCATAGCCGGAGATTCGATGAACGGCAAATATTTAAACACAAAACTTCTAGCAACATTTTTACATTCTATTACTCAGTGCATGAATGTAAAGCTGGAATTTTTTAATCGCTTTTTTCAATCAATTCCTGATACATTTATTAATAAACACAGTTTCTTTTTAATCGATGAAAATACTATATTTTAATTGATTTAGAGCTTAAGATCGACGAGCTTTCAGGCAGACAAAATGAACCCGTATTAAATTTTAAAGCAAGATAATAAAACCTTACAGAGATTGACACAGAATAAAATCCTTAAAATACATCTCACTCAGTAAATATACATCGGTTGTAATCAAGATCTTCTAAGAGACTCTGTAAACGAAACGTATATGGTTCAACAATACAAACGATAGAGAGTTTAAATGAATCGATGTAGTAACATATTTGAATATCTTGTGTATATAGCAACTTTGACAAAAATTATGCTATTTACTATTGTTTTTCCTCTGTGTTGAGGAATAAAGTACTTCAATGTAAAAATTCGCTAATTACACAACTATTTAGTCTTATTAAAAAATCTTTTGAGTTACCCTGTAAACAAAAACTAAATTCTACAATTCTGTTTCACAATAGGAGGCTAACTTAGGTCGTTCATAGTAACATATTTTAACATCCTGCGCATACGTTCTTTTTTAAAAGAGTTAGACCATTTAATATGTCTTTGCTTCATCTTAAGTATAGGAATAAATCCCTTTAAAGTGATATATATAAAAAAAACTAATTCATATTTTACACAAAATATTAAACATTTGAACTACTCATAAAAACAATGCAATTGCTGCAAACCGCGTAAAAATTGGATAATTACAAAATTCTTTAGACCTATATCAAATGATCTTTTGTGAGAACCTGTAAACGAACCTTAAATGTTACTATTTTTTTATAATAGGGAGCTTACTTGGGTCGACTGTAATAACATATCTTAATATTATGTGTATACGACCATTTCTAAAAGAGTTGGGTCATTAATTATTTTTTTGCTCTATGTTAAGTATAGGAATCAATAACTTTAAACTGATATAAATCAAAAACTAATTAATATTTTTTCATGAAACTTAAAGGTTTGAACTACTCATATAAAACAATTCAAATGACGTAAACTACGTAAAAATCCGATAATTACACATTGCTGTAGCCCTGTCAACAGTTTTTTGCTACATGTTAAGTATAGGAATCAATAACTTTAAACTGATATAACTCAAAAACTAATTAATATTTTTACATGAAACTTACAAAGGTTTGAACTACTCATAAAAACAATTCAAATGACGTAAACCATGTAAAAATCCTATAATTACACATTGCTGTAGACCTGTCAACAGTTTTTGGTCTGTACAAAATTTAAAAAGTGCAAAAAATAGCAATTTTAAAATCGCATTTCCTGAAAACCTATTCGACAGATCTTGCTTTTATTTTGATTTCTTAGTCATTTGGCGCGCCCCATTCCATAGAATCAAGAATTTTGTTTCTATCATAAATAGAACGCAAGATATAGATGTGTCAAAAACCCGTTTTGTCCCGTCTGCAAAATATAAACTAGACAGAGTTAAAAAAAAAAAATTTGTAAAATCGTTTGGCATCCATTGGCGGAAATTCCTTTCATTTACTGTGTAATGCATTGCTGTTTCTTATGCTTGGCGACAGGGGCGGATCCAGAAAATTTTCACAGGGGGGTCAAGTTTCAATGGTCAACGTTATACCTTCTACTTATAAAATTATCAGTAACGTGGAAAAAAAACGAAGTATCATTTAAACCTTCTTCAAAATATAATATATTACTAGAGTATAATCTAGGAGAAAGAGATTTGTAGCTTTTTGGCTAATTGCAGCCAATAACTGTTAGCCAAATAAAAATAGCTTTAGCCAAGAAAAAAACTTTTATTTATACAAAATTTCTACATAAATGAGTATTATTTGTAATTATACAATATACAAACAGTACACCACTCTGTAAGATTGACCCTCTCAAGATTTGGCCATACATCACACATCAAATGCTTTTTTAAATGGAAATTCTTTTCAAACTTCCCCTTAAATTTTTGATTGTCAGTCTATTTCTCAAGTCAGTTTTTGTTATATTCAGGAGACTCAATCCCCTTTCACAATCTGCTGTAGAACCCAGAATTGTTGCTGCAAATTCATACAAAGAAGTCACATTGGGAAACATGTCAGTAATGCAAATTTTTGGAAAAAGAATACAATCAGCTGGTTTCATTTCTTTACCCCTTGTGGCCAGAACCTGCCTGAACAACTTCCATTCATGAACCGTTTTGGTTTCATTTCCTAAGTTGGGATCATCAACAAAAAGTAAACTCTTTTAATTTCCTCAATACTTATTTAATGCAAATGACATCATACTATTTGTAAGATGCTTGCACAATGCACAGAGAGGACGAGACAAATTTTGAAGTGAGTTGGCGGGACAGAGGCGGTTTGAGATTTTTTTTTCACACGGCAGCTGCAGGTTTACAAAAGGCAGGAACAACAAAATGGAAATGATATATAATTTTTTGGCTGTTGCTATTTGGCTAATCCACTAAATGCTTTGGGGGCAAAAGATGCTTTCAGTTAGCTTTTTGGCTATTTGGCTAGCTCTAGATTAAACCCTAATTACACAGTAATTAATAAATTTTCATGAAATAATATTAAATTAGCCATTAAAAATTATATTAATATTAAATTAATATATAAATTACAAATTATAATAATATTATTAAATTAACTTTTAGTAACCAATTTGTTATCATTTTGTATATATAAATATACAATTTATTAATTCTATAATATGTAGTTAATACAGAAATATTAAAATTCTTCAATTAAATAAAATGAAACGTTTTCATATTTAAGATGTGGAGAACACTTTTCATTGCAATGAAAAAATAATGGCAAAACATTGCTGTATTATCTACCTTAAAAATACTGCAGTTGTAATTTCCTGCGATGCGTCATTGCGAATTTATTTAATACTTCTCCAGGGTGAATTTCCTTATCGTGATGAGTGTTAAGCATTTCTAAACTGTTTAGTCTTTCTTCTTTCATATTTTTAATCTCAAGTAAGTTTTTACCCGTCTTAATGTTGAGAAAGACCGTTCACTGGTACAGGTTATAACAGGAAGGACACATAAAATATGGAGAAGAGTCTTGATATTCGGGTAAAATTCTGAAGCGTGTAATATGCTTTCACTTGCACTGCGTAGAAGTTCGCTCTCCGGTTTGTTTCTCCATTGCCGCTGCCATAAGTCTATTTTTTGTCGTAATTCAAAAAATGTCCCTGGAATATCCTTCTTGTAAATTTCAGCTGCATTAATTAAAGTTCCAGTATCCTCATTAGCAAATGCCGGAATCAATCCATGTAATGCAACGATATTTGAATGTTCAGCACTGGAAAATCTTGTTACCAAGACTAATATGATAAAATCCATACACGGCAAAAATAAATTAAATTTGTAATATTCTTCAGGAATTGATGCTACAGTATTGGATCTGAGGTGCTGTGTTTTTACAATTCTCGGCATAGTAATTTCAATGGAATGTTTAGTTGCTACTTTCGGTGTTTCGTCGTATATTTTCAAGTAACTTGATGATGAATTTCGATAATCATTTAAAGTATCGACAACGTGGTTTACCATATCATAGCATTGCTTCAAATCTAACAAAGGGCTTTGCAAATTACGAGATAAAGAAATAGTTAAACTCAAGATGGAGGAAATGATTTGCACTGCAATAAGGAAAGCAAATCGCAGAACTGATGCTATTAAATATGCGGATTTGGAAAAGATTCTTCTGCATCTAATAATTCTAGAAAGCACACAATGGCATCAAAAATTTGTAAAACTTGTAAAATTGCGTCGTGTCGTTCAATCCACCGAGTTTCACACAGTTTTGAAAGCATCAATCGAGTTTCTTGAGGATGATGCTCTTGTATTTCCTCTCGCATAAAATTCATTCTTTTAGCGGATTCCCTAATTGCATTGATGACTTCTTTCATAACACTAACAGCGTTTCTAATACTGCGTAATGAACAGGCTTTAGATATGGCAAGATTTAGTTTGTGAGACACGCAATGCATGTAAATAGTAAGTGCCTGCTTTTATTTTATGCGTGCTTGCACCCCTTTGAATTTTCCAGCAATATTTGAACTACCGTCGTAACCTTGTCCTCGCGTATTTTCAATTTTTAATCCTAAATTCTTTAGATTTTCTTCAATTAGGTCTGCAAGAAACTCACCACTTAAGCCTCTAGCTTCTACAAAGCATACAAACTCTTCTCTGATTTTCTTCTTAGTATCCCAATATCGAATGCTAAGACCTATCTGCTCGATAGTACCAGTATCGGTGGTTTCGTCAGCTAAGATACTAAAGAACCGACTTTCTTTCACAGAGTTCAGTATTTTCTGTAATATGAGCTCCCCACAAATGTCAATTAATTCATTTGGAGTTGTTTTACTGATAAAAGTAGCATTACGAGGAGCATTGTTTATGTGATTTTCCAAAAAAGTGTCACCTGCGTCAATGCGAAACCTCAATAATGAACGAAAGTTTCCTTCATTTGCTATTGAACCTGAGCCATCTTCTTCCGTCAGGTTCCCATCATCTCGGTGACCTTGTAATGGAATATTTTGTTTACCACATAATATAATCGTTTTCATTATGGGTAGTAAACATAAACGATTTTCTTCAATTCTTCGTTTCATCTCAATATTGATTTTCATGTAAATCGATTCCGATGGGTTTTCAAATGTCCTAATGAGTGTCGGTAAAGTTATTTGTTGCTTTTTTGTGGTACTCTTTAAAAGCGTGTACTCGCAGACTTTCCTTGCCTTTTTTGTAGTTATGAAATGGACTCAATACAAAACTGCTAACCGTTATCTTGCTTCCTCCTCCCTTCTTTTGCTCCAAAGAGTACACATATTTTGCAATAAGCTCCAACATGCTTAGCACTGTAACTCAACCAGGAAAATTCTGTAAGCCACGACCGTTGAAACTGCCTTTTACTTCCTGATTGTATAACAATCGGAAATTTCTAGAACAAATCAGAAATTTCTGGATGCTCCACTAATAAGGGTGTTTCTCATCACAGGGGGGTCAGCTGACCCTTTGACCCCCCTCTGGATCCGCCACTGCTTGGCGAGAAACTCTGTCGAGTTTCTATGATAGGTGAGATTTGCACTCAGCTACTATAAACAAATATATATTTATATATTTATATACATAATATATAAATAATAGTAACAGTAATCACAATGGCATGTTTTGAACTTTCAGAATGGTTCAACAAATTAGTTAATTTTATTGCCATCTTACAAGTGTAAACAAATAAAAGAATGGGATCTGAAGAAATACTCATACTTTCACTTAAACTTATTTTAAATAACAGTAATACTAATTCTAAGTGAATGTTAGAGATAAAATTTTGGACAAATTTACAGAAATATTATAAAAAAAAAAAAAAAAAAAAAAAAAAAAAAGCATTTAGTACCATGATATGAAGCTCTATGAGTAGGTATGTGTTGCGATGATCCATCTCCAAGCCTTCTACGCTTTTTCCACTGATCTGTAGTTGGTTGAACACCAGCAACAGCCATGGCTGGCAAATGAGCAAAACACAGAGAAGCAGCAATGTGCCTCATAGCACAAGGTTCACCACTGTTTGGCCGAGCTGACATTTCTGGAGAATCCTCTGTAGTTGAACCACGGAGGTCACTGCAACTGTGAGTGCTGGAAGACTGGCGAACAAGTATTGGCCGCTCATGGCTGTTTTTTTTCCCTATACAAGGAAGGCGGAATGATGCAGTTGACCCTCTGGTGAATCTCCTGGGAGGAGGTGTAGGAGGCCGCAAATTAACCATTTCTTCATCATCTTTCACACAAAGGCTAAAATTTTGAAACAACTTATGATTATCATCCTCATCTGAATTTACATATAATAATGCAATACAACACAGATATAATAATAATAAAACTAGTGACATATTTATAACAATAATTTTATATACTACTGGAAGATCTATAAAAAATAACAGCAAGCTTGTTTATAATAATAATTTTGATTTTTTTCAACTAATTGTTTAGTTGCATCTATAAACTTTGAAATCTACAGAATTTAAAAAATCTATTGATATTGAAGACAATCAAATAAAGCTTTGAACCACATTTTGGGAAGATGTTTATTTTTTTTTTTTAATTCCCAGAGTGTTAGAAAAAACAATTAAGATAAATTAGCTTGAAACAAAGAGTAAAATATGACCAGAAATCCATTAAAAAAGACAGAAAATAAAAATAAGGAGCCATTGACAACAGTAATTTATTACCTTTTCTAAAGAGGGGTTGGAATTAGTGATAGGCGGCAGAGCCATCCTTAGGGGTGTGCAACAAGTACGGCCACACAGGGCCTCGCGCCAAGGAAGGCCTCGCGCTCGAAAAATAAATCATTACAAAATAGCTAAATATTTATTTTTTAATTTGTTGTGAGTTATCTATTTCATAATAAAATTTTAAATGTCAACTCTAATAACTCGTGATCAAATTGTCACAGCACGCTCAAATTTTTTATGCGTAAACAAAGTAACATAATTTTACAGGAGGCATTGTCGAGTTTTTTTAAAAACGGAATCCCCTAAATTTTATAAAATGCTGAATATAAAAGCCCGACAAATTTAAACTCTTCTAACTCGTGATCACATTATCATTGCACGCTCAAATTTTGTGTGCATAAACAAAGTGGCACAATTTTACAGGAGACATTGTCAATTTTTTTAACGGAAGGCTCCTAAATTTTAGTATAGTGCAAATATAAGGACTCGATAACCACACACACTTATAACTCGGATTCAAATTGCCGCAGCCCGTGCAAGTTTTGTATGGTTAACGTAATCATTTTAAAAGGGGACTTTGCCGCTTTAATATAATATATTAAAAAATGCCACATCAAAATATGAGTGTACTACGGCAACTACGGCTCGAGGTATAAATGTTTAATTTGTTAACACCTTATATTTATATTTATAATACACTAAAATATGTCCAGTTTCGATAAAAAAAAATGACAGAGCCTCTTTCCTCCCCCTAAAAGGTTTACCATACAAAATTTATTTGAGCTGCGACAATTTGGACAAAGTATTTTTGGTTAACGAGCCTTTATATTCGTGCTATACTAAAATTTAGTGGCTTCAGTTAAAAAAACGGACAAAGTTCCTCCTTTATAAATATTATATTTATCAAGCAAAATATGAGAGTATTCTACGATCATTATGGATCGCGTTATAGGTGTTTTATATTGTCAGCCTCTTATATTTATGATACACTAAAATATAGGGAAAAGGGCTTCGAAAAAAAACTGACAGAGCCAGGGATCTGAGGGTTGATTTGACGGCTGACTGATGAAAAGATTTTTGTTTCTAAGTCGATAAAATTTTTAATATGTAGATGACTCCACTTATAAAATTTGTATTCAAATTCGGAAAATAGACACAATTCGCAGTCTAACAGTATCTTTCGCATCACCCTGTGGCAATTTCACGATTAAAAAGTATGAGGATTCTCTCACTCTTTTAACGACTGTACAATATTGCTAATTTACACCTCCCACCCCCCCCCCTCCCCCAAATAAATAAATAAATAAATAAAAATAATAAAGAAAGAAATAAAAGAAAGAAAGAAAGAAAGAAAGAAAAAGCTGCTCCAACATGACACGGCCAGCATGAATCCTCTGCCCGTTCCAAATCTGCTGAAAAAAGAATAGACCAACCCCAGTCCGAGAATTTTGAAAGGAAATTGGTCCGATTCCCTACTAAAACTTACTAACAGTACATTTAACTCCCCACACACCCCTCAAAAAATTTGTGAGAAGTAATGTTGACAATTTAGAAGATTTTTTTTATTCAAAATATCTACCAGAATTTTCGAATTACCTTCACTTTATTTAATCACTTAATATATGTCATTAAATAAAGCAAAATTACTATTAAAAATTTCTGGTAGATGAATAAAAAAAACAGCTAAATTGGCAACATTAGTCTGAATGGAAAGGCCTTGCAAAAGTTCTTGCACTCGGCCTCGCTTTCGCTAAGAACGGCTCTGATGGACGGTTTCGATATTTTTTACTGTGGCCAAGTCGATTATATCGGTACTATAAATTTTTTTATTGATGTTTTTAGTCTGTTATTCTTAACTGATTTCAGATGCAATTTTATGAAGAATTGCCATAAAAAAATTAAGATTAGTTTTGCTGTTTGATTACTTTCACTGTGATATGACTAATTTTGCATTAACTGTTTCACGTCAACTCTTGAAACATTGGAGATTTTGTTTAAGATTTCAAAAAGAGACGAGGGAAGCCAAAAAGCTTAAGGGAAGCCAAAAAGCTTAAGGGAAGCTTCATTCACTGAACCCCCGTCAAAAATGGAAGTTGAAGACAATATAAAAACTAATACAGGAAATTGCAGCACCCCCTAGTGGAGAGAACCAGAACTAAAAAGGTGTGCAGGGGGGTTAAACCAAAACAAATTTTCCAAGTTTTGTGAGGATCAGACCCATAGAACCAGAGACATCGAATAAAAAAGAAATGTACACTAAGCAGCACACAATACAGAAAATTGCAGCACCCCTGGAGGAGGGAACAAGAACTAAAATGGCGGTGGTGTTGGCGTTACCTCACCCCTCCCCCTCTCAAATCATAACATTCTTAATTATAGTCAGATTTGAACAAGACCTTTTCCTTTTCTGACATTCTTTCCAAGTCATTTGGTGAAGAGTGAATCCCAAGAGGAAAATAATATTAAAAATAAGAACGATTCATATAGGGAACTGCGGGGAGGGGCTAACTGTATTTTAGCTAGAATTTCTTGTCTGAATTCAACAAAAATTAAGGAGGAGGAAGGGCTGATGCCTAAGCCCCTTAAAATGAAAGGTCATGAATGTGAGATAAAAATTAAGGGACAGGGAGGGAAAAAACAAAAAGCGGGGCAAAAGCCCCTAAAATCTTTGAAACTATTGCACTTAGCAAAAATCTAAAGGCAGATTTAAGGACGACTACCTAATGGTACTATATTAAAATACCTACAAGTGGAGTGCATTAAAGGTTTATTTTAGTTATAAAATGTATATCAGGAACTGGGGGGGAGTGAGAAATGAATTGAGCTGACTTTTTTGCCAGAAGAAGTCCTATTTCTGAGATGGGAAAGAGGGGAGGCAGAGGGTAAGAGTGAATCCGAGAAAAATTAATTAAAGGTATATTTGAATTTTTCTAATTATTTTTTTACTTGCTTTTTCCACAACTGTTAACAATATTCAATACCACTTGTTTTTCACTTAAATATCCAGTTACAATTTCTAAAATTGAATTATTCATATTTTTTCAATGAGTAGAAAAATACAGTATCTGTGAAATTGGTAAAACAAACTTAAAATAATCAGATATAGACTTCCAAGAGTGCAAATAAACATGAATCTTAACTTGTGCTTTAAATAGGAATTTTAAAGATATAATATTTTTACATATGAATACATGTAATTTGAATTTCAATAAACTTTTTTTTTTTTCTTGAAAATGTACTTTTCCCCCCTGATATTGATCCAGATATTTGACGATCCAGATGACTGGAATTTAGATAATTTGAATTTTACTGTGGATATAAAAGTTTTCAATTAATTCCTGATCTTTTTTTAAAAACAAAAGAAAAGGAAATTTATTTTCATGCTTGAAAGCTTCTTATGTATTGTTTGAAAATTTCCTTACTTTTTTCAGTTGTGTCACTTTACAAATAAGTGTGTAAAAAATTAAATTTAATTACCTTAAGAAACTAGTTCCTGTTGCTCCATTTTTGCATGATGAGGAATGACTTTGTATGCTAGAATTATTGCTGTCAATGCTTTCCACTTTAGCCAAAGGACTTGGGCTAGGCTGATTTGATCTCAACGACCGCAAAGGAATAGTTTCTCGTCCATTGGTATACTCTCCCGTCTCAAGAGTGAAGCTGCCTTCATAACTGCTGCAACTGCCATTAACAGAATAGTTTATTTGAGATGCATTAGGTGGAATACTTGCTGATCCTTGAGGGGATTGGTTCGGGGACTGGTATAAGTAGATATCTTCAACAGAAACTGAGCTGTAGAGGTCAAGACAAATTTCATGCACAGCCATAAAACCAGATGCCAAATGAAATGCAAAATACCACAGGCAGCAGCAATTAATAAAGCTGCTTAATAAAATTATTACAACAGGCACTTGCTCTAACTTACACTTTTTATTAAAAATAACTTTAATGCTTTTTTTAAAAGTCATAAAGGCAGCAATTAAACAAAAGGCAAAGCCTTATAACCAATATTGGATACAATATATCTCAAACATAAGTGACAAGTAATGACTGGTTTAGTGAAAATTTTCCTACAACTCTAACAAGCAACAGTTTTCTCAAAATAATTGAATAATTAACAAACTATGTAAGCTAATTATGAATCTTTTAAAAAGATTTAACAAGTTTCATCAATATTTTTAAGTATTATTACTTAAAATGACATGATGTCATAATTAGTATTAATAGTAGCTGAGTACAACAAATATTTTATTGATGCATAAAAACAACTGTGCACAGGAAAAATAGATACAAAACATTACAATGTTTAAAATTTTCTTTAGACCACAATTTAAAGATTAATCTTATGAATTTTGAATAAATCATATATTATTAATAATCAGAACAAAGAGTTAGTAAAATAATATAAAGCTTTTGGCAACTATTTAATAAGGATCATAGGGGAAAAAAATAGTAATAGTAAGTAGTTCAAAGTAAATTGAGTGAATAAGGGTCTTTAATAATTACAACAAATGAAGTCATATTCCACAAATTTCCTATTTTTCCATATTAAGAAATTATTTTTTCTATACTTTGGTAAGATATATTGCATCCTTTGTAAAGCAGCTTTATCTAAAAAAACTAATAAAATTAAATCACAGCTAAATTAAATGTACATTTTTCTGAAAACTATACTTCGCCTAAACTAAATAGCTCATTTCCAATAATATTAATTATTCAATTTAAAAATTGACAATATCACTACTTATTTCACAAAATTCAATATTAAATCATTTTCTAGCATAAGTCTACAAAAATATAAATAAAGGTTATCAAAACCATGCAACAAATGTTACTAAAAATCTTAATAAATGTCATGTTAATTCATGCTAAAAAAAAGTATATACATTTCTCCAAAAAACAAATGCAGTAACTAAAAAATGGGTTTTCAATATGCTTTGGCAATTAAAATATTATATCAATATTACTTTAAAATACTCTTCAGTTTTAGATAATAGCAAATAGATTGATCTTTCTAGTGTAAATGAAGGGTAAATTGAAGCTACTGTTTATTCTCTATAACTCTTAAGTTCATATGAACTTTATGGAATTCTACCAACACAGTTAACAGTCATGCTTGACAGAAGAAAAAAAAAAAATCCAAAATTTAAGAATAAATTAAAAAAAATTCTGAGAAGATGAACCAGTAGCAATAGACTTTAAAAAATAATCTCTAATCAGTCCTAATTTCATTTTATCCATTTAAAAATAAATTTGACTGTAGTGGAATAGTGATACTTTTAGGCAATTACAAAACATATAAAAATACTTTTCAATATGTATTAAAATGATATAAAATAAATTTTAGCAGCAATTTTCAGGAGTTGTTTTCTTACACTAAATTTTTCAATCTTTTATTCTCTCTCTCTCTTTTTTTTTTTTCTACATATATGAAAAAATAAATACATAAAAATAAAATACCTTTAATATTTTATGTAATACAAGCTCTAGGTTAAGCTATATAGATGGTGATGATGATGTATTCACTTACATCCATATTATGTTTGAATATATGAAGGAACAAAATTTTCTACACATAAAAAATTGTTCTTTCATGTTTTAAAGAATAACATATTACTCTTTTTTTTTTCTAGAATTAAATGCCGATTTTCATCAACTCTTGAATATTGATACTATAATAAATTTACTACTACACTAAACTTTTCACTGGATAAAGAGATCATACTATTTTATTAAAACGTGCATGACAAAAACCATTAAAGAATACAGTGATTTTTGGAATATTTATTATATATTCTACAGACTAATTAAAATCTGTAAGTTTGCGGTTTTAATTACAATGCATATATTTCAAGATTTGAGAAACACAAGCAAACAACACAATTTTTTAAAAAAATAATTCAATGAAATTTATAAAATAGAAAAATGATAAAATATTTATCTTTCGATTTAAAGAATTAATAACACTTTCACATTTATCAATTTAAAAAATGTTATTGCAATTGCAATTTACTATTTCTGTACTTTGAAAATGATCTTTTTGAAATACTATATTACCTCTGAGATGAATATGATTCTACTTAGCTATTTCTGTTGTACAAAGTGAAACAGATGCAGCGACAATTTATAATACTTACCTAGATTTACTCCCTCTTTGTAAAGCAAGAGGTGAAGTAACAGTAGCACCACTAGAATCCCTAGTAAAACGAATATGATTTCCAGGCACATGAAGTTTGAGTGAAGGTGATTTAAATACATCTAAAGAATTGGTGGGAGAGACCTTTGCATGAGATCTGGCAGTGTTCGACTTCAGAGAACGTGCACGTTTTAATGGTACACCTCGAACTGAATGCCACATGTGCCCAAACAAAGAATGTTCCCTCTGAAATTAAAAAGAATATGTTAAGATAAAATACAGAGTTGTATATATCAGCATATGCAATACTGAATTTCTTGATGTTTAGAAGTTTAGGTAATTTGCATAATTTAAAAACCATTATAAAAAATTATCATAAAAATGTAAAGGTGAGCAATCAATGGCTAATTTGACTTCTAGAATACACTTCAGGAAACAAGGAAGCCTTATTGACATTAATTATCAATTTTATACAGTAAAAATACTTTAAGATGGTCTGGAAAATTGATAATGAGAAAATAACAGTTCTGTCTTGTATGAAAATAGAGAAGTTCAATACAACTATTTCATGCAAATATTTTTATTATAAAAAAAACATATTTTATAGATGCAATCAATTTACTATCAATTACTGCTCTTACAAGGAAAGTGCCAAGTTTGGTAATCACAGATTTTGATTATTTTTGCCGAACCGTCAGTGAAGGCTCTGTTGAGACCTGAAAAGATTTTGGTTTCTGTCTGTTTGTTCCGCGATAGCTGCTGCAAAAAGGGCCCGATTAGGTTGACTTTTGGTGGGTATGTTGGCGAGGAATTAGTTGTATAGTTTTTAGTTATATTTGGTTCATTCGTTTGAAAAACATAGAACATTTTATTTTAAGTCCTAATGCTTTTCAATGGGAAGACAAACGATTTTTTAATTTTAACATTCACCGAAAAGAAAATCACGCATTGGGATAATTGTAAATGCTAAATTATGGATATTAAATTTACGAAATGGATATCTTAATTTAATTTGATCGCTTTGAAAATTTACCAATATATTTATTAGAATTTCAAAATTAATGGTATAAAATTTATTTCGAAAATTAATTGTATTGGGAAATTTTACGCATTATTTTGAAAGATATAAATCATTTTAATTTCTCATTTTTTATAAAAATTTCCAATGCATTTATTTTTTTTTCTCTTTTATTAAATGGTTGCCAAGCAACTATATGTCAAAGAATATCAACAAAATAAAATTAAAGTGAATCGCATTATTTTGATGCGAAATTTTATTAACAAAATAGCTAATTTTCGGGTAATTTAAGTTTTTAATATGCTTTTTCTAATGAAATAGATAAGGATTTATTTTAACTACTAAAGAAAAATGACCAAATCAGTTTTCCAAACAAAAATTATAAAAACGTTGAATGTGTAAATTGAACATAAGTCTCATAAGAGGAATTTACATTTGTATAAATATATTTAATACATGAAATTTTATTCAATTGCAGCAACATATGATATTTAGTGGTTAAAAATAAGTATTCTTTTAAGGATAGGATAAAATCTCCTGTACAAAGATATGGTTAATTTAATGAAATTACAATAGTCAATGCACTCAGACATATACTCTAATAATGAAATAGCACAATTACTGAAAATTGATAATATAAAATTAAAATGACAATGGGGGGTTCAGGGGGGTGGAGCCCCCCTGAAGGAATGTAATCTTATCCTGAAAAAATACAGTAATAAGTAGTTTATCCTATCATTTATCTGACATAAAATTGTGTTTAATGTGATATTTCTAAAATTTTTGGAACTTTCAATAAATCTTATATTCGTATAAATGTATAAATAATTTTTTTAAATCTAATTTTGGACTGTGAAATATTATGCAGATTGCATTAAAAATTAGTGAGATTAATGAACAATGATTTGTAGAGCTGATGTTGAGGCTTCTGATCTGTAGATTTACTAGTTATATATGTTGTAGGGAAGAAGCTCCTTAGTCTCAGGTTCAACGGATTTTATACAACACTCCTTAGTTCTTGAGAAATAGGGAGTCTAACATTATAACACAATTTAAATATTTACTTTGTAACCAAATTACTGCTTTGGTCGTAGCTCAGTTGTTAGGGCTACTGCTTGTTCATCTTCAGACTTGGGTTCAAGACCAGAACACACTACATTTGTTTGCAGGGGTCAATGCAGGTTTTTTTTCTTGGGGCCCATTTTGTGAAAAGTAAAGGTTATTTTTGTAAAATTTATTTTATTTTTGTGAAAAATAACATTTTACAACAAAAGATGAAATCCAGTTAATCAAATTCGAACCAAGCATTTATAAATAAAAACTTTTTTAAATCCTTTTGCTGAAGTTTTCCGCTCTGGTGAACTTGTTTGTTTACAAATTACACATTTTAAAACATCACAAAATAAAAAATAAATAATAAATAGTAAGTTTTTATGGAATAGAATTTTGTGAAGGGCCCCATTTTATCAAATTGATTTTTGTGAAGGGACCCATTTTATCAAATTGATTTTTGTGAAGGGGCCCATTTCATCAAATTGATTTTTGTGAAGGGGACCATTTTATCACATTGATTTTTGTGAAGGGGCCCATTTTATTAAATAGATTTTTGTGAAGGGGCCCTAAACAGGCCCCAAATTTTTCCTGGATTGACCCCTGGTTTGTCTTATTTTTTGTTTTATAAATATACTTGTACTTATAATTTAATAATCACAACTAAAAATTATAATATTGTGCATTATTATAATGTTAAACTATTTATTTATTTTCTTATTTGTAACTAAATCATTGTATAAAACATTATTAAACATTTAATTTTTTTAAAAATCACTTTTAAAATGTATTTCATATATTCTTTATCCATGCAATGGTATTTAACAATTGTGTCAATTCGTGATTTTAAAGAAACATCATTTACATATTGCCTTAACAAGGGAAGTCAATGCGATGATAATACTACTCTGTTTTTAAAGTAAGAAGCATAATTATATTGAAAATTAGCATAAGAATTAAATTACAACATATATTTTTGCATATTAAAGATTTTTTAATTTCTAATAAGTATAGTTGCACTTTGAATTATTTTGCTATCTCATTTATCTTCTTTCTGCATTTATTTTTATTTTATTTGAAAATTTTTCATTTTATCAAACTAAAGGGTGCCACAATAGATTTTGTAATATAGTAAACCTGTTACAAAGTAAGATTTTAAGTTGTGTTATAATATTAGGCCTCTTATTTCTTGAGAAATAAGGAGCGTTGTATAAAATCCATTTAACCCAAGATTAAGGGGCTTTTACCATACAACATATATAAAAATAATCAAAATCTGTAATTACCAAGCTTGGCCCTCTCCTTGTTAGAAGATATATATATATATATATATATATATATATATATATATATATATATATATATATATATATATATATATATATATATATATATATATATTCTTTATTGTAACTTCCAGGACAATATTTTTAAATATTCTCCTCGATGAGAAATGTTTTGAAAAATTATTATGGTATCACTAAGATTGTGCCACATGGTATAGCAAGAAAAATCGAGATATTGCAGCATATATTCAAGCTGTTTAAAAGGTAGAAAGATATAAGTCCCATTTTCTTAAAAACAGAAATTTTCTGGACACCCTACAATTATTTCTTAAGGGTTAAAATATCTTTGGATGCTATTTACAAGTTCAATTTGCAGAATTAATTCTTACACCAATGTACCTATATATAGATTAATATGTCTAGATACCCTTCACGGACTTGATTCAATTTTTCAAAAATTAGTGACTTACACCACTTTGCTTTTAAACAGCTCATTTAGCAGAGTTCCTATTAATAAACATGGAAAGATGAAAATCCATTTAATATGATTATTAAGGCAACCATATATTCTTTCCACTAGAAATGATAATTTCATGACACTACATTTCTAGTGTTTCTTGTTTTATGTGAAACCACATGCAACAGCAAAACTGCAGGCCATGGAAAATATAAGTAGTACTAATAAGTGATGAGTTCACATTAAATTTACAAAGGTCAAAGAAGTATATAATTACATTTCTAGACAAAAAAGACAAAATGTTGTAATAATCACAGCTCAGGTATTATTGATTAAATATGCAGATTTTTTTCTTTCAAAATTTAAACAAAACATAGTTTTTATCAAGGACATGACTTAGAAGTTAAAAAACATTTCTCAAAGACCCTCAGATAACCAATGGCAAAAGGATATCTGAGTGAATTTTGTCAGCTAGGTTGTTATCCAGACAGCTTATGGTAGAGCATTGGCAATGTAAAACAAAAATTCAAAATTTGACTCCCAATTTGGACATTTTTTACACTCCATAGGAAAAATTACAACTCATAGAAAACATACCAAAAACTTTCTAATGTTTTAATTCATTGGCCATATTTGACACTTTTCTTGGTTGCTGCAATGTAAATATGGCAATAAGTTTTTTTTTATTTTGATATGTGAATGGGGTTTCAGCTAAAAAATAATTTGATAAAAAATAAGTTCAGAAGAGCATTAAGTGACATTTTAAAAGTGGAACTAAGCATGTTTAAAAACTCATTCAATTATTCAAGTATTGTGATTAAATGTTTATGTTTTACACTGAGAGAATAAAATGTAGTGCTATTTCTTTTTTTTTTAAATTATGCACTGCATAAAGCTGTTTAATCTTTTAAAGATTCACAACATGTACAAAAAAACTAGAAATAAAATGTGTTAACATGGGATATAATCCAGAATTTTGACTATTCTTTTTTTAAAAACTAGGGGCTCTGCCCCCTATGAGCTACACTCACCATCATCCAGACCCAGCAGGCTCTAAAAACATTCTAATTTGGTCTGTTTCAAAAATATTACCTGATTATGGAAGATTGAATGATATTATCACGACCAGTGCCAATCTTCTGTAACTGGTTGCAGATTAACGAGTGGTGAAAATATTCACTTTAGACGAACATTTTATCTTCTGGAAGATTGCTTCCATTTAAAATAACTACAAATACTTTGTTGAATATTTGACTTTAGTGAATGACAAAATAACAGTTGATAGATGAAAATTTGCTAGAAGCTATTACTCCACATAGTATTTGTAAACATAAATAATAGCCACTTTTCAGTAATGTTTTGATAAAAAAAGATTATTTATAACTGTCATGAAAATATGATTTAAAGAAATTTGTATATTTGAGGTCGGTGCAGATATTTTCTCTATTGTT
Source organism: Maratus michaelseni (assembly GCA_963931845.1). NCBI lineage: Eukaryota > Metazoa > Arthropoda > Arachnida > Araneae > Salticidae > Maratus > Maratus michaelseni. Next base: position 127,350,822 of record OZ007594.1, on the reverse strand, counting down.
TACATTCATTCATACATCTTAAATAAAATATATTGGTTGATTAAAATTTTGTAATTATTGTGTATATTTTCCTGTTACAGTTTTCTGTGTTTTATATATAGATTCCAAAATATGTAAATAACGCAAGATACTTTTATAAAGCTTTATCAAAAAGAAATTGAATCAGATAATAAATTTTAAAATTACAAAATATAATTTTATAAATAAAAGTAAAATTTTCCAATTTAGATAATAAGGTTCATTTTGTGTATAAATTAAATAATTGAAATAAAAATTGAATAAAAGAAATGATATAACATAATTCTTGAATATATCAATCTACAAAAACAACTTTTCAAAAGTAAAAAAAAAGCCAAGCGTAAAAAAAAAAAAGTTGTGGCTAAAAAATGGTGTGATATCAAATTTCCAAGCTATTATATTACTTTTTTAACTTTTTTCCATTAAATAAGTTATCATATATATAAGTCGAGTGCCTACGTATATGTTAATAGAAATCGTTTTCTCCTGTACTAAATACATCCTAACGAGTTTCTGAAAATTCAATTTTTTTCAAATTATGCATGATGGGCTTCCCCTCCATATCATGATTAAGCGTTCACAGACTTTTCCAACGATATATCACATGAGAGGTGTCGGCAAAATTTAGAAAAGTGCCCCCTTTGGGTGGGAGGGCTGAAAGTGGGAGGATGGACCCCGAAGATACATAATATGAATAGCGGAACAATTTTTAGAATTTCTGAAAGCTGATTTTTATTTATTTATTTATCTATTTTTTATTTTTTCTTTATTATTATTTTATTTTTTTGCGTTGCCCTGTGCATGTTTGGAATTTCTTAGCAATTTCTTAGATTTAACTTATTTTATTCAATTAAACATTGTACTATTACAATAAATTTAAATGGAAACTTCACTTCTAAAACAAAAATAATTTAACAACTGGATTTCATTAATTTATAGGAAAACTAGCAAGCTACGCCCGCTGCGCTGGTCGGTTTCTACAAATGAACCCTGAATCAAACGAAATATATCGTTTAATTTGACCTTGTATTTGAAAGCAATCTGTGTATTTACGTGGAATATCCTTCCACATTACTGAAAAAAGACGCGATTGCGCTATTATATTTTCTAATGTGCAGTCAAAATTTTAGCTGTTAAGGACCAACTCTTTTATTTGGTCATTTACAGTTAGGGTTTGCTAAAGAATGATAAAACTATATGCAATATACTAAAACCATCACTAAAAATTATCGAAATAACAATGCAAACAAATTAACTAACAAAATCCATTCAGAAGAAGTTTTTATAAAGGCTAATCTTTGATAATCTGATTATTGAACTTTTCCACATAATTCTAAAACAACAAAACGATATAAAATATACTAAAACAATCCTTACAAATTATCTACTTAACCATGCAAGTCGCAAAAAATATGCCCAGTAAAAACTATCAAAAAGGCTAATATTTCGGAATCGGGTTCACTTGACTATATAACCTTCACACATAACTGTTGGACTAAGCAACGTAGGACAATATATAGTACATTAAAACCATTTCTGAAATAGCATCTAACTAACAATACAATTCTTACCAAAATCCGTTCAGTAGAACTTTTTTAGAAGGCTAATCTTTCATAATCGGAATCAAATATTGAAAAGGCTAATATTTGATAAAAAAAAATGGTCACCCGATTTTCGAATTTCCCCCTATAATTCTAGAACTAAGCAACGTTATATAATAAAACGTTCCCTAGAAAATTATTTAACAGTACAGGTTCCATCGAAATACATTCGGCAAAATCTTTTAAAAAGGCTAATCTTTCATAATCGGATTGATCTGATTATAGAACTTCCCAGAATAATTATATAACTAAGCTACGTAGAACAATATGTTATACAATAAACCTTCCCTTAAAAATTTTCTTAGTTTAAGTTCTACGAAAATGCATTCAGCAGAACTCGAGTTATAAGCAGCCGGAACGAAATTTCATATATGTAGAAGTAAATAGAAGTATATTGCCATTAATATAGTTTGCATTTGAATAAAAAAAGGTACTTTTCGGTTAGCCGGGCGCCAGTGATATATGAACACACACACACACACACACACATATATATATATATATTCATACATATAAGTGTATATATATATATGTACGTATATACATGTATTTGTGTAGATATATGTGTGTGTATGTATATACATGTATATATATATATATATCACTGGCGCCCGGCTAACCAAAAAGTACCAAAAAAAAATACTGCGAAAATGCAGTCGCACACTTGAAAAAAAAAACACCTTTTGGCCTAAAATCTCTCATCAAAACTGTTTTTCTTTTTAAAAAAAATAAAATTAGTAACAGTTTTTTCTTTTATTTTTCCAGATGTATAGCTATTTCAATTCTTTCTGTAACAAAAAAAGACACTTTTTGGCTTAAAATCAAATTGTTTGGGGTCAAAAGTAAAATCAAAATCGCCAAAAACAAAAGATAAATCGCCAAATTTGTTTCAATAGAAATCTTGCCCCTTGAATAATTTTTTAAGCATTATGAACATTTCTAATCATGTTTAAATTAAATATTTTTGTTTTATAATATTCTCTCATCAAAACTCTTTTTTTTTCTTTCTTTCTTTTTTTTTTTTTTAAATAAAATTAGTAACAGTTTTTTTTTTATTTTCGAGATGTATAGCCTTTTCATTTCTTTCTGCAACAGTAATGATCGCCAAAAAATTAGCAATGGTAACCTTTTCGGTCAAAATAACAGAACTTTCTATCATAATTCGATAGCTAATATACGTAGAACGTTGTGTTACATACTAAAACCTTCCCTGAAAAATTATCTCTCGAACAGTGCAAGTTCCATCAAATTCCATTCAGCAGATCTCGAGTTATAAAGGAACGGAACGAAATTTCCGTTTGTGTTTTATATATATAGCGAGGCTAACAAAAAAGACAGGCTAACGCGGTGCATTCCACTTATCTTTTTTTACAGACCGCAAGAGTGAGGTGATGCTCTTTTCGTACACCTGCATTGGTGGATTCGAGCCTCACATGATTCCGGCGGTCTGTAAAAAAAGATACGCGTAAAGCACCGCGGTAGCCTTTCTTTTTCTAGCCTCGTATATATAGTAGATGACGTGAAAGGTATTCCTGCGAACGAAATGCCTGTCCTTTACCGTGTTTTTTATTTTTAGAAATAAATGAATCACATTTAATTCATTTCAAAATTTTTGTTTACGTTTGGAAAGAAAATTTAAATGGCGATAACTCTTAATGTATACATTTTAGAAGGTACATCTTCCCTCAAAAACTAATTTATTTTTAAAGATCTTTCTAAAAACGTAAATTATATATTTAAAATATTTTTAAAGCATAAACACTACGTCTGATTACTTTATTTTACAATATTTATAAGAACACGCATTTTATCAGACAATTAAATGCACTAAACAAACATGAGTGAAAAATTGACCTGGGCCTGGACTCGAACCTGGGACCTTATGTGTACCATGCCGACGCTCTGCGACTGAGCTACCCAGATCCATATCCGTAACCGGCAATTTCTCATACTTATTCATGTTAGAAACAATCATCTGCCACAGTTTGCAGTCATATTTAATTATTTGATAAAATATGTGTTCTTATAATTGTGAAGTTTTATTTTAAAAAAAAATATCTTCAGAAGAAAATGGCTGACTTGCAGATGAAATTTGATGTGGTTATATTATAACCTGTAACTGATTTGTGCTATTTTAATACAGATGGTACATGGTCGTTGGCGGGTTTTATCTCTGTTTTGGCATAATTTTTTAATCGCCAAGTTAATTAACAGTTTTTTGCTAATTAAGGATAGAAAATATTTTTTTTTACACTGAATTTTATAAAAGCACATAGATTACGTAATTACTTGTCCAAAAATGCAATCCTTTTTTTATTCTGCCCAATATTAAGGCCTGTAGCTTGTTTGAAAAAAAAAGTTTGACGAAGAAAATAGTGATCATTTTAAGTAACTCGACGTTTTTAAAAAAAAGCTATATCTCTGTTTATAAATCACTTATGAAGATGAGTTTGGTCTTAAATTGAAGAAATTCTTCCTTAGATTCTTCTAGTTTTCGTTTTTTTTTTCTACGACGCTTGGTTTGTTTGATATCTGATATTTTAATCTGGCATGTTTTGTCGATTTAACATTGCGAAGTTGCTTTCTGTATATAAGCATTAGCGGTCTTTATTCCAGTTCTTGCCGTTGTTTGTGTGGCGTTTTTTTTTAAGCTTGGCTTGGCAGAGCGACCGCCCTGCTTGATAAATAAATATATATGATGAAGATGAAGTGTTTCCTAGAACTCTAGGATATAAAATTAAATTATTTCAATAACGAAGAATGAATATTGTCTTTGGTTCAGGTGAATGTATTTTTATGTTTATTTCACCATGAAAATTATACTTTAAAATTATTCTTAATTTAACTGTTTTCACTTTGCTATGTTTTAATATTATTTCCACTATTTTCGATCATGGGCCAAATTTATCTATCCTCTATTTTAGGAAATTCAAAATTTAATCACTTAATTAAATATTCTAAATTTTCTCTTTCACCACTATTTCTGAACAGCAACTTTCTTTTCTAACCTTTCTTTTTCCTATTTTTCTTTCTTTTTTTCATTACATTTCAATTTTTCCCATTTTAATATGCAATAATTTTTTTAATATAAGCCAAGAAAGAGTCCTTGTCACAATAAATTCAATTATGGTAGCATTTGTTACTTTTTCTAGAACAGAAAGAAACTAAAATTTGAAATTTTATGTGCCACATTTTTATTACTGATATTAATGTATCTGCTTTAATGAGATTACAATGATTAGTAAACAATTTAGTTAATTTTCTGGCACATTTTGATTTAGTTATAGTACATGCAATGTTTCCCATTCAAATCTCAAAATTAGATTAAAAAGACAACTTTCCTCTATTGTTTCTTAATTTTAAACTTAAACTTTGTTACTACAAAAATGCAATAATTATTTGTGCACTTATGTAAATTTTGTTATAACAATTGCCAACTGTATATTACATCCTTGGCTGGTGTAAGATTTTCTGAAAATTCTCCACCCCTGCATATATTATAATTTCAAAGAATGTCATTAAATACAATACTATGCAAAAGCTATATGAACAAAAAATTTCATTTAATCATTGTATATATATTTAGTAACATAAAATGTTTAAGAAAAAGTTCTGAAGAGAAAAGAAAATTATAAAGCAATAAAAATCAACTTCAAGTATCAGTAAATAAAAAATACAGCATTATAGGAATTAAATGTAAACAAAAAAGTACAAGCAAATAACAAATACTATCATGCAAATGAAACAACACTAAGAACATTAATAAAGAAATACAAATTATACACAGAAAGATGTATTAACAAATTGCAAATAAAATTATGTAAATGAAGCAAGTAATTGACAATTTAATAAAGAAATTTGAATTAAATAAAAAATATTTACTTTAACTGTAAAAATTTCATTCAAATAAGTATGTTTTAATCATATATATATATATATAAAGGAAAAAAAAAGAAAGAAAACAAGAGAAAATGCACAATGCAACGATTTGATTTTTTCAGGGATAAAAACAATCAAACAGAAAAACATTTAAAAAAATTACTTCATCCCTTCAACCTCTTCCCTTCCCTTGCTATACCTAGAAATCCCTTCTTTTACTCAGGAAAGAGCAAGGGGGAACAGAAATTTCACAGACAAATTTAAATTGTTTTTTTGGAGGGGGGTGGGGGGAGAGTAGAGAGAATAAGTTTTAAAGAGAGGAATAATTTAAATGATTATTTATTTATTATTTCTACCTAGTAACAAAATGGGTAGAAAAAAAAAATAAAATAAAGATATTAAACTTTTTGTTCTTGGGGAGAAGGGGAAGGGAATTTGGCTGATTGGCTCATTTATAGTTACAACAAAATGACAAATACAGTATTTTTTTTTTTTTTTTCAAATAAATGAAGAGTTTTAAAGATTTAAAACTTTCTGCATTGGCGTACTGAGGAAAGGGAGAAGCAAAATATCAGGCGAGAGAAGAATTTAGATGTTTGGTTATTTCTTTATTGTTGCTACAATGTAACAAGTAGGAAAGAAAAATTAAAAGTAAACTAAAGATTTTAAACTCTGTTTTGTCTGGAAATAAAAAAAAGGAGTGGAAATTTCAGAGCATTTGCAGAAATACAGAAGATTTTCAACCCTTGTTTTTTAAGCATCCGTTTGGTGCATGCATGATATAAAACAATTATGATTAAACAAAAACACATGTATAATTACGATAAGGCTAAAACACACGAGATAAAGCTAAAGCACATGAATAAAAAAGATATATAAGAGAAAAGCAATTTCAAAAGGAACTAGAGAAAAGGCTCTATAAGATTTTATAAAAATAATTTCAAATATGCATGAAATATTCATAGTCGAAGAGAAATTCCAAAGAGTCTAAAATAAAGTAGCACTAACTGAAGTAAATTTGTACTAACTCAAGAAATTTCATTCTAAATGAAGTAGATGCATACTAAATAAAGTAACACATTCTATATGAAGTAAATGCATACTATATTAATTCATTCTAAATGAAGTAAATGCATACTAATTGAATTTAAACAAAATTAGTCATCCACTAAAACTGTTCTAGGTTTCAACAATTCAAGTTCTTGCTAAACAGCTAGAATGAAGTTAGATATAAGATAAGTAACTGTTACACAAACTAACCTTTAATCCTTTATGAGGCTGAATAACCAATGAAAGAGAAAGTATGAAAATGACTAAATGTTTCACAAACACACAAACAGATGAAAAAAGCAGAATTAAAATAAATTTTACGATACTTGAAAATAAAATTGCAAAGACAAAAATGAGAATCTACTTACATATTTAAATATAAAAAGTCATTATATACATTTTTTTTTTTTTCAAATCGGAGTGCAGCATTAATTAATTACATGAGATAAAAATTTTCTTGACATTATATATTATATATATGTTTGGTATATAGATTCATGTTATTTATTTACTTAGAATGCAATAATTTGATTACTTACTTTTACAGTTTTATAGTATTTTTACACCATAAATAAATAAAAATAATTGATATATTCAGAATTTTTTACAATTATGTTATTTTTCAAACAGCATCAGAATGAACGATTATGAGTGCTTCCATTTTAAACGGATATTTGAACATGATACTTTCCTTGAAAACATATTGAAAATGTTTAATCAAAATGTACAACAAGGAAATTTTAAATTTGTCTAAAACAAAAGTGAAGACTTATAATGGCCATTTTTAATAATCTAAATCATGTCAGTTTTTACTAGATATAAAGTACTTATTATTTTTTTTTCCCGTGTCAAAAAAGAAGAAAATGTAAAGTTACTCTAATATGAATGTTATAATACATAAGAAAGATGAAATGCAAAATATTGTTACATTATTAAACATTAATGTTATCAGTAATTGTAATTAAAAAAATTACAGTTTAAACAAGTACATTTTTAATAAAGCAAATTCATAAAATTACAAGTTAAAGAACAATGAATGTTTGATAAAGTCTTTAACAATCAAATGAGCTAATAAATATTTAATCAAAATTAATTGTAGTACACAATTCCTGAACTAACCCTATGTGCAGGCTCTGCCTCTACATTTTCATTTTCTTCAACTTCTAAATTTCCAGAAATGGCTCGGCGGATTTCAGGACCAAGATCATGAAGTGTGCGCAATCCAGCCTGAACAATGGAGAGCAGCTACAATTAAGGTTATTTGAAGGTTACACACAAGACGATCACCACGAAACACAACAAAACATTCACACCTTTACAACAGTAGCTATTAGCATACAAACAATATCATGCACTAGGTGAGACATGCAGATAAAGATGCAGACAGATGCGCAGAATATGTAATTTTTAGCGATTAAAACTGATATAGTAAAAGAAAAAATTAAATTTATGTAATTATTCATCTATATAAGAAAATATTTATTTTAATAGGATCACTGACTATTTTAATCTTGCTAAATTAAACATTAGTAGATGTGTTCTATGTTCTTGTTCTATTTTTACATAAAATTTATCCTCTGTTTTGCAGAAAAAAAAAGTAAATTATTTGAAAATATACCAATTTTTCTAAAAATAAGATAAAAGAAAAGAAACAGAAACTGCAGTAAGAAAACATTTGTTTTCTCTTTTGAAAGTATTAGAAGAAACAAAATATTATTAGAAAAATAAAATATCGCTGCCTTTGAATTTATTCTTAGTTCTTTTTCCCTTACACATATTACATTCTAAACATTAATACCATTTATAAACATTTAATTACTTATTCTTAAGCATTCATTTAAAATGAATATGACAGAACAAATTTATTTCAAATAAGTACACAAACTTCCTCATTACAACAACTGTATTAAGAAAAATTACATGAAGTTTAATAATTTGTTTGTAAAATGGTCAACAAATATTTTAGGTAAGAGAAATACATAAACAGTTAAATTTATGCATACGCTCCTGTAGATTGTGTTCATTTTATATGTATATACACACTTGATTTTTATCTTTGTAAATTAATAAGTTTGAAGTTTAGTGGATGATTGGCACTTATCTGAAACTAAACTAGATGTACATAATTTTCAGTTAGGACGATAATTGAAACCTCTTGTGTACTGATATCATTCAGATTAGTTAAATATGACCTATAAATGTACTTTTTTAGCTAACTGGCTAAAATTCTTTTTATTTTATTTTTTTTGGTCTATTTAAAAAGTTGCATAAAAGACATCTTAAGGCTATCAATATTAAGAAAATAAAATTTTATTTTATAATGCAAAGTAATCGTGTATGAGAAACTTGAAGTAGATTAAAATATTGTATGTTAGGAATATTTTTTATATCATCACACCAATCTTTCATACCATGCTTTCAAATGTATTTACATAATATAAGTTTGATATGAATGATGAAACAACAAAACAAATTGATCAAGAAATCTGATCTGAACAAAATCAATTAATTTTTTAAAAAGCGAATAAAATCACATTACTGTGATGTAATAAAAAGTATCATATGTTTTTGTATGCATTCAGATTGGATCTCCAATTTAATTTACCAAACAATGAGGACATTTCAAAACATGTAGATCTATAAAAAAAATTGGAAGTTGACAATTTTCACGATTCTAATACTTTCTTTTTTGATAAATTGTTAAAGTAATAATTGCATTTACAAGCATAAACATATTCATGGAAGGGGAGGGGGGCAGTTTATGTGGTTTTAATTTGCTGAATTTCCTCCAGGCTACAGAGAGTGGTGTGTATTGTAATACACATTCGATACTCCTCTAATGTTATAATATTTTACCAATTCCAATGAGCTGTTCAATTAAATGATTCATGATATGAAATTTGACAAGTATTTGTTATTTTCCCAGACAGTTAATTCTCACATACATAACACAAGCTAGCGCTTTAGTTTATATGTCTTTTGGTAAATACTTAATTATTTAACTCAAAATTTTCCTAAATAAATGCCATTCATGATATAAAAATTTACATTAAGGAAAAAAAAAACTTTTTTTTTGTAATATTGTAAATTGTTATAGAGCACAAAAAGTTCTTTTACAGACAACTTAGTACCCTAGGTATTGTTTTAGTAGAGTTTAGAACACCTTACAAATTATTAAATCACATTAGTTTCCATACTACAATTCCCTTTAGACTTGTTCTTTTTTTTAAAAATTCTCCTGTCTTTGTTTGAAAATAAGAAAACTGAAGTAACGTTTGGAAGTAAGCTGAAGTTTGGAACCACCTCATAGAAGCATTCCAAATCCCCTACAATTAAAAACGGCTGCTGCTTGGTTGAAATTTTATTTAAAAAATGAAGCATTAATGTTTTCTATATGTTGTTGATTTACCAAATAAAACTATACATGCATATTTAGATTGCATATGCATATTTCTTAGTAAAAAAAAAATATTTTTTTTTCATATTCCCATACCTACAAATTATTTTTTAGTTTGTCAATTTAAAAGTTATTCTAAGGGTGAAAAATAGTCTGTTAGTAAAAGCACTAGATCATGTAAATTTCATGCTTGATTTTATTACAGAAATGAACATTGTGAAGCGGTTCATTATTATTATTTAGGTAATTTAGATTGCAAAATATAGCACATCTTCCAAAAAACTATTCAACTATACTAGGTATCATGAATGTCTATTTAATATAATCTAATCTAATGTTAAAATATGTAAATCACATAGAGTAGTTTCTCTACAAGTGTTTTCTACCCTAATTTTTGTTTCAAAATACGAGTAGAAAGCTATGCTTTTTTTTTTCTAAGAAAATCTAGCTTTATACCTTTGAGAATATAAATGTGATATTACAATGCTATTAGTATTAGTAAAATGGTAGATACCATAAAGGAATTGTCAAACTATTTTAAATCATCTGCAAAAATACTAATAATCATTTCTAACAAGTTCTGAGATATGTTAAGTTAGAATGGTGTATATATATATATATTACATTGAAAACATGCATCAAGCAACATGCAGTGCAAATATTATATAGAGTATATAATCACGTTCAATTCAAAAACGAAAAGTGCTCAGCATAAAGATTCATTCATTCAACAATGAAAGACAAGGGACAAAAAACTGCACAAAACAAAGAAATGATTAGTTATCAAAACAAATGAAAATGATAAATATAAAGAAAGAATAAACATAAATAAAAGTACAAAATAAAAATATTTTTCCGATTCGTGTATAAATATATTAAATTTTGAAATCTGTAATACTATATTTATCTGGATATTGAAAAAAAAAATTATTTTATATAAACTAAGTTTTACATAAACTATATAATTATGCATTTTTCAGTTTTATAAAGTTTTATATATATAATTTCAATAATATTTTAATTTATTACAGCACTAAACATTTTCAGTTAACATACGAATATTTGAAATTAAACTTCACATCTTTCTTTTGTTAATGGAATTCATTTTAGCCACATTTCTGATTAAAAAAAAAAAAAAAAAAAAAAGAAAGAATGAAATAAATTTTTTTTCAGTAATTACTAAATAATTAACTTTATTAATTAAAACTTAAAATATTTTTATAAAAAATTAAACTCAATAAATATATAAATGCTGACAGATATTTAAAACATGCATTTGCCATCTATTGTTACAAATTAAAACATTATCATAGCACATTTTAAGCAAATTATTTGCAATACATTAAAAAAATAATACAAATGTAACTCTAAATAAAAATTGCATCAAAATGTTGTATTACATTATAAAATCTATAAAAACATATTCAACTACTCAATACAATTTCTATAATGTAACATAGGTAGTTAAAAAATTGTAATTCATTCAGTAATCTTAACTCTGTATCATACAAAAAGTAATGAAATATAGAAAAAAAAAATCAAGTAGAGACATTTTAAACTTTAAAATTTCTAATCACATCATGGTAAGCCATAATAGCTTATATATGGTTAGAGAGAGAGAAGATCTAGTTACGTGTTCTTAAATATCTTAAATAAAAGACAAAAGTACATCATTCAAAAATCATTTAACTTTCTGTAAGTTTCATATATACCATCAAAATTTATATATTTAAAATACAAGCCAGTTTTTTTTTTTTCATCTACCCTGGATTTTCTACTGAACCAATTTTAAATATATTTTTTTTAATGGAAAGCTGTTTATTTGTAGATTATTATCATTTTTTTTTTTTTTTTTAAATATTTCCACTTTTACATTTTATTTAAAGTTTTTTATGATATTTGTTTCAGAATGGTGATAATTAGGTTACTTCTATTATTGTAGAGAAAAAAGGAAATAATTGGGATTATTGTATTTTCATTAATGTCATTTTTTCCTTTTCATTTTTTAATTTTGAATTTGAATAGAAAATAATGTCATTTTTAAAAGAAAACACACAATTTCACATATAAAGCTGTTACATTTCAATAACATTAAGTCAAAAAGATTTTTTGAATAATTTTTTAATCCTACTGATTCTGAATTTGTGAATCTCAAAAATGTTTGATGCCATTTAAAATGAAGTCATATTTAAAAGGAAACTAGCATTTTCATTGATAAAATTAAGTACTTTATTATAAATGTGCTTAAATGATATAAACTTCTTAACTGTTTACTTGGCATGTTTTAAGACTAGGATCTCAAGTGGAGATGTCCAAGAGTAGAATACAAATTTGTATGAAAAGTTCTCTATGGTAAAAATAACGTCAATTTTGGAAACATATTTATTACTAACTTGTAATGCATTAAAATGGTACTTAATATGAGAGCTGGTCTAGAATACAAGAATTACAGATGGAAATTTTGTGCTGGTGCAAATGACATTATGTTTAGCTTTCATCGATAAAACTAAAAGATTGTGTCATAGTTACATAGTTTTAACTGATTTTTCTTTCTGTAGTTATAAAGAATAGGACCTCAATTGATTACTTTACCATGATTATTTATCTTGATTTACATTTTGTTATTAACTTACATATGAACAAGGTTTAATTTTTCAATAATTTTAAAAGTTAAAATTGATAATAGTATTCAGATAACTGTAGGTCAAAACAATAATTGTTATTAGAGTTACACTAGTCAATGAAGGTTGCTTTTTTTAATGTAGATATTTTTGTAAGTTTATTATAAGTTCAGTTTAACAGTTTCTTATTATATTTTTTATTCCTTTGAATTTTGATTGGTTCCTCCAATTTTAATTTAAAAATTGCTTATAAATAATAAAGTATTTTAATTTTAAATACAGTGCTACAAAAGTATGTTTATATATACAAGGAAAAGATTACAGTGACAGCTTTTAATAAGAACTGTACTACAGTCTCAAAAACATATGTATATATTTTTAAATCAATTATCAAACTTTGAACTCCATAAAAAGAAATTATGAGAAATAAGAACATTTTTAATCACCTAGTATGATTTCATGCTTTGAGAACCAGATTAAGAGATCACTTTTGAAATTAATTTATTTAAAAAATACTATGATCTCCATAAATAACTGTAGGAACATTCTCAAAATTTGTAAATCTAAAATCTCTATAAGAGCTAACATTAATTATAAATTTACAATAGTTTGAACTTTAGTTGTATTTTAATGGAATAGTTCTCTAACATAAATCAGTATGTTATTACAAAGTTAACAGTACAAATAAATTTTTTCTGTATGGGATATGTGTTATATTTAAAAATAATGTTCCCTCTCTCTCTTCTTTGTAAAAAGGCAGGCACTATTTGTATGAACAAAGAAAAATGGAACATTTAAAAATTCTAAAATAAAAACAAGTTTAATAAATATAAAAATCCACTTCTACAGTTTTCCCTTGTCAAAAAAAAAAAAAAAAAAAAAAAAAAGAAGAAATGAAAGTGACATAAGTATCAATGATAAAACTGCGAAAATGGAATTCCACTAGAATGCAAAAATACAAATAAAAAACTGTGATGCAAATAGTTTTTATCAATAGTATTTCATAATTAAACAAAAGCATACAGTATAAGGTATTTTTAGAAGTGCTAAAAATTTGAGAGAAAAGTGATAGTTAGTAAAATCTGCAAAAAAAAAAAAATTATTTAAAGTGTATATATATAATGTATGGCATGCAAAGAAATACCTGCAAGGCAACTGTAGATTCTTGACCCTTGTTTCCAGACTTTTCATTTTTTTGATTCCATTCAGATCTTTCTTCTTTTCTTTTTTTGAAGCGTCGAAAATAATCTTGAATTAGGAATGTGGCATAAAACTTTCCAACTGTAACATCATCATCAGCTAAAAAAATATATTAAATGCATTATTAAATCTTCTATTTCTTTTAAGTGAGATAATCCTACATAATATCGGAATAAGAGCAATAAAAAAAATAATTAAGTGAAAATTTAACTTTAAAAAAAGTATACAAATTTAAAATAAGGACAAAAGAAAAAGTAGAGGAATAAAATAATTTTTTTAGGATGCTCTAATGAATTGTTCATAAAATATAAACACAATTACTGTTTAACAATTAACACATTTTTTAGTTAATGAACAAAATGTTTGAATATATGCTATAGGTTGATTGAGAAATTGAGCTCTTTGCAAAGAGCCAGGCTAATTGAAAAATCATTTGCCATTTTCCAATCAGCATGATATCTTTCAAGCTAACTGGAAATAGTCTAAGCAGCTTCAGGCTAGTTAGAAAATGACACTTGTTTGCTATTTAGCCTGATATTTTTCAGACTCATTGCAAAAATCCTATGTAGTTTTAGGCTAATTAGAAAACGATCAATTATTTGCCAGCCTTGTTCGGTCAGAGTTTATTGAAATAAGTCCAAGATAGTGAATCTTTATGTATAATTTTACCATAAATTTGGAATTTAAAATGTTTATAAAAAATGTATAAGAAAAACTGGCTTATGGAAAGATTTGATTTACACGCCTGAGTGTTTAAGATTGAACAATACTTTATATTTATTTTAAGGGTGCATTTTGTGCAAACACCTTGTTCAACAACACCAATAAAATTTTTAGAATTTTTCTTAGTTCACTGTGCATAATTTGAATGTCTGAGCTATTTCCATGGTTGGAGTTGTTTTTCATCCTATGAGGTTACAAGCAAAATATATCTTTTAAAATGAACATAAAAATACACTACTGGCCATTAAAATTGCTACACCAAGAAGGCGACATGCTACAGACGTGAAATTTAGACGACAGGAAGAACGTGCTGTGATTTGAAAATGATTAGCTTTTCAGCACATTCAGACAAAGCAGCCACCGGTAGCGACACCTACAATGTGTTTAAATGAGGAAATTGTTCAGCTGGTTTCTCATACACAAATTGCATTTGAACGTTGTTGCCTAGTGAAAAGTTGTTGGGATGCCTCGTGTAAGAAGGAAATATGCATACCACCACGTTTCTGACTTTGATAAAGGTCGAATTGTAGCCTACCGGGATTGTGGTTTATCGTATCGCAGTATTGCTGCTCGTGTCTGTCGAGATCCAATGACTGTTCGCAGAATATGGAATCGATGGGTTCAGGATGGTAATACGGAACGCCGTGCGGCGTCTCAACAGCCCCCTATCACTAGCAGCTGAGAAGACAAGCATGTTATCTGCATGGCCGTAATTAATCGTGCAGCCACGTCACGAGCCCTGAGTCAAGAAATGGGGTCGTTTGTAAGACAACAAGTGTCTGCAAAACAGTTCGACGATGTTTGGAGCAGCATGGACTCTCAGCTCGGAGACCATGACTGCAGCTTCTCTTGACGCTGCGTCATAGACAGGAGTGCCTTCAATGGTGTGATCAACAACGAACCTGGACTCACGAATGGCTAGACATTTTTTCAGATGAATCCAGGTTCTGTTTACAGCATAATGATGGTCGCATCCGTGTTTAGTGGCATTGAAGTGAATGCACATTAGCAGCGTGCATTCGTCATCGTCATACTGGCCCATCACCTAACGTGATGGTATGGGGTGCCATTAGATACACGTCTCGGTCACCTCTTTTTCGCATTGACGACACTTTGAACAGTGCAGGTTACATTTCTGGTGTGTTACAACCCGTGACTCTACCCTTTATTCGAGCCCTGCGAAATCCTACGTTTCAGCAGGATAATGCCCGACCGCATGTTGTCAGTATTGTACGGACCTTCCTTGATACGGAAAATGTTCGGCTGTTGCCCTGACCAGCACGTTCTCCAGATCTTTTACCAATAGAAAACGTCTGTCCAATGGTTGCCGAGCGACTGGCTCATCACCATATGCCAGTCACTACGGTTGATGAACTGTGGCATCGTGTTGAAGCAACAGGGGCATCTGTACCTGTACATGCCACCCAATCTCTGTTTGACTCAATGCCCAGGCGTATAAGTGCTGTTTTTACTGCTAGTGGTGGTTGTTCTGGGTACAGATTTCTCAGGATCTATGCACCCAAATTTCTTGAAAATTTAATCACTTGTTATTTCTAGTAGAATATATTTGTCCAATAAATAATTTTGATATCTGCATTTCTTCCTGGTGTAGCAATTTTAATGGCCAGTAGTGTAAATATTATTAAAAAGTTAACATAAGAAAAGTATGATATCTTGAACAAAAAACTTATTTCATTCAGAATTTTTATTTTATTGCTTGCAGATTAGTTTGCACTTAAAACAATTGAATTAACAATTTCAAAAACTACATAAGTCCACGGTTTAAGGAATCAATAAAAACTGTGCTACGTATAAATGCTACATATTTTAAGAACTGTTCTGTGCTTACTATATTTCTTAAAACTTTAAATATATTTGCTGCTTATTAGTTATTTATTTTATAAGAATTAAAAAAAAAAAAAAAAAAACTTTGGACTTAATTTATATTTGCTGTCAATGGGACTTCGTTCCCTACAAATGATTGAAAATGAAAGAAAGAAAGAAAGACATTAATCATGTTTTTATTAGGTATTTGACAAAATAGACATAAATCATTTAATTCTGCATCTTAAATTCATGCACATTCACACAGAAAAACTAGAGCCACTGAGTAAATTACTGATTCTTCCATCACTTTTTATAACATTATCATGTTTCAAAATGAGCAATGTTTGATGAAAATTTAGTTAAAACACCTTGTTGTTAAAGTTATGAACATAAATCCTGGAGAGATAACTGCAATTTTTGATTCAATAAAATAAATTGCAACTGTAGTTTCCTATACAAAAAATGTTTGTTTTAATGTACTGCTCTACCTCACCTCAAAGTTTGTGCACAGATTTCCAGAACAGCTTGCATATTAAGTGAAATATTACAATTTATTAAAATAAATATATAGAAGATTTTTCTGCTTCATATACCTGTTTTCCTATTATTGGGTTAACTAATCACAGCTACTAATCACCTAATGAAGAGAGCCAATAATTACCTGTTCTTGAAACTATAGTTGTGTTTGTTCTGTTCTCATTATATGGAGAAGAAAGAAATTTTTGTTCTATATAGTTTTTATCTCCAGTTAATACTATCATTTCCGGTTACTAAAATAGTTTTTTATTTATTAATTGTAGTTTTATGTAATTAGCTATTTTTTATTAAATTTAGTCTTCAAAAATCAATTTACCGAAATACCTTTTATTTCAATCGCATATGTATGTATAGTATTTGCATATATAGTCACTAAATTAAATTTAGAAAACGTATTGGATTAGTTAGATAATTAAAAGGAAAACCATTTGACAAAAAAGGAGATTGACTGAAGAAATGAAAAAAACCACATTTCAAGTGGGTCCATATTGGTGAATCCTGTTTTAAATATATCTAAAATTATCTTAAATATTATATACAAATGAACCGAATGGTGCAGGGCCCTAGTAGTGGGAGTCCCACTGCTTTCAACATCGTACTGAGCAATTGTTAATATGGCAATGACCATAATGGGGATGTCATGAAACTAATATTATATTATTTGTTTGATTGGTGCTATTTATTAAATTCAGCTGTTTAAAATATTAAATGGCTGAGATCGTTAAAGAACTATTATGTTGTGGTTGAATCAGAGACAATAATCCTGATGTAACAAAGTTGCATTCTTTTAGGTCAATTACTTTAGAAGAGAAATAGGATAATAATTAAAATTCGCATCTTACTTTACAAGTTTTGAAATACAATAAAAATACAGACAGGAAAAGAAAACAACTTGATTACTGCAAAAATCCTGTTTATTTAAAAATCAGTAGCAGAAGGGAATTATCATCCTGTCTTAGTCAATGCCTTCTTGATAAACAATTTCAAATTGAGAGTCATTCTATAGATTCTAAGGACACTATTGTAATTGGCAATCATTCAGATAATATCTTGAAAAATTCAAAACTTTAAAAAGGATCAATTTGTAATCCAAAACTTAATAATAAAAAATATAGCAGCATCACTTTACTGTAAGATTCCATTTCACCCCAAAATTGATGAAATATTAAGAAAACTATTTTTTAAATTGGTGATGCCAAACCAAAGCAAGCATTAGGCCTGAGACCTTACACTGGAACTTCAAAACAAATACATTTTATTCAATTTATCATTAACTAAAATTCTGCTGAAATTTTGTGCGACATCGGTATAAATATTAATGAAATAAGGATGCTTAAACTAAAGTATACAAATGATAATTTTGAATTCATTAGTTACATTAAACAATGATGAAATTTTTAAATAGAAGCAAAACAAAAAACACAACAATTTCTAATAGGTGCAATCCAAATATGCCTCTAACAGCAAGCGCTGACAAGCAGAGAATACATCAATATGAAAAGACCACTGAAAATGGCGCATGCACATTCCGCAAATGTAGAAACAATGCCACTAGAGCAAGATCACCATGAAAATGGTGCGCCGAGGTAAGGATAGTGATGAAAGCGGGGAATAAAAAGCTGTGCTGATTGTGGTCCATATGTGCTGATCAGAAAATAAATGCACAAACACAAAAACAATGTGAGAGTTTTCTCAGAGGAGACACTTTGTATATACCCCAAGTCAAAAAAAAAAACTTTATAAAAAAAAAAACAATTAAAATATCTTAAAAAAAAAAAAAAAAAAAAAAAAAAAAAACTGCAAATTTTGATTACGTCCAATAAATAGCTAAAAGAACAATTACTACACCATGCATCTTTAGACAATATGCAACATCATATATTAAATAGCTTGTTTCATTATAATGTACAATTGTAACATAACTTTATAAAAAACTTTAAAGTGTCTCCCCCCCCCCCCCCAAAAAAAAAAAAAAAAACCTTGAAAATTATGATTGTGCGAAAATAAACTATTTCATTGAAATGCTCAATCATTAAAAACAAAAAATAGAAAAAAAATATATATAATTAAAACAATGAACACTTAAAAATGTTTTGCAAAGAAAAAAAAAAGCCTGCAAATTTCTAGTCTTGTGTTTCCACAAAATAAATATAAAGCCTTCTCTAATCTTAGATACTGAGGTACATAAAAAAAGTTACTAATAAAAATTTTTTAAATATTTTTTTTTAATAATCATTTTAACTTCCTGCTGCAATGTTTTATAATAAATTTATGCATAAACATTCACTACTTATCACAGTAAATCGATATGGAACCAGTTTGTTTGGACAAACATTTGGTCTTTGTTTAGTTAAACTAAAATAAAACTGTACAGGCTCAATTCACTGAGCCTAAAAATTATCAGGTTGATTGGCAAACAATTGGTCATTTTACAATTAGCCTGAAGCTGCATAGGCTTTTTGCAATCAACTTGAAAAATGGCAAATTATGTTCAAAAAGCCTGACATTTTGCAAAGAGTCAGATTTCTCAATTAACTTATGGCATATATATAAAGTTGAAAGTTTATATAATGTTAGAATTAGAAGGTAGTAATAAACATGTAAGCTGCACATTAGATCTGAAAAAGATGTACATTCTATATATACATAAATGACAGGACACTCAAAAGAAGCACAAAAGCATACATTTCATAGACATGATTTTAATATATATTTTTCTTTAATAACTCTTTCATACAATTCAATAAAACAAGATATACATGATAAATTAATTAAAAACAAATATAATTTCCTGCAACTTACCTCCAGCAGGAGGCACTACTTGATCAAGAAGTTCTTCACTTGTGCGCTTCCATATCTTCCTGATAACAGCTCTAAGTTCTTCATTTGCTTCATCTATATTGCCTTTAAAAGAAAGGAAAATGAAATACACACACACACATATCTACCCTATATATATAAAATCCTAATGAAACGAATTTGTGAAATGATTTTGTGAAACGAATTTATGAAACGATTTTATGAAACGACTGATTAAACGACTGATTATGTTTCAGGGCTATTTTTAGTAAAATATTAAACGCTTGATGGTGAAATTAATACCAATAGTCCATAAAAATCCGCGGATGTCAAAACTGGTAATAGAATTTTGAAATTGGAATTAGTTTTCGAGATATTAATTTTTTTTCAAATTTTTTGACATTTCTGTAATGATGGCAACTAATTACTCAGTTTTTTTGTGACAAAAAAGGGAAAAAAATCGAAAAGGATCCCGATAGGGATTATTGATTTCTTTTAATTCGTCATTTTCAAATTGAAATTGAATTTATCTTTTATTTCAATCAATAATGAAGACAAGATTGTGATTAAATTATGTTTTACAGGAAAATTTGAAAAAAAAAAATCACATTTCTATCGTCAGGATTCAATCGTCTGTCATCAGACAATTTAATTTATAAACTGAAAATATTTTGAATAAATTTGTCCAAATGACGTCATTTATGTAAATACGTCATTTATGTTTATACAATTTATTTAATATAAAGAAGCCATTTATCTATTTTTATGTACAAAAAGAGGTAAATTGAAAGACAATTATAAATAAATTGTATATATACATATAAATACATGTATAAACAAGCATAAAAGTTCGGTGCTTTTCCAGTATATGACGAAACAGAGAAAATAGCCTTGGCGGAAAAGAAAATTTGGCAACATACTTTCTGTCAACCTATTCACTTTGTTATTTCGTATACAGAAGCATTTTTTCAATATTTATACAATTTGTTTAGCATAAAATGTCATTTATCCTATTTTATATATAATCAGAATTAATTTGTATAGAAAAAACAATAATAATATGCGTATAATTAAAATACGTATATAAACAAAAAAAAAATTTCGAATTTGTTTCCATGGCTGTTTATGTCATTTGGCACCAAATCTCACTTTCTGATGACCGAATTGCGCCGAGCTTTTTAAAAAAGCGTCAAGATCCCTATAATAGAAAAGCACCAAAAGTTCATTGGGTTTGTTTTCATAACTTTTGGCAAGAAATCTATGTATATTAACGAATCTATCCCTTTTTGAAGCTCGAATTATGCCAAACCTAAAAGCAAAGGATCCTATACTTTAAAAGTACCCAATTTTCTTATGGACAATATTCAAGTGACATAACATGGTGTAAAATTATCGCGGATAGCAAATTTGTTTAAATATTTCATCAAGTGATGCCGAATAAATGCAGGCATGCATGCACAAATTATTTAATTATTTTGTATGATAAATAATTATTAGAAAATTTGTATATACATATTAATTAAAATAAATAATTTACATATTTAAAATAACATGAAAATATGCATGATGGTGCACTAAAATAGAGAGAAAATTAAAACGTGTTACTGAAAATGTCTATAACGTAGTACTTTTCAATACCGTGGTTCTTAATGTTATTCACAAGCAGATGGAATTTTTCTCATCCTTAAACGCAAAGGAAGAATAGAATACAGATCGTTGTTATAAAAATCCGAGAGGTAGCCACAATTTAAACCTAACCATTTTATACAAGCTGGTTTTCAAGGTGTAATTGATTTTACTTATCAATCTCGAAAACAGTCGTCAGTTGTCGCAACAGCTGTGTATGAGGCCATGATAATAAAAAAAAATGCCCGATTAAAACGTTAAAAGCATGGCAACCCAATTACAGATTTACCAATATTTTTAAAACAAAGCACGCTGTCATGTTTTTAGAGGCCTCGAAGTCTGAGCGGGGGTTGGCGAGCGTAGCTCGCAGGGGGTAGGCCCCCTAGTATATATATAAGGATAAGTGTTAATATAGTAACAACATATTGGATTATTGTTTCAAATAATTTTTTTAAAGGAGCAGACCAAACTTACTTTACAAAATTGTTTATAATAAAATAAATGTCTATTAACATCGTCAGTTGTACCGTCAATATTTGTACATTGTGAAGTATATGCACAGGAGTACCTGGGACCCAACAGTGGAGATTGCAGGTTACACAACTCTAATATTTATTAAATGCTGCAAATTTTTTTTCATATTTTAAACCTTCAATTTTTAATGCAGAGTGGGCATCTTTTTTTGTTCTGTAATTCTTGAAAACAGTTTGTTCTGTAATTCTTGCCACAGGCAAGTTCAGGTCCAACTATTGAGATTTAGGGAAGCAATGAAGGCACTGATATCTAATCAACACTTGTTGTTATAACCAGATGCTTTTTACAATTTTCTAAATTCCCTTATATCTTTGCTTATAAGATTGCAACACTTCAATGTTGCCTAAATTTTGTGTTTATCATGCCTTGTAAAAGTTGAGTACTGACATTTTTTTTTAAATATATATAATCTTTTGTTAGTATAATAGTTTTAAAAGACTTGTGTTTGAAAGTTGTCCAGGAATTAATGCTCCAGTGCCCACTGCAGTGTGGGGAATTACAACAACCAAATAACATTAAAATTGTACATATTTTTATCTTATTCAGAGGCTAAACAATTTAAACAATCAACAAAATAAAAATCGTTCCTATGTGGGAATTGAAGGGTTAAGTTTTTGTTCTTAGTAAAATAATTTCAAATTGCAATAAAATTTATATCATTTAACTGTTTGTAATAGAACATGTGCCATGTTGAAATCGTTATCATTTATGCACTTGAATGAAATGCATTCAAACATAATAGTCTGCAGTAATTTTAACTTCACCACTCTAATTAACAATCTTAATAAAATTTTAGACAACCAAAAAAAGGGGGAGGGGGATTCTTTAAGTACTTAAAGATTTAAATGAATTGGGGGGGGGGGTGGAACTTGAAATATGAATGTATAAAGCAAAAGCATGTAAGACCTATAAGCTGGGCTACAGTTAACTTAATATTTTTTTGTTCTAATATCACTTTTTTTTTTTTAAAGAAATTAAAAAGAAAAATAAGAAAGAAAATTTCACTTTCACTTTTTATTATTTTCCTTTGAGATACCAAAGTACACATTTTTAAGACAAATGGTATACACATGAATCAACAAACATACAGAAAAAAAAAAAGAAAAAAAGTTGAAAGATCTCCAAAAACATGTATCACAGAAACGCATGGTATATACATTCGAAATATCATCACATAAATATTATATGCTGAGCCAATAAACTATTGAGCAGCAAAAGAAATTTTTACACAAACAAAAATCTTGTCTAAAACTTATGGCTTCATTGAGAAAGTTCATCAGTCAGAGAAGAAATATACATTCTCGCCTAAGTGCTTACACATTTCCATAACATTTTAAGGAGTTAGCATAACACCAGAATAGAAAAGGTAAACCATAACTGTTACGAGAAAATAAAAATTATCCATAACTTTATGTAGGTGATATATTCTCCAAATAGCTGATTGACAAAGTCAGTAGTAGATAAACACAAGAAAACTTAAAATTTGACCAATGAAAGAATCAGGATTGCATGATTTAAATCCTTTTTTTTTTTTTTTTTTTTTTTTTTTACAAAAACCATACATTCTTACAAAAAAATATTTTAAATATTCCTTGCTTAATAAAATATTTTTTACTTATAATTAAACTTGATAAAAACAATTAGTTTCTTTTAATAATTAATCTTTTGAGCTCAATTTCAGATGGTTATTTCGACAATATTATGTTCATAAATATGTGTAAAATCGGTACTTCTCTATTATCCCGTCGACCACTTTTCATAACAAAAAAACTATCGCCTAACTGTAATGCCAAATAAATGGGAGAAAGTTGCCATTGCAATATCAAAATAAATAAATAAATAATGAGAAATTAAGGACACAATTGTTATTTTAATTAATGAAATAACTAATAAATCAGTAAAACATAATGAAAAATACACGCAAATGTCGAATTAAAAACCACTTGATAACATAACAAACATGTGTAATGCTTCTGACATCAAGTAAATGGGACTGCATTTTTGGCGTTTAATTTTACAGTTTGGCGATAGTTTTTTGTTATGAAAAGTGGTCGACGGGATAATAGAGAAGTACCGTAAAATCTAATAACAGAAATCTATATGGATCTCTGAGATTCCGAAAAATATTTTGTACAAAGTAATATAAATAAAATTAGGGTAAACCATCAAATTTTAGATAACAGCTTGCAAAAAATAAAAATTTATAAAAAGCAGTAAAATACAGAAAATGTTACTACACTGAGGGATTTGTTGCCCCAAAACAAAGAATTTAATTACGTATATGATTGTTCAGCAAATGTGTAAAAGTTTATTAACCAATGGTATTCATTACCCTATAAATGCACAGCAATTATTAAAAATAGTTACATATTTTTAAAACAATCACTTCGCCAACGAATGCATTCAATTACAGATGCTATAAAATTACTGCTCCTTTTTGATACTCAATAAAACTCTATATCAGATTCATTGAAATTTATATTAAAAGCTGCATTTTTTAACTTAAAATTAGTTAAGGAAATAGACAAAAAATTGATTAAAAAAAAAAACTGATAAAAGAAAAAACTAAAAGAATATGTCTGAATACGAATATTTGCAGTCAATTGCTATTGCCCTAGATAAATGCAACTAAATAAATATAGCATTGCTGATACTGTACATACGTTTGGAAAATTCTTTCAAGAAAGTTAGATGAGAAGGTACACAAATAAGCACCCTTAAGCTAAATATAAAATGGCTCAACCTGCAGATTTAACATGTTCAATCTATGGCAGAAAAAGCAGAAGGCCCAGAATTACCGCACCAGGCAAGCCCAGACTTGTAATTCAAAGGGGCTAGGTGCATGAAAAAATTTAAAGATCACAAATTTTTGTTTGACGGTAATGAATATTTTTTTAATCTCTTGCGGGTCCCATAAGAAATGGGCCAAAGATACAAAACAGTTCTTAGATCTAATTTTTTTAGTTTAATAGTTAAAGGAAAGCTTTTTATATCTCTTAGAGGACTTTCTATATCTACAAGGCTCAGGTATCTAGTTAGCACCTACTGCATCTCCCAGGAACAGGGGAGCATATTCATTTATGTTCGGCATAAAATGAAAAATTCTCTTTTTGTTAATAGATTTCAGTCTAGCATCCAAGTGTGGTATCTTATATTTAATCTGATCTCAGGGTTAATTATCCACAATCAGATCATAACCAAATGATGTATTTTAGCAAATAAGATTTAAGAAACACTTTTGCGCTGGGTCACAACACTTTCTAACATAGTTGCAAAGTGTTTATGAATTTGGTTTATCAGTTGTAGTCTAGCCATCTGACCATGCTCTACATTTCGTAAATATATTTGGATTTCCACGTAATTTTTATTATTGAGGTTTATTATAGAATGTTCAGTACTGAAAATGAAGTGTTATAGCAGTTATAATTTGTTTACAGGGATACACAAAAGAATTCCATTACACTATGATATATGAGAAAAAATCAGTTGCGGTGAATGTTAATATGTTATGATATGCATCAAACATAAGGAAATTAAAAAGGATCACTGAGGTGCACCCCAACATATTTTCGATAGACTATGGAGTGCTTAGCATTTAAACATTTTTTAACAAATGATTAGTAAAATATACTTAGAATTAATTGAACTTTAAAATTTCTTACCTTCAGTTTTGATATGCAAAGATGTTCTCACTAAAGCAAATAAGGTTGCATTGAACATAACAGTACCATCACTATTTAAGGGCATATTCATAGAAACAAGTTTCTGAAAGATGAGATATTCATATGAACACATATACAGTAAATACTACAGAAATTAGAAGATAAATATATTTTTATTAGGTTATTTATTTCTTTGTTAATGTGACCTCAACAATTACAATCATGCCAAGGTTGCAGTTACGATTTTGCAAAAGGTCACAGGCAACCTTTTCTATGTATCATATCTACGCATATATATATATACCCCAAACATGCATATGTGCCAAATATGTCAATGTATACATAATATTTATGTCTTATATATCATATATGTCTTACACATGTGTCATTTATAATGTTATATATTCATCATATATGATTATAAGTTAGACATCACATATACGTCATCAAATGTCATATACATCATATATAATTATAATGTCATAATTATATCATAATTTGGTGATACATTTTGGTGACTTGGCGATTTATACTCGGGGGCCGCTATAACAAAGACTTACCTTTTTATAAATCACATAAGTGAATGAAATAGAATATCGTGTACATTAACTGAATAGTTTTTCTGAAATTAGTATTCCTCCTAGGCTAATTTTTAAAGGCACAGTGCCCTGCCCTTTGGCAAAATGCACTCTGTCTTTTTTTTAAAACAGTGAAATGCAACCTTAGTTGTACAGGGATCTCTTGTAAAAATTTTCCCCATACCACAGTATTTTTACATTTGTGTGACTGAATATTACAAATATTATAGAATTTCTTTATTTTTTACAGAAAAACAAAAAAGTTTATTAAATCATGTTGTAATTTAATTGTATTTTTTAAAATTCATAAATCATAAAATCATTTGAAATTAATGTTACTTTATTTACCATATCTAAAAACCCGGGCGCAGAATCGGCGCAATGCTGCGACGCACGTCGCAGACTCTTGAGAAGGTCTGCAGACTAATTTTTAACTGTTAGAATAGAGATGCACAACCTGTGGCCCGCGGATCAATTTCACGATCGAACGCGAAAAAATCGCGAATGTTGCCGATCGGCTGCTTAAAAGTTGCGATTTTACCGATCGGGTGCGTATAAATCGTAAATTTCGCCAATCGATTGCGTATAAATTGTAAATTTTGCCTAACGGACGCGTAAAAATCGCGAATTTTGCCGATCTGGTGCGTATAAATCGTAAATTAAGCCAATCGGGTGCGTAAAAGTGGCAATTTTCGCCGATTAGGCGCGTAAAAATCATGAATTTCACTGATCGGGCACGTAAAAATCATGAATTTTATCGATCTTGTGCGTAAAAATCCCGAATTTTGCCGATCGGGTGCGTATAAATTGTAAATTTTGCCGATCGCTCGCGTAAAAATCGCACATTTCGCCGATTAGACGCGTAAAAATCATGAATTTTGCCGATCGGGCGCGGAAAAATCATGAATTTTATCGATCTTTTGCGTAAAAATCACGGATTTTGCCGATCGAGTGCCTATAAATTGTAAATTTTGCCGATCGCACGCGTAAAAATTGCACATTTTGCCGATCGGGCATGTAAAAATCGCGAATTTCGCCGATCGGGTGCGAAAAAATCACAAATTTCGCCGATCTGGCGCGACAAAAATCACAAATTCAGCCGATCGGGCGCGTAAGAATCGAAAATTTTGCCGATCGGGAGCATATAAATCGCAAATTTCAGCGATCGGGCACATAAAAATCGTAAATTACTTTCGTCAATCACTAGGAGAAAAGTGCGAATATTGTCAATCGCGCGTGGAAAAAAATGCAAATTTTTTCCATCCTTGGCAACTGAATTGAGTTATGCCGACTAAGGAGATGTTTGAGTATAGAGGGCTAACCCTCCTTTCAAAATTAGCATTTTTATGAACTTTTAGGCCGATCCTCCCCCTTCTTCCCCGAAACAAAATTTTGTCCACACTACGGATGGTAGCTCTCGACAATCCAATCATTTTTGTGACTGGCCCTCCTCTTATAAAGGTTGTGCACCCCTACTTGATATCCACATTTTATGACTGAATATGTTAAGAAGTACAATTTAGAATAACATATGTTTCTTCTCCTCCCCACCTTCATTCATGAAAGCACAATTTTTTTTTCGGCACTGGCAACTGTTAAAGCTAAATTTACTCCTTCAAATAAAATCAAGGTGTATTTTCACTCTTTGAAAATAATCTTAGCTATATCTCTTTTTTTATAAATACAAACGTAAACTGTTGATATATCCTTGCCAACAAAACTAAATATGTTGACTGGGAAGGAAGGAACCTAGGGGACTAAAACTATCCTTCCGAATTTGATGGTTTTTTTTATCTGATTGTAGACTTAGATTCTCCCCCCCCCCCTCTCTCTCTCTTTGTGCTCTGATGGTGGCCCTCGACAACCCAGTCATTTTTGTAAGTGGCCCTTTGCTTAAAAAGGTTGTGCACCCCTATGTTAGAATTTAGAAAAATAAAACTCTGCTAGAAATTATTTGCCATGTGCCATAGTAATACGATCCGTGCCGCTCGCGATTGACGAGCTGCGATTCCCAAGACTGAATTCAACTGACATGGTCGTTCGAAAATCAGCACCACTGAATTCAGCTGACATGGCTGCTCCAACTCAATCGAAAACAAATTTGCTTCCTGCTCCATCGACATCTTCTGCAGTGCAAGTGCCGCCACCCGATTTGGGTACGGCAAAATTGCTGCAAGTAACATTTGATATAGATCAGTTTCAACCACGTGATCACCAGCCCACCAAAAGTTACCAACCAATCATAATCGTGGATTTGTAGCCTGTATTACGAGCTAACCAATCACAATCCACCATTTTTGATGGGCAAACAAAAAACAAAGCTAGTTGCTAAGGTGGTTGCTAGGATGTGACGTCAGTTGAAACTGATCTATTATCGCATCCATATATAATTTCTGATATTATCACATTATATCAATCTTTTCAAAAAATTTAGAAATTGGTGTCCATGTGTTATTTTTACTGTTATTGGATTTTCTAACTTCACAGAAATTTTGACAAATTTTATGAAAGATTTTTCAGACAATGTATGGTGTTAAAAATTCTGAGGACAAAGGTAAATTATTTTTAAAAGTACTTTCCTTTTATGTTAATCACAAATCATTGGGGGTTTGAGTGCATGTAACGTAATGCGAGGGACGTTTGTCCTTAAGTTCTGCAGACTGTTTTTAAAGTTTCTATTTGTGTTGCAGATTATAGAAAAAAATTCTGCTGCTGGGTCTAAAAATTACACAGTTTTCTTTCTTTTTTTTATTGTTGTTAAGTACAATAATGCATTTTCCTTTCTAGAGTGAATACAGGGCTTGAATTTCAAGGTGGGATTCGCGGCTTAAATTTTGAAATATTGCTGAAAAGAATGTCATGGATGGGAATCTTCCGGCCAAAAAATATCACCATTTTCTGGAGAATTTTGCTTTTTCAAATGACAATCAAGCCCCACAACTGATCAATGAAATTTTCAGCAGGGTTTTTCCACAACAGATCGACAAAATTAGTCTTTTTTCCTGCGACCAATTGACAAATTTTGAGATATTTTCAGCGACTGATCTGAGACTGATTGACGAAATTCGCGATTTTTCTCTGCATGCAACTGAATAATTTCGTGAATTTTCTCCGCAACGGACAGACGAATTTTGCGATATTTGTTGGGTTATATTAAATTTCTAGTTCATTTTTATTGTTGATGTAAATAAAAGCTATCAATTATGTTTATAAAGTTTTCCCACCCCTTTCTCCAACCAATTTGCATACATGTATTGCTAAAAAAGTTTGTTTGTGACTGATAGTTTTTAAAGTCTCATAAATAATTGATATCTTAAAGTAATTTGTAGTAAAATTTGAAAGTTTTCTTAATAGTAAAGTTAAAGGCACCCGGCTAACCGAAAATACCAAAAAATGTAAACAAACATGGCTGCCACTAGAGCAAAGTGAAATGTGCAATGCTGTACTCAAAATTCGTTAACTGCAACTTTAACCCTTGTTAGATAGAATTACACCAGTTAACTTGGATTCAGTTTCTGCCTCACTAAAGAAAGTGATGGCATGGTTTTTTTTTTCCTTGCATAAATTAACATATTGTTTAACTGCAATTGTTTTTATTCAAGTTATCTGTGACTTTAACTGATTCACTTTCTATTTATAGAGTAGCTGTTGATGTGATGATATACTTGTGTTCAAAACTTCATACATAGTAAGCGTCAAATTATAAAGGGCAGAGGTATCTTCCAGATCAAAAGTAAGGTCACGTCACTCAAGTTCATATGCCAAGTAACGGACGGGGTTGAACTACAGCAAGATGAATAACTTTTTACCATTTGTGTGTAATCTAATAGTTCCTATATCTATGAAATACCTGTGCAAGCACAAACGTCATGTTTTCATTTGTATTAGTGTTGAATTCATGAAGTTCATGGTTAAATTGCTGAACATACAGATATTGTATTCTTTGTTATTCGTGATTATTTTATATGTGGAGGTTTGCTGCCGCCGGTGGGAGTTGAACCAAGGATCTCATGATCAGGAAGCGAGAACACTAGCGTCAAGCAAAAGGCTAAGCCAGTTACTTTCAGCTAGTAACTCGCTTTATACTGATCAAGTGAGATGAGATCGCTACATGTATACTATTACTTTTTTACAAAATATTTATTGACTATCTAGTAGATAATCATCTTTCTAGAAATGACAATATCTGATGATATTATCGTCTGCCATTTTGAATATCATCAAATAATCAACAGATTTGTATCAATTTCAGTTTGTTTCTAATATAAATATGGAAATATTAGTTAAAATATTTATATTTAAAAAACATTCATTATATCTTTTTACTTTTGGGAGAAAAGACAATAATGCTTAAACATTGCTTACATTGCTTTTGCATATATATTATTACTTTTACTACCAAAACTAAAATGACATTGTGAATGTTTTTAAATGTACATATTTTATCCAAACAAACTGTATAAAAAATATTTGGCAATAAATCTGGTAAACAAGATACATCTTCTACGAGTGAGTAAAGATTCACAATATATGCTCAGGAGAATGCGCAGATGGTAGATTTTGTTTCATACCTAATGACATCATCCTAAAAGCCATGTATTGGCATTATCAACCCCATCCACAAGATGGTGCAGTTGTGTCAATTTTGCACCCCTATACTAGTATTAAGTTGATGCACTTACTATATATGTAGTTTTGCTTCCAGACTTACTGGAATGGTTTCAAAGTTAAACTAAAAACGAGATGGAAAGCCCATGATAGATTTTTTTAATGAGTTGTTTTATTATCTTACTGTGAACAAACAATATGACGGATATGAGCTGGGCTCATTTATTTTAATTATATCTTTAACCCTTGTTATATTTTTAAAGAAGAATTCTATTAATCATGTTGTTATTATATCTGAATAAAATAGTTGCAATCAAAACTAGGACTGTTGGATTGTTTTTGTTTACACCCCTCACTACTACATTTGAATTCTGTTTTTGAAGCCAGTTGTGTTAATGAAATAATCCATGGCCTTACAATATTTTGCTGTGACCATTGATGAATTTTGTGATATTTCCCCATGATTAATTGACGAATTTCACAATATTTTCCTGAGACTGATTGGCTAACTTTGCGGGGGTTTTCTTTTCAAGTGCCTGAACGACAAATTTTTTGATTTTTTCTCATGACAGAATGATGTTATTCAGGATTTTTCTTCCTGTGACCGATTGACAAAATTCATGACATTTTCCCCCTGCCTGACTGAAAATTCTCGCAATTTTTCTCCGCGACTGTTTGATGAATTTCGTAATATTTTCCCGTGGCTTTTAGAAAATTTGCTCACAGAAAAGTGGTCAGAGTTATAGCAATATTTTTATTCATTTATTTACCAGTGACAAGTGTCATCATGTTTTGAGGAAATTAATTAAAAAAAAAACAAAATTATAAAAGAAAACAGGAAGAAAGTCTAATGATAAAATTTCATGTCATACATAATTAAAGAATAATTTCAACTGTAACACAAATAGAGAGAAATAAGTATGAAAGAAATATGCATGGAAAAGGAATTTTTAAGTAAGACTTTCAATTGAAATTTTATTTCAAGCAGTCAAGTTTGAAATGAATAGCAATAAAAAAGAAATAGCTAATAAAAAGTACTACAGTGGAACTCCAGATATACGTTACCTGAGTTGTACGTTTCCCTCAGTTATACGTTTCAACTCAGCGGTCCCGGCCACTTGCCATTAAAAATTAGGAGTTATACGTTTTGAGTTATACATTTCCCTCAGTTATACGTTACGTTTTTGCGACCTCGGTCGAAGTTTTGTCTCATAACCGGAAACACTAACGACGCGTCGGATGAGTCTAATTTGAAAAATTCCACTCAAACTTCGGAGCTGCTCTTAGGGCTTTTGACACAGTAAAGAGGTTCGTCAGTAGTAAAAGCAGTAACGATAAGGCGGCTGCATTATTAACAGAAATGCAAACTTTCTTGTTCAATGTCGGCTCTGCCAAAAAGAAACAATCGAAGATTAGTGATTATTTCATCAAGATTCAGTAAACTACTGAAATGTCTTCTGATAAATGATTTACATGCTAAGGCGATTCCAATGATTTCTTTTAAGTACTCTATGTGTATTAAAAATAATTTTAATAAAACTTTTTTATGATAAAATAACTTCATCATGTGTATTTTTCTTATATACCTTTTTTCTACTCTGTTCCATTTCCGAAAATTTATGTCATGGGCAGGGCCGGCCCAACGGTATTTTGGCGCCCGTGCGAATATCCGTCGGGTGCCTCCCCCCCCCCACAAGCCCGAAAAAAAGGAAATACTCTTTGATTATTCTTAACTTTTTATATATTCGTTACTTTTAAACATACTATTACTAATTACTTATGATATTATTTAAAGAATACATAAAGGCATTAAAATTCAATCCCTTTTTAGCACTTTCCAACCTAGTTGAAAAGTGCTTATGACTTCGGTTTGTCTGGCCGTATGGCCGTCTGCCGTCTGGCCGTCTGCCGTCTGTCCGTGCTCTAACTCCCGTAAATATGCTCGGATTGCTCTGCAATTTTTATATGTTATTGTCGCCATCTATAGCATGTTCCCTATTTCAACGGAAGTGTGTAGCACTTATAGTTTTTTTACAGGGACACTCAAAAGAATTCCGTTATATTGCGTTCTATGGGAAAAATCATTTGCGGTTTATTTAAATAATGTTTCACTAATTTAAACGCATTGATATTTATATATATCACTAAAGTGCATTAGAAGAAGCTTAATATGGAATAGGGTGTGCATAGCACTTATAGTTACTTTACAGGGACAGTTAAAAGAATTCCGTTACATTACGTCTATGGAGAAAAATCGTCTGCGGTTTATTTAAGTAATGTTTCACTATTTTAAACGCACTGAAATTTATATATATCACTAATGTGCATTAGAAGAGGCTTACTACAGAATATTGTGTACATAGCAGTCATCGTTCATTTACAGGGACACACAAAAGAATTCTCTACTGCCTGTTAACAATAATTCCTGGAAGTGCATTTTAAGTTACTGAACGCGATTTTAAATTTAACTCACTTTTTGTTTATTACGTGGTGTGTATAAATTCTGCAGATCATATACAGGGAAGCACAAAAGTTTGCGAACACATTTCCGTTTATTGACAAACTCCAGATGGAGAATTTTAAACTGTGCTACGCGTTTCCTAACTGAACTAAAATTTAGCATCCTATGTAGTATATATACAAACCTATAGATCCTATACAGGGCTGAATAAAAGTATTCGGATATTTTTCCGAATATTGTATATGTTGGAAATTCCCGAAATTATAATTTTAAATATGTTATGCGTTTTCCAAATTGTTTACTTAGATGTTATCTTTTAGCTTATTAAACGGTATGATTTGTAAAATTATTTTGGAAGCGTTGGAAAGTGCTACATAATCTATGCTTGACGCATGATTTTTCGTTCTTGTTGTATATAATAATCTGGGGACGCGGACAAAAATGAGGCAAAGAGACTGATCCCCAACAGACAACCAATTGCCTTCCTCCCCCCCCCCCCTCCTTTGAGGGGTAAGGGCAGAAAATTAAAAAAAAATCATCCGATCTGATGTTTATATTCTTAGAAAGCATATTACCAAAATTTTATCTTCCAAAGCCATCATAGATTCTGGATAACTTAAAAACAAGAAAATTTGCGACAAAAATTTTTTATTTCAATTTTCTTGCAATATAATTTTTGTTACATAACATCTTCCTCAAAGCTCTTCCATTTATACAGAATTTCAAAGATCTGATAAGGAGAAATTTACTCACAAAAAATACATTCTAGAACTTGAAGCATAGGCCTATGTGGCAGAATCACAAAAAAAAGTTTCCTGTATTTTAAACTACAGAATTTATTTGTGCACTGATAATTATGCATGGAAACTGAAATCACCCCACATGCTTAAAGCCACGGGGAAGTTGCAAAAAATTCGTCCTTCCTCAAAGGATGGCCCTGCCAAGATGTTCTTATTACCTACTCCTGGACAATTAATGGACCAACAACTGACAACTATATCCTGGTTTGCCCGAGAGAGATTAATTATCACTTCTTAGAAATACTTATATTGGTCATTTCCCTACCCGAAGTGTCCCCTCTCTCACCAGCCCTGACAACAGCACATAATATTTTACAGCTTTGTTGAAAGACTACTAAACTGAAATTCTTAGAACTGATTTTTTACCACCCTCGTGACAAAATAGATAACTCTCGCTCAGATTCGGAGCCTTCAGAAATTATTTAACTTTATTTCTTCTGGCTCCCTATTGCTCCAAGCCACATACTAGTAACTGTTTTTCCTTTGACTACCTCCTCCTCCCTCACACACACATTCACTTATGCGTGTATACTCGTTTTGATTACATTAGTTCTCAAATCAGAAATAATTGTATTTCTTTGTGTAATCTTTCAAATATTTGTAAATTAAAATGTAGAGCAATCAGTGTATGTAAATTCTTTAAAGAGAATTATCTTTTTAAAACTTTTCTAAAATATTCTATCTTCTAATTTTCTTTTCTTTTTTTTTTGATACATTTTCACATTTGATATGGAATATTGATTTGACTAAGGGATTTACAGAAATATTTATTTTTAAAAAATTACAAATTTTTAAAAAAACATACTTTTTTAAAAATTTTTTATGAGTATTTTTTACTACGAGGAACAAATTTTAAAAATTTTCACTTTAAATAAAAAATTCCGAAACCAATTTAAAGATTACATAGCTGAAAAGCTTTGTTGTACAGAGTTTCATGGTTTTATCTTTCATATAAAATTAAATATGAAAAGTCTTGATAAAAAAATATTTCCCCGCTCAACAACACAAAACTATAGCTGAAAAACAATGTACAAAGTTTCATGGTTTTATCTTTCATATAAATTTAAATATATAAATTTAAATATAAAAAGATTTAAAATATATTTCCCCCTTCAACAACAAAAAACTATCTGACACATTTTCTGACTCGTTTTTAAGATTAAAAGCACGAGAATTGCAGGTATGTTTTTTGATGTGATATGAAATCGAAAAGTTTTTTTTTTTTTTCATTTTCTGTTAAATGAATTGCATCTTGAGTTATTAGTGATTTTTGTCTCAGGACAGCAGTTTTTTTCCTTTCCTGTGCTGTCGTGTCTGGAAATTCGGCTCAAAACGCCAACTTTGACGGCATTTTTTGAAAATTCTTCTGCTTTTACCGAAAAACGGTTCGATTACATTAGTTTTTTAAGAAGAGCATCTGCCAATTTGACACATTTGGGATAAAAAATGTGCTAAAAAGCAGCCAGTTTGGATTTTGGCCTTACACAACGAGTTTTAAAATAAACCTTCTCTCTCTCATCGGAAAAAGCTGTTCAGAATGGATTGAAAAAAAAAAAAACAATTTTAAATCATTGATATGTTTCTTAAAGAAATATAAATATTAAAATTAATAATGAACTGACTTCACAAAAATTTTACAATGCATAGTTTTCTTCAATGTTAATAACATCACTCTTTAAGAATAAGTTTCCATCGACGTTGTCTGATTTTTTTCTGAAATTTGAACTAGAAAAACTTTTTTTAAAAATGAACTAAATTTATCTCCTTTATTTCCTGAGAAAAAAAAAGAAAGAAAGAAAGAAAGTACGGACTGTGATATGAAATCTCACAATGTTTAAATCATGTTATATTTTTATTTCTTTCGGCCTTTCACGTCGATATTATTTGGATTCAATTCCGTATTTATTTTTACGCGAGCGTTTCTTATCAGGCATCGTTCGGCGGCCGTATTGCGCTCTTGCCGATGTGTTCGCTCTCTGCCTTCTCCTCGTATTGTGATGACATCATCGAAGCGTCGTCTTTCCCCCTCTTGTGACGTACGCATCAGGTAGCTGTGAAAGGAGGCTCATTTTTCGAAGGCGTGGTTTATTTGACGATTGCTGGCGCAAATTAAAATAAATGTTTTTAAATGAATTGTTCGGATTTGTTAATTAAGATATTGTCTAATTTTTAAAATTCTCTAATAGATTTAAGTCTTGTCGTCCGGATACTTATGGTGTCCCTGTTTCTTACTATAAATTAAAAATTTCGTTAATTTTAAATCAGAATCTGTTTTGTTGATGAACTGTCATGATGTAGTTTTCGTTTCAAAAAGATCGCGGGCCCTGCCTGCCTGCGGCCGACGATGCCTGGTCCGGCGAAATTCTACGACGATGTCTCCCTGTCTGAATTTATTGCCTGATGGCGCGTAAAAGTTTTAATTGAAATTCTCATCTTTAAAATCTGGATTAATGCTGCATTTTAATTTTTAAAGACGTTTCTTCGAGTGGAAAAGATCATTTTTATGGGCCAACGTTTTTTATTAAAATAAAAAGGTGACCAACGGATGAAGGCCTCTTTCTTCTCTTCAAAAGATGAATAAAGATATTTGATTTAAATATCGTTAACAAGGCTCCTCTTCATTTTGTGTACAGCAGACACCATTCAAGTAAGAAGTTTCTTTTCCTTTTATTTTATACCACTGCTTTGACCAAAAAGAACGCTAAGGGGTCTAGCAAATACAACGCAATATTTTAAATAAAGAACTTCATAACTATTTAATAATATATAACTACACCTTCATCTACATCAAATAATATTATTTATACCACAATTGGTGCCTGAAAAGGCAGTGGTTTTGAAAGAAAATTTGAATTGATTTAAAGAAAAACGAAATATTTTAGAACTTTTTGTTCTCAGAATAACTTTTTGAAAATTTTTATGATGTGTTTAATAGAATTCAAGAATTGTTCTTTTAATGAATTTTAAAGACGATTCTTTAAAGATATATGGAATAATTTATTTAAGAATTTTTGTGTAACGACATATGAAAATATTTTAATATTGGAAGTTCTTGTTCTCAAAAATTTCTTGAATTGATTTTTGCTACTTTGCTTGAAGAATTAAATTTCATAATTCTAGAATGAATTTGTTCTTTTCCATCTTGAAGAAAAATAATATATTTTGCTAAATTTGCCATATTTTTTTGGAATAATCATTTAAATTGAAATGAATTTCCTTTGAAGAATAATTATATTTTTGATGATGCATACTTATCATTCCATTTAAATAGTTCTACATATTCTTTTTTTGTAATAAATTATTGTAGAATATAATATTTTTCAAGAATTTTTAGTTGGTATATCTATATTTTTGAAATGAATTATGTATTCTTTTTAAGAAAATTTTTGAGTTTGAAATAATAAAATTGTTCTCAAAAACATATTTCATATTTTAAGAGGCTATGACTTTGGGTTTTTAAATTAAAATAAAAAAAATTATGGCACTATTGCAACAAATTTACAAATTATATATATTATATTTTAGAAGATTAAATTTTATAAGAAGCATTATCTTTGAAATTATGATTATTGATGCTGAGAAATTTTATTCTTATTATGTCATACTTATTTATTATGGTCACATTTTCTTTCTGAAGCAAAAATTCTTCACAGAAGTTAGTAGTTGTAAATATCCTACATAACATTCTTGCAGATTTCTATGCTTCAATTCTACAAATTTCAAATTAAGATATTTTTTTAACAATAGTTTTAATGCGAATGGTTTGTTCATAGATTTATTCTTATGCCATCTAAACTGTGATGTTAATAATCATACAGTTTGGCTTAGTGCAAAGTCTGATGAAGTCTACAAATTAAGAATATATGCATTTAAGAATATTTTCACAACTGTTCTCATGTTGTTTGTAAAGGAACTCTCAGCTGACAAAATATTATATTTGAAAAATTCTTGTTGCTTCATTTTATTTAAAAATATTCCTATGGCAAGTTGTAATTGTGAAATTAAGACCTTTTCACTTCACTATATGTGCAGGCTGTGACAGTTTTCATCAACCAGCATTCTCATGTTGCTCTCAGAAAAGGAATGAAAGCAACATTATTTTTTTTCTACTCTTAAGAAGAAGTAGGCATAGGGCTACTTCATTCCTGTTACAGTTATATTCAAGAAATTCTTCTACATCATA
Source organism: Maratus michaelseni (assembly GCA_963931845.1). Lineage (NCBI taxonomy): Eukaryota > Metazoa > Arthropoda > Arachnida > Araneae > Salticidae > Maratus > Maratus michaelseni. The sequence continues at coordinate 127,312,718 of OZ007594.1, read as the reverse complement.
TATATAAAAAAAAAAAAAAAAATAAATTTCTATGCTTCATTTTCAACAGTTCCTTATCTGATGAAGTTGGCCATTCACTGATGAGTTGTATCCATTTGTGCTAACCGCTTCTCTAATATTTTCCTTGTTTTACAGTGAAAAATAATTATACTACACTTACCTGCCTAAATAACTGTTTTAGAACAATAACTTTAAAACTTATGCTTCATTTTCAACTTTAAAGTAACTATTGAAGAAGAGTCATGTCATGTATGTGTATACTATCCTTACAATGTCGGATTCGCTTCAATATCTTTGATGTTTGTGTTGAAAGCTAAAATAAGATTTACAATAATCTTAAATATTTTTATCAATTAATAGCTGTTTCTTGACCTGATTATAGAAGTTTTGTTAGTTGGCCTTTTCTTTTGGTGAGTTGTGCATTATCCTTACGAAATGGATTGGTTGACATATCTACTCCTAAAAGTCAGTGTTGCTACTTTTGCAATACTTTTTTTGCTTTATATTTTCAAAATCAAGAAAATTCTTATTTATTATGAAATAAAAAAAAATAAAAAAAAAAAAAAATAGTTACTTTCAATAGTGATTTTGTATGATGCATTTTCTTATGTTTACCTGTGATTTCAAGAGTTGCTATTTTGATACAGGAATTCTCAAGATCAATTTATTTTATTGGGCAAATTCCCCATTTTTCAAATATTATATTGTGCCTTTATGTTTTCATTTGTGAATATACCCAAAGTCTCTAAATTTTATTTTGTCATATGCCTCATATTTTTATACAAGAAATAATTAATTGAATTCTGAAGAATTATTATTATTAATGAAGAAATTTGAAGATTTTAAGTGCCAAGTTAATTTATATACAAGATTATATAAAAAGAAAAGAAAAAGCACAGTTCTTAGTACTATTTAACAGCCCTTTTAATATATAGAAGTGTTCCATGGTGAATCTTCAAAATTTACTAAGAAATTTAAAGAAAAAGTGCTCTTTTTGAATTCATCAATTTTGTCGTCTCAAATTTCTATGTGACTTTCTTCTGTTCCTGATTATGTCGATAAATTTCCCTATTTTGTCTTAAGCCTTATGTGATGGTGAATCTAGTGTTCCCCAAGTCACTAAGTGTATCTACAAAAAGAGAAAAAGAAGTGTGTCATAGTGCTTCAGTGCTAAATATTCCCAATTGTGTCGTCATTTCTTAAAAATTATGGTGCGTCATCATAAGTGATTATGGCCAAATTGCTGTGATTTGAGTGCCATCGTGTCCACCAGTGTGCCATAAATCTGCAAAAGTTATTCTGCAAATATTTTTTACTAGCAGATAATGCATTTAAAGGAGATGTACTGTGTGGTTATTAAAAACTGATTTATTAACTATAACTATCACATCTCATTGTGGCTGAACAATACGCATCCCTCATCTGTAATAATTTTTTTTCTTTACAGCAATAGTTATATAGCTTCTATAGTATTGTCAAGTGTACACAATTGCCAATGGTTTTGGAGATCGCTATTGTCTCTTTTGTAGATTTGATTGTTCTATTTTACATTTGTTTGATTTACTGATAATTTGCTGATGGTTGTGTACCAGAGCTATTAGTGTATTTTTGTGAATTATAACAAATGTATATTTATATTTTGATTTTGCTTAATTTGCACGACTGCTGATAGTTTCTATGGCTAGCATTATTAGCACTTATGTGAGTTATGTAGATTCAAATTAGCATTTTACAATAGCCAATTTTTTTTGTTCTCAATAACAATATATATGTATATTTCTGGATGATAATTATGGCCATTACAAAAGGTGCACTGTGTTTTTATTTTCTTCCCATGAAAGTGTCATTTTTTAACTTGTCTTTTTTAATGAAGACTAAAGGTTAAATTTTTTCCGGGGATCCCCACCCACCCAACCAAATACCCACTGATTCATAAAAACCATGATTTATCTATGAGTTTATCTTTATACATATTTAAAATTGTATTAAGTGATGTCTCGTATTTTAATGAATGGTATATATTTTGAAAATTCTTACTGAGTAAATAATCCAGTATTTTCACAGAAATATTTATATTGGTGTTTGTTGATATTACTTTTGCAACACATATTTTCAGTTGTAATGAGAAAAGTGGTAAGAGTATATATTTCAGCATTAAAACACCTAATTTATTTAGACATGTCTCTCTTATATATATATATATATATATATAGTTGCAACTACCATAACTATCTGTGTTTTAGATGTGAGTGGTCATTTAGTGCACGATTTGGCTACTTGTTCATGTAGAGTACAGCTGGTTATTTCAAGTCAATTACGTATTTAGTACTAAATAAAATAACATTAAAAAAAAAAAAATTGAATATGGTATTATGAAGATACTAAAGATATTTTTAAGTATGGCCAATTTTTATTTAGAGTAAGTGAAAATAAATGCTCTATTTTATAAAATATTAAATAAATTGTAAGTCCTAGGCGGTTGATCAAATACTGAAGGTATGTTGATCTTTGTTGCTTGTAAAGTGCAACTTCTATTTTTAATGGTACCAATTTAAATATTTGATAATGAGCTCATTTTATATATGCTAATTCTGATGTTTGTTTAGCATTTTGATGATGAATTTGATGAGATCATACTAGAAGAGATTGCCATAAATAAGAAGATTTGGCATTTTTATATGTATACTATTGAATATACTATGTATACTTTTGATGTATTTTCTTTTTCTTCTCCCTTCCAGTTTGGTCACCACTATTAATTTTGATTGCAGCAGTTTAACGTTTGGCTTTACTTTAATATTTTAATTTTTTTTCTCTGTGTTTGGTGTGCAAAATTTTGTCATCTCCTTTCTGTAAAAGGTTTTTATTTCATTTTACCTTTTACATCATATGCTCTGCCAAAATTTTAATCGGTAAATGGGGGTATTGTGATATGAAATCTCACAATGTTTAAATCATGTTATATTTTTATTTCTTTCGGCCTTTCACGTCGATATTATTTGGATTCAATTCCGTATTTATTTTTACGCGAGCGTTTCTTATCAGGCATCGTTCGGCGGCCGTACTGCGCTCTTGCCGATGTGTTCGCTCTCTGCCTTCTCCTCGTATTGTGATGACGTCATCGAAGCGCCGTCTTTCCCCCTCTTGTGACGTACGCATCAGGTAGCTGTGAAAGGAGGCTCATTTTTCGAAGGCGTGGTTTATTTGACGATTGCTGGCGCAAATTAAAATAAATGTTTTTAAATGAATTGTTCGGATTTGTTAATTAAGATATTGTCTAATTTTTAAAATTCTCTAATAGATTTAAGTCTTGTCGTCCGGATACTTATGGTGTCCCCGTTTCTTACTATAAATTAAAAATTTCGTTAATTTTAAATCAGAATCTGTTTTGTTGATGAACTGTCATGATGTAGTTTTCGTTTCAAAAAGATCGCGGGCCCTGCCTGCATGCGGCCGACGATGCGTGGTCCGGCGAAATTCTACGACGATGTCTCCCTGTCTGAATTTATTGCCTGATGGCGCGTAAAAGTTTTAATTGAAATTCTCATCTTTAAAATCTGGATTAATGCTGCATTTTAATTTTTAAAGACGTTTCTTCGAGTGGAAAAGATCATTTTTATGGGCCAACGTTTTTTATTAAAATAAAAAGGTGACCAACGGATGAAGGCCTCTTTCTTCTCTTCAAAAGATGAATAAAGATATTTGATTTAAATATCGTTAACAAGGCTCCTCTTCATTTTGTGTACAGCAGACACCATTCAAGTAAGAAGTTTCTTTTCCTTTTATTTTATACCACTGCTTTGACCAAAAAGAACGCTAAGGGGTCTAGCAAATACAACGCAATATTTTAAATAAAGAACTTCATAACTATTTAATAATATATAACTACACCTTCATCTACATCAAATAATATTATTTATACCACACGGACCAGAAAAAAATAGTTACATAGTCCTAATTTCATATCAATAAATGTTTTGACTTTAAACTTATTTGTGGTACATTTCACATTGTCTTGTTGAAGCAAGGCCGAGGGGGGGGATGTCCTGGGCACAAGAGTAGAAGGGGGCATCAAAAGAAGATTTGGTTCGTCCTTCAGTACAAAAAACAAATAACGAAATTTAGGGAAAAATGTCATGGAGTCGGACGACCCAAAATAAAGATATATTCGTTAATTTTATACTCTTTGTTTTGAATAGGGCGTGATTTTTCTATTAAGGGACTGCTTAGGGGCGCCAGAGAATAATATTTGATTAACGAATTCATCTAAGATACCTGTAAGATTTATACACTGTCCCAATTATATTTGAATTGGTTCAATATTTCGGACATCGTGATGACAAAATTTGCTTTTGTGTGTCTCTGTAAACAAACTATACGATTTACATACTTGATTAATAAACACACCCAGATCCAAGGTACTTGTAAGATCAATACACTGTTCCAATTAGGTTCGAAATGATTCAATTTTCGAACATTATCTTGTTAACAAGATCTGGATTATATATAGATAGATAAAAACGAAGCGATTACAGCAGATCCATTTCTAAAGAAAGCAATATAAAAATATTAAGATAAATATGCTTCCTTACAATTATTTCATACTTAAAATAAAAATTAGGGGAATGGATTGAAAACTTCTCTGTATACATTTATTTTGGAAAAGGATTGGAGAGGGCGCCAAAATGCTTGCGACTGAAAAATTCCTATTTTCGGCCATGTATTGAAATACTATTACACTATTATTAATTTAATACAGATTAAATTAAGAATAACTAAATAAAACGATGTGCTGAAGTTAATTTTTTAATAAGATTAATTACATATATAATTTTTAGTTAGAGAAATTTACCTCTATTAACCTTTCATTTGCGTCTTCGACAAAAGATTTGGCGCTCCGATTATATCCGTTTTTTCATCATGGTTTTTACTTTTTCTTTCTTTTTTTTTCGGCACCCTCTTGATCCTTTAATAATTTCCCGATTTTTTCATCAACGGCATTTTGAGTATAATCTTTAAATTAATATTGTTTAATACAAATAAACGAGAATAAGTAATTTGTACGATTCTCTGCAACTACAAGATGTTACCTGCCAAAGGACACTTGCCACTATCAGCTGCATGAAGGGGACAGTCGAGTGTCGATCAACCAGCGGGAGAAGAAAGAGTTCAGAATCGTAAAAATGTCAGTAGTTATTAATTAACCTCCCTCAGTCCTGGTGTTGAATAGAGGTTTGGCTATGTCTTTCCTGGATGTAATTTGAGTGTTAATAGCCTCGTTTTCTCAGATAAAGGAACCGGGCATATGGTCTATATGGGAAGATTTCAGTGTCCTTGAACTGTTATTTAAACCCAAGGTAGACCCACTCCCACAGACCACAGCCTGGAAAAAATGAAAAAGAAAAGAAAAAAAAAATGCGGAATCTAAAATTATTTTTTATCGGTGATCTTTTGACTTTTGACTTTTAAGACGTTTCGCGACTTGGCGCCCTGTGCAGTCGCACACCCCTTGCGCCGGCCCTGGTCATGGGTGCAATAATACTTAGGAAACTTCCGTTTTCGGTATAAAAGGTAGCAAACTCCTCAGCGGAACAAAGCTTTCACGATGTACTTAAAAATGGTTCCGGTAGACCATTAATTGAGATGTACATTTTACTGAGTTATACGTTTTCTTCTCTGGTCCCGAGCAAAACGTATAACTGGAGTTCCACTGTATATATATTTAAAAAAAAAAAAAAAACATGTAGTATACATAATACAAATAATGGTTATTTGTACTTTGATCATGCCTACTTTACATAATATAATAATAAATTACAAATAAGAAAAATGAATAAAATAGTCTAAATTAAATTTTAAACATTCTTTTATACATAAAAAAGAAAACACAAAATGAACAGTATCAAATTTAAGTAAGCACATTAAGAAAACTAACAATATGAATAAAACAAACAATAGATACTAACTTTACAAGCTACTCTATGTGGGCATAATTTTCCAAATCCTAAAGGAGGAGAAATTTTTCTGAGCAATGTGACAACATCCAGATGCTTTATCCTGCCTCTGAAATAAAAAAAGAGGGGGTAGTAAATAATCAATTATCAACAAATTAGTTTAAAATAATAAACAAATGTACCATATTTTACTAAAAAAAAAAATAAATAAATAAATAAACAACACATGGAGCTATGCCAGAAAATGGTGAATCACAGGCATTATCCAACATCACAGTAATGATTACAGAAAGAAAGAAAAAAAAATCTAAATCCTGTTTGTTGTTGGCTACATAAATTTAAGTCAATAATATCTATCATTTACTTTTGAATAAATTTTCTAACTGCATGACAATGATAAACATCTTAGAAATAGTATGATTTGAGATAAATAACATACAAAATGGTCCACTCTCTCTATCATATGTGAGTATATGGATTACTCTGAGTGTGTTTCTCGTATATGTGGATTGTAGAATTCAGGTGTTAATCAAAACCTGATGGCACAGCTGTCATACATTCTGATATTAGAGTAACTACTATTATTTTCAAATAGAAATTTTTGCTTTAATTAAGAGCAGAAACCTGTGATTAAATAAGACAAAAAATTTTTAAATAGTGGTATGCAAAAATTAAAAAGTTTGACAGCTATGCAACCGTCTTCCTGAATGTGATAAATTGTTCACATCAATGTGAACAATCTTTGGAAAAACAAAATCATTTGAAACAAATGTTGCAGACGCACCCGGGTCAGTTCGACTTTTGTTTTTGAGCCATTTTGGCGAGAAAGTCACGTTTTCGAATACATGTTAGATCTAGCCTGTGAAAACAGCGTATTAGTTTTATTTTATTATATAACTCACCTAATTTTATTATAAAACACACATATTTATTTTATTATAAAACACACATATTTATTTTATTATAAAACACACACAATTTTATTATAAAACACACAAACTTTTTCTTATAAAACACACACAATTTTTATTATAAAACATAGACAATGTTTAATTTATAAAACACACACATTGTCAAGAATACAACTGAGTCAGCTCAGGGCCGAAACTAGGGGGGGGGGGGCAGAGGGGGCACGAGCCCCGGGCGCCAGCAGAACAGAAGGCGAAGGGGGCGCCAAATGCAGGTTTTGATTGTTGTTTGATATAGAAATGTATATATATATATATGAAATTTGTATAAAAAGTCTCGCAGCCGGAAAATCCAAAAGAAAAACTGAACCAAATGCATTAAAATAGACAAATAGATATAAAAAGATTCGTCTACAATACAAGATAGCAAATGAATAAAAAAGGAACTGTTCTCTTAGGCTATTTTCTTTCTCCCATTCCAAATATATCCCGTCTATACCGTCTATCATTTAAATATCTTCCTGTGGTTTAGGAGAATCACTAACATTTTTCAAGGTCAGTCCCTACTCATGTCTGTATATGACACTGTTCAACGTCGTCTGGATACGGTACTGCACTGTCCAGCATGGATAATTAGCAAACGATTCCCTCACTTTGACCTTTCTATTAGATAAAAATATTCCACGAAGGCTGTTCTATTTTTCCCTTTTCTCACAGCATGGAGCTTTCTTCTTTTTCCATTTTGTCATGGGCGAGGGGTGACTGCCGTGGACAATAAACACAAATTGGGGGATGAATGCCCAAAGTAAAATTCTCAGTAAAATCTTTTTCTTTTAAGTATAGCATTTGTAAAGGTACAGTAAAAAATCAAATCTCGTACAGGGCGCCACCCTGGCTTTATCTTCCAAAAAGTTTTTTACTGTCTTTTTGCGAAAGCTTTCTAAGCGTTTTGCCGTCCTTGGCGGCAACTGGAATATGCCGGCCTGTTACTTTTGCTAAAATTACTTTTTCATCCAGATCCAATCTAGTATTATTAGAGGGAGCGAGGTTGGGCGACTGCTTGGGGTACTAAAAACAAATAATATTTGAAAGGATAATTTGAAAAATACGCAAAATAAAACTCTTTGTTAAAACTTTTTTTTTGAAAAAGAATGTCATTTGTAGGGGTGCAGGGAGAAAACCATACCCAAGTTGCTATGACTAATAAAACCGCAGCCGCCCCAGCCTTTATTCTCTCAAATTATTTTCTCGTCATTTGGCCATTTTCAGATAAATGAAAAATGCCGATATACCATTTGTTACAATTACTTTTTTACATACAAATCCGGCTTTAAAGGGCGCGAGGTTGGCTATTACTAACGACACTAAAAACTAAGGAGATGAAACATATGCAAGATAAAATAGTAACCTCTCCTCCCCCCCCCTTTTTTTTTTAAGAATATAGCATTTGTAGAGACGCAGAAAAGAACCTCGCACAGGGTGCCATGGCTAATAAAGTCGTCTTTGCAAAAAAAAAATTGTTTTCGTCTTTTTGCCATTCTTACGTGTTTTGCCGCCCCATTCTTTTGCTGTAAATATTTTTTTAGATCCAGATGTAAATTTCCGGGACAAATACATCGTGTACCCCTGTAATAATCAAGCTCGATTTCTTTTTGTTTTTAATCTTATCATACTCTAAAAATGCAAAATATCGATTATAATCAGTAACAAAGTCAAATGTATTCTGAATATCAGCTTTATGTAAACAGCATACCAAGTGTGAGGACCCCTAAATCAGGGGCCCCAGTGTCACGATCCAGATTTAGATTTATCAGATCTGATTTAATTAGACTCTGAATCTGTGTAATTAAATCGTCATAAAAGTCTCTAACAGTAACAGTGTTCCGTTCAGCTCAGATCCAAGTTTGAGTCTCACCCCAACCCTCCACAACCGTTCACAGTTCTGATAATTGCTAATAGAAAAGAAGACTAGGAAAAACATTTAAACATAACTAAAACATTTCTGGGAATTGCAAATGGTATAAAAAATAATCTATTTAAATTACATGAAAATTATGAAGCAATACTAATTAAAAAAAAAAGTGCTAAGAAAATCCTTTGATCGAAAAATATTTTTTTTCGTTGAACTCAAAAGAGGATATTGGGGGCCCTTTGAGACCATCGCGACCCCTTAAATCCGCCCCTGAGAATATCAATAACTATACTTCCTAAGATGAAAACTTGTATAAAGCGGAATATTTTACGGTTCCTTTCGATTCCATTTTCAAGGTTTTAATGAGTCAGTATTTGACAAAGCTGATTACTTAGTTCAATATTACAGATTTTCTGATTATATACTTTAAATTTTAGAAACTTAGAAAAAATTTGCTTTGGAAATTTTCTTTGCGGAGGGCCAAAATCCATGTTTGCCCCGGGCGCCAAAATGGCTAGTTTCGGCACTGAGTCAGCTATTAATACCAGACAGCTTTGATTAATAAGCAGTATATCTGATGTAACTGCCAAAATAGCAGGATGCCATGCCATGGCATGAAAAATTGCCATTTGGACTTCAAAAAGAAATCCTGGTGCATCTGTGATAGTTGTATTAATCATTTTTTCACATCTTGCTTTCCTCAATTGCATTTGGCTAGTTGACAACACAAATACCTCAATACATTTCAGACACCTTTCCTTTTTTATTAAATTCTAAAAACAGAATATGTCGGAAGTACTCATTTATTTTTGCCCAATACTCTAACTTCTTAAGCTACAAAGTTTTTTCCTACCTGCAAAATTCAAAATGTACTTACAAGCATAACACTCCAAATACTAACTGACGACAAACAATAAATAAATTTTGAAAGCCAAAGAGTTCCAAAAACAAAGAAACTGCATCAAACTTTTGAATCAATTCAGTACATAAAAATAAATAACCACGTTCACTGCATGTTACAAGTTCAGGAATACAATTAAACTTTTTATGTCAAAATAAATTAATGATTTGTATGCATATACAGAGTTTCCCCCAGGTTTTAAAAAGGGCAGGGTGCTGCTGATGAGAAAAGGGACTTTTTTATTCTTACGGGAACTGTTTGAATTCTTGAGGGCACTTTTTTTAATTCATAAAGGAATTTTTTTGATTTTTAAAGCCACTTTTAATATTTGAAAGTCAGAGACTCTTTTCAAGACAGCGTTGAGTCAATTTTTACAATGAAAGTAAATTTTTTAATGCAAAAAGGAAAGAAAGGACGCTTTTTTACCGAGGGGTAAGAAGGGTGCTAATTCTTTTTATGAGGGGCAAGAAGGGTGCTATTTTGTAAATCAAAGGGCAGGCAGGGTGCAGCACCCTTCTGAAACTGTCTGGGGGAGACTCTGCATATCTATATTGCTTGTTGGGTATTGAAGATACGGCAAAATCTTAGAACAAGCGAGACACCAGATTTGGCGATTTTTCGACGCGAAGATACTTTTACTTTTTGTTTTTTTAAGCTGATTTTAAATTTGAATTGTATCAGTTAAGCTAAGAAATAATTAAAAAATATTACTTTAAACGTTATTTATTTCATAAATAGATTATAACAATAATTTTAATTATTAATTAAATGACATATTATTTTTAATTAGAAAAAAATCTTCAATGTGATTACATGTTCTTTAGCTTTTCGAATCCTGATAATTTCAGAACTACTTAGTATTGATGTTCTTTTTAAGCTTTACTTCTGAGAAAGCATCTCATTTAAAGCTTTATAGGGCATAAAATCAATAGATAAAAAGAAAAAATAATTGGTTTTAAATTAAAGTTAGTTAAAAATTGCTTTTGTTATCTTATATACCTTTATTTTTCTAAAATGCTTGTTAATGTTTACGCTTAATACACTCTCATTTAACAGGACAGCCATTTTTATTTTTGTTTTTAATTCATATTATGAATCGAATTTGTGAATCGATACATCAATATGTGTATCGAAATGAAATTCACTGGAAATTTGTACTTGTGAACTTCATAGAGCACGGGCACGGTTACAAATAAACTGTCATTTTCACTGTTTGGGTGGCAGAAACTTCGTTGTTCTTCGTTTGTTAGCATTGAAATTCATAGCAATTTTCTCAATATAATGTATTTTTTATCGGACCACGATTATTTTCAGTAAAGTACAGTCTTGTCTGACTATGTTACATATTTATCTGATGCTTCCCTTCCTTTGCTCCCCCAACCTGTGAAATAATTTAAAATGTTTAATTGTTTTTGTTTTTTCATAGCATAGAAATTCTGCCTTATTTGTTGCTTTCTAATGATAATAAATCAATAATCAATCATGTATTCAAATCGCCAAAATTTATGTTTCCCCCTTTCGTGCGGAGTCCCCAACGCTCGGATTTTAATATCTTCAAAATTCTTTATTTAAAAAATTCTGTCCTATTTAATTCTCACCAATAACAATAAATAAATAATAATCCAAATTAACCCCATCTCCAGCCTCCCAAAATTACGCCCCCCCTCTTGTCTTCCCCCAGTATACAAAGAAGTTTTTAATTATTTTAAAATCTTTGATTTTATATAAAAATATTTTGTCCTATTTGCTGCCCTCCAGTGACAATAAATAATATATCATTTAAATTATCCCCTACCCTTAAATTTCCAATTTCTGCTCTCCCCTTGCCTCCCTTCTCCAGTATGCAAAGTTTCAAATCTTTAAAATTCTTTATTGAAAAAAATAATCTCCATCATTCTTTGCTCACAAATAAAGCTAAAAAAATAATCATCTAAATTACCACTCCTAACCTCCCAAATTTATGCTTCCCCCCCTTACCTCATCAGAATACAAATGAGTGTAAAATATTTTTAAATATTTTAAATTTTTATTTATATTTAAATAAAAATCAGTTCTATTTATTGCTCTCTAGTGGAAAAAATAATCATATAAATTATCCCTTATTTCTGAAATTTCCACTCCCCTGTTCTCCTCTACCTCTAGCACACATATTTTCAAATATTTAAAAAAATTGCTACATTTGTTACTCACTAATAATAAAAAAAAATAATCCCCTAAATTACCCCCTAGCTCTCCAAATTTAGTCTTCCCTCCTTAGCCCCCCTCCCCCCCAGCGTACAAAAGAGCGTAAAATATTTTTAATATTTTTAAATGTTTTAAATTGCTACTTTATATAAAAAAATGCTCTATTTATTGCTCTCTAGTGGCAAAAAATAATCATATAAATTATCCCCTATCGCTGAAATTTCACTTCCTACAGCACACATATTTTCAAATATTTAAAAAAAATGTTTAAAAAAATACTACATTCGTTAATCATTAATAAAAAAAAAAAATAATCCCTAAATTACCCCCCTAATTCCCTAAATTTACGCATCTCCTTCTTTACTCCCCCCCAACATACAAATTTGTTTTAATCTTTAAGTTATTTTTATATAAAATATTTCTGTCCTATCTTCTGTAAATCTTCTGTCCTATTCGTTGTTCTGTAGTGACCATAAATAAATAATCAGTCATATAAATTATTCCCCCTCCCCTGAAATTTCCGTTTCCCCCCCTACCCCCTCTCGCATACAAAATTTAAAACCATCTATTTAAAACATCTGCTGTATTCGTTACTGCGTAATAACAATAAACAAATAATCTATCATCTAACATATCTCATCCCCCCCGAACTTTCTGCTCCCCCCGGACCTGTTCCGCCATAGAACACTGTTTAAAAACTTTAAAACTCTAATTTAAAAATATGTTCGAAAACGCACAGTGAAATAAAAACCCACTAAAACACTTTTATTGGAGAAAAGTACACTAGGATAGGGGTGGTTTCTGCCACCCAAATAATCCAGCAGCTGAAGCGTGACGTCACATGACCGTGCTCTTGGCCGTATTATAGGAGCTCTACTCTTGGCTAAGACTCCTATAATAGGAGCTGACGCATATCCATTTTGTTTCGGATTATTCGTGCTCAGTTCAGCATCAATCGACCGCAGCCGGAGTTGGGGTTGCATAAGACTCGGTTGTGATTGGCTGAACCGGTTCTGATTAGCTTGGTTTTTCGACTGAACTTCAATTTGAGACCCAAATCTGCGAGGATGCGTCAGCCTGTATTATAGGAGCTCTACTCTTGGCAACTGACGTCACTGTTGGTTAAATTACTGTTGGTTTGGGAGAAAACCTGTTCGTTCTTTACGACTCCTACAGTACACATCAGATGGAGCGATTTGACTGGTCTAAGTTAAACTGGTCTGTGATATGATTGGCCTACGTCGCCATGATGATTCCTGGAATGATAGCTGCGACAAAAATGCAGTGGTAGGATAATTAGTTACATTAGTTAATTAGTTACATTCGATAAATAGTAATTTTATATTAGACTAGATGGAACCCGTCAAAACTTGACGCAAAAAAAAAAAAAAATACTATAACAGTATCAGTAAAATAAGCTTCTTAATTATTTATGAAGGGTTGCGTATAAAACAGTCTTTCAAATATTTTTTCCCCAGTCAAATAGAGTACTACTTCCGATGCAAACTCCAAACAAAAAATCCGTAAATAACTGTGTAATGCAAATCAGTTTGACATTACCACCATATTCCCCACGGCAAGAAAAAAAATTCATGGACCTATAAAGTATATACAAATAGTATATTCCTACGTTCATATCATATTCAGTAAATAACAGAACATAGTAAATAAAGCACACATCTCCCCGCCCCCCCCCTGTGATAATGCAACCGAATAAGCTCCTATGCGCATGTGCATTGCATCTGCCCAAAAGCACCGTCAAAATTCGACGTTAAAAAAGTTTTAAAATGTCCTCTTTAATCATTGTTCGTTTCAAATCCATATCTTCTAAAACGTATCCATTGTTTTAAGCTAATCAATTTTTATGCAAAGATTAAGAAGTTTTTTACAGTAATAAATCTATCTGCAGATGGAGATTTTTAATGTTTTCAAGTGTAATTTATTTGTATGGTTTCTTCGGTTCCTTGACATAATCAGGATGATTATCCCTTTTCCATCACAGTCGGGGATATTTTTCCTCTTATACAGTTGGCAAATGTAAAAAAATAAAAAAATACAATTCCTAGCATATCCTGATATCTGATGGAAAATATTCATCAACGAATTCAACATATCAATTTTATGTTCAGCATAAACTAAAAATAGTCTTTTTTTTTTTTCCTGACAGATTTTTGTTTAGCGCCAAAATGTTCTATCTTATGGATAATCTGATCTTATGATTTATCACTTTTTTTTTTAATTATTATTCACTTTTTATGATGGTTAGGGAAATCCATTTTTAATTGTGACAACTTTCCCAGGGGTTATTTTACATTATTGAAGTAAACTGGTGGTCATTGATAAGATATTGAAAAAATTTTCATGCTTGAAAAATATTAAAAAATTCGTTAAATTAAGCGGCAGTTTTCAAATAAATTTCAATCGAAAGCTAATTTTTTTTTCTAATTGATGATGTAAGAATTAAAATTGTAAAATGTAGTAAAAAATAGAAATTTGTAGTATTTCGAATTGATGTAAGCGCGATGAAAACTAAAGCGATAGCGCCTTTGTTGTCACAACTGTTGTACATTTCTAAAAATTGCCACTGTATTTTGGCTGGCGTCCAAAAGTAGAAAAACATTTTTTGACATCGAAAGAGAAATTCACAGTGAAAGAAATAGGACTTTGCGCTAATAAGGAACTGTTAAATGAACTTATAACAAACCTACCAAAATAATCATCATATATATATTATTTCTCCTGTCAACATCCCTTTTTCGCAGAAAATACGAAACGCAGAACGACGAATGAGATAGCATATGAAAAGATTTTGAACAGGCTTCTGACATAGCACACTTAACGTTTCGTTAAAACATGTTTTTGATTAAAATTTGCTGAAAATTAAAAATTAAATCGGCATTGTTTTCTTAAAAGAAATGAAAGGTTTTCCTCAAATTATTGTTGCAAAAAAAATAAAATACCACATTATATGATGCTCAGCAATTATTATAAAAAACACCGCACGGGTTTATTTTATATTTATTATTAAAAAGCGACATTGAAATTGAAATGTTTAGATTTATATTTCTATGTCCCATGTTTTTCCCGAAGCGGATGACGTCATCCTCTAATGCAGTCAAAATATGATTGTTAATTTTTTTTTCTCTCTAGCGTGCCTTTTGCAATTTTGGATCAGTTTTTACTCAAACTTAGATGGAATAAATTAGATAATATTTTGGATTGACTAAAAACTAAATGTTGTTTGCAGATATTTTTATCCTTGCTTTTTCTTTAGAAGTTTAAACCTGCATCTAATAAATATTACATATTGATAAAAAATGGTACTTCTTTATTATCCCGTCGACCACTTTTCATAACAAAAAACTATCGCCAAATAAACGGGAGAACGTTGCCATTGGAATATCAAAATAAATAAATAAATAAAATATAAGAATTTAAGGACACATTTCTTATTTTAATTAATAAAGTAACTAATAAATCAGTAAAACATAATGAAAAATACACGCAAATGTCGAATTAAAATCCACTTGACGTAACAAACACGTATAATGCTTCTGACATCAAGTAAATGGGACTGCATTTTTGGCGTTTAATCTTACAGTTTGGCGATAGTTTTTTTATATGAAAAGTGGTCGACGGGATAATATAGAAGTACCTAAAAATATTAGATTTCAGTGCGAAATCCTCGCACGGGCCCTCTGGTTCCTATGAAATATTAGTCTTACATTGTTTATTCTAGCTAAAAATACAATCATTATTTCAAGATTTTTTTCTACCATAACACTATTTTTAATAACTTTAAATTTCCTGAAATCCTTTACTTTTGTGATTTTTTTTTATTAAAAAAGGAAATCTTCTATCCTATAATTAAAAAAAAAAAGCTATTGGTAACATGTAATGAAGGTATGCAATCAAGATGAAGAAATCAATGACGGCTCCAATTCTAATCTTTATAATTATGAATGCAAAAATCAGTAAAATTATGTCATGTTAACACAATCATATACATTTTTCTCTTTAGTTTTATCAATGTTAAAATGCACTTCAAGCTAAGCATAACGTAATTTTCACCGGCGCAAACTTTTCACACGTACTTCATATACCTTACATTAATGCTTAAACACCATGCACACAAATAAATATATTTTGTATTTAATTTTAATGAAAAAATGGCATCAGCAAAGTTATAATGCATAATGATAAAATAAACCCAATGGACAATATTCCCGTGACGTCACAATAAATATGAATTTTTATTCGCTTATAAAACACGCGGATAAGTATTTTTACCGAAATTTAACTTGCAAATTAACAAATTCGGCTTTAAAACCGCGTGCTTTTAATATTTATTATTTCTCTTTTATTCAACCACAGAGTTTAGAGAATAAACTCTGTGCTTCGTAACAGTAGGCGTTATCCGATTATGACGTCATTAGTAGAAGTAAAAGTTTAATTGAAAATTACGGTTAATTAATTAAATTTTCGAACAAACGAATGCATGATAACAAATCTGTGTCCAAATATCTTTCATTTAAAAAAAGAATGATGTTATTTGATGCAGTAGTTTGTTCTCACGGATTGTCGAAAGAAATCGCTTAGCGTTTTAAATATATAGATTTTCGTAACTAAAAATATGTTTTTGAATAAAGAAATAATGGCCAGATTATCTTTGTATCCATTCATTGAATTTACATATTTTATAGTACATATTTTCTTTATCTTCTTTTTTTATCATTTGCCATTAAGGTAGTTAAAAAAATACATTATTTTTTTGTAATTGGATTTACTTCCAAGTGTTGTCGTTCTACCTATAATGTCCTTTAAATTGAATGTGAATAGTACTAAAAGGTTTAAGCAACAATTTTGCGCGAAATCACATTCCCTTAAATACACCATTTGGTATGGACCCGGTTTTGGAAGATTAATCATAAAATATTGCCCTTTGGCGCTAAACTGAAATCTGTGAACGAAGAAACATCAATCATTTCAATTTCCATTTTTAATTTTGTTTCTTAACTGCTCATTTTTTTCTGCATCTTAAATATTTAAATATGTTCATATTCGTTACCGAAAATGTTTCCATGAGTTTAATGACTCTGGAAGAATACATATATTTATACTTTAATATGACGTCATTTTCCTTGGCAGAAAAATTCCACCTTTCAGCTATTAAAACTCTTTATAGAAGTTTTTCCAGTCGAATACTTCTTTAAAAATTACGCCACTTTCGCATGTGAAAATATCAGTTTATTTGAAGTTTCAACCCATTGATCTACTCTAAATATATTATTTCAGAGATGATAGAACGAAACAAATTCTGTAAAATACACTGCTCAAAACAATTAAAGGATATTGCAGTTTTAGGTGGATTTTGTATCTGGGAAACTTTTTAGCTGATTGATACATGGTCGACAGACATAGTAGGTTATATGAGAATAAATTACACATGTTTGGCAGAAAAAAATGCATTTTATTGCGCATTTGTGTACAAAAGGAAAAAAACACAATTTGTGCATATGAGAAAAAAAGAATAAGAAAAGGTGTTTTCTTCAAAGAAAATCATTTTCAGTAGGGGGTATGGTTTCCACGGGCGGCCAGCAACGTTGAACAGCTTTGAGGCATGGACTCAATGAGGCTATTAATGACGAGTTGGGGTATTCTGCCCCACTCTTCCAGAAGAGCTCTTTCCAGTTCTTGGAGAGTTTGTGGGGGTTGTTGGCGGCCAGAAACTCGTCTTCCTAGAGCGTCCCAAACGTGCTCGATTGGATTCATGTCTGGAGAACACGCTGGCCATTCCATTCGAACGATTCCTTCCTCTAAAAGGAAATCCTCCACCAGGTTTGCACGATGTGGCCTGCAGTTATCGTCCATTAAAATGAAGTTATCTCCGATTGCTGCAGCGTAAGGGACTACAATAGGTCTGAGGATCTCATCCCTATATCGGCGACCAGTCAGAGCTCCATCTCGAATGATGTAGAGGTCAGTGCGCCCGTCAATGTAGATGCCACCATACACCAACACTCCTCCACCGCCAAATCTGACACTTTCGTGCACGAACGCAGGATTATTCCTACTGCCACGGTCCCTCCAGATGAAAATACGCCTATTATCCGGATGCACAGAAAAACGGGACTCGTCAAAAAACAGAATATTGCTCCATTCATTTCTTCTCCAGTTGACATGCTCGGTTGCCCACTCCCTGCGGTCGCGACGATGCCTTGATGTTAATCTAACACATACCATCGATCGGCGAGCATACAGACCTACAGCATGGAGCCGGTTTCGGACAGTCTGAGTTGAAATCGTGGTGCCTGTAGCCGAGCGAAGGTGTTGTTGGAGAAGAGTAGCGTTCATGTTTCGGTGTCTCCGAGCTGTTAACGCTAAATACCGATCTTCATTGGGCGTTGTTGCCCGTCTACGACCTTGCCCTGGTCTTCGGCCTGCACATCCACTCCCCAAAAAACGGTTCCAGATCCTGGAAATGACACTTTGTGACACTCCAATGGCTTGCGCTACTTCGGCTTGAGTTTGGCCCCCTTCTAACCTACCAACAATTCTCCAAGCTTCTGAATCTGTCAAATGACTTCGCTGAGACATCGTACTCATCGAAACAAAGCAATCACTGAATGCCGATCATCCTTGTCTTCATTCTCTTTTATCCAGTTGAAAGTCAAATTTCATTCGCTGCCGCTGAAGCGACGTTTTTGACGTCGAACTCGAAATTTGCATACTCCACAGTTTGAAAACCAGAAAAATTTGCATTTGTGATTCTCTTCTTCTATTTTCGGCAAAAAAAATTTCGTTTATATCTTTATTTTATATAAAACTTCAAATATCCTTTAATTGTTTTGAGCAGTGTATGTCATTTTGACGCAATTAAAAAAAAAGTATTACCACTTTATGAATTAATATAAACGAATCAATTTATGAATTAAAAAACGACGTGATTTCAATTTTAGGTTCGTGAAGCTCCTTGACGTTTTAAGCACCATCTCTTCAAATGTAAAATATTTTTCCATCTATTATAATGGGAAAATGGTATCAATAAAGATAAATGAACTCCATTATTTCTCTTTTCCCCGCAACAGTGGACGTAATCCGATTGCCAACACTGGAGAAATTTCATAAAAAACGTTTAAAAATAAAATATAAAAATGGGAATATTTAAAAAAATAGCTAGTTGCGGGTACATCTACAAATTAGCAGCTTTCATTAAAAAAAATAATTAGCAAAATTGGTTCAGTAGAAAGCTCAGGGCAGATGATTCAATTAATCAGTCGTTTCATAAAATCGTTTCATAAATTCGTTTCATTAGGATTTTATATATATATATATTGGGTAGATTTTAAGTTCCGCATGCTAAAACAAGTGGGTAAGTGTGATCGAAGATCGCTCAAAAGGTTTCGTTTAATATTCCTTTCAAAACACTTTATCCTTTCTTTAATAAATTCAAACAAATTTCATTTAGCAACAACAACAAAAAAAGTCATGTTTTTTATAAAGTAAAAATTTACCGGTCTATTTTTTCCTTTTTTCGAATATCTAAACCAGCCGGATAGCGGTACAAGCCTGCTATTATATTCTGTCATAATAATATCCGTCATACGGACTAAATGCAATATTAAAAAAAATAATTTCAAAATTAAACAAATTGTACTCCTTTAAAATGTTAAAATATGCGAATATTTCCATAATCGGATTTTTATCACGATTCAATATGTTTCTCAAACTCATATATTTACTATTCTCTATTATTTATATTGATACTCGCTTTGTATTATTCTCAAACATTTGAAAAATTAGTTAAACTTCCTATATGACGTCAGATTTTCTTTTTAATTCTCTAATGACGTGATATTAATCTGCTTTGTCCACTTACACATATACTACTTGTATTATTGAGAAATCTTAGACATTTTCCGTTTTATTACGACTATGACGTCAATCAATTTTATTTCATATTTATCTTTTTTTCAATTGGTGAAACTTTTTATTTCATTTTCATTTTTCACGTGAAAATCGTCTGATAGAAAATTAATTATTGTAGAAAGAATTTCATTGTGGATTTTAAATCTTTGGCATCTGCTATAACGAAAAATGTTTCAATTTAATAGGAAAAGGCTGTTAGAATTTTGGTTTTTTATCTCTATTTATTAAAATAATACGAATTTTTCAAATTTTAATATTTTGAGCTCTTCACAGCTGCTATTCAGATTTATACACTAAGTTTCAACTCTGTAAGTTACATACTTTTTGAGAATGGCTCTGTGACGGACAGACAACGGAGCGGGGGTAATAGGGTTTCGTGAGATGAACGAAACCCTAAAAATAGAATGGTCAAAATACAATTTATCATCAATTCTGAATCTTAATATAACAAAATTATCATTACAACAAAATTGCAATCATGCAATAATCTGTTTAATCACAATAAAAAAGATTAAATTTTTTCAAAGATTTAAAGGATTAAGTCCTCTAACAGAACTCTGCAAAAAAGTTAGTTTTCATGTAAGAATAATTTAGGCACAAAAAATAAATTACTTTGAATGTTCCAAGGAAGGTAAGCGACCTTTCTTACTTCTCTCTTATGAACATTCGTATCCAAATGTATCCAATCTGTACTTGAAATTTTAATACATGTTGTTTGTGCAAAGTGAACCATCTCAAACTCCTTAAAATCAATATAATTCAAGAATAAAATTCGTAAATGGGCAATAAACTACCATTCTTGGAATCCAGGCGCGGTTTTAAAATATTTTTTATGGCCTCCCAGTTTCAATTTAGCAGTTAATTTTAACGTTATGGTCACATGTTCATTTAGACATATTCTTATGCCAGTAAAATTTCGGACGGAATTCTGAAATTCGCGGTGAAAGACCTTATTTGTGAGGGCTTTTCCATTTATCCTAAATTAACACTGGTATACGCATCTCTTTTCTTCATTTCATGAATAATACAACTAGTATAACAAAAAATAAAATAAAATAGCAAAAGCCATGCTTTGTTTGGATTCGCGAAGCATTATTTCCTTACACTGTATAAAAAAATGATCAATGTTTCTTATTTTATAAAAATATACTATAACCACGAACGAAAAAATAATATTATCTTCTGAGTTATTCGAAATTCCGAAAAGCGTGTTCCATTGTCTTTTGAATCCACAGAAACCAATACATTTCCAAAATTTAAAGAATTATTTATAAAAACAAAATTTCTCTAGCTGCCCGTATTTTTCAGAAACGTTTCCGAATAGTTTTTATAGTGTATTAAACAGTTTCCTCAGCCTGGAATACCTATTTATCGAATGTCATCCGTTCTCAAGTAAACGTTTTCAGCCGCATAAGTTAATTTATACATGAAAGAGTAAAGAAATAATTTTAATTCTAATGTTAATGTTAACGCTGTTAATTTTGCATGTTAGTCTGTTAAACATAGTTGTTGAACATGAAGATGTTTACTTGAGAATGGATAGCATCAGAAAAAAATATATTCCGGGCTTAGAAAACTTATTAATACACTTTAAAAGCTACTCATAAACGTTTCCGAAAATTACGGGCAGCTAGAAAAAAATTGTTTTTCTAAATGATTCTTTAAATCTCAAAATGCCATTGATGTCTGAGGTTTCTAAAGATAAAGAAACACTGTTCAGAATCATGGTTAACAAGGATGTTTTTATATTATAAATTTATTCGTCATCTCTATCTTTATAAAAGAGTAAGTGTCTGTCTGCCTGCCTGCCCGCGGATTTCTCCATAATTATAACACCTAGGACTCTAAAATTTTTGTCATGTGTAGATGTTGTCACCGGACAGTATACCTCGGGGCCGGATTTTTAAATTTTAATTTAGATTTTTTAAAAAAAATTAAAACGTGTATATGGAATTTTGGGTTCGAGGCTATTTCAAGCTCCTCCCATGAAATAGCCTCGGCAACGCCATCCGTGGCAACGAAGCAGCCAGCCAATAAGAGCAGTGTAACGACCGAAGAAATCTATGGCCTAGCCTGACTCGTGAGTTGCTGGCCTAGAGTTGTCCAGTTTTTGTCCATGGTTTTGTCGCCTAGCTTCGGAAGTTGACTGCCGTGTAAGCCGTGTAATCGAATCGAAGGACAGTTTTCGATATGCAAAGAGACTGCAAGAGATGTTAGTTGGCAGGTCAAAAAGAAGTGAACCGAGCTACGCTAAGAGAGATGCAGAGAGAGTTGAACAGACGATGGTAAGCGGAAAATGATGTGTTCGCGTAAACAGTATATGATGGTTGTGTACGCTGGGGTTTTGATGGCAGAGTGTAATGTTTTTTAATTGTTTATCTTATTTTAACTTATGTATCAACGGTGCCTAATAAAAAGTGCTGGATGTTAATCATCACCTTGGATCACTGGAGTTCGTTAAATCATTACAGTATGGCTCTTTCCACCCGACATCAATAGAGCTTACTGATTTTAGTTCGGATTTTCACCACAGGGGGCGCTTTCGTATCTTTGGTTCTATGGGCTGGATCATGACGGGGTATACCTCATTCGACTCGACATCGATAACCTTAATGAATTCAGTTATGTTCGTATAGAACATATTGTGCCCCCTGGCGGTGGAAGGTGTAACTAAAGGATTTTGCAGCTAACTCGGGTTCTATGGGTCACATCACAACACGGTTTGGCTCTTTCGACACAACATCAATAGAGCTTACCTATTTTAGTTCTGAATTTCACCACCAAGGGGTGCTTTCCTATCTCTGTTTCTATGGGCTGGATCACAATGGGGTATGGCTCTTTCCATTTGACATCGATAGAGCTGACTGATTTTAGTTCGGATTTTCACCACAAGGGGTGCTTTCCTATATCTGGTTCTATAGGCTGGATCACGACGGGGTATGGCTCATTCGACTCTACATAGATAGAGCTTTTCGATTTTCACCACTAGGGGTGCTTTTCTATCTCTGGTTCTATGGGCTGGATCATGAAGGGGTATGGCTCTTTCGACTCGACTTACGGTAATATATGGGAGTGTGTATGGCACGCCCAGTGTTTGCTGTCTAAGGTAGTGGGGCCCCCAACATTAGATTTGTTTAAAAATAAAAAAAATGTTCAACACTGATTTCAGGTACATTTAAGGTTGTTGGCACGGGCAACGCCGGGCGGGTAAGCTAGTTATACTATATTTTCGTAGATTCAGAAACATTCGTCATTTTTTACAGTGTAAGATAAATATTTGAAAGTTACAATCTTTTTTTATATTATTTTTTCATCTTTATTAAGCAAAAACGTTATTTATGTTTTGGCGCATTTTAATTTTAGAAATGTAAATTCAGCCAAATAACTGAGAATTTCCTAGGAATTTTTTATTTATGATAAAAGACTGGTATAAATAAAAATATTTACGAAGCAAAATTTTACAAAATATTTTTAAATTTTCAACTAAAAGCTCTTTTAAAGATGTTTTTACATTTTCCAATAGCCTCTGGTGTTTTCTCAAATGGTTTGAAATAGATATGTTTCCAATCTTTGTAATTCACATCAAATAATCTTTGCTAGCAATCTTAGAATAATATATTCGAAGAGAGCTTGAAGAAAGTTACTTCTTCAAAATCCTATTTTCTGGAAAAACATTTGAAATCTGCTCTCGTTGATATTAAGAATTATTAACTGTAAAACTTTTCATTCGAATTTCTTCTTTTTTTTGCATGTTAGCATATGAGAATTTTTGATATTGTAGAATATCTCGTAAGGAAATTTTCTTTTGAATACTAAACCTTGAAGGGTTTTCACTCTCGACAACGCTACGTACGTTAAGCCAACTGATGTCTCTTTATCCCCAATATCTACAACTGCATTATCTAACGTTAAACCTTGGGATTTATAAATTGTAACAGAAAAAGCTAACTACAGAGGAAATTGTTTTCTTGAGCAATTTATATTTCCATATTTCCAGAATTTAGTTATTAGTGGAATCGGAGCGCAGCCATTCTTATAAGTTGAATGACTGTAGTTTTCAAATTTAACCATAATCAGAGGTGCCAAGCTCTCATTAATATTCCGTAATATGTGGTTTAATATGACTCAGGTTTAACACGTTTCGCACCAGAATTTTTTTTAAGAAATGAAATGAAATAAATTCCAATTAGAAACCTGAAATTCAATAAATAAAGATTTATCCAATAATTTTTCTGGTTTGAATAGTCGTTAAACGGGATTAGATTAAACCACATATTACCGAAGATTAGTGGGAACTTGGCACCTCTGTATAATTATTCGGAGCATCTGGTCTGGTGGCCCGTGATTTTCTTCATAAATAATATCTTTAACATAGCCTAAAGCCCCGTTTACTAAATCTTTTTCGGTCCACAAATTAGAACGTAACATTACTTTAGACCCAATTGATAAACTAAGAAATGGTTCAAGTCCGTTTTTTTTTCAGAATCGGCCAACTTTGCTTTGATGCAATTATGAAGAGCTTGAATCAAGGCAACAGGTTGACGCAGTTCTTTTAATTTTTCATTATTATATTCTTTTACGCCTTTATTCGTTGAAAACAGGCTAATTGCATCTTTAAACAAATGCTGTTCGCTTTTTGAAACAGACTGTAAGCTTCGATTCATTAATATAACGAATTTAACAATTAATTTTATCTATTTATAATTCTTTTGATGCCATCCCCCCCCCCCCAAAAAAAAAAAAAATCGTAATATAATTCTTTTAGAATGCGTAAGTATCGTCTGCGTAAAGGATTTCACATAATAAGAATAAATTGTGTATTTGAATTCTTAACACTGAAAAATACTTTTATAATTGAATGTAAATAATTTAATTTTTTTTTCAAATCATTTGATAAGAAAATAATATTGCCAGAATCTACAGATCATGTTTTATTTCTATCAAGTCCAAAAATATTTCTTTCCTTAATTAAATTTAAAAAACAGTTTTTGAGATATTTTGGCTGATTTATTTAATTAATCGTGATTCTATCTATAATTACTAACTCCATGATTTATTTTTTCTTCTGAAAATATTCGTGTTTCATTTTTTATTTGCAAAAATGCGTCGGTAATGGAAATACAAGTAAAATAAATAAATTAAAATAATAACTTTTTAAAGGTTATTCTGTAAAAAAAAAATAATATTGTGCAAATCTACAGATCATAATTTATTTTTATGTTTAATTTCAAGTTAAAATGCTGAATAGTTTTTTTGTAAAATGTACGACAAAATGTAATTTGTGTAGCCTAGTAGAGGATTCGCTTCGCTTATCCTTATAAATAAAATAAAACACTTTATTCATGCCCGGAATTTGTTTTCATCCCATATTATATCTAGCCTATCTATATTATAAAGAACAAACGTGTCCGTGCGTAACGCTGACGTTATTTTGCGAATGACAACAGTTGACGATGAAATTTCGGTTTTACGATTTTTGCTACTGCAATTTTTTTAATTTCTAAACATCGCACATTTTTACTTTTTAACACTTTCCAACCTAGTTGAAAAGTGTTTATGACTTCGGTTTGTCTGGCCGTCTGCCGTCTGCCGTCTGTCCGTGCTCTAACTCCCGTAAATATGCTCGGATTGCCCTGCAATTTTTATATGTTATAATCGTTATCTATAGCATGTTCCCTATTTCAACGGAAGTATGTAGCACTTATAGTTTTTTTACAGGGACACTCAAAAGAATTCCGTTACATTGCGGTCTATGGGGAAAAATCATTTGCGGTTTATTTAAATAATGTTTCACTATTTTAAACGCATTGAAATTTATATATATCACTAAGGTGCATTAGAAGAAGCTTAATATGGAATAGGGTGTGCATAGCACTTATACTTACTTTACAGGGACAGTCAAAAGAATTCCGTTACATTACGTCTATGGAGAAAAATCGTCTGCGGTTTATTTAAATAATGTTTCACTATTTTAAACGCATTGAAATTTATATAAGGTTCATTACAAGAGACTTATTACAGAATATTGTGTGTATAGCAGTCATCGTTCATTTACAGGGACACACAAAAGAATTCTCTACTGTATGTTAACAATAATTCCTGCGTTTTAAGTTACTGAATGCGATTTTAATTTTAAATCGCTTTTTGTATATTACGTGGTGTGTATAAATTCTGTAGATCCTATACAGGGAAGCACAAAAGTTCGGGAACACATTTCCGTATTATTTAACTCCAGACGGAGAATTTTAAACTGTGCTACGTGTTTCCTAACTGAACTAAAATTTAGCATCCTATGTAGTATATATACAAATCTATAGATGCTATACAGGGCTGAATAAAAGTATTCGGATTACTTAGATGTTATCTTTTAGCTTATTAAAGAGTATGATTCGTAAAATTATTTTGGAAGCGTTGGAAAGTGTTACATAATCTATGCTTGACGCATGATTTTTCGTTCTTGTTATACCGTTATTTAGAGAAAAAAAATCTACTTTCAAATGCAATTTGTTTTAAAACTGTATTTTAATTGACTGATTTATTATAGCATTTAAATTAAATTTCAAGCATGAGTTTTTTAAAAAATCTATCTCTATCGCTTGCAGACGATTACAAAATATTAATTTGTTTGCACTTTAAACAATATAAAAAGTTCAGCATTTGTCTCTAGCTAAAATATTCAATAACGAAATTAAAACTTTATTAAGAAGTAAATAAAATAGTATAAATAAAACGCAGATTTAACAGACATGTAATTGAAATAAACGCTTAAAACTGCTGAAATTATCAGAATAATAATAATAAAAAAAAACTGCTGTAGATAACGAAATTTTTAGCGATTTCTTTGGTATTGTTAGCGGGCAATTAAACAAAAATTAGTAAATGTAAATCATTTATTAGTTTTCAATAACAAAAAATAAAAAAAAATGGTTTTTTATATTCTCTATCCTGGGAAGCTCGGGTTGGATGCTCTAGTGTCTAGTATATATAAAATCTTAATGAAACGACTTTATGAAACGATTGATTAAACTAATAAAATGAATGATTAAAGGAATATATGTTAATTGCGGGATTTGTAGAACGCTGACGGTAATGTAATTTTAGTATGTTGTTACAGTCACCGACAGCATGTTTTTACTCGAAGAAAGTGTATATAGAATTTATAGGTATTTTACAGGGCTGCACAAAAGAATACGAATATATGAAACGAATGCATATTAAATACGGGATTTGTAGAACGCTGACGGTAATGAAATTTTAGTATGTTGTTACAGTCACCGACAGCATGTTTTTACTCGAAGAAAGTGTATATAGAATTTATAGGTATTTTACAGGGCTGAACAAAAGAATACTAATATATGAAACGAATGCATGTTAAATACGGGATTTGTAGAACGCTGACGGTAATGAAATTTTAGTATGTTGTTACAATCACATATAGACTGATTTTTTTCTCGAAGAAGGTGTATATAGCTTTTATAGTTATTTTACAGGACCGCACAAAATAATACAAATATATGAAACGAATATATGTTAAATGCGGGATTTGTAGAATGCTGACGCTAAAGAAATTTTAGTATGTTTTTACAGTTACCTATAGAATGTTTTTTCTCGAAGAAGGTGTAAATAGAATTTATAGTTATTTTACAGGGCCGCACAATAAAATATGAATATATGTTAAATGTGGGATTTTAGAATGATGACAGTAATGAAATTTAGTATGTTGTTACAGTTACCTACCGTATGTTTTTTCTCGAAGAAGGTGTATGTAGCATTTATAGTTATTTTACAAGCCCGAACAAAAAATACGAATATATATTAAATTCGGTATTTGTAGAACATCGATGGTAATGAAATTTAAGCATGTTTTTCTCTTGAAGAAGGTGTAGTATTTATAGTTATTTTACAGGGCCGAACAAAAAATACGAATATATGAAACGGATATATGTTAAATGCGCGATTTTTGAAACGCTGACGGTAATGTACTTTTAGTACGTTGTTACAGTCAGACAAGCTGCAGATAGTATACAGAAAGTTAGCTGGTACACAGTGAACAGACACACAGCAGGGAGAGCTGCCAGACTGAGAACAGGCAGAGAGACAGTCCAAAAAGTGTTGACAGATAGAGGAGAGACAGATAGCAGACAGACAGCCAACAGAGTATAGAATAGACAGTCAGAAGATAGCTGACAAACAATACAGACAGCATAGATCAGATATAGAAAAATACAGTATACAGACAGTCGTCAGAATGTAGACAAACAGCAGATAGCAGACAGACATACAACAGAGAGTCAACATGAAAGCTGACAAGAAACAGGCAGCTGGGAGAGCTGGCAGACAGAAGGCAAAGTAGAGGCAGATAGCAGACCTACATAGATGAGTCTGCATACAGTTAGCAGGTAGACAGCAGACAGACAAACAGCAAAGAGAAACATACAGACAGAAAATTGATAGATAAACAGACAGACAGCAAACATACATAAATACAGACAACAGATAGAAGACCGACAGGCAGCAGATAGAGTGTAGATAGACACCAGATATCAGCTAGGCAGACAGCCGACAGAGTGTAGACAAACATTAGAAAGCAGATAGACAGACAACAGATAGCAGACAGACAGACAGTATACGGACAACTAACAGATTGTATACATACAGTGGACGGTTAGCAGACAGACAGAAAACAGACAGCAGAGGGAGCTGGTAGACAGAGAACAGACAGACAGCAGATAGTAGACAGACATACAGCAGAGATAGAAGATAGACAAAAAGACAGCAGACAAACAGCAGATAGTAGACAGACATACAGCAGAGAAAGCAGGCAGACAAAAAAACAGCAGATAAACATCAGTCAAATAGAAGACAGACAACATACAAACAACCGATAGAGTTCAGACAGACAAGCAGCCGACAGTTAGTAAGCAGACAGGAAACAAACACACAGAAGAAAGAGGAGGCAGACAGACTGACAGTAAATATCCAGAAGACAGTAAACAGACAGTAGACAGATATACAGAAAACAGAAAGACATATAGCAGGTAGAAGACAGACAACAGACAGACCGGAGACAGTTAGCATGCAGGCAGGAAACAGGTAGACAGTATTCAAACAGACAAACGACAGATTGTAGACATATACCAGACAGACAAAGAGAGAGACAGATAGAGAGAGAGCCAAGACAGAAACATACAGGCTAAAAAATGTCCGGAAGGGAAAAGGGGTGGCGCACGAGGGGTGCAGGGGGCAGAGCCCCCTAGTATTATATAATATTTTAAAAACTATTTACAATGATGTAAACAAATTTCAATGTCAAAAGTACAAAATAATACACTTACAATATCTAAGCAAATTTAAAAATCAATGTAACTTACTTTGCATCTGGATCGTATTCTGACCAAAGTCGAACAAACTCATCCAAATGATGGGGGCCTAATATCGACCAATCTCTTGTTAGATAATCAAAGTTATCCATAATCACAGCTACAAATAGGTTTATCACCTAAAAGTAAAATACGAACAGAAACTAAAATGATATTTTTTTGCAACCTTTACTTCAAGAAATGAATAAAAATGAAATAAATAAATAAATAAAAGAATTACGTTACAAGTTTACAAATAAATAAATAACACTGATTTATCAAATATGTGTAAAAATTTAATCTGTTAATCCAAAAAACATCAAACTAGCAGAAAGTTTCACCGAAGCAGTAGCAAGACTTTTGTTTTATTCATAAAATATTTTCTATTACAAAATACATTATGGTCACAATTTTCTCAACAGTAAAATATTCAATTTTTAGGTTCCTTAAATATTAATGAATGGATGATAAAATAACAAAAGAGAGAGATAAAAAACCACATTTATATTAAAATAAATGTTTATGAAGTTTCAAATTCAATTTGTCATTGTATCGTTAAAATTATTTTAAGTATAGATCTTTAACCAGACTTTTTAGACATAACTTTATCATTGTTTATTCATGGATTATAAATAATAATAAGCATAATAATAAAGTCAAAATACAGTCGAATTCCGATTATTCGAGTTAATATGGACCAAGCTCAACTCAGATAAACAAAAATCTTGGATAAATCGAATTTACATAAATCGTTATTAGGAAGATTAAATATAAATTTACACAGAATTTATTAATTTTTATGGTACTACTTAGAGTTCTTATGATGTACACTTCCAATTCTTGTAAAATTGGAAAATTTGAAGAAGGCTTGATAGCTTTTTGTTTGTTGGATTATAATTGTTTTTTTTTTTGTTTTTTTGCTGCAATGTTACGCCATTGCGTTAGTGTTATCAGAATTTCAGGTATAGCCTCTTGTTGCTGCTCAATGTACAATAGTTTTTCAATCTAACTTAAATCTTCGGAATGCCTCATTTCCTTCTGATAGATATAATTTTCATTATCGTTGCTCTCTTGTTCGCGGTTTTCAGACATGTCTGCAATCATGTCATTTGTAATTTCTTGCTGTCAATTTGCCTTCATCCACTCAGCAATATCTTCTGCAGCAAAAGTTTCAGAAACAGGAAGTCTTTGTGCCACGTTTAACAAAGATTCATCAGCACCAGCTTCATTTCCATCATTTGACTGCTCTGGTGCCGCAATATTCCGCCACGATTCCTGTATAGTCGTTCGTTTTTCCCATGCTTCAGTAATCCATTACGCAACATTCTTCAGTGTAATCTGTTTCAGGCATTCTATAAAAAGTAGTGTAGTCGTAAAAAACCAGATGTATACACTAAAGGCAGAGAGTATACATTAAAGGCAGAGGGTATGCATTAAAGGCAGAGGGTGTACATTAAATGCAGAAGGTATACGCTGGACAATATATTCTATAGTTTTGTTTCATAAACAGAGGGCATACAGATTTCCTTAAAAAATCCAGAAGAAGTCCGGCATATGCCCTCCGCTACATCCATATCTCCTTGTACTCCCCCCCCCCCCTGTCAAATTTTGCCCAAAGAAGTTGACCGAGATTTATGCCCCTTGATTTTATGTATCAGTTTGGAAGAGATTTGTACAGTATTATGGAAGTTATCGAGTCCATAAAAAAGTGATATAGATAGATAAAGTTTTGAACTGGGGGTGGTTTTGGATTCTAGGAGTCATGATCGGCGTAGATCTGCAAAAATTTTCCAGAAATTCCAACATAGGGGAGAATGTAATAAGTAGTATTTTTTACGAAATCTACCTAAAAAGTATATATTTTTCAATGAAAATCACTCGTAAATTAATAAATACATACTTACAAGCTGTATTTTGCTTCATAACATACCAATAGAGGAGCATAACCTTGTGACAGAATTTTATTTCAATATTTTAAATCCTTTTAAGAAATGATATTTTTTTGTGATATTTTTAAGTCACTTCGAGTTTCAGAAAGTTCAGTTTGGTTTATAATTTAGGCTAGAACTTTGCTTCTAAGTATCTCTGAACCTGAAGGAATTTTTGGAATCCTAAATATTTGAACTATAATTTAAAATAATAATAATAAAAAAAAAATCTAAATTTTTCGCAAAAACAGCAATTTGGGTTGTAGGCACATATCTTAAAATCAATAAAATAAATCAGTAATCGAGGTTTTGGGGAATTTTTACAACTCTGCTTAAATCATTTCTTTAAAATAATGTTTTTAGTATAATATACAATTAATTAGAAAAAATATATAATTACAAATATAATAGCCTTACAGTATAGATATATAAATATTTTGAGAATCAGATATATAAATAGATTAGGTTGATGCAAAAGTTCTGTCCTATTTTAATACCTAATTTTAATACCATTAATACCGGTAAAATTAAGTATTAAAATACAACAGAGCTTTTGCATCAACTTGACGCTTTCTATGTCTTTCAACATCAAGAAAACTGAACAGTTAAAAAAAAAAATATATATGTCTGTTTTGTACAATAAAGTTTTTGACACACGATAAAGTAAAGTATCCATAACTTATTGTAAATTGTATTACTGCCAATCGATGCGTTACAGAAAATTATAATAAGTTTTTTTAATGTTATTTTAAAGTGCCATTGGAGCACAAAGGGTTAAAAACAAAACAATACTCAGAGTGAGTTTATATGTTTATACCATTGTTGCCATCGAAATATATATAAAACTTAACAAATTGCATAAATATTCACAGTACTTTTCTGATAATTACAAAATTTAAACGTTTTTGTTTACAGATATCGCAGACGTACCGGAGTTTCTTTTTGGTGCCAAAATGGCGATTTTTTGCCTGGCACGGCAAGGCAATTCGGCGATTTTGGCCGGTAAACCAGGTAGTGTGTATTAATCAAAGCCCTCTGGTATTAATAGCTCAGTCAGTTGTATACTTGGGAATGTGTGTGTTTTATATTAAATTAAACATTGCGTGTGCTTTATAATAAAATAATTTGTATGTGTTTATTATAAAGTTTGAGTTTATTTTATATTAAAAAAATGTGTGTGTTATATATATATATATATAGAAAAAAAAAAAAAAAAAAAAAAGGGGGTGTGTTTTATAATAAATTGTAAGTGGCTTATAATAAAATTGTCTGTGTTTTATAATAAAATAAATTGTTTCATAATAAAATAAAAACTAACATGCTGTTTTCGCAGTCTAAGTCTAACATGTATTCGAAAACGGTGTTTTCTGGCCAAAATGGAGGAAAAACAAAAATCGCGCCAACCCCAGAGTGTCTGCGACATCAATTTTTATAACTTCACGTTTAGATTCACAAAATGTTTAGGAGTACACACACATACTACAGTGCAATGTAATGTTTATTAATAATTTTTTATAGACAGGAATAACCTGAATTAAACTTAAAGGTGAAACAAAACTATTTACCAAAAAAGAACACAGTATATAAAAAGAGATAAAATAAGGAAGAGCAACTTCTGAACCACAAACATCTCCAAATGATTCATCAGATCTAGGATCACATTTTGTTGTTGGCTTATTAGTACAGGCCATCATAATTTCTTGCCAACCTTCCCCAGTTGCAGATCTATGACAGAAAATAGTCACATCAAGTAAAAGATTCATCAACTGAATATAAGATACAGAAAATAAAAAAACAAAATGTAGAAAAATGAAAATTTTAACTGTTAAAAACACGTCATCGATTGTTAAAAAAGAAAAAAAAAACTTCTTTAAAAGTATGCTACAAAAAACAACTAAACTAAGACCGTATTTTGACATTTAATGTCATTCGTAAGATAGAATCTTTAATTTACTACTTAAGAGTTTTATTTACATGCAATAATAATAGTTAGTAAAATTTAATAATTAATAAACATTGTTATTAAAAACAAAATATAGAAAGTAGAAAAAAAAATAATCATTAAAACTGCATCACTGATTGTGTTCTTTTTTTTTTTTTAAATCCTTTTTAAAAGTTTAATACAAAAAACACTTAAATAAGATTAAATTTTGACATTTAGTGTCATTTATTATATAAAATCTTTAATTTACTATTTAAAAGTTTCATTTGCATGCAGTAATAATAACTCGTAAAATTTAATAATGAATATTCATTGTTATTATATTGTTGTTATTGTGTTAATCTAACAACATTTCTTGCGTCAAATGAGTATAAAAGTAAAAATAGCTTAAAAAAAAATTATTTTATAAACATTCAATGTTTAGCTTAAAAATCATGATTTATTTCATGTTGTTCAATAAACCTTCTTGTTACAATACGTTAATTTAGCGTGATATCCAATTATGGAAAGTTCACCGCTTTGATTTACACTTAGAAAAAAGCGCAAACTAGAGTAAAATTATTAAAAAATATATAATTTTTGCTCTTTTTTTTAAAGTAGAGCAATAGGAAAGGAAAACAAAAACATTATTTAAACTATCTATTCAAGATTTCTAAATTGTCTTCTCAACGTATAATCATAATTTAATTAATATTAAACTATTAATTGATAAAAGCGTGCTTAAAAATAATGATTAGTCCCTTTATTTTCTATTTCTATTTCATTTAGTATTTATTTGTGTTTAATTTAAAATATTTCATCATTGCAGTTTCACAGCTATCTAATTGGCATGTTTTAACGAGCGTGGTTTGACATATAATTAACTCCATTGTCGCTGTAACTCGTATACAGTTGTAAAACCATAAAGAATATTTGACGATTTATCATCTGTGGCTGGCTTAGAATTATGCCTTAAAATTAATTGATTAATTCCTAATTAATTTCTAAAAATATTAAAATGTTGTATTGTCATCAGAAACACACCTGTGTACATAATTTTTATAATTCTACCCAATCAGAAAGTGAATGAAAAATAGATTACAAAATTCCATCTTTATATTATGAACCAAGTTAGCTGCAAACAAAAAGAGTATATAAAAATGATTTTAAATAACTAACCTGAACAGAACTAAAACTGCTTGTGGAAAAGTTTGGAAATGATTGTTCCTGTGAATAGCGGTGTTGGGATCTAAAGCAATGCGACCAAACATCTAATTAAGGAAAAAAATAAAATAAAACATTTATAGGAAAACTAAATATTACTAATAATTTCAATTCTTTACCAAAAAAAAAAAAAAAAAAAAAAAAAATCACTTTCATCAGGGCGGAAAAAAAATCAAACTGGCCAGGAAAATATTTATAAGACTGGCGCGGAATTGATCCTTGTTAAAGAACAGGAGAACTGCCCATCGCAGAAAATGCTGGAAATGGCCACCGTCGACGTTGATGCAGCGCTGTGGCCATTTAATTAAACTGCGAGACGCGTGTCGCACACTGAAAAAAAAAAAATGTTGATTTTACAGTATAATACTGGCATCTGGGGTGCTAGTATTATACTGTAAAATAAAAATTTTTTTTTTTTTTCAGTGCAGGTCTGCCTGAGGGATAGCAGCAATAGCGTTTTCAATGTTGTTCTGTTGTAGCTCTTCCAGTGTGTAAGGATTATTTGAGTAAACCTGACACTTTAATTTCCCCCACAGGTAAAAATCACAGGAAGAGAGATCAGGTGAATGAAGTGGACAGTAGATTGTACTGCCTTTTTTGATTGTTCTCTCCTCACTGAACACATCATGCACTCGTGACAAGCTTTTCAAGGCAGTGTGTGATGCTGCTCCGTGATGCTGAAAATATCCATACAGTTGTTCATCTTCTGTGAGTTGATCCATAAATGTATTAAACAAATTATTGTCTTATAAATATTTTCTGGGCCAGTTTTATTTTAACCACCCTGTATTATTAAAATTTTGAATAATTTCTTATCCAACAAATACTTGATTAAAAATATTTAGTTTCTACGTTCAAATCAAATAACATTCAAGACGTACTTCTAGCCACAAGTACGTTCTAAGGTAGGATAACAGCACACGAAATGAATCAAATGAACTCCGATGGCAAAGTTTCTAATAATAAATCAGCTATTATTATTCAATTTTTGAATAATTTCTTATACATCAAATATTTCATAAAAAAATATTTAGCAACCATGTTCAAATCAAATAACATTCAAGAGATAGTCGAGTTCGTTTATACAGAGGATGAAAAGACCAATGCTTTTGCTCGTTGTAACCAATTTCTCACAATAAACGAGTTCTATGTTCAAGCTCTGTTCATTTATTCTCTGGGGAAGTAAGATCAAATTTAAGTTTAGCTAAATCAATAAAAACAACTGAATTATCGCACTTGTATAGCTACTTTTACGTTCATTAATTAAAAGTCAAGTTATTAATCAGAGTGCCTTGTTTAATCTTATGCTTGTAATATTTTGCCCTCAATAATATTTGTAATATTTGTAATATTTGTAATATTTATACTTGTAATATTTTGTGCAAATAAATAAGGAAATAAGCATAAAAGTAAAAATAGTATTTTTTTAAACACATTCTTTTATACATTGTTTATCTTCAAAATCACGCCTAATTTCATTATTGTGATTCATGTTGTTCCAATAAGTTTCCGTTCTAGTACGTTAATTTGGCGGGTGCTTCAATTATGAAAAATTCGCAGCTTTGATTTACACTTGGTAGTAAGCACGAACAATTGAATTTACTAAAAAAAAATTGTACAATTATTGCTCTGTTTTTTTAAAGATAGCAACAGAAAATAAAAAAAGTCATTATTTAAACTACCTATTCAAGATTTCTAAATTGTTTTTTAATCGTATAATCATAATTTAATTAATATTAAACTATTAATTGCTAAAAGCGTATTTAAAAAAAAATATGTATTAGAATCTTTATTTTTTATTTATATTTTATTTTCTACATTTAGTGTTTAAAATATTTTATTGTTGTAGCTTCACAGTCAGCTGGCGTATTTAGCGAACGTGGTTTGGCGCCTAATTAACTCTATTGTTATTTTAACTGCTATACAGTTGTAACTATAAAGAACATTGGCGATTTATCCCTTTCGCCCGGCTAATGGAAAATTGCCTTAAAATGAATGTATTATTTTATAATTAAGCTCTAAAATATTAAAATGTTGTATTGTCATCGAAAACATTCTGTACATGATTTTTTTTTTTATAATTCTAGCATATCAGGAAGTGAGTGAAAAATTGGTTACAAAATTCCATCTTTAAATACATGATACATGAACCAAGTTAAGTTAAATAAAAGCTTGTAAAACGTCTTATAGAAAAAAAAAATAAATCCCCCATGTCATTTATTTTTTATTATAAGCAGGTTATAAAAATATTATTTTACTTTAAAATATTTAGATTCCTTTTCATTACATATTCTTACTTTTTGTCTAAGTAGGTTCATTGCGTGGTAAATAGTATTATCACCTGTCCTCTTTGCTTATAAGTATATATGAAATTTCGTGATGCAGTTAAAAGCAACTGCCCATGAACCAAGTTAAGTTAAATAAAAGCATATGTAAAACGTCTTAACCATACAGTGCATAGCGTAGCCAATTGGCAACACTTTCTATTTAACTTTTAATAAATAAATCAAGTACTTTGCAACCACTATATTTATATAGAATATTAATCCTGTAAAAATAACATAAATATGCCACTAAATAAAGTTAAAAATCTGTCTTAAAATTTCTGGTGCCAAATTCTTAATATAAGTATAAAAAAACACAATTCTAAAAGAAAAAATTCATGCACTGTAGGGTTAAAGGAAAAAACAAACAAACAAATCCTCATGTCATTTATTACTTTCTTCTATCTTTACAAGAAGAAAGTATTGGATTCATGAAAATTTTCGACTTCCGATTTTCGACGGATTTATACGTTTTAGAAGGTCCTGAACACGATTTGACTATTTTTAGAAAATGTCTGTCTGTGACTCTGTCTGTCTGTCTGTGACAAAAATTTTGTAGGCGCTCTATCTCAAGAACTAATGCTCGGAATTTAATAAAACTTTATATTCAGTTAGTCCCTGATATAAATTGATAGCATTTTTCGCGATTTCCGCAATAGCTCTATCTCAAGAACTAATGCTTGGAATTTAATAAAACTTTATATTCAGTTAGTCTCTGATATAAATTGGTGCTGATTAGTTTTTGTTAAAAATCGCCCAGCCGGTGGCACTGCTATACAGGATTTACACGATTTTAGCGATAGTCATATCTCAAGAAATAATGCACAGAATTTAATAAAACTTGAGTTTCAGTTAGACCTTGATATAAATTGGTGCTGATTCTTTTTAGTGTATGCGAAACCTGTGTGAGATAGAAGAAAGTTTTGGGATTGACACATCCGACTAGTTTTTTATTAAAAGCAGGTTAAAAAAATATTATTTGACTCTAAAATATTTAGATTCCTTTTCATTACATATTCTTACTTTTTGTCTAAGTATGCTAATTGCATGGTAAATAGTATTATCATGTTTCCTCTTTGCTTATATGAAATTTCGTGATGCAGTTAAAAGCAACTGACCATGAACCAAGTTAAGTTAATAAAAGCATACGTAAAACGTCTTAAAGGAAAAAAAAATCCCTCAATGTCATTTATTTTTTTATTATAAACAGGTTAAAAAAAATTACTCTACTCTAAAATATTTAGACTCTTTTTCATTACATATTCTTAATTACATGGTAAATAGTATTATCATCTGTCCCCTTTGCTTCTAAGAATATATGAAATTTCATGATGCAGTTAAAAGCAACTGTCCATGTCGGAGGAGAGGCTATTCCCTCACACACATCTGTATCACAGTTACCATCCTACCGTCCTCATCTTCCTGATTTTCAGCAATGGTGTAAATTCACAATGGAGTAGTATATTTTCATTAAGGAGGTTACACCTCCTTGAGATTAAAAAAAAAAAAAAAACGATTTTATTTTTGGATAGATAAATTGTTTATACTTTTTAAGAATATTTTAAGAGTTTAACCATTTAAAAATTCAAATTATTTCCGGAGTTCTAACAATTAGAAGTGAGCGCGGCAGGGAGTCGGCAAAAGAATTATATTCCTGTAGTTGTCCAAAAAATAATTGAAACGGTACAAGATAGATTAACGATGTCGATTTGTTAGAACGCTGTTTAGAAGGATACACTCAGAATAACAACGAAAGTCTAAACGCTGTCAGTTGGTCTATGTCTCCAAAAGTGCATTACAGTTGCGCGAAAATTGTTGAGATTGCATCTTATATTGCAGCTAGTATATTTAATGATGGATATACTAGTGTATTACATATGATGTAATCATTAAACTTCACAATTGGTCCAATCTCGCTGCGATTATCCGAGAACTTGAATTCTCATCGAGTATCTATAGTCAACACGAGAGTCCAACAAGACATTAAAGAGGCCGAAAAAGAAAAAAAAAACTGCTCAAAAGGAGTCGGAGGACATCGCGGCATCACCGCAATACGTCATGTACGGTCCAGAAATCGAAATGGAAAATAATTAAAAATATATATTTGGCTTCAAAATGCTGACTTGGTACCTTTTTTTTCCTTTTGCGTTTTTCTCGAAACTACTTTCTTCAAACTGGAGTGGAAAATATCTCAAGATCTATTTAACAGATTTTGATGAAATTTAAATCACATTTTCTTTATAATATTCTCTAAGATGTAGCATAGAATTTTTTGATTGGATGCTGCGTTCATTTTTTTTATTATAAATATTTAAAAATAAAAGTCTTTTTTTTCCATACAGTTGCTATTGTTAAAAAAAAAATGAAATTCTTATGCTACATCTTATCTATTACCTTTCTAAACAAAAAAAAGTAATATTTTTATTTTTCAAACAGCGCCTCATACAGAAAAAAAATTACACCATGAGCAAGGATTTTCAAAAGAGGATCCTACTTGACGGCTCATATATCCGCCATTTAAAAAAAATATATATTTGTCTTTAAAAAAAAAAAAATCATAAAACTTCTATGTATATGTTTAAAAAAATTATATATATTTAATATAGCTGCGTAATTTTTCTTATAATTTTTATACCCATACTTTCGAGCGCCAAGGTGTAACCCCTTAAGAAGAGTGAGGATAAAAGCGGAAGTTGTTTCGAATCCGCAATTTTTTCTCATTATATGACAGTTTTATTCGTTTTAATCAAGCTTCTTGCAATGTATTTTTATATTAGACCAATCAGTTGCTCATTATTTCCCCGTTAAAACTGAGTTCTCGTTACATCCGAGCTCGCTCTAAGCGAGTTCGACGGCATGTACTTCTGGCCAGAAGTAAGTTCTAAGACAGAAACGGTAACACAACAGGGGATTAACCCAATGAAATGAGATAGCGAAGCTTCTTAACATTCCATATCAATTACTATTGTCAAAGTTTTGAATAACTTCTTACCCTACAAATACTTGATACAAAAAAAAAAAAAAAAAACTATTATGTTCAAATCCAATAGCATTCAAGCAATTTATACTTTTGGCCAAAAGTAAGTTCTAAGTTAGGATAACAGAACAGGGAATGAATCGAGATAGAAAAGTTTTTTATAGCTCCAGAAAATACACATTACTGCGATGCACTAAAGAATTCACACCCAAGAGTGTGTCTTAAATGTATTGAGTTGCAAGAGGACTACATTGAAAAATAAAATGAAATTATGTCTAAAATCTTATTTTTTCATTATCAGTTCGAGAACTTTTCGAACCACCCTCGTAGCGTGTCTTTCTCACACTCTTTAAAAGTCGTCTTGCAAGGAAAAAAAAAGACAAGGGGAAAAATAGAAACCAGTTTCTCCCTTATTAATTCTGCCCTATCTTAACAGCAGTGAAAACAAAACAAAACAAACTTTAAAAGTAATTGCTCTTAAAAATATAATTACATTAACTCTGATTTTCTGAAGTTGTAAAACAAAAAAATGCTATCTTTTTCAACACCTTGGCATGAGCCTGTAGTCATATTGAACTTGTTACAAGTTAATTTTTTTCTTAGCTTGAGGTAATCTGGGAATGGGTTTACAGTAGCAATATTGGATTTTCAA
The DNA here is from genome assembly GCA_963931845.1 of Maratus michaelseni. NCBI lineage: Eukaryota > Metazoa > Arthropoda > Arachnida > Araneae > Salticidae > Maratus > Maratus michaelseni. The sequence continues at coordinate 127,272,545 of OZ007594.1, read as the reverse complement.
ACTATTTAATTAATTTTTTTTTCCAGATTTAGAAAGATAAATTTTATTATCAATGCTTTTTTTTTCATTTAATAGTAGAATGTTTAGCTTTTCTAATTAAAATTTAAAAATAATCTATTTATTAATTATTCGTTTTCTTATAGCTATTTGGATCTTTCCGTTTGATTACCATTATGCCCAGAGATATGTTCCTTTCAAATTATATTTTTAATTTTAAATATTTTATAAAAATGATCTTATCCAGTATTCTAAGCAGAAGACATTTTTAAAACATGTACATTAAGTTGAATAAATTTCAGTAAATCATTTGTAAAAAGCAAAAACAATAAAAGAGGTTTAACCATTCACATTTTAATAAAAAACTTCTAATATTTGTCAGCATAATGTTAGAAAATGATGACAATACCAATGACGTAGAAACTAATCGAAGATTACTTTTATTAAATTGAAACTTCAAAATAAATTTGTGCTTCTAAATCAAACATGAATTTTTTTTTTCGTTAAAAAAAAAGGCTAACACATTCTAAAATAAAACAACCCATCATCAGTTAAATAAGTATTAAGAACTTTGTTAAGATACATATATAGTATTAAATAAATAGTGATGCTGGTTTCAGACAAAAAAAAAAGAAAGATATTTTTTCAAAAAAGATGAAGAATTGTGCTGAATTTTCAGCCTGAAGTATGCATTGTAATTTATTGTGCACTGCATAGTGCCATAAAAAAGATCTGAAATAAACCCTATCATCAGCAAGAAAACCCCTTACAATTGTTAACCTAATCATTATGCAAAAGTTTTTATCAAAATCCGTTTCTAATTTCTGTATTATTGCCATATAGATTAGCTTCCATTCTTATTTTCTCAAAGATGATATGTTTGCACTAGATGCCATCATTTTGTTACACACGGTTCACTACTAAAGCGTTGTACAATGTGCAATTTAAGTATAAGATTGAAAACATAACCTATCCAAAACATAATTTTGCTCTGATCTTTTCAGATTCTGCCAATATTTTTTGTAGACATATTGGGAAACCTCATAGTCGGGTGAAACTGGATATCTCAGTTTTGACCTAAGTTGAGCAGCCCTCTAGCGGGCAAAGGTTGAAATACTTAGTTTTAGGCTAGAAGGTGAAGCGGCCATTACGATATCTCCAGACTGGCTTTTTTGTAGTTTCTGCATTTAAAAGTTTATTATATATATTTTTTTGTTTTAATTTTTTCTAGTTTTGAAAATTCTTTATTATGAACAAAGTTGAAGGTACCGAAACTTTTATATTATCATGTGTAGCATATTTAATAAAGATTTATTTCTCACTGGAATATTATTAGTTTAGTTCCTTAGTAAAAGTATATAAATGAAATATTAAATATATTAAATAACAAATAAAATATATTGTTCGTTTTTAAAAGAATGTCTAAACTTTTTCATTTTCTGTAAGATTAACATATCCATGCGGTTTTACCCCACCAGGGGGTCAGATCGGGCGATTTGATATTTTAAAAATTTTTATTTATTTTTTAAATAAATAACAATTTATTATTAAAAATGTGATGACCTAACCATGTATTTAAAAGATATTATATGGTACAAGAATAAGTGCAAAGTATCTACGCAAAGTTACATTAAATTCTGATGGAAATTCTCACTTCATGAAGCAGCTAATTAAAAATGTATGCTGTTTTACCCTACAACAACCAATACTATGTTTTACTTATACAAATAAAAACTAGCATTGCAATTCGAATAAAATCGGGGCTTGATGCGTCATAAACTTTAAATGCTCTATTACTGAATTGCGTAAAAGAAACATCCTCCAAAAATGTTAATCATATTAATTAACGATTTATTGCGTCGGATTAAGCGTCTCATTTCCAATTAAAATATATTTTTGAATTGAAATTTGAATATACAGGGTAAGGAAAAATCGAAGAGTGTGGAAAATAGGATTACAAATATCTCGCCAACTAATTATCCGAGATACTTCCTTCTTTATGCAAAATTTATGTTTTTTTATTGTCTTTTATATTCACTCCTTAAAATAAACAATTTCGAAAATTTTTATATACCTTTTTTCAGAAAGAAGATTTCGAGAGTCCGAAAAAATAGTTCCGGATAATCGAGGTTACTGAAATTTAATAAGATTCTTCCCATTATTACATACTAAGTACATACCAAATTTCAAGTCTCTATCTCAATTTGTTCGGGAGATAGAGCGTTTACAGACACAAACACAGACAGACGGACGGCAATTTTTTTTTTCTAAAAATATGTTTTTCGGAATTTCCAGTGTCTGAAAAGTGTAAATCCGTCAATTTCTTTTTTTTTCGATTTTCAAAACGATTACAATACTTACCCTATACTACGTATGATGGGTAAGTAATAAGCAATGCAAAAGTCAGTCTGTTTAACATTAAAATAGTCAAGAATAATTAGAAACATATTTATTAAACATTTTTAGGTATAAAATGTGCAATAAAAATCCTCAAAGTACATAAAAATTACATAATAATATACATATGAAAAATATATAATTCATTAAAAATATCAGCCAAGAAATAAAATATTTCAAACATGTATTATTTACCTGCATGCCTATAACAGCATATATGAAGAACAGCATAACTATCAACAAAGCTACATAAGGCAGTGCCTAAAAATATACGTTAAAGCAATTTGCCATTACACTTACATTCATATTACACGTCATTCAATTAACAGAGAAAAACAGGAATACATTAATTTCAACAAGACCAGGTTTCTTTGAAAATACAAAACTGATTTTGTTTGATCTTAATAATATAAAAGAGGATTTTTCTTTATAGACAGATGCAAAAAATATATAGGACTTTGGTATCATATATATACTTATGGTCATTAATATCTGTATTATATAATATTTGTAATATTTGTATGGTCATTTATATTTGTTTAACTTACATGGTAGAGCATGTAAGTTAAAAAAGTCAACAGTTTAATTATACTTTTAATTTAACAATTAACATTTTGTCGCGCCAACAGTTATTAAAAGAAAGAGAGACAAAGGGTTAAAAATGAAAATTATTGTTAAGAAAAATGTAAATATTTTTAAATTTTAAATAAAAAAAATATCTTTAACAGTACATTTATTAAATCCTTTATTGCAACTATAAACTGCATGTTTTATGTTTGACAAAGAATGTCCAAATAAAATAAAATGTTTCCAGTATAAGTTGAATTAAACAAAATATGAAAAATTATTAGCGAAAGAAAAGAAAGGTGAGGACTTCAAATATGATAGTAATGTCCCCCTAAAATTGATAATTAAAGACATATAAAAATAAATTTTATTTGTCTTACAAATTAAATATTTGTCAATTAATGTAATTTATGTCTCTTTTATTATTGACAATGGAAAGCCCAAAATAATTGAAAAAAAAAAAAAAAAACCACACACAAAGATATTGACAATTAAAACTTTTGACGTATGTTAATTTATTTATGCTTAAATGGCAGAAATTTAAGCATATCTGAAAATGGGAGGCATCCATAAATTTCGTCTTTTCGACTCATATATAAAATAGAAATGACAGTTAAACGAAAAAAAAAATATTTGACACTTTATCTTATAAAATATACATGATTATTTTAGGAAGCCAATTACTTGGTTTACTTTGTTGCTCACATAAATACTAAACCTGCGCCCAACAATGCTTATACAACACTTATTTATATAATTTATTCTGAAACAGGTAGTAAACATTAGTGAAATTAAATTTCCAAACTGTAATTAGTTAGTTTTGTGCCACTATGGTAATTTTTTTTTGTACATGAGGGTTAAGCAAAAGAAGGTTTCCAAGTGGACTCTAAATTGCGTACGTTAATATAAGGTCAATATCTCCGTGAAGAAATTTGGAAATTTATTTTTGACAAACAAATAAAATAATTTATTTAGAAAGTTTTTAAAAGGGCTTTCATATATATTCAGAAAAATTCTCAAAAACAAAACCTATGAAATATAAGCAAAATGAATATCAAATATTTAGATACATTTTTTTGTAATATTGGCAACAAAATTACGTCATTGTTAACAAAAGAAAAAAAAAACAGAAAGAAAGAAAGAAAAGAGAAATATTAAGATTATTGTAAATTTTTGTTACCATTTTCTCATTAAAATCGAAACGAAAAAAGAAAAAAAAAATCAGTTTAAATAAATGCCTAATCACGATTATCGTCTACTATCCGAACTGGTAAATATGTTTTTTTTAAATTTTGTTTCGTTTGTATAAATCGATTTAATGACTTTTTGCTTACCTTCTCTTTAAAAAAAAATCTATAAATGTATAATAAAGTATGTTCATGTGATTTATTTTCACATTTTCTTAATTATTAACAAAATGTTCAAAGATTGCAACATTATTGATCCGTATGTAATACCATTTTCTGAATATGAAGAAATTATATATGAATGACCTCCGCTAGTACATAGAGCTCTTGTAAATTATTTAGTTTTCAATAGCGATACTATAGCTACTAGAAGAAAGACTCCTATATTGGCCACCGCATATCCTGACTATGGAAGATTTGAAAAGGTATCCAGATTACGGAGGACCCCACTTATTGTTGTCTATATTCGAGACCACTTATTGCTGTTTAAAATACAATCAAATAAAACAAAAATGAAAGAAAACGGACTTCTTAAGCTAATGTATATTTTACTTTTTCTCATATATTTACTAATTCTCATATATTGTAATAAATTTTAATAATCAAATAAGTTTTAATTTAATAAAAGTAGTAAAATAAGTACTTGTGATTTTTAGATGGATTTTTTCATTTTATTTTTTTTCATTAAGAGTATAAAAAAAGAAAATTAACACAAATATAAAGTAAACTAATTTTACAGCTCGTGAATGAGTTCCAAAATCATGCTTATTAAATAAAATTAAAATAACCAATTGTACCGCACTGTAAAAACTTTACAGCAAAGTATCCGGTCATTCGACCATTTTTATAACGGTTAGATAACCGTAATTTAACGCTATTTTGACCATAATATTGCCCATATTATGGTCAAAATCTGTTAAATTACGGTTATGTAGCCGTTTTCTATAAAAACTGTCGAATGGACGGATACTGCAAATTTTTTACAGTGCGCCACTCTTCTTAAAGCATCACTGTCTTCAAGTTCCAACGTCTAATCGTTTAACAAGCTTTCTGTATTAATGTTATCGTTTATTATTTTAATATTGCTACTTAGACTGAAACTCGGCAGAAACTGAAGGACGAAAAAAAATGAATTTTAGGTTTTTATTTTACTCAATAAAAATTAATCTATAAAATATTTATTTATTTTTTTCTTCCAAAATTCGTATATTTACAAAACAATCTATTATACAATTCATCATCACACTTTACACATATAGATAAAATAAATAGAATTTACCTGAAAAGATTTAATAAATGTCCAAAGTAATGTTCGAATACCTTCTCCTCTACTTAAAAGTTTTATAAGTCTCATGACGAAAAAGACTACGTTTAACAAGGTTTCGGTATTAATGTTATTTTTTATTATTTTAATATTACTACTTAGACTGAAACTCGGCAGAAATTGAAGAACGAAAGAAAGAAGAGTTTTAGGTTTTTATTTTACTCATTAAAAATTAATCTATAAATAAATAAATAAATAATTTTTTTTTTCAAAATTGATACATTTGCAAAACAATTTATTATACAATTCATCATCACACTTTACACATATAGATAAAATAAATAGAATTTACCTGAAAAGATTTAATAAATGTCCAAAGTAATGTTCGAATACCTTCTCCTCTACTTAAAAGTTTTATAAGTCTCATGACTCGAAAAAGACGAAAAAAGTTAATACTAATAATATTTGTTCCTGGCTGCAAAAAAGAAAAATACCAAGTAGTAAAACTCAAGAAACAATTACATACTGTATGTTATAATCAGTTTACCCAAAAGAGAAATTACTAAAGCAGAAATGCATATTGAAAATTAGTGTATCACTTGCAACTGTTTCACAACGCATTAAATACTGCACGATTCTACGCTTGATGCTATACTGAAAACTACACTTTTAAAAGCCTAAAATATGTATAGTGATCCCTTACGTTACACTTGTAAAAGAATGGTAATTTGGTATATTACCACAATAGTGATATTTCACTAAAGAAAAATTACATAGTGGTTTATACAGATTTTTAGCACCACCAGTAAAATAAAATTGAAAATATAATAAATTAATACTGTTTTTTTATTATTAACTAATGACAAAATATGTTATTATGTTATTATTCAAATAATTAAAAATATAATTTGTTAGATTCCAATGATTCGCAAGATTTTATTTTCTGCTAAACACTAGTAGAGAACTTTAACTTGGTTTATTTTATTTGTTATTATAATTGACATATTTCTTAAAAGATTTTTATTATAAAAGTTATAAATGCTATAAACTGAAAATTAATTATTTTGTAAAATTAATATAGTTGAATGATTAATATGAACTCGTCCTAATTAATTGCATAGCAGAAAACATGTAAAAATTGCTTGATACAAACTTTTTCTTTTTTACCCCACTATGTCTACGAGTATTTTTATTTCTTTTTCAAATTAAACTAAACTTTTTTTTTTTTTTTTTTTTTCAAATTTGCAGGATCACTTCTAAACAATTCACTGATTACCGTTGGAATTTTTTCTACTTATGATTTCTTTTCCCCCTCTGAACAACTTGCTCACTCATGCCACTATAGCTGTTCTATCACAAACCATATTCACAAGACTTCTCAAAGCAATATCAATCAAATATATCATGCTATTTGAATTGGCAGCAAAAGATGCAAAAGCAGCGAGAGCAGTATAGCAGAAACAAAAGGTGAAGCATAGAGAAAATACCTGATATTCTACCAGAAGCGGGTCCTCATGTCTTAAAGGAATGTTGTTCTTCTGTTTAATAAAACAGGAATAATGATTGAACTGCTGTAACAACTCTTGTATTACAGTTACATTTTACAATTAGACAACTTTCACTGTTTTAAAGGGATTTTATAGGAATAATAATAATAAAAAAAAAAGTTTTTAAAATTATAGAAAATGCTGACATAGTGATATTAAACATGTAATATCCTTGACCGTGTTGACTATAGAATAAAAAGGAATTTGTAAAGTTAGGGATCACCTTTTTTAACTAAGTGAGTGAATTTTAATTTTTAAGACTAAATAAATAAATAAATAAATAAATAAAATAAAAATAAATAAAACATAAACTACATCACATAATGGTTAATTTAATAAACATATAATATCCTTGACAGTGATGACTATAGAATAAAAGGAATTTGTAAAGTTAGGGATCATATTTTTCAAATAAGTGAGTGATTTTTAAATAAATAAATAAATAAATAAATAAATAAATAAATAAACCGCACCACATAATGGTTAATTTAGTAAACATATAATATCCTTGACAGTGTTGACTGCAGAATAAAAAGGAATTCGTAAAGTTAGGGATAACTTTTTTCAACTAAGTGAGTGATTTTTAATTTTTAAGATTAAATAAATAAATAAATAAATAAAAAAATAAAAATAAAACATAAACCACACTACATAATGGTTAATTTAGTAAACATATAATATCCTTGACAGTGTTGACTATAGAATAAAAAGGAATTTGTAAAGCTAGGGTTCATCTTTTTCAACTAATTGAGTGATTTTTAATTTTTAAGACAAAACGAATAAATAAATAAATAAAATAAAAAATAAAACATAAACCACACCATATAATGGTTAATTTAGTAAACATATAATATCCTTGACAGTGTTGACTGTAGAATAAAAGGATTTTGTAAAGTTAGGGATCACCTTTTTTCAAATAAGTGAGTGATTTTTAAATAAATAAATAAATAAATAAATAAATAAATAAATAAATAAACCACACCACATAATGGTTAATTTAGTAAACATATAATATCCTTGACAGTGTTGACTGCAGAATAAAAAATAATTCTTAAAGTTAGGGATCACTTTTTTCAACTAAGTGAGTGATTTTTAATTTTTAAGACTAAATAAATAAATAAATAAAAAATAAATAAAATATAAACCACACCACATAAGGGTTAATTTAGTAAACATATAATATCCTTGACAGTGTTGACTATAGAATAAAAAGAAATTTGTAAAGCTAGGGATAACCTTTTTCAACTAATTGAGTGATTTTTAATTTTTAAGACAAAACGAATAAATAAATAAATAAATAAATAAAATAAAACAAAAAATAAAACATAAACCACACCACATAATGGTTAATTTAACATATTAACAAAATGGAATATAATTTTTATCATTTATCAGTTTCAGGTAATTTCAAGACAAAAGAAAGTTCAGTTAATTTTTTTTATATTAAAAAAATAATAATAGTGCTCCCTGAATAAATTTTTCAAAATAATGGATTCATAATTCAATATAATTGAAAGTTATTTATAAAAAATGATAATATGAAATGTATAAATTTAGATTTTTTTTAATATAGTAATTAAAAATGTAAGTTATTTAGAGAAATTTATTAAGTTCAGAGAAAATTTATTTTAGCCGAAATATATTGATGCTCATATCAACAAAATATAATATGAGAAGATGCAACTAGAAGCAGGTATAAATGAAAACTGTGATATTAACCAATAGTGATGTACAATAACTGCAAAAAAATCCATACATAAGCCATAACTCCAGTTCTTAAATTCACAGAATAAATATGTTTATAGCAAGTGTTTGTCTAATTTTTGGGCTTAATAAAGTATAATAATATACAATATATTAAATAATGGTACAGACTACCAGACTTGCATGGCACAATAAGCAGAATAAGCATCAATAACCTATGTTTTATTTTGACGGGAATTGATTCAATATTATTGATTCCATTTATGTTTCACTAACTACTTATTCAAAATTGGTGAAATTTTTTACTTCCATGTTTTTTACATGCTGAACTTAAATATGTAACAAAATTATGGTGTTGCTATTGAACTTTTTAAGGGTATATTCAATTTCAAAATGCAAGTGATGCAGTATGACAAATAAAAACACATAGGGTGAAACGCCCAATAATTGATATTTTAAGGATTTTTTCTTGTGCAAATCACTATTACAAAGTTTTAAATTTATTTTATACTTATCTTTGTTTATGAAAGCATACACCCAGAAAAAAGTTTTGTTGAATCAGCAAAAATTTGGTTGACCCAACAAAACTTTTTGTTTAAATATAGGTCAATGGAAATTTTGTTTGAATCAACAAAAAAAATTTTTTTTTGCAATTCCAAAAAAAAAAAGTGTTGTATCGTCAGCAAAAAAATGTTTTGTTAATTCAAGTAAAATGGTTCAATTTTACTTGAATTTTGCTAAAACAACCAAAATGTACTCAACAAAACATGTTTTGTAGTTTTAATCAATTCCTTTTTCTGGGTGTAGTAAAGGTACATTAAAACATTATTGTTGACAAAATTTTGAAAAATTATACTTTTTATTACTAAAAATTTTTTTTTTCATAAATATTGTCAATATCTTCAGTTACTGACACCATCCCTTTTTTGAAAAAACAACATCTGAAAAATAAGTTATAACAGTTAAGACAAATAAGTTACCACTAGATGACATTATTTTGCTGAATTTTACAAGAAAATGCTTATTTGAGTTAGATTTCTGCTGCAGTGTCAGGTACTGGTTAGGTGTCAATAACTGGGGATTTCACCCTACATTTATAAATAATTTTTCTGGAATTAAAATGGTATTTTTTTTTCTTTTGATGCAAAAATTAGAACTGGAGTTATAGCCATGTCCAGATTTATTTGCGTATTGTACATTTGTTTGTAACAATTTAAAGCTCGTGAGGATTAAAAGCCTTGCATTAAAAGCTAAATAAAGCAACATGAAAATGAATCATATTGATTTACATTTCGACCGTCAACTGACTCCTGAAAATAAGAAAGTCTTAATTTTATTAACAATAAGAACAGTTTCAAAATATATAACAAATTAAAAAAAATTGTAAGTAAAGATACAGAACAGCAATATACACTAATTATACTACAGGAATAACTTTTACGATTTTACAAGATAAATATTCGAAAAAAAAAAGACACTGTGAATTCAACATTAAATACTCTGATAATAATATGAGGGTAAGTCATTAAGTCACAAAAGATAATTAAATAATAACTTACAATGGTATTCACTTCAAAACTATTTTTATTTCTCAACATATTCTCCACCAATATTTATGCACTTATATCACCGTTTTATCAGTTCCCCAACACCAGCTGCATAAGATTCTTTGGATTGCTGTCTCAGCCACATTAGGACTTCAAGTTGAACCTTTTCATCATTTGTGAACACAGTCTTGCTTTCAAGATGGTTTTTAGTGGACTAAACAGAAGAAAATCGCTTGGGGCTAAGTCGAAGCTGTATGGTGAATGTTGAAGAAGTTGCAAGACGATGTTCACAGATGATCAAAAGGTTCAACTTGAAGTCCTAATGTGGCTGAGACAGCAACCCAACGAATCTTATGCAGTTGGTGTTGGAGCACTGATAAAACGGTGATATAAGTGCATAAATATTGGTGGAGAATATGTTGAAAAGCAAAAATAGTTTTGAAGTGAATATCATTGTAAGTTATTATTTAATTATCTTTTGTGACTTATTTAATAGCTTACCCTCGTAGTAATAATTTTCTTTGTCCTATGACAAGAAAGTTATTAAAAACAAAAATGATTGTTCCAGAAAGTTTAAAAGTACGTTAAAAAAGGACTAATTTCTTCAGCAATAACTTTATAACTTTGATAACTGTAGAAAGCAAGTGTGTACTGTATAAAAAGACAAATGTTCCCTAATCTAGCCCTTATCTTTTTTAGGGTTTACAAAAATATAACCTCTTTCGAGTTACCGAAAATTCCGAAGAGTGTTACTTTATCTTCAGAAACACTAGAAACCAATAGATTCCATAGATATATAGAAGTATTTTTGAAACAAAAACTTCTTTTGCTGCACAAAATTTTGGAAACGTTTCCGAGTAGATTTTACAGTGCATTAATCAGATTTCTCAACTCGAAATGTCGGTTTTATGGATGCTATGAATTCTCAAGTAAACATTTACATGTTCAACAAACATGACAAATTAAAAGCATTAACATTAACAATAAAATTAATAGAATTAACATTAACTTTAAAATTAACATTATTTTGTTACACTTGGATGAAAAAAATCTGTTACGAATAGAAATGTAAAATTTCCGGATATTTTGAATTGGAGAAAAAAAAAGTTTTTTTTGCAGTTTTCTTCTGAAAAAAATTGAAAATTTTGGAAAAAAAGCCCCCAATTTTTTACAAATAAAAGCTTTGTTTGCAATTATTTTCCCAGAAAACATAAAACAAATATTTTTTAGGCTTATTCACACTAAAATAATTGTTTTTACTTTACATGAATGTGTTACAAAATAAATGATTTTTTACAACTAAAACTTAGTTTTCACTCAAAAACTCAAAGTTTCCACAGAGGGTTTTTTTTTTGTGTAATATATAATTTAATTGTTAAAATAATCATTTCAGTAGCACTTTCCAGTTTAAATTGCGATTAAAACTAATTTTAAAATTTAAAAAGGGCAAAAACTTCTATAACTTTCATCTGCTATCACTACGTTTAAATTTTTTAAAAACTGTATTGTACACTCCATCCATACAGTACAGCAAAATCTCCACAACGGGCAAATTTATTTAACAAATGAAATTGCCATTTTATATACTAATTTATTTGAAGCAATCAGTATTATATTCATTTTTAGCTTTTTTTTTTTTTTTTAAGTTTTAGTTTGTTTTACACTATACAACAAACAATACATTAACACAACAATTGTGAAATCAGACGGATATGCATTTTTTTAAAGGAAAATATTTTTTGCATCAATTCTAATCTAATATTTAGTTTAGAGACATATTTCAATGAAAATATGAATCATGTTCAGTACATTCATCAAGATCAATTTTAAAATCCATCCTTTAAAGAATAATTCTTTGTAAATAAGTGAAACTAAAATATAATGAACCATAAAAATAAAGAATATTTAAAATTTAATTTAACGTATTTTGAAATAATAATACGGAAATTCATGAAGCATTTTTTCCATCCCAAAATTTTGCATAAAAATCCAAACATAATTATGCATTATTGATGCACATAAAGTAAAGTACAACTGAACTAGTATGAAAAATACAATAAGCCTTGTCAGTTAGTTCAATCAACAAAAAAATTCTAGCATTAGAAAATGTATATCTCCGCACTATAACATATTGAGCTTCCATAAAAATATGTTGTATATAGTAAAGTTCCCAAAAATATTTTCGAAATGACAGCAAATATTTGCAAGATGATCATGAATAATGCTCTGAATAGGTTATTGCTAAACTGTGTGAAAACAATTCACAAACATGAGTCCAACTGGGAAAAACTTGGAATTATTTGGATTTTTTTATAGATAGAATTCAATAAAAAACAGCTATGGTAAAAGTTAGCTATTAAAATGAAAAAAAAAAAGGATTTTTGGTTTAATATGACATCACTACAAGTATTGTATCATGAATATGCATGATTTTGATAATTAACATTGTTTTGTCTGGTGGTATAATTATTTGCTTTTTGTATAACCACAAATGCTATCGATTTTTGAAATGATGTCAAATTATTTTCCTTCTTTCACTTAGAAATAAGAACTTTGAGATGAATACAAAAATACATACAAGATACGAATTCTGAGTTGAATTGTAAAGAAATTTGGGCTTTAAGTTTGATCTGATTGATTATTAAGATTGATTACAAATTTAAACTTTAAGTCTGGAGAGCTGCATAAGAAGCCAGTTGTATGCAAATTTAAACTTTAAGTCTGGCGAGCTGCATAAGAAGCTTGTATGTAAAAATTATCTTCTTTTCTTATATCATACAATTAATCACTTAAATGTTTTGCCCGAACGCCGC